>OZ010789.1:76311887-77511887 GCA_963932465.1 Maratus speciosus | reverse complement strand
CCCTGGTTGCTACGGTGATGAAGTATTACTAAACAAGTGATTTAATAATAATTAATAATACAAAAAATTACCATAATAATTAATAATACAAAATAATAATATTGAATAATAATGACGAAATAATCAAATAATGATAAATGTGCTGCGTTTGTAGCCTTGCCAACCTATAATAGTGACAAGTTCCAGGCTGGGTATCGTTCCATGTGGTTTAGTCGGTAGAACGTCAGTGCGCTACACTGATGGCCCGGGTTCGATTCCCGGCATGAAGTCTTTTTCACTAGGTTGGCCTTTGCGCCTTTTAAGCAAAAGTAATTTGAAATTTGATTTTCATTTGAAATATAATATGGTCTTTATTATTTTTTTTTTTTTTTTTTTTTTTTTTTTTTTTTTTTTTTTACATTTAGTAAAACTAGTCTATTGTACCTGGGCATCCCGGATTCCATAATATAGGTGACACATTTTTTCTTTTTAATTAAAAATTAATAATATTTTTATATGCAATACAATTTTTAGATTACCGACCAACAACAAAAAAGCACTTTTCATATGAACTAGTTGGATGTGCCAATCCCAAAACTTTTTTCTATCTTATACATCTTAATATTTCGAAACTTCTTAATATTTCATCATCTTAATATAAATCATCTTAATATTTCAAAGTTACACATGTAAATACTTCAATATTATTAGTTCAATACTTTGATTTTCATCTTAAATTTCTTCTTCAGATAAACGGACTAAAAACGAGTTAATCTATATCATGATGTTTGTTAAAATTATAAGTTTTTCCTTATTCTGTTGCTATCAGCTGTTTGCGAATAGCCGACTTAGCAGGAAGCCAGTTCCCGTCGCTTCACGAGCCACCGATGCGCAATAGAACTACGAAAAATCAAGAAAAGTGTACACAAATCGCTATCACAGAGCCCCTTTACCGCGCAATATTTCCAAATTCAAGGAGGACCTGTTGGCCAAAGCCAAAATCATGCACAAAATTCTTGGTTCAATTGTATGCATAATTTTATACACGTTTCGATGGTACAATAAAGAAAATTGCTCAAACATCGAAATTACAGCGACTCCCTTCCGGCAGATTTTTTTCAAGTTCAGGGAGGACTTGCTTGCCATAAGCAGAAACACATACAAAAAATTTGGTTCAATTATATGCATAACTTCGTACACTTTTCGATAGTACAATAATGAAAATGGTACAGATATCGCAATTATCCCCCTTACGGCGGAATTTTTCCAAATTCAGGGAGGACCTTTGTGCCATGGCCAAAAGCAAACACAAAAAATTTGGTTCAATTCTATGCATAACTTCATACACTTTTCGATGGTACAATATTCAAAATGATACAAAAATCGCTATTACAGCTCCCCCTACTGGCGAATATTTTACACATTAAGGAAGGACCTGCTTGGCATAGCCAAGAACTTAAATATTTTTTTCGTTCAATTCTATGCATAACTTCATACACTTTTCGATGGTACAATATTCAAAATTGCACAAAAATTGCTATTACAGCGCCCTCTACCTTCGAATATTTTCCAAATTCAGGGAGGACCTGCTTGCCATAGCCAAAAACTTAAAATAAAAATTTGGTTCAATTCTATGCATAACTTCATACACTTTTTGATGGTACAATATTCAAAATCGCACAAAATCGCTATTACAGCGCCCCTACCGGCGAATGTTATCCAAATTCAGAGAGGACCTGCTTGCCATAGCCAAAAACTTAAAATAAAAATTTGGTTCAATTCTATGCATAACTTCAAACACTTTTCGATGGTACAATATTCAAAATCGCACAAAATCGCTATTACAGCGCCCCCTACCGGCATTTTTTTCCAAATTCTGGGAGGACCTGCTTGCCATAGCCAAAAACTTAAAATAAAAATTTGGTTCAATTCTATGCATAACTTCATACACTTTTGATGGTACAATGGCGACAGACAAACGGACAGACGGACAGACAGACATTTTCTATAAACATGTTTTTGGAACCTCTGACCCCTAAAACGTGTAAATCCGTCGGAAACCTGAAGTCGAAAAAAATTTCGATTACAATACTTTCTTCTATTGAAGATAGAAGAAAGTAAAAATATCCATTATACAATCAAATAAAGTTTTGAAATTTATCAAAAGCGATTATTTTCGTATTAGCTGCATGCTAAGAGTCATTAAACCAAGCTTTTGCTACTTAAGGCATCCTTTTATATTCTGATAATTTCAGAGCTTTAAGTGCGTATTTAAATTACATGCCTGTTAAATTTGTGTATTATTTTATTTATTCATTCATAGAGGAAGTTCTTTTTAATGGAATTTTAAGCAAAATTTTAGATCAATTAATTTGTCTCAAATTTATACCATTTTTAAATAATTCATGGTAATAATTAGATATACTTGTTCTATATCAATTGGATAATAAAACCTAATGATTGGCGAAAAAACACTACGCTAATTCCTTCATCATAAAAAGAGGTTCTTTACACTTAGTTAAATGATCGTAGCATTTAGAATACATTTGATACACAAATTCATGTGTTCTGCACACTTTCTAAACCTAATTTGTAAAACTGGAAGAAATTTTACTAAAAATGTGATGAGTGACAATAGTAATTTACTTTTAGCTAATTTGAAGAATGAAAAATCTTCAGACATTAGCATGTGAATGAAAAATTACATGCATTAAGAACTCCTGATTGTTAACTGCTGAGCAATTTATTTCCATTTCGTTTATAATTCTAAGTAAATCTTTAAGACGTATTCAAATTCTTCTTTTTAACGAGAACTTTAAAGTTTTCGAAGTTTTATAAACAAATTAGAAAAGAAACATTTAAATTACCTAATGTGTTTATAATACCTTTTTAAGCTTCTGAACCTAAAGTACAAATGTGTCATAATTCTAAATGTGGAAGAAAGCGTTAAGTGTCATCAAGGAAGAAGTATGAATTGAGTTATTATGGTGAATTATTTTCGTCTTAACTCTACGAATGTTGATGTTAAAAATTTTGTTTTAATCAGAAATTTATGACTAATCGAAAAGCAAAATTCATTTGTGTTAAAAAATTTCGCATAAGCATTATTTATTATGTACCTACTGATGTGAATTGTACTGTTCCTACTAATAAATAATACAGCAAAATGCAATTGCTTTTTTATTTCTTTTTTTAATTTATTAGAAACAAATTAGAAAAACTACACTGCAATTAATAATTTCTTAAGGATACACAGTACACTTTTTCCAAAAAAAAGTTTTAGAGGCAGTTATATTAAAAATAATTAATGACTTTGTTTGAGATTTTAAAATTAAACTGATTCTGGTAAAATAATCATTTTAACAATCACCGGTTTTTTTATTATTATTATTATTATTATTTAAACATTTTTGAAAAATTTGAAGTTTTTTAAAATTTTAATAGCATTTTTAATTTTTAATATTTTTTAGTTATTTTAAGTGACTTATACTATTGGATTATTGGGAACAAAAGTTAGTATGGAATTAAAGATGTAACTTTTATTTAAAGTTTTATTTATTTTTGTAGCGCGAAACCTGAAAAAAGCACGAAAATTTTGGAAATATTAGCTTTGGCATTTAAAAAAATAATAACTATAACCCTCAGACCTAAATCCATACTAATTATTGTAGTACATATACATGTAAGTGTTTGCAAAAAATTTCAAGACTCTATCTGCAACAGAAAAAAAGCCTTAGTGATTAGCAAACACTAACATCAACAAAAATGAAAATAAAAGTCTGAGAAAATGCATTTAAAGTTTGTAAAGGAGCACTCAGAACATTCTGAGAATACTCAGAAAAGTTCAAATATCTTTAAAACTATTTGGATTACAGATCTAGAATTTCGAGTCATGATTCACAACCGTATAAACAACTGAAAAATTCAATAATATTCGATATTTTTGTCCTTTTTAGGGTACTGTGTAGCCTTAAGAAGGGATTTTCTTCTATGTAGAAAGGCGAAAAAAGGCACTTTATAGGAGAGGGGGGGGGGGGCGATCTAGCTTACTACAAAGAGAATTTTCTTTTCAAAGTGAAGAAAGTTAGAAAGAAGGATTATGGAAGTAGAAAATATTTTCTGGAGCTTCAAGCATTTTGAGGTCAAAAAGTTGAGATTCCACGAAGTGGCAGACATTTGAAGAAAAGGTCCTTTTATAACCCCTTATTGCGCAGTTTGGCGTGCTTCAAAAAATATTTATTTTTTTATGAAAATGGCTGGTCCATGCTCCAATAAATTATATAACCTTTAATTGGAAAAAAATAGTAATATCGGTTTAATAGTTTTTGCGTTCTGATCCCGCCCAGTTTGAAAACAGTCATTTTGCGTAAAATGCGTTTATAGTGCTCCAAAACAGTATAAGACTACGTACGCGTTGTGCTAAAGCACTAAATAATTACGAAATAACTTCGAATTCAGCCAAATTGTTTAAAATTGTTTTAAAACAAAAGTAAATTAAGGGATAATTTACATACTACAGGGGTGTGCGCCGGGTAAGTAAAGGCACACGCATTGAACATTTCTAGTATGTACCAGAAACTTGGTGAGTGTATGTATTTTTTCATGAATCACCTGTCTTTGTTCGCCGTATACTTGTAAATAAGCAGTCTTTTGAAACCCTATGGATCATTTAAGATAACCCGGTATTTTCATACATTGAGAAACTATTAAATGCAGTGTGTTTTTTCTAATTCGTTTCTAATAAAGTAAAATAAATACTTGTAAATAAACAGTCTTTTAAAATCCGGTGAATCATGCAGGCTAGCCCTGTATATTGGTTTCCAAAGATTTTTAAAGTATAGAATGCTTTTCGAAATAGTTAGTAACTCATAAGTGGTTATTGTATATTTTCTTCCATAGTTATATTATATTTTCCTAGATTAAGTAATATGTACGATTTTTTTAGACTACAGAGGATTGCGCGGAAAAATATTGAGACAATTGCTTCATCAAAAAAATGTCTTCTTTGCACATACTAAGGAACTGCAAGGAGTTGTAAATCGCCGATTTTGACAAGAGTGGTATCGTTAAAAAGATATCGTCGCGGAGAGTAAAAAACTCAGAAGAACTACCCGTTGCAAATGAGAAGTTATTTCAAATATCTGACAATTTATGTCGCACAATTTGTTTGTTTACTTATTTATTGTAATGTAGAGTAATTTCGGGATTTATACCGCACAATTTTTTTGAATTTGTGTATAAAGTCCGATGATGGACATAAAATAAATCATGCTGTGCTATTTACTGTTAAATATACAACGCGTATACTGCAACAAAAAAATTCAAAACAAATAATTAATATTTTTTAACAATTTTTTTCTAAAACATTACACTGCGGCGCATCACCCGTACATTCAGGCTGAGACGCCGCACTTGTGCTGTAGTTATGCCGCGCTTGTAATAAGAACAGAATGAAATTATAAATAAAAATATTTAAAAAAATATTCATACCTGGACTTTAATTAACGATGTAATAACAAAATGAAACTAAATGAGTACAATGAAATGTATTAGTAGATTCAAATTAATAATTGTTTGCCTAATTTCACTATTAAAATTATCGACTTATTTTTTCACATTAAATTTTAATTTTTATTTCAGCAACAACGTAACATCAATGTATTAGAGAGGGAAAAGGTAAAAAAAGTAAATTTGTGCTTACATAATTTATTTGTTAACCCTTTCGGGACCGGTGGATTTTACACAAATTTTATTCGGTTGGGACCACTTTTTTAATAGAAATTACCTTTGCTTAAGTAATCATGAAAATGCTCTAATTAAAGAAAGCAAATATTACTTATATCTTTTACTGGCTATGGTAACAAATTTTGTATGCTCTTTATGAAGGTGCTTAAATGCACCTATGGTCCCGAATGGGTTGAGAGATCTATTTTTTCGACTACAATCTACAGAAAAGGTGTCGAAAAAGTACAGTCTTTATGTAACTACATTTAGCACATGTTGCAACGAAGCCAATTGCACTTCCTCTTTTTTGAAGTAGTTTTCTAAACATTCCTTGCTAAGAACGTCTGCGTTACGCGTAATCCAATTTTTCATTATTATCATCTTAACTTGCATCTTTCTTACCCTTCTTACTTTTATTTTTCCCTTTTTCTCCTTCGGTTTTAGTAAACTTGATGACATGCCTAACATGGTTAGTCTGTGCAAAAAGAAAAGTTAATAACACTTAATCATCCCGTACAAAAGAATCTGTGGCATTTATACCGGAATTGCAGTGCGGCATGTATCCCATTTTGCATGGTGCAGCCGTCGGCCATCACAATTACCTGCCAACGCTAAGTGGAATGGCGTAACCATACACACAGTACTCTATACAAACGCTACACTTAGTTTTGACTTCGAAATCATGCATGCATTTAGTAATTAGTGTATGAAATGTATTTAAACATAACGTGTTTAAAAGTTTGGACAGTGAAATCATGCACTTACGTCAAAATGAGGATTGTACTTCTACAAGTAAACATCGAAATGGGATTCACGCTATACACTGGTTAAAATAATCTCATTACGCACGTGTACTGTGCGTTTGACGACCATCTATCGATAATTACAAGAAATACAAGGGGTGCGGCATCTATCCCGCAGGCGGCGGCTCTCCCGGATTTACCCTATTTACGCTGCAACATTTCTTATGTCATTTTATTTATAATATTTGCTGTTAAATGGCTTCCCGCACACTTGAATATAGAAGGCCAGAATCACCAGTGAACACTGCGAATGCCGATTATCAACAAACACGCACACATTCACAGTACACAAAACAATACATTTACAAGGCTGCCACTGACGAATATTTTTTAATTTTATCTAGCACCACTTTCTCAAATAAAAGCCTTTCACATGTACTCTGACAATACGTGTAAGAAAAATGTACCACAAAATTTATTTTTCAAAAATAGTGATCGCCCGTGGCAGCTCTGCATTTACAGTTATTAACATCCCTACAATTTTTTCCACTCTTTTGTTTTGATTGCATACTTAATTTCCAAGCATAAGTAACATAATTAAATTAACTTCAAACTAACTTGCAAGTGATTTCTTTCAAGTGGTTTTCATATATAGTTTTATAACATAATTAAGTCAACAGCAAGCCATTTAACAGCAAAAATTATAAATTTAACGATATGGCAAATGTGATAGCATAAATACATTGTCATAAACAAATAAACAAACTGTGTGATATAATTTGTCGCATATCTCGAAAATGGCTCATTTGAGACTGGTAGTTCATTGAGTTTTTTACTCCCCAACGATATCGCTCTCGTCAAAATCGGCGACTTTACACTTCTTGCAGTTTCCTAATCAGTTTAGAATGTTCACTGCATTTAGAAAACACGTCATTAAAAAAATTCACATGTTTTTCACACCTTCTAAATTTAATTTTAAAAACTTGAAGAAAATTAATGACAAATGCGTGAGTGTCAACAGTAGTTTACTTTTAACTAAAGTAAAGAATGAAAAATCATCAGTCATTAGCGTGTCAATGTAAAATTACATTAAGAAATCCTAGTTGTTTATTAGTGAGAAATTTATTTCCATTTCCTTTATAATTCTGAGAAAATCTTCAATATCTATTCAAATTCTTCTTTGTAATCAGAACTTGAATGCAGAAGTTTTAAGCAAATTAGAAAAGAAGCGTTTAAATTATCTAATGTGTTTATAATACCTTTTTAAGCTTCTGAAGCTAAAGACAAATGTGTCATATTTTTAAATAGTATAGGAATGCGTTAAATGACATTGAGAGAGATATATTAATTGAGTTATTGAAGTGAAATATTTTTGCCACAACTAATCGAACGTTGATGTTGAAATCCGTTTTAAGCAGAAATTTATGATTCATCAAAAACAAAAAAAAATTGTATTAAAAATTTGAACTGAGCATTACTTATAACGTACTGATATGAAAATATAATTGCTACTAATAACTGAAGATTGACCGAAAATTCACTTTCGTTTTCGGCTCAGAATCAGAGTTTCGCCGAAAATTCATTTTTGGCAAATATGCTATCGAAAATTCGGCCGGGCCGAAACTCGACCGAAACAATCTATATTCCTAAAATCTCCTTCCTTCTTTCGGAAATTCTCAACATTACGCATTGATTTGAGCTTTATCGGCTCAAATGAGACACTCTTTATTTATTGCTATGAACTTCACTCTTTATAACTATCAGTCATGACTGACTCAAGACGTGAGTGCAAATTATGAAGCTAGTAATGCATATATGACTAAATCTTGAAGACGATTTTCCCGTGTTCATTAAAAACTGCAGACTTAACAGCAATCGAAAAATTTTAGTTTGAAACCGCAGAAGAGTTTCGAATATACTCTTTGAGAAAGTTCTAGTATAACAGATGGTCATTTACAAAAATCATTTTAAGAGATAAATCGAGGTATGTATACCAAAAACCTTTTTTAATTAGATGATATTCGTATAATTAGAAAATCATTCTGTGTCGTTGATGAATGAATTACATTTTATTTTACATAAAAATAAAAAGTTTTGGTCAAAATAAAAAGTTTTGGTCAGAGGCGTAGAGATCCAACTTGGCCACACATATAATTAATTAATAATTATGTATATTTATTAAACACGTATAATTAATTAATAATTATGAATATTTACGTATGTATTGATTACTTTTAAATTTTTTTGGGGGACATTTTCGTTTCCGTTTTCGTTTTCGGCCGAAAATAGGAATATTACCGAAATTCGGCTTCGATTTCTTTCTTAAAAGCCTGTTTCGATCCTTATTAATAACAATACAAAATTCAATTCCTGTTTTAAATCTTTTGATAATTTAAATCGAGATGAATTAGCAAAACTACATTTTTCGAAGAATTTTGTCACTGATTATAATTTTGTGTTTTGTGTGACTGTGTTATAAAAGATTTTAAAACATTATTATAATCAGAAAGCAAGCCAAACTGGAATGAAATTTTCCACCCAAAGAAATGTACATTGCAGCATTTTCGCTAAACACAATTTTATTTCGAAGTTTTCGTTTAAAGTATTGTAAGCAACTGGAAAGATGCTAAACAAAATCTTTAAAACACAATTTTTTGTCTGCGATAACGGTTAGACAAATAGATAAATACAGAAGCAGATATTGATTAACGATTGATAGAAAGGTAAATCGACGGTTAAAGAAACTATACACTGTAAAAAAAAAAAATGTTGTGGTTTTTCCTGAGCTTTTTGAGGTAACATTTCACGCACAGATGCTGTGAAATCGAATTCAAGTAGCAAGTGAAGTAAAAATCGAATTCTTTCTGTCAAGTGCCCCACGCATCCAATAGCACCGCGACTTTACCGGGACTTGAGAAAGTTTGCAGCACTCTTAAAGGCAGCAGCTTGTAATTTTTACAGCAACTGTGTTGGCAGCTGGGGTGCCAGCACCTTTTGTTGTAAAATACAGAATTTTTATTTTTACCCGACTGAAAAGAAGGGTTATGTGTTTCACGCGTATCTGTGTATGTGGATTTCTTTATATCCTTGAAACATCCCAACGGCTGGATGGATTTTAATGAATGAGGTCTCTATCAATTCTTCTTAACGGCCCGATGGTTATAGGCTAGGTTTTGTTTTTATAAATTCTAAATGGCAACCGTAAAATACAAAATGGCAGTAGAGACGAAAAAAATTTTTACGCACCCTATTGAGTGGCATATCATTGGATAGATCTTTCAAAATGAAGGCGATGTTTGATTGACTATTTTACAGTCAGAAGCTCCGTTAAAATATTATACAACTTGGAAGTTATGTATGTATTGTGGATCTCTAGCTTTACTGCAACTCTAACCATCATAGACATCTATAGGCCTCATCAAAACAGTGTTTATAGATAGGAACTAAGAATTAAACACAACTTAAAAGTCATCAATATAAGTAAATAAATAAAATGGGTAAGTAATATAAACCAGTAATATAAAAAAAATATTTTAAGTCAATTACTACTTAGGTCAATAAGAGAAATTTTTTTTCTCCCATTCTTCTTTCCGCTTGAGTGGCGCTTAAAACCCCTTGATCAGGAAAAGGGCTCTTTCGGTCTTATAATACCTTGATCAAGAAGAAGACTCTTTTGGTTATTGAAAATTAATTAATTTAATTTAATTAATGAATTAATATTTGAAAAAACTGGACTAACATCAAGTGTCATCAACTACGAGTTTAAAAAAATTTATTTGAGCTTGATTGGATGAATAATAAGTATTTTATTAACGATTGAAAATTTGAACACGATATATATAGCGAGAGTGTAAGATAATAGTACGAATTGAAAAAAAAATTGTTTCACATTGATGAGAAATAATTAATTAGTTCGCTTTTTACGCAGTCGGGTTTTTTGATTTTTTAAATTTAATTGTTTATTTTACAGTGTAAATTGAAAAGCAAAAAATTAAGAAACGACGCATTTTAAATATTATTAAATTAAGTAAAGATAGATAGAAAAATGCAGCATATATGAAAAGTATGTTTACATTTTTAAAAAGTCGTTGTAATAAAACATGAATATGCACTTACTGTTTTTTTATTAATTAAAAAGAAATCAATTTTGTTTTCTCTTTTTATGAAATGAACTATATGATGTTAAATAAGTGTAAGGGGTCAGATACCCAAATCACCTAGAACTCCAAATACCACGCCTTTTCATTTTAATGTAGCTTATGCGAAAAATGTTGAGACAATGACGAACTCAAAAGTCGAATTACAGTGATTCCATCAAATTTATTGAGCTTGCATTTTTTATTATAATCTAATAGAAAATGTATTAACAACCCCATGTTTTATGTGCTGTTACTTGCACTATAAAATGCTCAATATACATTTCCAAAATTATTTTTTTATATTTCTTTATTGAATACAGAAAATAATATTAATGCACATCTTTACTTTTAGAAGATTTATCTAAAAGTGTAAAAGTGCATTTCGGGTATCAGCATACGTAATACTCGGATTATTTTTAATTTACATCTAATCCGCATACTCTGCAATAAACATCATGAAAACAAAATAGAAAATTCAAACGAAGAACTTTTATACTTTCTCTATTAAATACAAGGAAAAAAATAAATAATTAAATAAATGCCCATTGTTATTTTTAATTGAATTTTCAAAAAAGAGTAAAAGTGTCTTTCTGGTACCGTCATACGTAAAAATCACATTATTTATTAGTTTATATATAGTCCCAATAGCAATATTTTGCATTAAACATTATGAAAACACGTTTTACACGTTAAAGAACTTTTATACGTTCTTTATTGAATCCAAAAAAAATAATAATAATAAATAAATAAGGCATATCTTTACTTTTAGATGAATTTTCTAAAAGTTTGAAAGTGCTTTAAAGGTACCTTCATGCGTAATACTCTCATTATTTATTACTTAACATATAGTCCTAATAGAAGTATACTGGATTAAAGATGGTGAAAACACATAAAGAAAATTCAAAAGAATTCTTTTCAAATCTAAAAATTCTTTTAATTCAGTTCCAATTTCTTTACACTTACGAAACGCTATGTAGCAGCCCTATTTGCGTTTAAACCTCATATTGAAAGCTCAACGAGTGATCATATGTTAAATATATGATAAATAAGTACCTTATTCAGGCAACAATGTAAGCTTATTCAGTAATAACATAACATAGATAAATGCTTATATCTACTTGATTTATGTTTCTTGTTATCTAGTAAACTGCTTTATTACAACTCATGTATTGTGTAATAATCCTAAGATTCCTGCAGCATGTACCGTGCAATGAATATCTCAATCACGCTAGTCTAATTCTTAGTAAGGATATTGAACAACTCTGCAAGTAAAACAGTTCTATAACACATTTCTTTATTAGCATTTTCGTTTTCTGTAATATTGCAACTGCTGATTGTTCTGCACTGTAAAAAATTTTTAATCTAGGAAAATATATTATAACCAGGACGAAAAATGTAAGATAACATCTTACGAGTGACTCACGATTCTGAAAAACGTTCTTTATCTGTATAAGCCTCAAAAACTAAAGTATTTTCGAGATTTAAAGAAACATTTATAAAAACAAATTTTCTTTTGCTGCCACTGATTTTCAGAAACATATCCGAGTAGTTTTTTTCAATGCATTAATAAGTGTTCTCCAACCGCAATATCGGTTCTTAGGATGCCTAGTCTCAATTAAACCTATGCAATAGCTTAATTGGTTTTATACATGCAAGAGTAATAAATTAATATTAATTTTAAAGTTAATGTTATCGTTAATGCTGTTAATTTATGTTTTCAGAAACATATCCGAGTAGTTTTTTCAGTGCATTAATAAGTGTTCTCAAACCGGAATATCGATTCTTAGGATCCCAATTCTCAATTAAACATTTTCAATAGCTTAATTGGTTTTATACATGCAAGAGTAATAAATTAATATTAATTTTAAAGTTAATGTTATCGTTAATGCTGTTAATTTATGTTTCCAGAAACATATCCGAGTAGTTTTTTCAGTGCATTAATAAGTGTTCTCAAACCGGAATATCGGTTCTTAGGATGCCAATTCTCAATTAAACATTTTCAATAGCTTAATTGGTTTTATACATGGAAGAGTAATAAATTAATATTAATTTTAAATTTAATGTTAATGTTAATGATGTTAATTTATCATATTTGTTAGCAAAAAATGTTTATTGAACATGAAAACGTTTTCTTGAGAATTAATGTCATCCTAAAAGATGATATTCCGATGTTTGAAAAAGCTGATTATAACACTATAAAAACGACCCGGAAATGTTTCCGAAAACCAGTAGCAGCGAATGAAACATTGATTTTATAAATGCTTTTTTAAATCTCGAAAATATATTGGTTTCTGGAGTTTATAAAGATAAAAACTCTTTTTGAAAGCGTTAGTAACTTGGTAAAGATTATTGCATATCGTGATTGTATTATATTTTGGTAGATTAAAAAATATATGTCTTTTTTTACAGTGTTAATACGAGGCTGACACTGGTAACTATATTTATTATCTATCCTACTAATATTTCTGAGTAATAATAATACATCTCGAATAATAATAGAAGATTACTGCTTTCAATAACCGGTATAAATAATAATTTTTAAAAAAAATCACTCTTATATGCAATGCTCAAAAGAGTTAAAGGATGTTGAAGTTGTGGATGAATCTTGCGACTGGGGAATTGTTTAGATGATTGATACAGGGTCGACAGACGTGGTAGGCTATGTGAGAAAACATTACACATATTAGTCAGAAAAAAATTGCATTGTGTTAAGCCTTTGGGTGCAAAAGAAAAAAAACACAATTTGTGCATATGAGAGAAAACTAATAAAAAGGGTGTTTCCTTCAAAGAAAATCAGTTATGGATGGTGTTGTGGATCCCCTGAATGGCCAGTAACTTTGAACACCTTTGAGGCATGGAGTCAATGCGGCTGTTAATGAAAAGATGGGGTATTCTGTCCCACTCCTACAGAAGAGCTGTTTCCAGTTCTTCGAGAGTTTGTGGGGCTGATAGGCGGCCAGCAACCCGTCTGCCTAGAATGTACTAAACATGTTGTGTTGGATTCAAGTCCGGAGAACACACTGGCCATTCTATTCGCATAATTCCTTCTTCGTAAAGGAAATCATCCATCAAAAGAGCACGATGTGGCCTGCAATTGTCGTCCATTAAAAGGACGTCATCTCCAAGAAAAAAGTTGCATTCTGTTAAGCATTTGGATACAAAAGGAAAAAACACAATTTGTGCATATGAGAGGAGACTAATAATAAAGATGTTTCCTTCAAAGAAAATCAGTTATAGTAGGGGTTGTGGATCCCCTGAACGGCCAGCAACGTTGAACACTTTTGAGGCATGAAGTCAATGAGGCTGTTAATGAAAAGATGGGGTAGTCTGTCCCACTCCTACAGAAGAGCTGTTTCCAGTTCTTCGAGAGTTTGTGGGGCTGATAGGCGGCCAGCAACCCGTCTGCCTAGAATGTACCAAACATGTTGTATTGGATTCACGTCCGGTGAACACACTGGCCATTCTATTCGTATGATTCCTTCCTCAAAAGGAAATCATCCATCAAAAGAGCACGATGTGGCCTGCAATTGTCGTCCAATAAAAGGACGTCATCTCCAATTTCTGCAGCGTAAGGGACTACAATATGTCTGAGGATCTCATTCCTATATCCCTGACCGGTCGGAGCTCCATTTTGAATGATATGGAGGTCGGTGCGCCAATAAATGGAGAGGCCAGCATAGACCATCACTCCCCCACCGCCAAATCTGACACTTTCATGCAGGATTGCAGGATTGTTTCTAGTGCCACGTTCCCTGTAGATGAAAATACGCCTATTATAAAAATGAACAGAAAAAAGGGACTCGTCAGAGAAAAGAATATTGCGCCATTCATATTCTCCTCCAGTTCACATGCTCTATTATCCACTCTCTGTGGACGCCACGGCGTCTTGCTGTTAACATAGCACATACCATTGGTCTGCGGAAATACAGACCTACAGTGTGGAGACAGTTTGAGTAGAAACTGCTGTGGCAGTAGCCGAGCGAAGGTGTTGTTGAAGAAGCGCGGCATTCATATTTCGGTGTCTCCGAGCCGTTAGCGTTAAATATGATCTTCATTGGGAGTTGTTGCACGTCTACGACCTTGCTTTGATCTTCGGTCTGCATTTCCAGTCTCCAAAAAACGGGTCCAATTCCTGGAAATCACACTTTTTAAAACTCCAGTGTCATCGACTACTTAGGCTTGTGCTTGGACCCCTCTAATTGACCAACAACTCTCCAAGCTTCTTATTCAGTTAAAAAACTTCGTTGAGACATCCCGTTCATCGAAACAAAGCACTTGCTGAATGTCGATCATTGTTTTCCACTTTGTATTTCATTAACTTAAAAACTATACTTCATTCACTGCCGCTAAAGCGTCGTCAAACTCAAAATTTGCATACTCAAAAGTTTGAAAATGAGAAAAATTTGCATTTGTGACTCTCGTCTTCCATTTTCTGCAAAATAAAATTGGCTTATATGGTCATTTTGTATAAGATCTACCATATCCTTTAATTGCTTTGAGCAATGTATGTCGTACGCAGAGATTCTGTTAAATAACAGAGCAATTATTCGGTAAATTTACAGTAGAATTTGCAAGTTTACATGATAAAAATACGAAAGAGTTGGCAAATTTGTTTCTATCTTTCGAAATTAGTGCATTTTCGAAGAATTGGAAGTTGTACTGTTGCACCATTTAATTTTTACGAGATATGGTTCTAGCCACCCGATCGCGAGTCCTCTGCGGTGGAGACGAACAGTTTGTTGACTGTGCTATTGCAGCTGTTACTTCAGTACACTAAAGATATCTTTTATAATTCATCGGGGAAATACTTTTAATTTACTTTTAATATTACCAAGCTGAATGCACTACTGCAAAGTGATTATCGATAAAAATCTCCGCTAACTCTGCCGAAACGAATTTTCCCTTTCTAAAATGTTCTAATTTTTAATAAAACAATTTTTAAACCAGATTTTCTTCTTTAATATTTATAATAAAATTTTAACAAAATTTTAAAAGTATGTATTTTGAACTACAGGTTATAACTAGGATAAAAATATCTTTAAATAAAGACATGGAAATATCTATAGGAAATTTGACATAAAAAAGAGAAATGTCTGCAAAATGATGATCGAGATGCTCAGTTGAATGAATTTAGCAGAAAACTAGTGTAAATTTCCATAGACTGTCGTTTTTTCTGTGTATTTACAGAAATTTTTAACAGTGTATCATCAACTAAAAGTATTGGGATTGATTTAATTTCGTTTAAAAATAAATTTATCAGGGTACATCCAGAAAAAAATTGATTCCATACATTTCATAGATAATTAATTCCAAGACCAATCCTTTAAAACAAAAAAAAACTTTTAATATTTTTTTTCCATTTTTTTTACTTAAAGATTTATTCACGAAAGAAAATTTATAATACAAAATAAAATTTCAAGAGCTGAAATTTCTTTTTCACTTCTAGTTGTTGAACATAAAAACTCTCGTTTGATGTTTTGCTATATATGAAAAATTACTTTTTATTCCAGTACTTTCCTTTAAATTCAAGTGCATGAAGCAGGTTAAAAGTTTAAAAAAGAAAAGGTTCTTGTAGGAACTACAACAATTTAAGTATTTTTCTTTTCTTAGAAAAAAAAAAGGTAGCTTGAATGTTTGAAGCTTAAAATAATATATTTTAGTATAATCCGTGTTCGAGAAAAAGAGCGCGCTTCTTGTTTATTTCAATTCACGTGAAAGTTTTTAATTTACTTTTTCCGTCTTTATTTATTTATATTTGTATTTATTTAATTTCGTTGATGTTGCGAAAATTTTTAGCTTAAAAATAATATTCGTTTCATTTTTAGGTGCATTCGTAACTGTATAAGTACGTAGCACCTATTCACATCGTCTGGTACGTCCGTCCGTCTGACGGTATATAACAGCACAAAAAATAACCAACCCAATGTTTGAAATTTAATATATATAATGGTTGCAAAATTTTGCCGAGTCATTTCAAACTTTATGAAAATCGAATCAAAACTTAAAAAGATTTTAATAAAAGTTTCCTTCATTCTATTAAATCCTATCATACGTAATGAATTCAATTATATCCCATGATAAGTAATGATTCTAGGTTGCCATGGTGATGACGTCCTATTTAAGATGGCGTCATATTATTTCCGTATTACTGACTTTAATGTATATAATCGGAATAAATTTTTGAATAAGATTGCAACAGTTATTGCTCCAAGTTCTGAATACTTATAAAACTAGTTATAGTACGAACATTCATTTGCCACGTTTGACGTACAATTTCCGACTTTTTTTTCGGGAAAACTAAATATCAACTACTTCCTTTACTATTTGGCTATCATATTTTTTATTATTATCATTTTAATTAATTACTAGCTGACTCGCTCGGCGTTGCCCAGCCCCGTGATGAATGAACCTTAAATGAACCTCAAATTTGTATGATTATATACCTTTAATTCCCTTTCGTCCAAATTTATATTTTTAAATTAAAAAATTCGCAAGAAAAATATTGAATTTGCCTAATTTTATTTTTGGAGTCTTATGCGTACCGCAAGCAAGCGAAACCGCGACAAAACACTCTGGTTTTTATTGATTTTGTGGGCATTTTCACACATTTTATTTTGTAAAAAATACTTCTCTCCGTCCGAAGGTTTCAAAGCTTTTGTAGGAGACGTAAATCTGGTCTATTTATAAGCTTCGAAAAGATTGTGTTAAAATAAGGACGTTGACTAAAATAAGAAATTAAGAAATTTGCATAATTACTATTCGAAAATAGTTGTTCAACTATCCACCTACAGGGAGCGCAGTATGTTCTGTGCAAACATTACTCTACGAAACAGTGGTCAAAGGGCTGTTTTAACTTATCTAAAGGGTCCATGGATTAGTTCGTTTACCGAATTTTACAAATGCGTGTGCATTCTCTATTTAAAATAACGCTTCTTTTTTTTTTTTTGAAAATCAATTTTTCTTTATAAAACAAAAAGTTCTGAATATTTTTTTTAACTTACATATTCTTAATAAGTGCCCAAATGTAGGCGTTGTGAAAAATTGCTTCTCGATCAATAAATTGACCAGTAGCGCTGAAAAGCAATACCTTCTACCATAGCATTTAAACAAAAGAATTTTTATTAACTCTTGGTTAGGCAGATAACAACAAAATAAATGTTGATTACGTGAGTTTTCAACTTTCATGAGTTGTAGAGAAATGGAGTCCCTTTGCATACAATGTGAGCTACTGCTCTGAAATGACAGTTAAATACAGAAAGGATGCTCGTTTTTCGGGTGGCTAAAACGGGAAAGTTTCTGGTCGTCTTCGACAATTTCCGACCCCTTGGCTCAACTCACACAAGCGGCACTTGTCGTGCCCTGCGTTCTGGAGAATTTTTTTCCCACTCGTACGTGAGAGCAAACTACACACACCAAATCTCATCTGTAGACTGATCCTCTCTCCTCTCCTTAATTTTTCCTTCTTGAGAAAAATGTTCATTCTTTCGGACCCCCGTGAGAAAACATTTAAATATCAGTTTCTGTCAACTTAAAGCCATTAGGTGGCCCCTTTGCGTTTTCTATGAGGGTGGTCTGTAGCTCAAAGCACTTAGGCGGAGTTTTACATCCGGCATGAGGGTGGGCTACTTTCTAAGTGATAATCAATCACCACTTACAATCTCCTAAGCGCGAGAAAAATATCCATTAGACCTCCTATGCATCAACCTGGGTGATATGTATTCAGTTCCTTTCTTCAGAAAGATTTCTTCGCACGCACCCTGAAAACAGTGAAGTTCACTTCTTTACAGCTTAGATGCATAAGTTTCAAATCTCTAAGTATTGTATTTTTAAAAATTTGATTTAAATTTGAACTTCCATTAAAATTTAGTTGATGACAGAATAACAATCATAACTAAATTTAAGTTTTATTCCTAATAATTCCAAATAAATCATAATTTAGGACGTTTGTGGAACGCTTTCTGCTCATTTCACTTTTTTAAATTTCGAATTTTCCAGAAGCGTTCTTACCATCATTCTCATCATAGAAGTAACCATCATGCAAAATTTCAATTTTCTAGCACCAACAATATCACAGAACTCAGAATCACACCACAGAATCATATCACAGAAGAACGTTTTTTGCTCTTGCAGGTAGTGGTACCGGCATAAAATATAACCTATGTTGGAGCAGATACGATCACCATCATTTTGATGCCATTACCCTTGAAAACCGTTTGATATTTCCGAAGAGTACACCCGACGGACAAACTTTTTCCTTTATACTGTAAGCAATTGTACATGATAAAATGATTATGATAAGAGAAGAATAAGTGAATTATAAGTAGATTAAATTGTTTGGCTTTATTTGTTTGGTGGTTAAAAAACACGAATTCGATGTTCCACAATTTTTTTTAATAGGGTGAACGTTAATATTTTTCGAACGGATTGCGCCGTTTAAGACGCAAAAATATAAAATCTAAGAATACGTATGTCATCTGTATTTTGCATTTTGAACGCATTTTGTATTTTAGCGCATTAAGGGGCTACTTCCCTCAACCGAAAACACCCGCTTGCTAATGTCAATCCTGTGGAAGAATTTTTTTTAAATATCTCATTTGTATTTCAATATTTTTAAATGTTTGTTTTGCATTGGATTAGCTGAGATTGATTTCTACAAGGATCGTTGCTTACTTTTTCGATTTGCAGGGTTTTTTTATGAGGATACTTTTACAGTGGAAACCGGTTTCGAAAATAAGAGTATCCCAATAAAAATAAAAATAAATCTATGAACAAAATTTGAAAAAATAACAAAACGGCCTTTGTAGAGTTAGGCTTCAGCTATCCAGTGATAACAAAATCATTTTTCAATATTGAAATGCAAACGAGATATCTTAAGGGGACTGGGGGTTCTTGAAGCTTTAAAATTTTTCGAAATTTTAATTCTTTTAGATGTTATACCTAATCCTATCTTTTCTGAAGATTTTGATATAATTGTTTCTTTAAAATTCCCATTAGAACAGAAGTTGTGGCTTTTAGAATTATACCCGCTCAATAGCTGAAACGGCGTTTCCGAAACTTTGAAGACATTTTCTCCAAATGACGTTTTTGGGCATAACGCGCAGGATATTTCAAACACTACTGAATATTTTTTTCATGAAATTTTCAAAACATATGTTTTATGTTAGTCTGTATAAACTGACCCTAAATTTCCTTTTTATTGACCAAAAAAATACTTTTAGGTGATTATAATGTTGTAATTTTCTAAATTTTACATTAGCTATATATAATTTTGTATTAAAAATATAAAAATGCTTTAAATACAAATGCATTTAAATTCAGGGCAATTATTACAATCTGAAGTATAAGTAGACACCAAAATTTTCATTCTTGTTTCAAAATTTATTTTGCAATCCTGCGCGTAGTGTGTTATGCCAATTTTCTGCTCTTCAAATATCTGACTGTTTGGCGACCCGTGTAAATGCTAATTCTGCATCTTGTAATTTTTTAAGTACATGAAATGAAAGGACATATTTCTATCTTTTATTCCAATACAAATTCTGTCTTAAAATCAAATATATTTTCAGATATTAAATGTTGAAAATGGTCTCTTTTTTTTCTTTTTTTCCAATTTTAACCCTTAAATGCCGGTTGTTGCTTTTCGGCAACATACCCAATTTAGGCTCTAAAATACTATTAGAATAATATTGAAGTTATAATGCCTAATGTTGCCAATAAAATACATTCTGAAAATATTATTAAATCGATTTTCAACATGTAGATGGCAATACTTGTACTATTTAAGAATAAAGATAGATTTATTCTTTCAATTGTTGCTACTTGTTCTTTTTGGTTTGTTTGGAAGCTTGCGAAATACCCTATTTTGTTCTGCAGTGAGCAAGTAAAATTTATTTCTTATTATAGTTCCTAAAATTCTTGTGTGTTTAATATTATAGAATTTTATCAAAGAAAATTATTTTTTCAATTAAATACCAGTATTGCCGATTAGTAACAAACTGTTTTTTAGCCGTAAACCATACTTAAAACAAAATATGAATTTTTTAAGTATTTTTCCCATGATTTATTTTAAAAATGAAAACCGAAAAACATTATTACAATGATTATGAAAAATCAGGCATTTAAGGGTTAAGAGTCCTGAGACCCCTTAAAAAATTCTCACATATGTTTAACATTTGCGAGCAGGTGTTCTCACGTGCGTGAAGTATCCTCTTAAGGGACCGTGGACCTTTATTTGAATAGAAATCGACCCAAAAATAGAAAATTATTTTTGAGCATATTATTATTTTTCAGTGTCTTCTGAACCACTTGTAAAAAACTGCATGCAAATGCAATTATTTTTCGCAAAATTACAAGCGTTTGAATTTTGTACACAAACAATTTTTCAGCCTTTTAATATATTTTAAGTCTGTTTCTCTCAAAACGGATTTTTCAACATTTTTAGATTTTTGAAATGCTCTATGCCTCATAATTTTTGATAAAATTTCATCAAATTGTTAAGGAAAAATCCTGATATTGCTTACAAAGAAACTGTGCATGTATTTTAAAATTCAACTTCATTAAGATAGTTAAATTTGATTTTTATCTTATTAAAATTCAAAATTTTGATGAAAATCCATATCGAATTCAGAAAAAAATCTCCAAAAAATTAACTATTTAAGGGATTAAAAAATAGATGCACATATTTCTTCGTAGTAGATTTTTAAGTGATTAAAATGCAAAATCGAGGAAATACCTAACAATTTATGACGCATGGAGCATTTTAAAGTTTCTGTTTAAAATTTAAATTTTTTTAACAAATCTTAAAATTACAATAAGATTGGAGATTTCTTTTAAGGTGTTCTATATGGCTAGCCGCCCTTGGCCAGTTTGGTCTCCTTTAAATGTATACTAAGCATTGTATCATGTTAATTTAATTAATAATTTAATTTACCTGCTCAAACCTTTGCCAAATCGGAAGATTCTGATACATAAATCCTGAACTCGGTATTTTTATGTTAGCCGAGTGCAGCTGATAAATTGCCAAACATTGTACCCGTCATATTTTTTCTTATTTCACTAATTTCATTTAAAATGTAATACTTTCACTCATTTTATTTAAAATAAATAACTTTAATTTAAAACTGAAATACTTAAAATTTATGACTCTCAATTTTCTCTTATTTCTTAAAAAAACGAAAAAAAAAGGAAAAAAGAAAAAAGAAAAGAATGAAAAGAAAACGAAAAAAAAGGTATTAAATAATACTATAAACTTTGACATTTAATTTCAACATCAAAGCTTTGTTTTAATTTACCTCGCGAAAAAATGTTTATGACTGTCGCATGAGATGGACTATTATAATACTGACGATTACAATACTGAATTTCATATCTCTATGATGAAGATTAAAAAAATAAATTTTTAACGACCACCGTCCTCATAAACTAAACCCTAAAGAAAAAATGTTGTTCTCGCACTTTACTTCCTCTTTGCTAGTCGTTTTGGAAACCTCGGAACTGAGAAAGTGCGGGCTCGTTTACCGATTTGCCGAAAAAATAACACAATTTCTATGAGTTTGTAATTAATATATTGGCTAATTGTTAAAAGAAAAGACAAATCTGTACGCTGCGTGTACGTCTTGGACTATCCTCACTGAATTTTTCAGTTGTACGTGCCATTTGCTAGCCATTGCTGACAGACACACAGACAGAGAGAAAACTTACTTTTATTAATATAGAAACCGCTATTTTCAAAAGGGTTTTTTTTTTCATAAAAACCTTTCTTCTTTTTACAAATACCGATAAAATATTGAAGATGAACAATTATTTGAGGAAAAGAAATGACAAAAAGAAAGAAAACTTCATTTCTTCACGTTGAAAAACTTTTTAAAGTGATGATCACAGGAAACAATATAAAAGGGGTGGGTGATTTAAAGGCTTTGAAAAAATATTTTTGCTGTAGCTTTCAAAGATATAAACATTAAAAACAAACTTAAAAGAAAGATTCAAGTACTAGATCACTCAAGAAAATAAAAAGAAAGTAGCTGTTTTTAGTTTATTTTTTAGAAAAAGGTTTTCTTACTAGAAAAAATGCATTTTTACGGTCCTCCGGTCCTATAAGTTATATTTAGTGAAATTTTCCTTTTACACTGACAAGTAATACACAAAAAGTCCCGTTATTCTACGATTAAAATGGACCGAGTAATAGCTGTTTAAAGTTGGAGCATATTTTTTGCTGCAAATTTTAGTCATTCACAAATTTAGTCGAAATATAATTTCGTCAGATATATTAAAAAATGGTTGAGAGTAAAATTAACATTGCAATATAAATTTGAAATCTTTAATCATTTTGACATATTAATGCAAAATATACAATTTGTAATAAACATTTAAGAAGAAAAACAGAATTTTTGTTAAATTAAATGATGCTAAATTAACAGCCTCAATTCTTTACAAAATGATAAGTATTTTAAAATATTATTAGATTACACTAGCCTGCAAAAGTTGGGTTATGTCATGTTTTTTAACTTTTGATAATTGATTTTTATGTATTCTGTACCGCTGAATCTGAAATTGACCTTCATTTTTTAACCATCACATCAGGATTTGTCGCAAATTTTAAAGTTAAAAAGTTCAAAGTTAAAATTGAATCTCCTCCCTGATCTCATCGGACCACTCAGCTATTTAGCTGTAAGAATCCCAGGATAAGCAAAAATATCGAATAAATTATTGAATAAAATAAAATAAAATAAAATAAAACAAAGAAATTTTTACATATGTTTTATGGTATGAGATTTTCGCTATATTTTAACTTACACATTTACGATTTGCAAAAAAAATTCTAACGTGATGGTTAAAATGAAGGTCATTTTCAGATTCAGTGCTAAAAAGCACGTAAAAATCAATTATCAAAAGTTAAAAAGAACAACCATCTCCTCTACTTTATAGTATCCGATTTTTGTTATTCTTTAAATTTGACAATTTATGATTTGCGAAATATCCTGACATGATGGTTAAAAATTAATGTAATTTTCGGATTCGGTGCTAAAAAATACATAAAAGTTTAAAAAAACAACAATCGCAGTCTTGTATTATCTAATCTAAAACTTTTTCTAATATTTCTTGGCGATAATCTATCCGAAATTTTTTGTATTATCCTGTAAAATTAGTATAAATGGTAACACCGAAAATCATAATAATATTAGATTGTTATTGGATTTGCGCCAGTATGTAAAATTTAATCTCGATCGGATATTTAAAAGTGAGTTAAGGTTCAAGTACAAATTTTGAACTAGAAAAACATACTTACGATGGTTGAAGTAACATAAAAACTTATAAAAATAACATAATTTTTGTTAAAAGAAATCATAAAAAAAAAAACAGTCTCAAATCCTGACAAAATAAATCATATGTTATTTTAGCAATCTGAAACTTAATAAACGTTAACTTAATCGCAATACTTGGACGATTATTTTCAAAGCGCAGATACACATGAAATAAGATCTTCGAATACTTTAAGCACTTGGTATGTGATCCCTCAAAGCCAAGCCGAACTCATTTGTTTTCAGAGCAGAAAAGTGGCATAAGTCATGCATTTTTAAAGTTTCATAACTCGCTCAATTTTAGTGTTATATGAATGGGACTTTTTTTGTCTTACTTGTCAATGTAATAGGAAAATTTTACTAAATATAACTTATAGGACCGAGGGACCGTATAAAAATTTAAATTTCGTAATTTTTTAAGAAATATTTTTATTCACCCAAATCGCTTTTAAAATACTTCTTTACCTGATTTAAAACATTTTTGTAATTGGAACTATATGTCTATGACTGCCACTGGACACCGTAAAGACCGGACACCCTGTATAGTGCACCTTAGTTCAAGCGCTTAGTAAAAAGCGCTATTTTCAAAAGGCTTCTTTTGGCTTCATAAAATTCTTTCTTGTTTCTATGAATAAAGTCACGATAATGAAAAGGAAAAATTATTTGGGAAAAAGGAAAAGAAAAAAAGAATTTTTTTACTTTGAAAAACTTAAAAAATGATGATCACAGGAAATGGTATAAAAGAGGGAGGGGTGGGATTCAAAGGCTTTCCATTTGAAAAAGTATTTTTTCTGTAACTTTCAAAAACACAAACTTTAAAAAACATACTTAAAGAAATATTTAACTACTGGATCACTTAAGAGAATAAAAAAAGAGCTGTTTTCAGTTGTTGGTTTTACTTTTAAGGAAAAGATTTTCATAATGAAAAATATATAATTTACTAAGTTACAGATGTTAAAGTGTGTATTGTTGAATAGTTTTTGTAATTAAAGCATATATAGCGTGGCATTTCAAGAGCTGGATAAACAATAAAAACTGTTTTTACTGCACTTGTAATTGTCAGATGGTTTCAAAACTTCGCTCGAATGTATTAGAGGTACCGAAGTTTATTTTTATCAAAAAATAGATAAAAGCTACATTTTCCTCCATTTTGATGATTTGAAAAGTGCCATGTTCCTTTAAATGAAATACAGTATACAGAAATGCATCACATAATTGTCCCTAAATTAAAGCTTATTATTATTGTAGATTCTCTCTGTATCGAGAAATATTCCCAGTCAGTATTTTAGAGAAACCAGAAAAAAACTAGTCGGATGTGGCAGTCCCAAAACTTTCATCTATCTTATATACATGTTAATACTTCAAAATTCTCTATCACAGTTCCAAAATTAAATGACAATCTATACCCATCATGAGGAATCCAAACATATGAAACTTCGCGCATTAGTTCTTGAGATATTGACTAAACGTGCAAATCCTAGTAAATGCAGCATACACTAAAACCTAATCAGGACTAATTTATATCAGGGACTAACTGAATCTAGAGTTTTATTAAAATCCGTGCCTTAGTTCTGGAGATAGAGCTATTGCGATAATCATGAATAATGCTGCATACCAGCGTCACCTGTTGAGCGATTTACACCAAAAGTAATCAGTGCCACATTATATCAAACACTAACTGAATCTGAAGTTTTATAATAATCCATGCATAAGTTTTTGAGATAGAGCTATTGCGGAATCGTGAAAAAAAGCTACATAGCAGCGCCACGTGTTCGGGAGTTTTACACCAAAAACTAATTAGCTCCAGTTTATATCAGGGACTAACTGAATCAAAAGTTTTATTAAATTACGTGCTTTAATTCTTGAGGTATAGCGCCTACATAATTTGTGTCGCATACAGACAGACATTTTGTAAAAACATGTTTTTCGGGATCTATGACCCCTAAAACATGTAAATTCGTCCACGAATCCAATTTTTTTTTTCTTGTAAAGATCGAAGAAAGTAATATACGTAAGTCATTGTTATACTTAGGACAATGTATGTTAAACATTATAAATTAAAACTGTTGTTGAAATTCATTTCATTAATCACTATTTTGAAACGCTTCGTGTTATTAATTTAATAACTTATTGCTTCTCTTAACATAACTCTTGCATATCAGCAAAAATACATAAATCTGGATTTCTAATTAAAGATTCGAAAATATTTAACATGAAAAATTGTTTTCAATAATCTATATATATATATATATATATATATATATATATATATATTGTCAAAACGGCTTTACATCGTATTATTTTTCTTTTTCAAAAACTCCGATGATCACAAAAATCAGTTAATAATCAAGATAAAAATCTCAAAAGCTTTTCATTTGAAAATATATTTTTCGAAAAAGTTTTAAAGACGGATATTGCTAAAAAATCATAAAGTAAAATGCTTCAACTATTAGTTCACTTATCTAAATCACAAAGCACGTTCTTAATAACATCCGCCTTCTCCTGTCCTTAAGGATAAATGTTGTAATAAGAATTGAAAACAAGATTTCATTAAAGAAAGCCATTCTTACAAGTTGATATTTGTTATCATTAAAAAATGCCCTATGATCTCTTTTAACTTGTTGCAGTTTTTTCCCACTAGAATCGTTCTTGACATTTTTGCAATCTTAAAAGCAGCTTAATAAAAAGAAAAAAAATTAAAAATAAATATTCAATACTTTCAAATTTTTTGTTCGGTTAACTTGAAACCTGACAACTCTTCTAAAAATGTCAACAAGACACTCAGACATTTTGCACTAGCGAAGGAATTTTTGTTATTCCTATCTTGAATAATCATTAAGTGTCATATTTATAAATCACTGAACATATTTTTCAGAATAAATGAAAATATTATTTATTTCAATAAAGTATTTAGTTTATTGTCATCAAAGACTGCGTTTCTTGTGTTCATACAATAAATTTATGTGTGACATCGACAGAAATTATTGAAGAATAGGAGGGATTTTGGGAAAGTCATTTAGAAAAATATTTTCGTATTAATTCTTTTAAATGAGAAATATAAATTTGGAAAGTTAAAATGTATGGGCTTAAAATGATAACAGTATACAATAAAGGCTTATAAATAGCTTTTATTAAACAGATCAAAAAGTTTCGTACTCTCAGTTGGTGACATAGCTCAGATCAATAACCTTGATTCTAAAATTAAATTTACTTTGGAAGTTGAACAAAATACTATACTTCTTTATTTGGATGTACTATTAAATCAAATCCCACAATGGCACAGAAAGTACTGTTTGTAGAAAACCAATAGCCAACCAGTCCACTATCTCACAGAATGCTCAAGTACCGTTTCCCTACAAAATTTCTGCATTTAGACCCCTGATCAGTTAAACGATGAAACAAATAAAATGCGTTCAATCGCAAGAACTAACACATATAATGAAAGCTCTAGAAATAACACTAATCAACAAATTTTAACTTTTTTTTTGTATCTGGATCGTTAATGGGTGCAGAATTTTTTATGGTTGTTGGCAGTGACGTTTAGACACCAGCTTGGCGTTCTTGCAGCAGTATGCTCATCCGCCAGACCGCTTGGATGTTAGACACTTCATATGTTTGCAATAAATGTTCAAAATTGCATCAACCAGTTGCAATACATGCCTGACAGCATCGATGGAGCGATTGGCATACAAGTTCAAAGGTGCCAGGTATTACACGTAAATGTGCAAAAGATATTCGAGAGACGAAATCCTCATGGAGTCGTTTAAATGCGCACCTTCAAATACATCGCATTCTAAAAGTGACATTCAGGTCATTGCACAGAACAGTGCTTATGAATCTGAAACCACAGTCGTTTACAATTGGCGATCGAAACATTTTGATGTAATTCTGGTAAAACTTCTTCCAGAAAAATATGATAACAACTGCCTATCTTGGCGTGCTGGACCAGTCCCTTGGTTATCCCGATCTCTCTATTTATCGACACTCGATTACTTCTTACATTGTTAAAAATACCCCTGTAAAATTACGGCCAGACGCCGGCAGCGGAGATTCCCGTCATATCCCGTAAAAAAAAAATCAATGCCCATCATTTTGTATAGCCGTAATTTTAGGGATATAAAGCACTTTAAAACACAATAATACTTTACTTACTGTTCCGTAGCACGTAGCTCGTTAGATAATCAACACAGAATCGCTTTTTTGGTGGGTTAAAAAATATGTTACGGCAGCGGTTAAGTGACATTATTTTTCGAAACATGACAAAATTGAAGGGTTACACCCTAGCGGAGAAAAATGTATGGGGTCGTACCGTAATTTTGCTAATAGATGGGCTAGAACTGTAAGAATATATGGATTGCCGTTAATTTTCTAAGTATCTAAGGGGCCGCTTATTTAATGGATCAGACCGTTTTTCATCAAATAAGGCTGTTGCCCGTGAAAGTTGAAGGGCAAACGCTCATAAATTTACAGTTTTTTCTGAGAGTGTTAAATGGTCTTTTACATGTAAGATACTCAGCAAAATTATCTGCGGTAAAAGTTTCAAACGAATTCATTTTTTTATGTGTTAGAAAAAGAATTAATAGATCGTTAAATTATATCGTTACGCTAATGAGGAGAAACTGCTGTCGTAAAATTGTGAACTCGACTAAATCACAAAATACAGGACATGCAAAAAATAAAGATCCATAGTGTTGCGGGTTTGTGAGTACCGCTTTTTCCTAATAGTAATCATCACCTTATTTAAAAATGAAATCCTGATTTAAACAAGGAAAATATTCGAAAATAATATACACATCCAAAAATATCCCTGTAAAATTACGAGCAGAGCCCTGTAGCAGAGATTCCAATCATATCCCGTAAAAAAAAAAAAAAAAAAAAAAAAAAAAAAAAAAAAAAAAAAACCATATCCAATTATCAATCCGTATTTTTGCTAACAGATGGGCTAGAACTGTAAAAATATGTGGATTGTCCTTAATTTTCTAAATATCTAAGGGATAAGGCCACTTATTTAACAGATCAGACCGTTTTTCATCAAATAAAGCTGTTACCGGTGAAAATTGAAGGGCAAACGCTCATAAATTTACAGTTTTTTCTGTATGTTTATCTTGTTTATGCGACTCCAGTTGACGATCTCGTTGCTTGAATAGCTGTTTATGCTGCATGTCTGTCGAAAATACCTAGCATCCTTGAATGTGTAAGCCAATCGTTCCATCGACGCTGCCAGGCATTTATTGCCACTGGTTTGACGCAATTTCGAACACTTATTGTAAACATAGCACTTGACAATAACGCTGTCAATAAACATTCCTTTCACGTCTCTTTCTTGTGTTTTTGTTTCAATGCGTCACTTAAGGGAGTCAGGGCTCAAAATTCTTTTTGTTTTAATTTATAGAGATTTTGTTATGAAATTATTCTCTAAAATATGTTTTAATATAATAAGAATATTGCATGTAAAAAAAAATCTGAAAAATTTGTAATTTTTTTTAAAGAATTTAAATTTAAAAATTTTAAATATATTTAATTTTTGATATAACTCTGGAAGTACTTACTCGATTTACAAAATTTTTACACTTTCGTGTACAGAAAATTTGCCTTCATTAATTCTTAAAATATTGATTATGAATTTTATAAAATAAAATTAAGTAAAAAAAAGAAGTTTTTAATGAGTTTGTTTTGCATTCATTAGCATATTTTCACAATTATCGCTCAAAATTAAAAATCCTGAAGACAATTTGTTGAAAATATAGCCTAAAATCTCTGTTGAAAATTTCGTACATATATCTTGCAAGAAACTTTAGATATATTCTTTTAAAGTTGACAAATCGTAAAAAAATTCATTCTGAAATAAATGAAGTTAAAGTTCTTGTCAGAGGGCAGCTGATGTATCGCTTCTCAAGGCAAAAGGTGTTATATCTCTGGATCTAAAGAAGATAAAAAAAAAATATATGCGGTTTGCGGTGTTTAATGGTAAAAACTGTCTTTTTTTTTTTTTTTTTTTTTTTTTTTTTTTTTTTTTTGCCAATAAAAAAATTGCACCTTTTTGAGAATTTTTAGACCCGGACCCCTTAAGGCCATACGTTTCTATACATTAAATATTAAATGAATGTTAGAGTGCTCTCTAACAACCCTTACAGTTTGGCGATGAGTTCAGGAACACCATACAAATTTAAAAAAAAAAGAAATAAGACTTGAAAACAGGAATTCTGCTTTTTCAGAATTTACTGTCGCCCCGAAGAAAAGAAAAATTGTATATAAATATAGATAGTACAAAACATATTTCAGTTTTAAAACTTAAAACACACCTTTTATTTTATATAAAATGGTGTCATTCGCATTCGCTGAAGAATTTCACATGTACAGTCCAGTCTTAAACAACGTCTACAGGAAAGTACGCATAGGACGTCACTATCGCAGAATAATACACAATTCCAGAAAAAAGCGATGTCATCATAAAAGAAACTCGACCAAACAGAATCGGGTATCTAATGATTCAGATGCCTTCATTTGCTTGTAACATTAATACTTACAATTGAATATAGTTTATAATAGCTACATGTTTTGTCAGAAACCATTTATTTATATATTTTTTCAAAATAGCACGTATTTTAATTACATTTTTTCTTCAGTTATTATGGTAAAATGGCAACAAAAAGGTATAATAGTGTACTAATTTCCAAATATTTTTCCTTTACTTTCTACCGAAATAGGTAAAAAATTTCGTTAAAATCTACAAAATATTAATATCACAAAAATTATTTGATACACAATTTTCAAACAAATTGCATTATAAATTACTTTTTTCCCTATACAACGGTACAAAAATTAAAAATGTGCGATGCTTAAAAGTTTAAAACATTTCAGTAGAGATTATCCCGTAAAATAATTCATCTGCTTTGTTTTACATAACTGGCTTATGTAACATAACGTTATTTCTTAGAGACGACACTTTAATTAAAAAGCAGAAAACCAACGTTTCAAAATGCACAAATAATACATGAAAAGCAGCAAACAGCTGTTTCGAATCTACTAGCGAGATTCTTCTTCAGTGCAAGGTAGGGAAAAAGGAACAGCGTGTTAAAAAAAAGCAAGGCTGAGCAAAATGATAGACAGCGACGTGCTGGCTTATATACCCTATGCGGGTAGCCAAGGCGCCAAAAACAACCAATGAGAGGGAAGCAGTGGAAACGACTGGGTGGACAAGTAGCGACATCTACCGGAGAAGGAGAGAAAAAAAACAAAAAAGGGGGGAAATTAAATTAATGCTTTCCAAATAATTGGAAAATCGGGAGTACTAGATAAGTCATTGACTAAAGAGTGAGAATTTTTAATGATGTGGTATGTTTCCCAAAAATCAAGATCAAGGTTAGAAGAACATTTTTGGATAATGATGGCTGAGGAAAAGTCGAACCTATGTTGAGAAGACCAAGAATGTTGAGCAATAGAAGAACGTTTGAGCTCCTGATTTTTAACATAACTTTCATGCTCTTTTAAACGAAATCTAAGAGCACGTTATTAAAATTATACTATTACACTATATTAAAAAAATTTTAACGTGCCCCTGTTAAAAAAACTATAAGCGATACGATATCTGTTTTTAAATTTAAAAGTACTACGGTATACTTTAACATTGAAATTTCAGAGAGAATGGCCAAAATTTATGAAATTTAGAATCTAAGTAAAATTAATTCATTAAACAACGTTATTTATAGGGACTTTAAATGTTGAGAACAACGAGTAAGCTTTGAGGATTTTAGAAAAAACTTGGCGCAATAGAATTATAGGGTAAAATGCTGCATTCAAATCCATTCATTGATTGTTGAGAAAGCTTTGCAAATGTCGCACACCGGCAAGAAATGTGACACATCTCGACAAAAGTAAATTCTACAGGAGAGGCAAATGAAAATTTGCATGATTTTACTGTTTGATGACATTATAGCACTTAGCTCTGCATGTAAGAGTAAAAACATGCATAAAAGTGTAAGACCCTTAAGAATGAAGATGTAGGATGAGGTTTGGAGAATTAGGTAATTTTACCTCCCTACACATTCCACCCCTCCTCTGTGGTCACAAATGGACATATAACGTATTAAAGGGATTTTCCGCATAACTACACTTATGAAACTTTTTGCATAGCAAGACGTACCTATGACGGACGTATTAGTAGAATAAAACGCAAAATGGATTTTCGTGAGATGTCACTTTTCTTGCTGGTGGCGATTTATACTTAACGGCCTAAGACATTTTGAGCAATTTTAAGAAATTTAGAGTATAGGAAGTCACATTTGATTATTAAGCATTTTCATATATGGATACTTTAAAGTTAAACGAGAAAATTTTGAGAATTTTGAAAAAAAATTGGTACACTAGAACTTGAAAATAAATTGTGTGGAGAAAGCAAAACCCTTGATTCAAAACCCAATTACCCAATTGTTTTCAAAAATGATGGTGGGAAAATGAAGTCACTCTTTACCCAAACATAGGCTATAATTACCAAAACATAGGCTATAATTTATGTCGGTATCACAATTACCAAGGTACAAAAAACGTTCTAAAATTGCAACAATGATATTGCTGTGGCTAGAAAGTTGAAACTTGACATGGTGGTTATTTTAAGATGTAAATATTCGTTATCATACATTTCCCAAGTACTCGAAATTTAAAAAAATGAAATGAGTGAAAGACGTTCTAAAAATGCTCTATTTCTTTGAAATTGTTAGGGCTAGAAACTTGGAATTTGACATGGCTGTTACTTTGGGACATAAATACTCGCACAGAACAGTTTCTAAAAAAAATTAAATGTAAAAGGTGAAATGAGCAGAAATCCCTATTCTAAAATCACTATTACTTTGGAATTACTGACCCAAATTCAAAAGTTTTTTAGACTAATTCTGGTGGCAGCCTGTGTTTAAAACTGGGCTACTTTTTATCCATGTGCAACTGCTCTCAAAAAGATGAAAAAACGACAAATATTCTAAACTTACTATTTATTTGCAGAGGATAGAAATATGAAATTTGATTTAGTGATTACCTCGAAGATCTAAATGCTCACTAAGAGCAGTTCTAAAAAATTAAATGTTAAGCATTTAGGTAATGGGTTTTTTTTTACTTTTGAGAAAAAACAATTACTTTTACGTGAACCCGACAGTGGTCGTGTGTCGGTCTTTTTGCCGCCCATGTAAATTATCTTCACCTAACTCTTATCCCCTTACAAATACAATGGAGAACGATCATGTAGCTGACATTAAATGTTTCCCAACACCTCAGTGAAGTAACATCTCTGCTTTACCTTCAGGTACATTTTTAGAAGCAAAGTTGAAACTGGTGGAAAAGTCAAGCGTGCAACGATCACTAATGTCAGTTCATTTTTACTTTTTCCCATTATTCCAATTCTCATTAAAATATATATATATATATATATAATTTAAGTAAACTGCTAATATAACTTGATTGAAATGTAATATTCGAATATTAAATGAAAACTGTTTCTTATTTTACATTTCCTCTATGCGGGGGGGGGGGGGGGGGGTAAAAAGACCGAATGCGACTAATAACGTTCTGAAAAAAGACGCGACTGCTCTCGGGTTAATAATGTATCCCAGAAGCTATCCAAATAGATTTACTAATATGTCATTGTCTGAAATAAAATTAATTTAGTTATTTTACATGCTATTTAATTTCATTCATATGCAATAAGTTACGGAAGTGTTTTGGGAGACGTTTGAAAAATATCGTACTGCAATAGAATTTAATAGATACTATAACTTTCTAATATATTTTGTGTTTTGTTTTACCCGATTCGTTCAGCTAAGTAAACTATATTTTAAATTTAAAGTGTGAAACATTTGTTATTTATGTTATTTATGTTATATAGTTATTATTTGTTATTTGTTGATTATGTTTAAAATAAAAGAATATCCAACGGTGAAAAGATAATTAAATTATTATTATTATTATTATTATTATTATTATTATTATTATTATTATTATAGATTACTAAGGACGAAACATAAATGAATTCATAATAAGAAATGCATAGACATATACCATTATTACTATATGTAGATTGTAACAAAAGTAATTGTAACAAAGTACTAATGAAAATACATGTGCTATTCATAGTACGCCAGACGCCAACATGTTAAAATGTACATGTTAATGCATCAGAAATGTTCTTACGATTTCGTGGAAGTACGATTTCGTCGTTACGATTTCGAGGATACTTTAAAAGCGACATATGAATTGCGTTAAAGACGCTTTTTTCGCTATTTTTTTTTTTTTTTTTTTTTTTTTTTTCACTACGAAAACAAATTTATATTCATTTTTTTTTATATTCCAACGATTATAGAAATTAGCTTCAGAGAACAAATTATCAAAAGCCATTCTGTTAAAATATATTTATTGAATAAATTTCAGAGATGAAGATTTCTAAAAAAAAAAAATTGCAGAAAATGCTTTAACTATTAGGATCACTTAAATAAATTATCAAAATATATTTTAATAACATCTTCCTTCTGCTCTCCTTGAGAAAGAAAACTTTAAAATAAGAATTGAAGGCTGGATAACATTACAGAAAATCCAATAATTACCCGTCGTTGATACAAGTTGATATTGTTATTTAAAAAGAAAGCATTCTTTACCTTTATTTTTCATTTATTTTATTTTATCTTTGTTATCTTGAAAGTAGTTTAATAAAAACGAAAAAATATATAAAGCAAATATCCAATGCTTTAATTTTTTTGTCAGCCGTCTTGAAATTTTAAAAATCTTTTTAAAATGTCAACAAGGTACTCAGACATTGAATGTTACACTAGCGAAAGAATTTTTATTATTTCTGTCTTGAATGGCCATTATGTATCTTATTAATAAATCAGTGCACAATCTTTCGGAACAAATGAAAATATTTTATGTGAATAAAAAATTTAGTTTGTTGCCATTAAAGATTGCGATTATTGTGTTGGTACAATATTTTTAAATCTGACATGCACACTAATTCTGGAAAATTAGCATGAATTTTGAAAAAGTAATTTAGTAAAATACTTCGCAATTAATTCTCTGAAATTTGAAGCATAAATTTATATTTGGAATAATACTTTACAGATACTTTTGGGTACTTTTATTTTGATACTTTATATGCTTATACTTTAATATTATTATATATTTTAACACTAGCAGAAGAATTGTTATTACTGTCTTCGTCAGTGGCATCAAAATTCATTTTTATAAATCAATGGACATATTTTTCGAAACTAATGAAAACATTGTTTTGTAAATAAAGTATTTAGTTTATTCTTATAAGACTGAGTTCCTTCATAAATGGGTACATTTTGGGAGATTTAATGAACATGGTTTTCTCGTAAATTTTCTTTCATTATTGCAACCATTGTTCCAAGTTTCATATGCCTAAAACTACATAGTCATAACCGCCAGTGTCGAATTTCAGCCATTATTGCAATAATTGGCGATCAGCAATAATTGGCGATACATCGCCAAATTTGGCAATAAAAATAGGTCGCCATAAATGAAGTAAACTTCTGTGATAGCTCACTAATTTTTGGAATTCAAACTCATTAATAATATTGACGAAATCTAGGAATCTTCTATAATCGGATTTCACGTATTTTAGCTTCCTGTATTTCAATAAAATTTGCGGAATTCTTAAAAACAGGGAACACGGAAGGTGCCTTTTCTTTCCTTCAGTAACACAAAAATCGCATTTTTAGAAAGTTTTTTGGTCCTCCAACCCCTTGAAGGTTGTGCCATCGAAATACAATATACAAAGGAGTATCACCATTAATTTGCTACCATTTTTTTTAAATCGATTGAGTGGTTCCAGAGTAGTTCGGTTGAGTAGTTCCTCTACAAATAAACAAACAAATACACACACAAACTTTACTTCTTAATAATATTAGCCTAGATTAACGTATATAGTACCTTCTACATCTATTTTTCCATTCTGTAAAAATTCCATATAAATATCCACATTTTGTGGCAAGTACATAATACTTGCAGTTTTCTTTGTTCAACCTTATTTATTTCGTTAATTTATTGTGAAATAATTTAACGCCGTCTCCAAACTCAGATAAACATGTCTCCGCTAAAAAATTACTCCTTCCATTTTTTAACCACTTTTTTAATCCACTTTTTTTTATCGAAAATTGCTCAGTGAATTTAAGGATTTCACTAAATTTTAATCATAAATCTCCATCTTAACTTCACACTGTCTTAAAGGAATGCTTAGTTGTTTTTAAAACAGATTGTATGTGTTCGCTCGGACGAATTCTAATGATAAACAGAAAATAAAGAGAATGTCACAGCTAACTGAAGTTAATTTATTCCATAGATTTTCCATTAGCTCCTGTTTAAGGAAAAATAATTAATTCTGAAGATTGAAAGAACTTACAGTAGTTTGTCTTTATCTCTGTAAATAATTAATGCATGGGAATATTTGAATTGACTTTTGAAGATTCAAAATGTGAGAAGGCTCAACGGGACATTAATAAGTGTTTGCCCAATTATTTTAACTCCTTAACCCTTTCAGGGGCAAGGTACTTCTATTCGCAAAATGCTGAAATATGTAAATGACACCAGAATATATAAGAGAATTTATTTGAAAATAAGCAAACGCTTTTGCTCACGTACTTATTAAATAAAATTTTTCATTCCAGTATTCCGGTACGAATGTGGCATTTAGAGATTAAAATTAAGTGGTCCAAAAATGAACCACAACGCTTGAAGGGGTTAACTGTTTTGCGCGAGTACCGCTCGGGCGAAAAGAGTTTGCTATCTTCGATACTAAAATCTTTCGGATACCACTTAATTTTAACTGAAATCGTTGGTTTGTTAAATGTCATACCTTTTTCGATTGAACAAGGCCAGATATGTTAATAAAAAAAAAAGTGGTATCAGGTCCTTATTTTTAATTTATTGTGTCAAAAAAAAAAGAAACCGTTAAGGGGTTAAGTGTATAAACATGACACGGGCTTCTTTTGAGTGAAGAAAGTATGCTTGTTTTTTGACAACATTTCTGGCCTCCGTAGCCGAGTGGTTAAGGCACCACGCCGCTAATCGCTTGAGAGCGTAGGAGGTCTGCGGGTTCGAGTCCCGCTTGCTCCGTTGCACACTCTTTGTGGAGCTCCCGGTTGTATTTATCTGGTGTTATAAATTACCTTGTGACTATCTCGTCCTTGTATGTAATGGAAAAAAGGAAATAAAAATTGTGTGGTTTGTGTTTGTGTATAATAAGGATCATTCGGGCGAACAGCCATAGTTGCTATAGGCCCTAAAGCAATCTCCGCTACAGTGGACTTCAATGACAATGTTGTCAGCACTTCGAAACATTGTTCACTTGGATGAGTTTTAATGGTAAATGGATAATATGCAGAATATCACAATCAACTTAAGTCTCAATCACACTATTTTTTTATTTAAATTTTGTTTCCTCCTTTCCGTATTGGTCCGTGAATAAAATCTACACATTAGACATATTTTGGATTTTTTCAATTCAGAATCTCATAGTATTTCCCTTCAAAACTTTCCGTAAAAATAAAAAATAATAATATATTTGATGCAATTACAAAAGTTATAGCACTAAATTCCTTCAAAACTTTATACATTTCGCATGTGTACTTTGAAAAAAATTGAATTTGATTAACTAATTATACATTTAAATTGTGGAATCTTTTATATGTGAAAATTTTTTGGTATAATCCTTCTTCACCAAACGACTGTAATTGATACTTCGCCAGAACAAAACAAAATAACTATGGGGCATGATCGGGTGCTTTTATTATAAGCTGAATTTTTTGGTGATTAAAAAAAATAGCTACTCGATCACTAAAAGCTGGAGAAAAATAAGCATTTCCAAATAGGTCAATACATTATCGAAATTTCTCCTATTTTAACACCAAACCAATTAATGTATTTTGAAAAAAGTGTATTTTTATAGCTAATTAAAAATTATTTGCATTTAAACTAAGGGATATAGTACATTCTACATATATTGCTCTGACCTATAAAAATTCCATATGAATACACATTTTTTGACAAGCATAATATTTACAGTTTTCTTCGCCCAATTTCCTTTACTTCGTTAATTAATTGTCAAATAATTTACTGTCATCCCCAAACTCAGATAAACATGTCTCTGCTAAGGAATTATTGCTCCAAATTTATCTAAAATGTCTCAGGATTTCTCTAAATTTGAATTATAAATCTGCCTTGTTAACTGCAAACTGTCTTAAAGGAATGTATAGTTGTTTTGAAAACAGATTGGATTTGTTCGCTTGGACGAGTTCTAATGATAAACGTAAAGCATAGAGAATGTCACAGCTAACTGAAGTTAATTTATTCCATAGATTTCCCGTTAGCTCCTGTTTAAGGATATATAATTAATTCTGAAAATTAAACGAACTTGAAATAGTATGCATTATATCTTTAAATTATTAATGTATGAGAATATTTGCACTGATTTTTGTAAATTTAAGATTTGAGAAGATTCAACGGGAATGTTAATGAGTGTTTGCAATTACGAGATTAGGTATGCTCGTATATTAGGTGTATTAATAGAACTCTGCCTTCATTTGAGCAAAGGAAATATGCTTGTTCAGTTTTTATTCAGTTACTACGATAAAAATTAAAGGATATACATAAAAAAGTACTCACCCGTGAGAAATTTAATTCGTTAGAGGTAATTAATTAAAGTGATACTTTTAAGTATCGCCAGTATACTGCGCCAAAAATATTCTCGTAACAGAAAACCCACATGCTATTTTAAATAAAGTTTCAACTCTTAAAACTGCTAAATAACAAAAAGACACTCGCATGTTAACATAAAAAAATATTATATTGACATAGTTTTATTTCACACACGAAAAAGGAGTAAAAATTCAAATTTGATGGCATTAAAAAAATACTCTTTTTTTTTAGGTTTCGATCTTGTTAGCAGTCTTTTAGTTATGCAACACCTACATTCCAGGAAAAACATGTACTCTTGCATCTTCCAGGTATGCAATACACTCGAACTCGCTTATAACGAGCCCTGATTTTACGAGAACCCGGATTTAACCAGGAAATCAGAAATACTTGGTTAGTGCAATGCTAAGTCTATGGGATCATAACTCGCATTTCACGAGCAAACCCCGGTTATAGCGAGTAATATTTTTGTGATTCCTAAAATTTCTATTGACTTCCACCTTTCCAGCTCAGCTGATCGTTTCTTGGAAAAATTCCTTTAACATTCCGAAGTCAACCGAAAGTTAGTGATGAGTCATAAATCTTGCGAGCGACGATGATAACGACGAAGGGGGAGAATTTCAAACTGAACCGACCCCAACATATTCAACGGCTTTTGAGTCCGCAGAAAAACTTTAAACATTTTTCGAAGCCAGGGGTGAAATGACGATGTTTTTCGGGCCATGAGTCTTCTCCGAAGTGCAGTAACACAAGAATGAGACAATATGACAGTTCAAAACAAATTAACCAACTTCTTTTGTACTGTACAGAAATAAAAAATAAATAAATATGTATAATAAAGTAAGTATGCATGAATTTTTATATTTTTTTACGAGCCCGTTTTTTAAGAGCACCCGGTTGTAACGAGCAAATGTCACGGTCCCTTTACGCTCGCTATAAGCGAGTTCGACTGTATATGGATTTACATATGTAATATCTAGCATAGCAAAAACGAGCCGATGCCACTACTTTTTCCATTTCCTATTAAAGAAATAACAATGAAAGAGAAAAGAAATACCAGGGAAATCATTACTTCACTACAATTTTGTAATTACATTAGAAAGCAGATAAAAACGATGGATAACTAGACAGATGAAAATAAAACAAAATGTTTTTCTCGAACACCCGTTGTACTGGCAGTACTTATAAGTAGCACCGAGTAATTCAACTGTTAAATCAAATACATACACCGCTCACCTAAAATATCTAGTCAGATCGTATTCTAAGATGATAATGAACACATTAAAAAAATCCATGACTCTTTTATCCTTTATTGTGTTTGCAGCTACAAAAAGGTGAGAGTGACAATCTGTACGAAATTTCGGCAAAATACACATCCACTGTTTCAAAGATAGCCTCCTTCCTCGCTAAAATAACAAACCTAGAACTACTGCTGCCATGTATCTTGAAAAAGTGGAGTTAAAAGAGCGTTTTTGCAAAGTATAGTCAGGAGGGGTAATTATGACCACTTTTTACATTTTCAACTTTGTTATTTTTTATTTTTATTTTTTGCTTATTTCTATTTGGAAAAGTGCTGTTTTTAGTACATAGGAAGTAACTTTGATCCTTTAAGAACACATTTTAAAAGTTTTAATTCTCATAGCTGTTTTTCTTTTAAAGTTAAAAGGGTTCTTATAATTACCCCACCAAAAATTCACAATCACATAAGTTTGGGGTAATTAAGACCACTAGTGGGGAAATTATGACCACTATTTCTTCTCTTTATATTTGCAAATACACATTTGTTTGGGGTAATTATGACCACTTTGAACTCCAAAGTAACAAATCCGTTCATCAAAAATTTTATAGACTTAGTTTCAAATTGCTATTTGGATCTCAAAAAGGCTTCAGACTAGTAATAAAGAATACCTAAGATGAAATATACATTATGAGGTTAATATCTAAGCTTGGAACAAAATTTTACCATCACAGTTTTCTCCAATATGACGTCGGTCATAATTACCCCCTGGTCATAATTACCCCGCCTGACCCTACCATTAGAATATTAGTAATATTCACTAGGGGATGAAAGTTTGAAGAATGTTTGAAGTTTGGTGAAATGACGATGTTTTTCGGAACATGAGTCTTCTCCGAAGAACAATAACACAAGAATGAGACAATATGACAGTTCAAAACAAATTAACCAACTTCTTTTGTAATGTACAGAAATAAAAAATAAATATGTATAATAAAGTAAGTATGCATGAATTTTTATATTTTTTTACGAGCCCGTTTTTTAAGAGCACCCGGTTGTAACGATCAAATGTCACGGTCCCTTCACGCTCGCTATAAGCGAGTTCGACTGTATATGGATTTACATATGTAGTATCTAGCATAGCAAAAATGAGCCGATGCCATTACTTTTTCGATTTACTATTAAAGAAATAACAATGAAAGAGAAAAGAAATACCAGGGAAATCATTACTTCACTACAATTTTGTAATTACATTAGAAAGCAGATAAAAACGATGGATAACTAGACAGATGAAAATAAAACAAAATGTTTTTCTCGAACACCCGGTGTACTGGCAGTACTTATAAGTAGGCACCGAGTAATTCAACTGTTAAATCAAATACATACACCGCTCACCTAAAATATCTAGTCAGATCGTATTCTAAGATGATAATGAACACATTAAAAATATCCAAGACCTATCTTTTATCCTTTATTGTGTTTGCAGCTACAAAAAGCTGAGAGTGACAATCTGTACGAAATTTCGGCAAAAAACACATCCACTGTTTCAAAAATAGCCTCCTTCCTCGCTAAAATAACAAACCTAGAACTACTGCTGCCATGTATCCTGAAAAAGTGGAGTTAAAGGAGTGTTTTTGCAAAGTATAGTCAGGAGGGATAATTATGACCACTTTTTTACATTTTCAACTTTGTTAATTTTTTTTTTGCTTATTTCTATTTGGAAAAGTGCTGTTTTTAGTACATAGGAAGTAACTTTGATCCTTTAAGAACACATTTTAAAAGTTTTAATTCTCATAGCTGTTTTTCTTTTAAAGTTAAAAGGGTGGCTATAATTACCCCACCAAAAATTCACAATCACATAAGTTTGGGGTAATTAAGACCACTAGTGGGGAAATTATGACCACTATATCTTCTCTTTATATTTGCCAATACACAATTGTTTGGGGTAATTATGACCACTTTGAACTCCAAAGTAACAAATCCGTTCATCAAAAATTTTATAGACTTAGTTTCAAATTGCTATTTGGATCTCAAAAAGGCTTCAGACTAGTAATAAAGAATACCTAAGATGAAATATACATTATGAGGTTAATATCGAAGCTTGAAACAAAATTTTATCATCACAGTTTTCTCCAATATGACGGCGGTTAATTACCCCCTGGTCATAATTACCCCGCCTGACCCTACCATTAGAATATTAGTAATATTCACTAGGGGATAAAAGTTTGAAGAGAGCGGTGCTTATAAGTACCGTCAGGAGATAAATGGTTAAATAAAGTGAATATTTATAATTAGTTAAAAAATAATTGCATTTAAATTAACGAATATAATGCATTCTACATCTGTAACTCCATTCTTTAAAAATTAGATATAAATACAAATTTTTTGGCAACATTACAATATTTGAAGTTTTCTTTGCTTAACTTCATATATTTCATTAATTTATTGTAAAATAAATTATGTTATCTCCAGAATCAGATAAACATGTCTCCGCTAAAGAATTATTGCTCCAAATTTATCTAAAATTTCTCAGTGAATTTAAGTATTTCTCTAAATTTGAGTCATAAATATGCCTTGTTAACTGCAAACTGCCTTAAAGGAATGTATATGTGTAGTTGTTTTGAAAACAGGTTGGATTTGTTCGCTTTGACGATTTATAATTATAATATATATATATATATATCGACAGTGTCACAGCTAACCGAAGTAAATATATTCCATAGATTTCCCATTAGCTCCTGTTTTACCCTCTAAAGCCCATGGTAGCATATATACTACCACCAGTGTTTCTAATTAATTGTATTTTCTATTTCACACTTTCCAAATTCGTATAAGAAATTCAAAATAGCAATATTTGCTTTATTTAATAACAGAGTTTCGAAGACAGTTTGCTCGAGGAGCCTGGGACCCTTGACCCACATCTCCGATACATAAGATGAGGGAGGTTAAATTGTAGAGAAAATTCATAGCTGGTAGCATTGAGAAGGGAGGACATACTAATAAAAAAACTAACAGAAATGCAAGGGAAAAGAGCTCATAAAAAGAAATGCCTAATAGAAAGTCTAGGTATAGCATTACAACAACTAGATGTATTTTAGTATTTTATAAAATTTGAATTTTTTTTTTATATATGATCTTTTTATATATTTTATAAATTGTTTGAGGGGTTTTTTATATATTTTTTTTTATAATATTAAGAAATAAAATAAAAGTGGAAGTAAGGGATATTAGTAATGAAATAGGAAGAGGGTAGCCCAGGCCTAAAGCCCTGAGAAATTGCGAATTGGATCCGTAGGAAAGTCTAAGCCTAAAGCCCGGTGAAGTTGCATTTGGGATCCGTTCAGGTTGACGTCAATTTGCAGAAAGCTGTGCCGTCAGAAGGTCAGGGCAATGCCGGGAACGACCATTCGCCTAAGCGAGGTCCTGAAATGGACCAGCCCTCCCGGAAATACAGCGCCCGACAAAAATTGGAATGCCCATCTGGATCCTTGTCGAAGAAAGCAGCAGCAGTGCAAGATGCGACCATACGGTTAACGCCGTGGTCCTGACAAGGAACACCTCAATCCGTCCTATACACATTTAATAACAGTTCGGAGACTGTTTGCTCGAGAAGCCTGGGACCCTTTTCCCACATCCTCGACACATAGGATGATGCAGGTTAAATGGTGGTATAGCAATTTCATAGCTAATAGCAATGGGAAGAGTGGGCTTTGTCATTAAATAAAGCGAAATTTGTTACTGAAATTTTCTGGTGGGAATACAGATTCTCTGAATTGAGGAATTTCTAGAACGAAATCTGCAATAGGAATTAGAGGGTTAAGGAAATATAATTGATTCTGAACATTAAACGAACTTGCGATAGTAGTCATTATCTCTGTAAATGATTAATGTATGTGAATATTTGCATTGATCTTTTGTAGATTCAAGATCTGAGAAGATTCAACAGGAAATTAATACATGTTTATTACAATTACCTGTATACATTTAAATTGAGGAATTTTGTGTAATTATTTTTTAACACAGGACATTAATTGATTCGATACTCTTTCAAAATAAATAAATAAACAAAATGAAGACAGAAAAATAAGAACAAAGAGAAAAAAACTTTGGTCCATGATCGGGTTGCTTTTATTATAAGCCATTTTTCCGGTGGTTGAAAAAAAATAGCTACGCTATCGCTGAATATTGAAAAAAGGTAAAAACTTCAAAATGGGTCAATATATTAAAGAACTTTCTCCTATTTGAATTCCAAGCCAATAAATATATTTTCAAGAAAGAGTATATTTAATAAATAGTTAAAAATTATTTATTTAAGTTAACGAATATAGTGTATTCGACATCTTTTGCTCCATTCTGTAAAAATTACATAAGAACATACACATTTTTAGCAAGCATGTACTGTTTACTATTTTCTTTGCTCACTCCATTTATTTCGTTAATTTATTGTAAAATATTTTGCTGCCAATTCCAAATTCAGATAAATATGTCGCTACTGAAAAACCACTGCTCCAGATTTATCTAAAAATGCTCATTGTATCTAAGGATTTCACTGAATTTGAGTCATAAATCTGCCTTGTAAACTGCAAACTGTCTTAAAGGAATGTATAGTTGTTTTGATAACAGATTGGTTTCGTTCGCTTGTATGAGTTCTAATGATAAACGGAAAATACAGAGAATGTCACAGCTAACTGAAGTTAATTTATTCGATATATTTTCCATCAGCTCCTGTTAAAAGAAATGTAATTAGTTCCGAACATTAAGCGAACTTGCAATAGTATGTCGTTACATCTGTAAATAATTACAGGAATATTTGCATTGATTTTTTGTAGATTCAAGATGTGAGAAGATTCAACTGGAAATTAATACTTATTTGTTGAATTATATTAGGTATGACACTGGCATCTTTTGATTAAAGAAAATATTCTAGTTTTTTGTAAATACTTCGAAACTTCGTTCACTTGGAGAACTTTTAAAGGTAAACGGATAAAGCAGGGAATATCACAATCAACTAGTCTCAATCTTACAAGTTTTTTTTTTTTTTTTAGATATTTCTTTTTACTCTTTTCCCCTGTTCCTTCAATAAAATCAGCACATGAGACATATTTTGGATATTTTCAACTCCGAAAATCTTGGTATTTCTCTACACACTTGTCCATAAAAATGTTTCATATAATTACAAATCACACATTTTACTCAAAAATTTTTCTGATTTCTCATGTGTGCTTTCAAAAAATCTGAATTCAATTAACACAAAAGTATACATTTTAATTGAAGAATCCTCCATACGTAGAGTGACCTATCACTTTTTCAATTTTTTTTATTTTTTAGTGTACATTGCTTTTTCATCAAACGATAATAATTCATACTCTGCCAAAATAAAACAACAAAAACCACAAAAAAAAAGATTTGAAACATGATTGGGGTGCTTTTATAAGTTATTTTTCTGGTCTTTAAAAACAAAAGCTACTCGACCACTGAATACTAAAGACAAATAAAAATTTCTATATAGGTCAATACATTATAGAACTTTCTCCTATTTTAACACTAAACCAATTAATATATTTTCAATAAAGTGTATGTTTATAAATAATTAAGAACTTTTTGCATTTAAATTAACGGATATAGTGCATTCTACATCTGTTGTTCTAATCTGTAAAAATTCCATATTAATATACATTTTGGGTAGCAAAAATAAAATATTTGTAGTATTCTTTGTCCAACTTCATTTACTTCGTTAATGCATCACAAAATAATTTACTGTCATCTCCAAATTCAGATAAACGTGTTTCTATTAAATAATTACTGTTCCAAATTTATCTAAAATTGCTGTAAGAATTTAAGGATTTCACTATATCTGAGTCATAAATCTGCCTTGATCTGCCTGAAAACTGTCTTAAAGGAATCTATAATTGTTTTTAAAATATACTGGATTTGTTCGCTTAGTCAGTTCCAATGTTAAACGAAAATATAAAGAATGTCAAAGCTAGCTAAAGTTTATTTATTTCACAGATTTTCCATTAGCTACTGTTTTAGGAAATGTAATTAATTCAGAGCTTTAAACAAACTTGCAATATTATGTCATTATCTCTGTAAAGGATTAATTTATGTATTTGAATTGTTGTTTTTTTTATAGAATGACTGTAGCTTCTTTTAAGTAAAGCAAATATGCTTATTTTTTGCCAACACTTCGAAACTTTGCTCGATTAAGTCTTTTGATCAGTGAGATCTCAAATGACAATGTTAAACTTACTGGCGTGTGAGTAATTCGTGTTTTTATTATAACTCCTTGAGAAATTCATACTTTCAACTTCTTTTTTTCTGTGTCCTCTTATTGGAGGAAATTCCATTTTCCCTAATTGCCAAAATATTTCTAAAATGTATTCTTAATTTTATTTGAAATTAAACTCTCACTAAGTTTTACTAAGATTTCAAAACAAAAATTTATAAATTAAGAACATATTTTTAAAACGTTTTGACAACTAGAAAAATAGAGCGACATCTTTTAAGAGAATACAAAAAAAAAAAAAAATAGAAGAAACTCTAAAAAAATAAAAAGTTCCAAATAGGACAATACATTATAGAATTTCTGCTATTTTAACACCAACTGAATTAATGTATTTTCAATAAATCGTATATTAATAACTAATTAACAATTATTTACATCAAAACTAACGGATATAATACATTCTCCATCTGTTGCTAAATTCTTTAAGAAATCCATACGAACACACTTTTTTTGTTTCTGGTTTTTTTTTTTTTTTTTTTTTTTTTTTTTTGTAAGAATATAATATTTGAAGTTTTCTTTGCCCAACTCCATTTACTTAACATTGTATTTCAAAATAATTCTCTGTCATCTCCAAAATGAAATAAACATGTCTCTTCTGAAGAATTATTATTTCAAATTTATCTAAAAAACCAATTAATGTATTTTGAAAAAAGTGTATTTTTATTAATAATTAAAAATTATTTGCATTGAAACTAACACATATGGTAATTTCGACATATGTCGCTCTAATCTATACAAATTTCATATGAAAACATAATTTTTTTGGCAAGGATATAACATTTGCAGTTTTCTTTGCCCAATTTCATTTTCTTCGTTAATTCATTGTCAAATAATTTACAGTAATCTCCAGACTCAGCTAAACATGTCTGTTCTAAAGAATTACTACTCCAAATTTATCTAAAATTGCTCACTCAATTTAAGGATTTCTCTAAATTGGAGTCATATATCTGCCTTGTTCATGGCAAACTGTCTTAACTCTCTCGTCACCCTGAGCCTCCATATGAGGCTCCTACTTCGAATTGCAATATTTGAAAGAAAAAAATTGTTTTTGTTAATTCCAGCACCTAATAGTGATAGCATATATCGATACATTTACTCTTATGACTTTACTTATGTTTCAGCATTTAATAATAATAATATTAATAAAATTTTTATTAATTATTAGTAAACCGTTGGCGTTTCTTTTAATTAAAACATATGTTTCACTCTTTAAATTTAAATTAGGGACTCCTTTTCGAATTAGTAATTTGTGATAAAAGATAAAAAATACTACTAAATTTTTTATGTTTGTTTATTCTGGTTTGGACATTTTCCAAACGTCTTAAAAAATTCTTCCTTAGGCTATTTTTATATGAAAAACACGCAACATAACTACATTCGTTAGGTTTCTGTAAAGAACACATTCGTTAAATTTCAGTAAACTGTAACTTCTGTGATTTCGATAGCTACTTTTAATTTTGTCAGCATAAAAGTAATTTTTCCCAAAATTGGAAAAAAAATTCAGTGCCGAGAGGGTTAAGGAGATATAATTAGTTCTGAGCATTTAACCGAACTTGCAAAAGTATGTCATTATCTCTACAAATGATTTACAAATATTTGCATTAATGTTTATAGATTCAAGATTTGAAAAGATAGAACAGCAAATTAGCACGTGTTTGTCCAATTATATTAGGTGCATATACAGGGTGACCAAGGATTATTGGGACAAACTTTAACGGGAGGTAGGGTACATCACAAGAATTCAGATTTGCATAGCAACCCATGGTCTGAAACTCTTTACTGGCACGGTAGTGACCTCACAAAACACAAGAAAGACAGGACATGAATAAGAGGAGAAAATATGTTTATTATCCTTAATACGGCAAAAAACTAAGAAAAAAGAACATTAAAGAGACAACGATCGTCATCAATGTAGATGTTTGAAATTACGACCATGGAAGCGCATATCCGGCGCATGGAAGATCTAATGTCCCGAAAATACCGGGAGTGTCCTCAGCAGCTGTCACGATGCGTACAACAAGTTCATCAGCACTTTCCTGCATTGTCCCAGCATTTTTGCAGCACTAAGAATAATAAACATGTTTTCTCTCCCTGTTAGGGTCCTTTCTTTCTTGTGTTTTGTATCGTCCCTACCGCGGCAGGAAATCGTTTCCGACCATGGGTTGCGATGCAAATCTGAATCCTTGTGATGTCCCCTACCTCCCCATAAATTTTGTCCCAATAATCCTGGGACACCCTGTATATGACTGACTCTGCAGACTCTTTTTGAGTAAAGAAAATATGCTTTGTTTAGTTAATAAGTTTTTTGTCAACGTTTGAAAGTTTGTTCGCTTAAAGGTTCGGTCAGTGAGATCTCAAATTCTCCTCGATAATGTTAAACCTATGGGTGAGTGATGAATTACTCTTTTTTTCCTAAAGGGGAAATTCATATTTTTTATTTCTTTTTTCTGAGTTTTCTTCTTGAAGCATTTTTTTTTTGTATTTTTTTTTTGTATTTTTTTTTTTTTTGGTCAAAAAAATTCTAAAATATATTCTTAATTTCAATTAAAGATAGTTTATTATAGACTCTTATTCAGTTTCACTAAGATTTTAACAAATAAAATTATAAATTAAGAGTATATTTTTAAAATGTTTCAATAACTAAAAAAAACAGAGAGAAGAGACCCTTTCAGAAACGCTCTATTACAAAAAATAGATGAGATTGTGGAAAAATAAAAACTTCCAAATACGTCATTGAGTTATAGAAGTTTCTGCTATTTTAACGTCAAACCAATCTATGTATTTTTAAGAAAGTATGTTTTTATAAATAATAAAAAATTATTTATATTTAAATTAACGTATACAGGGTGTCCACTCTCAACGGTGTCCAATGGCTAATTCCTAAACCGTTAGTCATAGACCTATAGTTCCCACTGCAAAAATGTTTTAAATGAGGTAAAGAAATTTTTTAAAAGCGATTTGGGTCAATAAAAACATTTTTTTTAAATAACGAAATTTAAATTTTTAAACGGTCCCCCGGTCCTATAAGTTATATTTAGTAATTTTTTCCTATTACACTGACAAGTAAGACCAAAAAAAGTCCCGTTCATATAACACTAAAATTTACCGAGTTATGAAACTTTAAAAATACATGACTTAAGCCACTTTTCCGCATCTGAAGACGTATCAGCTCGGCCATGGTTTGAGGGGTCATATACCAAGTGCTTAAAGTATTCGAAGAACATATTTCATGTGTATCTGCGCTTTGAAAAAATATTGTACAAGTATTACGATTGAGTTAATTTTGTTAAATTTCAGATTGGCTAAAATAATTGTATTTTAACATATGTTTTATTTTCTAAGGATTTGAGACAGTTCCTTTTCATGATTTCCTATGTTATTTTTATAAGTTTTTATTTAATTTGAACGGTGGTTAACACTTATACTCATTTTACAAGATAACACAAAAAATTCCGGATAGATGACCGCCAAGAAGTTTAAGAAAAAGTTTTAGATTAGGCTACGATGGTTGTGTTGTTTATTTATTTATTTATTTATTTGTATTTTTTAGCACTGAATTCGAAAATTACCTTAATTTTTAACCATCATGTCTGGATTTTTCGCAAATCATAAATTGTCAAAGTTAAAAAATAACAACAATCGGATACTTTGAAATAAAGGAGATGGCTGTGTTTTTTAACTTTTGATAATTGATATTTTATGTACTTTTTAGCACTGAATCTGAAAATGACCGTCATTTTTAACCATCACGTTAGAATTAGTTTGTAAATCGTAAATGTCAAAGTTAAAATATAGCAAAAATCTGATACTGTAAAACAGATGTAAAAACTTTTTTTATTTAATTTTATTTTATTTAATTCAATAATTTATTAATTTTTTGGCTTAGACTCTGATTTTTACAGCTAAACAGCTGAGGGGTTCGATGGGGTGGGGGAGAAGATTCAATTTTAACTTTGAAATTTACAATGTGCGTAAAATCCTGACGTGATGGTTAAAAATGCGGATTCAGCGATAAAAAAACACATAAAAATCAATTGTCAAAAGTTAAAAACACAACAATCACATCTTTTTTCTTTTTTTAACTTTAAAATTTACGACTTACAAAAAATCTTTTCGTGATGGTAAAGAATGAAGGTCACTTTCGGATTCAGTGGTCAGAATACATAAGAATCAATTATCAAAAGCTAAAAAACATGACTTAAGCCAACTTTTGCAGGCTAGCGTAATCTAATAACATTTTAAAAATATGTATTATTTTGTAACGAATGGAGGCTGTTAATTTTCATCCTTTTATTTAACAAAAATTCTGGTTTTTTTTTTTCTTCTTATATGTTTATTACAAATTGTATATTTTGCATTAATATGTCAGAATGATTAAATATTTCAAATTTATATTACAAGGTTAATTTTACTCTCAACCATTTTTTCTAATATATATCTGAAAAAATTATATTTCTACTAAATTTGCGAATGACCCCTAATTTGCAGCAAAAAACAGACTCCAACTTTAAACAGCTATTACTTGGTCAATTTTAATCGTAGAATAACGGGACTTTTTTTGACTTGCTTGTCAGTGTAACAGGAAAATTTTACTCAATATAGCTTATAGGAACGGGGGCCGTATAAAAATTTAAAATTCGTAATTTTTTTAGGAATATTTTTATTGACCCAAATCGCTTTTAAAATATTTTTTTACCTCATTTAAAACATTTTTGTAATTGGAACTATATGTCTATGAGAAACGGTTTAGAAATTAGCCATTGGACACCGTTGAGAGTGGACACCCGGTATAGTGCATTCTACATCTGTTACTCCCTTCTGTAAAGATTCCATGTGAAAACACATTTTTTTTTTAACGTTATAATATTTGCAGTTTTCTTTGCTCAACTTCATCTATTTCATAAATGTATTGTAAGATAAATTATGTCATCTCTAAACTCAGATAAACACGTCTCTTCTAAAGAATTGCTGCTTCAGATTTATCTAAAATTGCTCAGTGAATTTAAAGATTTCGCAAAATTTGAGTCATAAATATGCCTTGTTAACAGCAAACTGTATTATGGAAATATATAATTGTTTCGGAAATAGATTGGATTTGTTCGCTGGGATGATTTCTAATGATAAACATAATACATAGAGAATGTCACAGCTAAATGAAGTTAATTTATTCCATAGATTTTCCATTAGCTCCTGTTTAACGGAATACAATTAATTCTGAACATTAAACGAACTTACAGTAGTATGTCATTATCTGTGTAAATGATTAATGTATGTGACTATTTACGTCGTTTTTTTTTTTTTTTTTTTTTTTTTTTTTTTTTTTTTTTTTTTTTGCAATTTAAGATTTGAGAAGATTCAGCGGGATATTAAAACTTGTTTGTCAAATTATATTAGGTGTATAAATATGACTCTGGCCTCCTTTGAGTAAAGAAAATTTTCTTATTTTTTATAAACACTTCAAAACTTCGTTTGCTTAGTGGTATTTTAATGGTAAACGGGTAACACAGAGAATGTCACAATCAAATAAATTCTTAATCTCACTAGTTCTTTTTTAAAGATATTTTTCCTCCTTTCCTACTGGTCCGTCAATAAAATATGCACGTATGAGATATATTTTGGATATTTTCAATTCAGAATCTCTTAGTGTTTCTCTGCACATCCTTTCGTAAAAATATTTCATGTAATTACAAGAGAACTATTACATCACACATTTAATTCAGAAATTTTGTTAATTTCCCTTGTGTACTTTGAAAAAAATTGAATCCAATTAACAGATATATATACATATTAAGCCTTTGGACTCCGGAGTCTCTTACACAAATTTATTAGGCCGAAACCAGTTTTTTAAAAGAAGTTTCGAGTACGCAATTTCAAAAATGCTCTGATTAAAAAAAGCAAATTTTATTTTCCTTTATTACTCATGTCAAAAACAAATTTTGCAAAGAAAGATGATGTCGCCGCAGCGGTGACAACGGAGTGCAAAGGGTTAATTTAAGAATCTTCTATACATAGAGTGACCTATAATTATTTTTAAACTTAATTTATTTATGTTATTTCTTTCTTTATTACTTTTTTGTGTGTAATAGTTTTTTATCAAACGAAAATAATTCACATTCTGCCAGAAAAAATAAAAGATTTGGAACATGATCGGGTTGCTTTTATAATAAGCCATTTTTCTGGTGATTGAAAACAAAAGCTACTCGGCCGCTTAAGTCTAAAGAAAAAGAAAAATTATAGTTCAGGAAGTTCCTTTATTTTTTTTATTTTATTTTATTTTATTTTTTTTTTTATTTATTTATTTTTTTTTTTTTTTTTTTGCCAAAACATTTCTAAACAATATTTTAAATTTTATTTGAAGTTAAACTCTTACTCAGCTTTAATGATATTTTAAAACATAAATTTATAAATTAAGTATATATTTTTTATATGTTTTGACAGCTAAAAAATAGTATCCAAAAAGTTGTATTTTTAACTTTTTATTTCTGTGTTCTCTTCTGGAAGGAAGTTCCATTTTTTTCTAATTGCCAAAAAATTTCTGAAAGATATTTTAAATTTTATTTGAAGTTAAACTCTTACTCAGTTTTACTAAGATTTTAAAACATAAAAGTATAAATTAAGTATATTTTTTTAATGTTTTGGCAGCTAAAAAATAGTTGTCGAAAAGATGTATTTTTAACTTCTTTTTTCTATGTTCTCTTCTGGAAGTTCATTTTTTTTAATTGCCAAAATATTTCTTAAATATGTCTTTTAAATTTTATTTGAAGTTAAACTCTTACTCAGTTTTACTAATATTTTAAAACATAAATTTATAAATTAAGTATATATTTTTTAACGTTTTAACAGCTAAAAAATAGTTGCCAGAAAGTTGTATTTTTAACTTCTTTTTTCTGTGCTCTCTTCTGGAAGACAGTTCCATTTTTTTTTTCTAATTGCCAAAAAATTTCTAAAAGACATTTTAAATTTTATTTGAAGTTTAACTCTTACTCAGTTTTACTAAGATTGTAATACATAAATTTATAAATTAAGTATATATTTTTTTGTTGTTTTGACAGGTAAAAAATAGTTGCCAAAAAGTTATATTTTTGACTTCTTTTTTCTGTGTTCTCTTCTGGAAGGAAATTCCATTTTTTTCTAATTGCCAAAAAATTTCTAAAAGATATTTTAAATATTATTTGAAGTTAAACTCTTACTAAATTTTACTAAAATTTTAAAACATACATTTATAAATTAAGTAAATGATTTTTAAATGTTTTGACAGCTAAAAAAAGACAGCGACATCTTTAAAGAAAATGAAAAAAATACAACAAACTGAAGAAAAATAAAAACGGCCAAATAGATCAATACATTATAGAACTTTCTGCTATTTTAACACCAAACCAATTAATGTAATTTTAAGAATGTGTATTTTTATAAATAATTAAAAATTATTTTCATTTAAACTAACGGATATCGTACATTCTACATCTGTTCTGAATTCTGTAAAAATTCCATATGAATACAAGCTTTTTCCTTTTTGGGGGGCAAGGATATAATATTTGCAGTTTTCTTTGCCCAACTTCATTTACTTGTTATAGTATTTGAAGATAATTTACTGTCATCCTCAAACTCAAATAATCATGTCTCTGCTAAAAAAATTTATTTTCAAATTTCTAAAAAAAAAAAAAATATTTACTTAAAAATAATTTTAGTCACAAATTATTTAATTTTTCAAATAATTTTATTTGCAATTCCATATGAATATAAACCTTTTTTTTTGAAAAGGACATAATATTTGATGATTTCTTTATTTCGTTAATTTGTTGTAAAATAATTTACTCTCATCTACAAACTCAGATAAACATGTCTGTGCTAAATAATTACTGCTCTAAATTTTTGTAAAATTGCTCAGTCAGTTTAAGGATTTCACTAAATTTGAGTTATAAATATGCCTTGTTAACTGCAAACTGTCGTAAAGGAATGTTTAGTTGTTTTGAAAACAGATTAGATGCGTTCGCTTGGACTAGTTCTAATGATATACTGAAAATATAAACAATGTCACAGCTAACTGAAGTTAATTTATTCGATAGATTTTCCATTAGTTTCTGTTTAAGGAAATATTAATTCTGAACATTGAACGAACTTGGAATAGTTTGTCATCATCTCTGTAAATGATTAATGTATGTGATTATTTACACTGATTTTTTGTAGATTCCAGATTTGAGAAAATTCAACGGGAAATTAATCCGTGTTTTCCAAATCATTTTAGGTGTATAAACACGACACCGGGCTTTTTTGAGAAAAAAAATATGCTTGTTTCTTTAGCTTTTTTAAATTTAAATTTTATTTACTCCTTTCCCACTGATTCGTGAATAAAATCTGCGCATGAGACATATTTTGGTTATTTTCAATTCAGAATCTCCTAGCATTTCCCTTCACAACTTTCCGTAAAAATAAAAAATAATAATATATTTGATGCAATTACAAAAGAATTATTATAGCACTAATTTCCTTCAAAAATTTTACACATTTTGCATGTGCATACTTTAAAAAAAATGGAATTTGATTAACAACTATTTATATATTTAAATTGTGGAATCCTTCATACAGATTTTTTTTAGTATAATCCTTTTTCAACAAACGACTGTAATTAATACCCTGCCAGAACGAAAAAAAATAATTTTGGACATTATCGGGTTCTTTTATTATAAGTTATTTTTCTAGAGATTAAAAACACTAGCTACTCGACCAGCAAAAACTGGAGAAAAATAAGCATTTACAAATAGGTCAATGCATTATAGAACTGTCTGCTATTTTAGCACCATACCAAGTAATGTATTTTCTAGACAATATATATTCAAAAATGATTAAATGCTATTTGCATTTAAATTAAACGATATAGTGCATTCTGTATAAATTATTTAAAAATTCCATATGAATATAAACATTTTTTGTTAAGGCTATAATTTTTGCAGTTTTCTTTGCTCAACTTCATTTATTTCGCATAATTTACTATACAATAATTTACTCCCATCTCCAAACTCAGATAAACATGTCTGTGTTAAAGAATTACTGCTCTAAATTTCTCTAAAATTTCTCAGTCAATTAAAGGATTTCCCTAAATTTGGGTCATAAATCTGCCTTGTTAATTGTAAACTGTCTTAAAGAAATATATAGTTGTTTTGAAAACAGATTGGATTTGTTCTCTTGGACAATTTTTAATGATAAACGGAAAATACAGAGAATGTCGCAGATAACTAAAGTTAATTTATTCCATATATTTTTCATTAGCTCTTGTTTAAGGAAATATTATTAATTCTGAGCATTAAACGAACTTGAAACAACATGTTTCATCTCTCTAAATGGTTAATGTATGTTATTATTAACAGTGATTTTTTGTATATTCAAGATTCCAGAAGATTAAATTGGAAATTCATATGTGTTTGTCAAATTATTTTAGGTATATAAATATTACCCCAGCCTCTTTTTGTGTAAAGAAAATATACTTCTTTTTGTCAACACTTCGAACTTTCGTTGTTAGTGAGTGAGATTTCAAATTCATTTTGATAATGTTAAGCCTATGGGCGAGTGATGAATTATTTTTTTATAGTAACTCCTGGGGAAATTCTTATTTTTAATTTCTTTTTTCTGAGTTCTCTTCTTGGGGTATGTTTTTTTTTTTTTTTTTTTTTTTTTTTTTTTTTTTTTTTTTTTGTCGAAATATTTCTAAGATATATTCTTTTTATTTGAAGTTAAACTCTGACTCAATTTCACTAAGGTTTTAACACATAAAATTATAAATTTATTATATATTTTAGAAATGTTTTGATAATTTAAAAAAGAGAGACAGACATCTTTTAAGATAAAGCCTATTACAAAAAATAAAAGAAATAGATGAAAAATAATATCAATGCATTATAGAATTTTCTACTATTTTAACGCCAAACCTATTATTGTATTTTTAAGAAAGTATTTTTCTATAAATTGTTAAAAATTATTTGCATTTGAATTAACGTATATAATGCATTCTTCATATGTTGCCCCATCCTGTAAAAATTCCATATGAATGCACATTTCTTTGTAGGATATACTATCTGCAGTTTTCTTAGCTTAACTTCATCTATTTCATTAATTTATTGTAAAATACTAAATTATGACGTCCCCAAACTCAGATAAAAATGTCTCTACTGCTCCAAATATGAATTGCTGCTCCAATATGAATTACTGCTCCAAATTTATCTAAACTTGCTGAGAGAATTTAAGGATTTCACGAAATTTGACTCATAAATTTGCCTTGATAACTGCAAACTCTCTTAAAGGAATCTATAATTGTTTTGGAAACAGATTAGATTCGTTCGCTTTGTCAGTTCTAATGGTAAACGAAAAATATAGAGAATGTCACAGCTAACTGAACTGAATTTAATTCATGGGTTTTCCATTAGCTACAGTTTAAGAAAATATAATAAATTATGAACAAATGTAAATAAGTGCGAGTAGTAAGTCAAAATTACGTCCATTTCTAATCATATCATAATATTAAAATATTTATTTGCTTAAAAGACGTTATAAAAACGCATTAAAAGTAAATTAAAAACTCTTTATTTATATCTACATATAGCGGACATAAAATACAATAGAGGTAATACTGCTTTATCCCGGCTAAATCAAACAGAGAACATTAACATACTTTTTAACGAGAGTAAAATCATCTACAGGTCTAATTTTTATTTACAATTATTCATAAGAGAGTCCATTGAAATTTATTTAAGAGGTTCAGGAGTTTGTAACGATACATTATCTTTTCGTATTCCGAATTTATGGGTTGAATGGTTGGGTAAATTATGGCATCGCGACATAGAGGGAACACATGCAATCGCGAAAACATAGGGCGCGTTACATGATTACTTGTTTATTTTCGATGATTTTTTCCATTTTTCATTATGCATTTGTAATTTTCTATTATACATTCTGACGACGACTCAGAAAATGAGTTGAAATATGTAAATAAAGAGTTTTTAATTTACTTTTAATGTGTTTTTATAACGTCTTTTAAGCAGATAAATATTTTAATATTATGATATAAATTATGAACAATAAACTAATTTGCAATAGTATGTCATCATCTCTGCAAATGATTAATTTATGTGAGTATTTGCATTTATTTTTTATAGATTAAAGATTTGTGAAAATTCAACAGGAAATTAACAATTGTTTGTCGAATTATATTAGGTGTAGAAATATGATTGCAGCTTCTTTTGAGTAAAGCAAATATGCTTTTTTTAGTCAATACTTCGAAACTTCGTTCGCTTAAGTGAGTGAGATCTCAAATGCTAATGTTAAACCTATGGGAGTTTGATGAATTCGTGTTTTTATAACTCTTAGAAAAATCTATAGTTTTAACTTCTTTCTGTGTTCCATTCTTGAAGGAAGTTTCATTTTTCTAATTGCCAAAAATATTTCTAAAATGTATTCTTAATTTTGTTTGAAGTCTCACTGATTTTTACTAAGATTGAAAAACATAAACATATAAATTAAGTATACATTTTTATACTGTTTTAACAACTAAAAATAAGAGATCGGCATCTTTTAAGAAAATACAAAAAATAGAAGAAACTGGAGAAAAATAAAAAGTTCCAAATTACACAATTACATTATACAACTTCCTGCTGTTTTAACACCAAACCAGTTAATGTATTTTTTAGAAAGTGAATTTTTATTAATAATTAAAATTTATTTGCATTTAAACGCCAAACCTATTAATGTACTTTTAAGATATTTCTATAAATTGTTAAAAATTATTTGCATTTGAATTAAGGGTGTATTCCAATCCAAACTGCTTATTTTCTAATTCATTTTTCAATTTATTTTTGCTCTCAAATTCACCAAACTGGGAAATTCTCCTCTTTAGAAACTACATAATGTGCCATGCTTCTTGACTTTTTGATAAATTCAGAAAATATTGTAAAAAAATGATATCAAAGTTGGCGTTTTGAACCAAATTTTCCGAAGCAGGAGATCTGGGAATGAAAAAAAATGGTCATACTGAGAAAATAATTGTTTAAAAATCAAATTCTAACTAATTGAGCGAAAAATGAAATCACACGGCCTCTTATACATCTCTTCAAAAATCACCTCAGCCATTTTCATGTTTTTACTTTTAAAAATTAGTCTGAAAATGTTTCAGAAAATTTCGAGCAGTTGGGGGTGGGAAAATATATTTTCGAATACACCCTTAACGTATATAATGCACTCTTCAATATGTTGCCCATTCTGCAAAAACTCCATATGAATAAACATTTCTTTGTAGGATATACTATCTGCAGTTTTCTTTGCTCAACTTCATCTATTTCATTAACTTATTGTAAAATACTAAATTATGTCATCTCCAAATGAGATAAAAATGTCTCTACTAAAGAATTACTGCTCCGAATTTATCTAAAATTGCTGGGATAATTTAAGGATTTCACAAAATTTGAGTCATAAAACTGCCTTATTAACTGCAAACTGTCTTAAAGGAATCTATAATTGTTTTGGAAACAGATTGGATTCGTTCACTTTGTCAGTTCTAATGATAAACGAAAAATATAGAGAATGTCACAACTAACTGAAGTTAAAGGGAGTAAAACTGAGTTAATTTAATTCATAGGTTTCCCATTAGCTACTGTACTAAAAATATAATTAATTCAGAATAAACGAACTTGCAATAGTATGCCATCATCCCTGCAAATGATTAATGTATGTGAATATCTGCATTGATGTTTTATAAATTAAAGATTTGTGAAGATTCAACGGGAAATTAACACGTGTTTGTCGAATTATATTAGGTGTAGAAATAGGACTGTAGCATCTTTTTAGCAAAGTAAATATGCTTCTTTTAGTCAACACTTCGAAACGTTGTTCGCTTAAGTGAATGAGATCTCAAATGCTAAAAGGTTAAACATATGGGTGAATATGTATACATATGTAAACATATTGATGAATGCGTGTTTTTATAACTCTTCGGGAAATTCATAGTTTTATCTTCATTTTACCCGACTGAAAAGAAGGGTTATGTGTTTCACGCGTATCTGGGTATGTGGATTTCTGTATACCCTCGAAATTTCCCGACGGCATAATGGATTTTAATGAATGAGGTCTCTATCGATTCGTCTTAAACGTCCGATGGTTATAGGATAGGTTTTGTTTTTATAAATTCAAAATGGCAGCCGTAAACAACAAAATGGCGGTAGAGACGAAAAACATTTTACGTACCCTATTGAGTGGCATATCACTGGATAGGTCTTTCAAAATGAAGACGATGTTTCATTGACCATTTTGCAGTCAGAAGCTCCATTTAAATATTACACAACCTGGAAGTTGTGTACTTTGGATCTCTACCTTTACTATAACTCTAACTTTCATAATAGACATCTATAGACCTCATCAAAACAGTGTTTGTAGATAGGAACTAACAATTAAACACAACTTAAAAGTTATCAATACAAGTAAATAAAAAAATAGGTAAGTAATATAAAAAATAGTTTCACATTGATGAGAAATAATTAATTAGTTCGCTTTTTACGCAGTCGGGTTTTTTGATTTTTTTTTAAATTTAATATATTTATTTCTGTGTTGTCTTCTTGAAGGAAGTTCTATTTTTCCTAATTGCCAAAATATTTGTAAAATATATTTTTAATTTTCTTTGAAGTTAAACTCTTACTCAATTTTACTAAGATTTTAAAACATAAATTTATAAATAAAGTATATATTTTTAGACTGTTTTGACCACTAAAAATAAGCGAGTGGCATCTTTTAAGAAGATGCAAAAAATAGAAGAAACTGGAGAAAAATAACAAGTTCCAAATTACACAACTACATTATACAACTTTCTGCTGTTTTAGCACCAAACCAATTAGTGTATTTTTAAGAAAGTGTATTTTTATTAATAATTAAAATTTATTTGCATTTAAACTAATGGATATAATGCATTTTACATCCGTTGCTGCATTCTGTAAAAATTCCATATGAATACAGGTTGTTATTGTTTGTTTTTTTTTTTTTTTTTTTTTTTGTGCAACGATACAATTCTTGTAGCTTTCTTTGTCCAACTTCATTTACTTGTTAATGTCTTGCAAAATAATTTACTATCATCTCCAAATTCAGATAAACATGTCTCTACTAATGTGTTCCAAATTTACTTAAGATTGCTTACAAATTTATCTAAAGTTTTAATAATTTTATTTACATATTTACTTAAAAATTTGTAAATCAAAAATTACTTACTGAAAAATAATTTTAGTTACAAATTTTGTAATTAATTTTATTTATAATTCCATATGAATATAATTTTTTTCCAAGGATATAATATTTGCAAATTTTTTTGCACACTTTCCTTTATTTCGTTAATTTATTGCAAAATAATTTACTGTCATCTCCAAACTCAGATAAACATGTCTCTGCTAAAGAATTACTGCACCAAATTTATCTAAAATTGCTCGTAGAATTTAAGGATTTCGCTAAATTTGAGTCATAAATCTGTCATTGAGTCATAAACTGCAAACTGTCTTAAAGGAATGTATGGTTGTTTTGAAAACAGACTGGATCTGCTCCCTTGGATGAGTTCTAATCATAAACGAAAAATATGGAGAATGTCATAGCTAACTGAAGTTAATTTAATTCATAGATTTTCCATTAGCTCCTGTTTAAGGAAATATAATTAATTCGGAGCATTAAACAAATTTGTAATAGTATGTCACTATCTCAGTAAATGAATAATGCATGTGGATATTTGGATAATTTTTGTAGATTCGAGATCTGAGACGATTCAAAAGGAAATGAATACGTGGTTCGCAATTTTATTAGGTTATAGATATGACGCCAACCTCTTTTGAGTAAAGAAATAAGACAGCATTTAAAAAATGTATTACACTCTTTATATTTTTTATTTATATTTTCTTCTTTATTGTGTTTAAAATATTTCGTTGTTATAGTTTCATTTTGGCGAGAATGGTTTGGCGTAAAATAAATTCGTTGTTTTTCATCAACTCATAAATAGTCGTAACAATAAAAAATATTTGGTGATTTATCATCTGTCATCAGTTAACAAACAAATGTCTTAAAATTAAGTTATTAATTTGTTATTAAGTTCTAAAAATATGTAAATGTTATACTGTAGTAAAAAACACTCCTGCACTTTCAGAAATAAAACCCTCCCTTTTGACTATTCAGCAATCTTTGAGCTTTACTTCCTTATTTTTAACAGTCATTTCGTCTCAAAATCACGTGTTTTTTAAAGAAACTAAAACTCTAAAATATTTGGCGAAACTGTTTCCTCACTCACGTCTAGACTCAATGCATTTTAAGGAAACAGTTACGGTAACTCTTTGCTCGCTATTGTACCTCCTCAAATCCCGTAATTTTGGTAAGCAGATATACGTTTCAGGGCTCCCACTGTTCCGTTTTTTGAAAACCAATATTTTTTTAAGAAAACAAAATAATGGTAGGTTTCTGCAACAATTGCAAGAAAAGCACTCTTCCATGTAAGTTTGTACAAAATTTATAAAGAAGATTATTCTTTGATAAAAGTGGTGTTCAAAAAACGGTCCGAGTGGGAGTCCTGCTGTTTACATATTTTTTGTAACTCCTCCCTATCAGGAAGTGGGATAAAAATCGATTATAAAATTCTATCTTTACATACAAAAACCAACTTAAGTTAAATAAAAGAGTGTAAATTTATTTGTTTTTGTGTCAAAAGGAAAGAAAGATTTATTCAACGTATATTCTATCAGAATTGACAGTATTTGTCTATCTGTCTGTTACAAAGGGATTCTGCAATGGAAGAAGTGGGGTTGTTTTGAAACAATCAAATCATCAAGTCCATATTCAATTCTTTCAAAAGGCTTGAACTGCTTTAGCCGGTTGGCATTTTGCATTGAGCAAAACAAATGGAAATCTGAATGAGAAAATTATTTTTAATACATCGAGTGACTAATGTATCCCAGCGAAGTGCTTCTAGAGTTTCATTGACTACTTTTGCCCCATGTATATGAGCATTGCCTTGATGCAAAACAAACTCATCATGTTTTTCGACACATTCTGAAGGTTTTTACTTCAATGCTTCGTTCAAATTGCTCGTAACATTTGTAAAGGAGTTGTCCAGTTTTTGTAAAGTAGTTATTTGTTGTTGAACAGGTGGTTCATTTTGCTAAGCTTCAATACAGACTCTAAGGCAAAAAAATCAATTGTTAATTATTTTAAGATCGAGGCAAGGAACTGCTGAGATAATAAAAGGTAGAAATTTTCTGAAGGTCTTTATTGTGCACCGGGATCGTTTCCACCACCGCCGAGAATTACACGGCCAATGTTGGAGAAGGGAGCGAAGAGACCTTAATTCAGGATCACGGGAACCAGTTTTTTTTTCTTTTATTTCGTATAGCAGGCGACATTCACTGAACGTCTGTTCTGGAATAGCAGCAAATAGTTTCAGACATCTGTTTTGGATAGCACACTCAAAGATCAAACTGGCTAATCGGGTACTACAGGTGTCATAATTATTGCGTCTCAGTACCGAGGTAGTGGACATTTCAGGCTAGATAAGCGTGCAAACAGCCACTGTAATGAACATAGTCCATAATTGATAGTCCATGAATTTTGCAGTTTTTTTGTTAAAGAAATTAAACAGTTTTTTTTGTAATAATCCAGTATTAGTAATTATTTTGAATAAGAAATATATATATATCACGTGCTCCGCTTCTCCAAATGTAACCTCGGCAATGCCGGCCTTAATCACCAAGTATTGTAAAGTTGTTGTCCAGGATTTGTAAAGTAGTTGTTTGTTGTTGCACAGGTGGTTCATTTTGCTAAGCTTCAATACCGACTCTAAGGTAAAAAAAATCAATTGTTAATTATTTTAAGAAGAAGGCAGGGAAATGCTGAGATAATAAAAGGCAGAAATTTTCTGAAGGTCTTTATTGTGCACCGGGATCGTTTCCACCACCGCCGAGAATTACACGGCCAATGTTGGAGAAGGGAGCGAAGAGTTACAATTTTTTTTATTCACATCATGCGAGTTCAGAAGCTAGTCTGACTCAAAAATACACTTTCTCGAAATCTGGAGTGTTGGCAAGCTTACATACAGAATTTTGCCAAATACCTATACTATATGGCGAGATTAAAGAGAGGAAGACATGTGGTCAAAGTACAATAATTGAAATTGAATGGAGAATGTAAAAGATTAATAAGAAATATTTAACGCCAATGGCTGTGAAGGAATTCCAGCTCATAAACCGCATTCTATAGTGGTTGCTAAAGTTCTCATGGGATTGGAGCGGCCGAAAGAGCACGTTAAAAAAACAAAAACAAAATAAAGACTGAAATGACACATCTATCTAACATCTGGACCAACGGCTAAAAATGTAGAAGTAATATGTCTGACTAATTTCTGCATATCATCAAACTAAGGCAGAAGGATGAAAATTAGAATCCAGTTATTAGGCGAGAAAAGGAAATGATTTCTTTTCTTTTAACTGTAGTGCGCTGCGGTTAAAATATTAAAGAGACTGAGAATTGAATGCTTAATTTATGAAGGGAAAAGAGCGCTAAAAACAGATTGAATCCGAATGCAGACAGATAATTAAATTTAAGAATTTAAAAAAATGTAATTTTAAAGGGAGGAAAGAGGAAAAGTCTTAATATTAATATGTGAAGGTAGGCGCCTTCACAACACTCATCAATAATTACCTGCAACAGTTCAAAATAGAATGCGCCCGTTCCGTTTTACTAGAATCTAGAGATCACTAAGCAGGCACATACGAGTTCCTAGCCAAACAGGTTCTAATCCTGACAACGAAATGGAAATTTTCTGATCGCAGCATGGCGGTGATCCGTATGACAAGCACCTTGGCCATCCTGACTGAAGCACACGGAATGTTTTTTCTATTATTTACTGCGATGTCTTGTTTTTGTTGACTAATAAATTATGTTGCATTATCGGCGCACAGCACACCAGTGTTATACTCATGATCTAAGTGAGTTGTTGATAGTTATTTTTCAGCCTAATACGTGTAGAAAACAGGGCCAAAGGAGATAATTACATTTACACCATAGAGGTAAGTTGCATGTATATGAAAATAAAAAGGTGTTTCGTTGAAATTTAAGGCAAACCTTTCTCACTGCAACGAGAAAGAAGACCACGCCTTTCTACCGTATGCTACTGCGAAAAATCTGGCTCCATAGGCTATCTTATTGGTCAAATATATGAAGCAGCTTTCGCCTTATAAATCCTACCAGATACTCGCCAATGCTTTAGAAAGTCAGTCAAGAAAATAAACGAAGTTTAGAATCACTTCTCTGGGATGTCCCACCCTCTGTATTCATCGGTTGCTGCTCCTTTAGATTAATTATAATTTTTGTCGCTTCATGCAGAGAAGTATGTCTGGAGAACGGTTGAGTTAGTATAAATAAATCAAAAATTATTTTAATAACTAGATTGCTTCAAAACAACGAAACTTCTTCCATTGCGAAATTCGCTTGTTGCCTGACAGACGGACGAATGTTGTACCTTTTTGACTGAATATACAAGGTGATTATAAATGAATGTCCCAACTTTACAGGGCTGTTAAAAGAAAACAAAAAAACCAACCTTGTTGCTGTTGAAAGTTTAAATTCAACACAGTTATAAGTGTTCAGTGTGAGCCCCTCCAGAAAACATGAACGATATCGAAGCGGTACGATAACTAAATTAAAAACGTGAAAACATCAAATGATTCGCACTTTTATTACTAAAATAGGTGTAAAAACAATTAAAAGGTTTTAAGACATTAAAACCAATATACAGATGTTAAAATATAACAGAATTCACCGGAGTCCCGAGCGCTTTCGAACCAAACCCTGGTCATCATCAAGGGGTGAAGTGAGAAGAAATCAGCAAATCCCCAGAATGCCCACTGGATTAAATATTGCAGGGGGAAACCAAACTGCAAAAAGAAAGGGGGACGAGGGGAAGTGGATGAATCTATGGAGCGATGCCAATCATTCTAAACCAAATATTCCATTAACTCCAAGCAGTCCAAAAAAATGTGCGGAATGGCATGATAATGTATTATTACATGAGTTCCTACCTCTATAGATTTCCGCAAAATGCATGTGTTATAATGATTCATTTGTGCGATGATCCTCGTACTGCTGAAAAAGATGCAATATCTGCTTTTAAATTTAAACGCGATAAAGCTATAGATTGTTTTCCTCTGGCTATATCAGTCATATGTTCTTTTAACCTTCCTGTAATTTTCTGATTATCATTCCAATGTATGAAATTTTTTTATTACTATTTTTATTTCTAAATGGGATTACATATATTCCTGCTTTTTCATGTTCATTTATTGGATATGTTCTTCTGTAAACCAGATTTTGTAGTTCAGTGGGTTTAGCTATCAGTGTTATATCATATTTCTTTAACGAGTACCTAATTCTTTCATAAAGCTGAGGAATGTATTCGATCTTACGATATGGTGCGATAACTTATTCCACACGTTTCTCAGCATGTTCTTGTTTTTTTTTTTTTTTTTTTTTTTTTTTGGGGGGGGGGGGGGGGGCTTATCAAAGATCAGGTGTTTGTTCAACAGTTACCAAGTGATGTTGAAAAACTTGGAACACGTATATCTGCAACCATTCAAGGAGTCACACAGGACATGCTGAAAAAAGTGTAGGCTGAGTCATCGTATCACCTCGTTATCGTTCGTGTTTTTGAAAGGGCTCACATTGAACCCTTATAACTGTGTTGAATTTAAACTTTCAATTACTATTTTCCATTTCCAATTAACAACAAGGTTTTAGTTTTTGTTTTTGTTTTTGTTTACTGTTAATAGCCCTGCAAAGTTGTAGTAGGAGAGCATTTGAACATTTTTGAGTAGGTATTTGAGGCACCCTGAAAATTTGTGCAACACTTCTTTTGTAATGCCTGAATACAAAATTGAATATCTGGCTGAAGTATCGTGGCCCAAAAACTGTGCCAGACACGTGTCAAGTGCCATTTGGCACTTGACACGTGTCTGGCACAGTTTTTGGGCCGACTAAAGTGTCTGTCATTTTCAAAATATTTTTTTCTAAGTATAAATATTATTCTGCCTCAATCTCAGCGTGCCTCAAATACCTTTTTTGGGTAGTCAAAAAATCGCACTTGACACGTGTCTGGCGCAGTTTTTGGGCCGACTAAAGTGTCTGTCGTTTTCAAAATATTTTTTTCTAAGTATAAATATTATTCTGTCTCAATCTCAGCGTGCCTCAAATACCTTTTTTTGGGGTATTCAAAAAATGGCACTTGACACGTGTCTGGCACAGTTTTTGGGCCACGATCCTTCAGCCAGACATTCGATTTTGTATTCAGCCATTACAAAAGAAGTGTTGCACAAATTTTCAGGGTGCCTCAAATACCTTCCCTAAAATGTTTAACAGCTCTTGGACTATTGGAATATTCATTTATAATCACTCTGTATTTTGAGTAAATCATTTCTTCTTTCATTTTGACAAAAAATGAGTGCATTTCTTTTCTCAGAAAAGGGCGGAACCATATTTATGCACTTAATAAATCATACTTGGAAACCTGATTTCATTATTGTTGTTGTTGATATTGTTTAAGTGATCATTTGACCAGAAAAATTAAACACAAGAATCCCCCTAAAAAAGGCAAAAACTTAAATCATGATATATTTATGTGTGGGAAAAGTTACTGTTTACGCTTATTTTGGCCATAAACAATAAACTACCGGAAACTGTAAGTTTTTCGCATGTAAAATCACAGGTTGTACTATTTACATTAATATCTATTTTTTTATAAAGTAAAAAAATGATATACATAATAATTCTTCAATACTTAGAGTTCTTTAAATGATTTATTAAAATCGTATTTTACATTCCTATGTTACAGTAGTCGATTTTTCAGGAACAATAAATAAGTTTTAGTACACTCCTTATGTCTTTGTTTACTCTATTGTTTTTTTGCCGATAAATTTACTAAGAACTTAGATTAAAATTTTAGAGGTTTTTTTTTTTTTTTTTACACTTTTTACTGTTACATTTTATATCAAACATGTAAACAAACTCCGTCTAGTTATTATTCCAAATATGCAGTTCTGCTAGAACAAAAATCCGAGCCATTCCTTTTCATCTAATCCTCTCCTTTTCATCTTCAATCTAATTGTAATTTTTACATAAGTTTCAATTTTTACTCTTTTTAACACTATCCAACAATGTTGAAAAGTGTTTTTGCATTCGGTTTGTCTGTCCGTCTGTCCACGCTCTAACTCCCGTAAATATACCCGGGTTTTCATGAAATTGATAAAGGTTATTCAGGGTCACCAAAGCATGTTTGGTATTGTATATGAAGTATGTAGGATTAATCGTTCATTTACAGGGGCACTCAAAAATATTCCATTACATTATGGTATATAGGGGAAAATCGTTTGCAGAGTATTTTAATGACATTACGCTATTTCAAATGTATGGAAACTGATATAAATCAGTGAATTTCACTATGATCACTTTAGAACGAGGCATTCATAGCATTTTTTATTCATTTACAAGAACATACAAAAGAAATCGGTTATAGAACAGTACTGTCTTTGAGTAAAAATTGCTGGAATGTACGGTTTAAAATTCGGTATGTACTTTTAAATTTAATTAATTTTTTGCATCTTACTCGTTATATATAAATTCTATACCTCGAATACAGGACTTCACAAAAGTATTCACATGCCGTTCTCCTTATTAGAGGAATTTTCTGAAGGTAAATTTCAACTGAAGTATATGTATCTCTTAAGTGAGCTAAATTTTGGCATACATGTAGTTGATAGATTCAAGTTTGCATATCATATACAGGGCTGCTGAAAAAATTAGCATAATTTTCCGATTAGGGATGGGAACAGCTTAAATTGGGTTTTGAAATATATTATGCGTTTCCATATGGTTGAATTAGACGTAATATTTTAATTTTTTAAACGGTGCAGTTTTGTTACATTATTCTGAATGTGTTGGAAAGTGTTTCATAGTCTATGCTTTACGCATGATTTTTTCTTACTTTTTTTAGTTGTATTTGTTATCACTTTTTTCCGGATAGAAATCTTCATTTTCTTTAATAGAAGAAATTCAATAATTAAACAAGGCGAAGATATCTATTCCAAAAAGTTGTAACAAAAAAATCGTGAAGTTTGGAAGATATGTTTTTATTAAACATTTTTGAAGGAATATCTTTTTTAAAAGTTACTGAATTTAAATATCGTATATCTTTAAAGGTCGAAGATAAAGGTTTTTCAAAGACAAAACGACAAAAACATGTAAGTGAAACAGAAAAAAGAACTCTCTACAATACAAAAATAATTCAAATATTGATTAATATTCATATTCAGTGATTAATGTTAATCCATATGTGAATGAAACATAGCATATTATATCCAATTCTTATTTAAAAACTCGTGAGTCATTTATTTTCGTTTTCTCCGTAACTTTACACGAGTAAATCTCTCATAATTATTTCTAGTCACGTGAGAGATTATGACTTTAATGCAGCAATTTGAAAACAGATTGAAAAAGAAAGTGGAAACCATCTATAAATGCAAAGTCATAACGTTATTCAAATCTCATAAATCAATTTCTGGATACCAGAATTAAAATAAAAAATTTATAAATTAAATTTCAAGTACTTTTTTGTTTTTTGCAGTGGTATTTTAAATTCTTACTTTTACTTTTTTATAGAATGGGCAGAAATAAATATAACTTCGTATTAAAATAAATTCGTCGTGCATTAAAATTTGAAAATATTATTAGAATATTCACAGAGAATTCTTGTAATGAATAACACTTATTGTTTTATTTCAGAATATTTTAATTATTGTTTAAGAAAAAGAACTACTTTATTACCCTCTTTTGTTCAATTCCTATTATTAGTTCACTCTCCCTATATATATCTTGTTCAAATTTTCAATCGTTAATAAAATAATTATTATTCATCCAATCAAGTTCAAATAATTTTTTTTTAAACTTGTAGTGGATGACACTTGATGTTAATACAGTTTTTTCAAATATTAATTCATTCATTAAATTTTAATTAATTAATTTTAGTTTTATATGGGAGACAAAATGGCGGCCATTGGTTATTGAACAGCATTTAATGCATCACCATATCTATAAGGGGGTTTACCATCGGGGGCACCCTGTTCTGTTGCCAAATACCGCCAAGTTTATCGCCAACTTGGCGATATATCACCAAAATGAGTCGCCAAAATTGACGCCAGCTTGGTGATATCTCTAATATTTCGCCAAATTCCCATAGACTTCCATTGTAAACCAATAGGGTTTACTTGCTTATAGAAAATCAATAAATTGAGATACTTTAACCCTTAAATGCCTGGTGTTGCTTTTCGGCAACATACCCAATTTAGGCTCTAAAATACTATTAGAATGATATTGAAGCTATAATGCCTAATGTTACCGATAAAATGCAGTCTGAAAATATTATTAAATCGATTTTCAACATTTAGATCGCAACACTTGTGCTATTTAAGAATAAAGATCAATTTTTTTTTTTCAAATGTTTCTACTTGTTCTTTTTGTGTTGTTTGGAAGCTTGCGAAATACCCTATTTTTTTCTGTAGCGAGCAAGTAAAATTTATTTCTTAATAAAGTTCCTAATATTCTTGTGTGTTTAATATTATAGAATTTTATCAAGGAAAAATATTTTTTCAATTAATCACCAGTACTGCCGATTAGTAACAAACTGTTTTTTAGCCATAAACTATACTTAAAACAAAATATGATTTTTTTAAGTATTTTTCCCATGATTTATTTAAAAAATGAAAGCCGAAAAACATTATTACAATGATTTTTGAAAAATCCGGCATTTAAGGGTTAATGCAACAAAAACTAATATTAGCTTAAGAATTATATTAATTTTTTCTTTGATGACCTAATTAAGAACTGACTTATTTTCTTTTATATATATATTACTTGTTTAGCTCAATTTTGTTTTTTGTATGTAAAGATGGAATTATGTAATCCTTTTTAACTCACTTCTTGATACGCTAAAATTATTCAAATTATGTTCACATGTGTGTGGATTTCCGATAACAGTAAAACATTTTACTATTATTAGAACTTAATTATAGATTAATAAATGAATTTTAAGGTATCTTTCCTTTAGCCGACCACAAGTTATTGTTGCAAAGATTGATATATGCAAAATGCTTTCTCTTATAATTATAAGGATTAAAGGAATTTGCACATTCAATAATATTTTTTAAAAAAATTAATAGGAATATTTGAAAGCAATGCTTTCCAAATTAGGGAATAAAATTAAAACAAATACGAAAAATATAACCAAGAGCAATTATTAATAATAATTTTATAATGCACATATACCGGGTGTCCCAAAATGACTGAAGGATTTTTAAAATTTAATAACTTGCAAATGCTGAAACATATTAAAACAATTCTTGTAGGTGTGTTATGTATGATGTCAGGAGTTTTTTTTACTATGATTCTTGATTTTAGTTGGAATTTCAAGCAATAGATGGCGCTGAGAGCAATAGCTGCTCAGTCCAGACCCGATTTTTGGTACTTCGTGATCCATTCAATACAACTTAATCTCCTTTTTTAGCGTGGAAGAAAAGAGAGGCCGAAAAATCAAGCCTGGATTTAGCGGTTATTGCTTGGAACGCCATCTATCGATTCTATTTGTAACTAAAACTGAGAATCGGAGCATAAAAATTCCTGACATCTTACATAACACTCCTACAAGAATTTTTTTTAATATCTGTCACCGTTTGCAAATTATTGAATTTTAAAATCCATCAGACATTTTTGGCACACCCGGTATATATATAAATAAAAATATATTTCTTGGTATGGCTGGAACCCCAAATCATAAAAAAGAATTAGCGATGCAGAAAAAAAAAAGGCGTACGCTTATAAACAGGGGCACAAGCGAATCAGAGTCCCGGATGACACTCACCAATAGGAGGCTAAATGTAAAATCCAATAAGAAAAAAATAATAATATCAGGATTAAGCCCTACCTAAATTCGATGTCAAAAAAAAAGGAGGAAGTTAAAAAAATTCATTAAGACTTGAAGTTTCAACCTAGAATGATCTTCCTAATTCCTCATAACTCTTAGCTCATAATAACGGCTTATCAGAAAGGAGACAGCAGAAGACGTATCTGATGGTAGCGATTTTTCAGGAGAAAGACAGCAGAAGATCAACCTGATTTAGAGGTCTGCACGGGCCCGGGCTTGGCCCGAGGCCCGTACCCGGCCCGGCGGAATGAAGGCGAATTTTCCAACGGGCCGGGCCGGCAGAATTAGGACAATTTTTTCAACGGGCCGGGCCGGGCCGACAGACAAAATAAACGGGCCGGGCCGGGCGGCAAAAAAATTGAACGGGCCTGCAGGGCCGGGCCAGGCCGATAAAAAAAATTAATCGGGCCTATCGGACCGATATAAGAATTCAAGCGAAGTAGATAAAATGCGAGCCATTTTCAATGAATATGACTTTCTCGAGAAGTATAAATGTACGTCACGAGCCGATGCGAGTTTAACAACATCAATACAGATATGTAACATGTCCATTGTAGAGATCGGCATCGTACAGTTACAAGATATCTCATTACGGGTTTAATTTTTTTTCAGCAGGCTCGTGCCGGGACGGAACTGGTCTTAATCGATCTCAGGATGTATAGGACAGGCATTATGTTTTGTAAAAGTATTAATAGTGATAATGAACTTCTGTTAACAGTATCTTTGGAAATATACCTTAAGGGGTTCTGATATTCACTGCTCAACAATGCGAAAATTTTCTGACTCATTTTTAACTATAAAAGCATAAAATTCACAGGCCTGACTATTGAAGGCATTTTTAAACGAATAGCTTTCTCCATATTTGACAAATTACTTACAGAGATAACAGAGATTCTTGTCATGTGACTGTACGTTTTTCTCCTTTCCTGTGCTATCGCTTCCGGAAATTCGATTCATAACGCTAACTTCGGCAGTATTTTCAGAGAAAGATATATTGCTTTTATCTATGAAAAAGACGGCATTTACATAGTTTCTGAGTAAGAATACCTGCCAATCTTACGCGTTTCCGAAAAGAAATGAATTCTCAAATGTGTCGAAATGTAACTTCTTTCGATTTGAGAAAAGCCTTAAAAATGAGAGAAATATTTTCGCAAATCTACTTTTTATCATACAGCTTCAAAAGGTATCATGTTTTTAATCCTTTATTCTGAACTACATTAACTTTTTAATGAATCCTTATTGGAATTTCGAAATGTCTGTAGAGACGATTACTAAAACACTGTGTAATCGTTAATGTTTACTATTGTGTGTTTTCTGTTTTGCGAACACATAGTAATCTAAAATATACTGTAAAATTTTCCCATAAATATGTACGTAGTATTCATTAAAAGAATCTTAATTGTATGTCGAGAAAAAACGGATTTTTTTTTGTAGAAATTGAATCGGGCCGGGCCGGGCCGGGCTCGGGCCGAACTTTCAATTTTTACACCGGGCCGGGCCGGGCCCGGAAATTCCGGCCCGTGCAGACCTCTAACCTGATTGTAGCAGGTTTTCAGGAAAAAAATAGCAGAAGACGATCCTGATGGTAGAGGCATTTTGGAAAGAAAACAGCAAGACGCAAGACAGATATAAGAAATTTAAGTAGTTCGAGGAAGAAGCTCAGATGAAAGAGAAATCAAATCCCTATTAAAATGCAGGTGATCTTCATAAATAGTCAACAGCTAAACGAGACAACATGAACTGTAGATTATTCTTATTTATATATTTTAATTAACGCAGATTCGATCCAAACTATCTGTTCGTTAATCGAAAATTTCTAATAAATGAAAGGAGCACGTTTACATTAAAATGAATTTCGAAAAATAGCATAAATAAGTCATTCATTTGTTTAAAATTCTAAAATCAGTTTTGGAAAAAGTCAAAGAATGTCAATTGTGAAACTATCACATCTTTAACATTAATAATTTAATAGCAGTTTGCACAAATTAGCGGCAAAGTAAACGATGTTTCCAAGTCTGTTTTGGCTTATGACGATGACGTACAGTGACTCGCTGTTCAGTTTGCTCGATTGGAGCTTTCGAAGAATCTGTAAGAGGCAACGGAAGTTCGCTCACGTGAAATTCTGTGAAAGGATCGTTGTTTCCAGGTATTTTTTGTCCCACGACGTACAGTAACTCGCTGTTCAGTTTGCTCAATTGGAGCTTTCGAATAATCTCTAAGAAATAACGGAAGTTCGCTTACGTGAAATTCCGTGAGAGGATCGTTGTTTACAGGTATTTTTTGTCTCACGACATCCAGGAACTCGTTGTTCTGGCTCGAATGGAATGTACGAATCATCCATCGAAGGAGAAGAATCCCGTTTACGTAGAATTCCATGAAGTAGTGGCTCTTTATAAGTCTCTTTGGTTTTATTACATTCAGGAACTCGCTGTTTTGTTGGTTCTGGAAAAATTTTCAAATCATCACTTGGAGGAGTGGAAGCTCGGTCAGGTTGAAAGTTGTAAAATGCAATAAGAGGGATAGAAAAGAAGAGCATTTGGCTCTATAACCAAATTTAGATACTGATGTATCTCCTGAAATCCATCTAAAGTTTCTTCTTCAGTAGCTTCATATTCAGAATGGTCCCAATCGGCATCTACGGTAATCATGTTTTCGTTTTGTTAGGCGTTTTTTATTTTAAATACATCGATGAAAAAAATCACAGACTGTATTGAATGAGACTTTAGAAATGTAAAGACATAAGCGTTTCAAAACCCAACTTGAAATTTTCACAAACAAATGGATGCAAAACAATCACCAAGGCTATACAACAGCTCCCAAAAAGCATTTTCGATAGGTTCAGTACCTATTCTGGAGTTGTTACAACTAACTTTTGCTGTTCTTTCCCCATTATTTAGTTTTACAGAGGCTGTTCACACATTTTTTAGACGATGTATATTGTATTCACAAAACTAAATTACATAAAATTCTTGTGTTTTAAATGTCCTATTTGACGGTCCTTATTCTGAAATGTCTTTCGACACCGCAATTTCCAGGATAATAATACCTTTTGAAGTGTCAGAAGAGGTATTCTATTCCATTCCTCCTGAAAAGCTTTCCAGAGACCTGTCAGGGTTGTGGGACGACGTTTGGATAATGCAGATTTTAAAAGTCCGAAAGCACGAAAATCCATCGGTGATACAACGGGAGATATAGTAGGGATATCAGTGAAGGGTTATGGCGTTGATACCGATTTTTTGTTCCATTTCTTTTAGGAAATTTACAGTGGATTTTGATGTGTGACTGCTAGCTTTGTCGTGATGGAGTTTCACAGATTGATGGCACTGTGGGTAAAGAGATAGTATTTCATTCAGAAAAATTGACGATAAAATATGTTCCTGATAGTATTTGGAGTTAATCTTGACATTTTTTCTACTCTCTTTATTTTTAACTTGCCATTATATGAAAAACCAGCAACAATCATGAATCCCTTAGAAAAACTTTCTTTCGATTCATTGAACCATGTACTTAAATTTTTTTCTCCCCCTTTTATGATAATAAATAGCTTGTTTTTGCTGCAATCGTTTAAATACACCCATGATTCATCTATTGTGACAATTTTTTTCCATTTTTGTTCATTATCATCGTTTTTGGATAACGGAATATGAATATTTCTCTTGGGAAAAGAGCGTAAATATAGCCTTCGAACCACTGCGTCGTTAAAAACGCCATTATGAATAAAAACAAAAATCTCAAGCAGTAGATGATAATTTTGACTTTTAAAAACATAGTACAACTGCAATTATTTCTTTTGCAGCAAACGATTTTTTATTACCGCTAACCAAACTCGTCTAAAAACTGTGCGAATAGCCTCTGTACAAGAGTACTACCAAGCATGTGATCCGTGTATTTTGATGACATGGGATCAGGTACTTTTCAACTGATAAATTACATGAAACAGTGACTCTAACATGGATTGCCATAACTCTACATATGAATAACTTTTGCATATAAAATTTTAAACACACATTAAAAGATACATGTTCTAGCACTTAATTTTCTGAAAAAGGGCCTGTATTCCTATAAAGTTTTTTTTATTTTATTTGAAATTTAATGCTTTTAACAAAAAAGAATTCGATCTTTTTTGCATTTCGCGCAGGATTTCTCATAATCGAACTCTCACAGTGATCCAAAGTTTTTTGATTGAGTAGAGATATAATATTTGCTTAAAATCATCTACATTCGAAAAAATATAATAAGTAGTTCTTGAGGAAAAAAAATATATAAAAAACAATCTCAAAATTTCTTTTTATATATAAAAATACTCATAAATTAAAAATACTCATAAACTCTAAATTTCTTAATTGATGAACATAACAGTAAATCATTTTATGCATCTACAAGGTTTATACTTTCAGTCAAAATTTCATGTAATCACATCCAGCCGTTTCTTTAGAAATCATTCCCGCAATGACGAAAATCACCTTTTTGAGAAAATTGACTTGAAAGATGAAATTTATCCTTGTTTATATAAAGAAAGCTCAAACTGCTTTGTGAATAGCTTCCTTTCTAAAGCCGATTTTTCAAAGGTTTCTTTTAAAATGATCCTAAAGAATCAAATTCCAATGCGAGCTATTAAAAACACAAAAAAAAGTTTTTACACTTTCAAAGATACCTGACCTGATGCCTTAGAAGAAATAATTTCAGTGTTGAATATTTTTCTTCAGAAAGGGGTTACTGTAGCTTCAGGTAGGGACGTCGTTATTATTATTATTATTATTATGCAACAGACCAGGACCCGACCTGCCGAACAATATACCTAGCTTAACGAGTTTTGTACTTGTCTGCATGGCGAAAGTCGCTGATCGCCTCATGCAGAGATCTACCTGATAGTACCTTGGCTTTCGTGGATGTATCGCTATGTATTTTATCACTTTTGTGTCGCAAATTGAAGGAAAAAAAGAAAAGACGGGGAGGGAGATGCTCACTCTTCTATAAACTCATACGTGCCACCTATAAGGGCATCCATTGCTACTTTGCACACACGACGGATTTTACATGCACCAAGTGCCATTGGAAGAATAGTGTTAACGTATTTCTAGACCATAAAACCTCAGTTCCTCAGAAAGTGGATATTTTGATGATCTGGTAAAATGTCCCAACACCCCACTTACCGACCAACCTCCTGAATTCATCACTGAATTAACATTTGTGATTATCCTAGTAATCCATGGCAAGCAATTTTTTTCCCTGGTTCCCCTGTCATACCCATAAATGTAAGGTGAAGGTAAAGAAATCGAAAAAACCGAGTTGATTAAATCAATTTCTAATTACTGGCCGGTAAAAATAATCAGCTTACATAAAAGCGGACAACTGATGCAAACTAAAATAATACTATATACAATAAATGAAGCTTACAAAACTAATGCTTTCATGCATATTTCCAAACATTTAAATCAATATAATACTATTTTTATTTTAATATTTCTGAATTTAATCCTGTAAAACTGAAAAAAAAGGAACTCTGGGGAACTTTAAACATTTATTCATGTTAGAAATTGCTAAGGCGAAAAATTGCAAAAGTTTTTTTTCCGCAATTTGCGAATCTTGGGTATACAAACATTTATTCAGCGTTCTTGTGTATTTTAATTTTTTTCCCTTGTAGTATTTTCTTTAGAAAGTTTGTTGGAATTTAAAATAAGTTTAAGCTTGTAAAAGATGAAAAAAAATATATATTTTGGATGATTATCATAATTTACGCTTTTCTTCATTCAGTTTTGAAAAAAATTCTAAAATTATTTATCGGTAAAACACCGTTGCACCGTCGTCGTAAAATATGTATATTCGTTTCTACTTGGTTTAATGTCAATTTCCTCGGAAATTTTTAATTTAGGATTATTAATATCGTTATTTACAATGCATTTTCGTGCTAAAGTTTTAAAACTTTATGTCCAATGTCTAATAACTGGTTTTCTTATTGTAAATAATTAAACTGGGTGATGCAGATTATTTTAATAAAATAATAACACTAGTGCTAATGCTAAACAACATGTATAATAATCACTTATACGTACGTATTTTATGCAACGAGAATATTTGTAATGATTCAGTGTCCCTTGATTTACCTAAAATTTAGAAAGAGGTGCTATGTAATTTTAGTAACAATAGTAAAAATCAATCCACGCTCGCAATTAGCCAAGGTAATTTTATTTTATTTTATGCTTCGTAATATTTTTATTATGCATGGTGTCTCTTGGCATTGTTTACCATGTTATTGTATGTTGTTGTTTTTTAAATTATGTGAAATTTAATCCACGCTCGAAAATAGCTAATTTAATTTGAATTTTATTTTATGTTTGCAATGTTTTCATTATACATCATGTCTCGCGACATTGTTCCCTATGCGGATGTTTTTAAATTATGTGAAAATATTTTCTATCGTGAATGATTTTGAAAATGTCACCGCTTGTGCGATGAAACGATCGTCAATCTTAATAAAGATATTTTATAACTTTTTATAGCATTATTTAACTTAATAAGCGCTAATGCTTCTAAAATGCAGTTTCTGTTGACTAGCAAAGCCTAATCCGGAATATCTTTGGTCGTAAACAGAGAATTTTCACACACACTCCACTCTATATGTGTTTGAAATATTACATGCAAAAATAAAAATTTAGCATTATCATCACAATTATTTTCATGCCTCTTAAGATAAACCTATTTAAAAATGACATCTTTTATTGTTATTAATTATGAATTAACGGCATTTGTTTATACAAATGCTTTAGAAATATGTTCTACCAAATTTGCATATCATTAAAGTTAGCCATCAAAAATTGCCTGGTCTAGCCACAGGTACTATTTATAGTTATTAAAATTTTAGAAATGCACAGAAAACTTCACAAAATTTTAATTGTTCAAAATACACGGATTCTGAAACAAATATACGAGTATATACATAAATTTAAAAAGAATTTTGAATATAAAAACAAAATAATGTATCTTCCCTAGGCTCGGTGATACCTTATAGGCATAGACAGTGATTAGACACTGAACTAGATATGAAAAAAGAATACTTATTCTCCATGTGCGAGTGATAATTTCTATTTTTCACCTTTAGATCATGTTAGTTAAATAACTAGTTGTATACTACATGAAAATGAGCACGAACATTTTGCCTGAAAACATAAACAATATTTTATGGGCAGGACAAAGTCCTGGAAAGAAAATGAAGACCTCCCACAGTTTTTATCTTAATAGCCAATGGTAGAAATATTTTGTTACTGCACCTTTCTCCATAACCGTCATCCATCCAGGCTTTCATTTAAGTCAAATAAACATATTTTTAATCAAAAGACTTATTTAATAAAATGTGCCTTGCTCCCCCTTTGACTTATTTTATTTCATTCTCCATAACGGCCAGCCATCCAGGCCTTTTTTTTATTCAAATAAACATATTTTTAATCAAAAGACTTATTTAATAAAATGTGCCTTGCTCCCCCTTTGACTCATTTTATTTCATTCTCCATAACGGCCATCCATCCAGGCCTTTTTTTTATTCAAATAAACATATTTTTAATCAAAAAAGATTTATTTAATAAAATGTGCCTTGCTCCCCCTTTGACTCATTTTATTTCATTCTCAATAACGGCCATCCATCCAGGCCTTTTTTTTAGTCAAATAAACATATTTTTAATCAAAAAAGATTTATTTAATAAAATGTGTCTTGCTCCCCTTTTGACTCATTTTATTTCATTCTCCATAACGACCATCCATCCAGGCTTTTTTTTAGTCAAATAAACATATTTTTAATCAAAAGATTTATTTAATAAAATGTGCCTTGCTCCCCTTTGACTCATTTTATTTCATTTATTAAGCTAAATTTCTCGTTTAATATGTTTTACTTGTCTCTAGAAAAACCGGAAGATTGGCATCTATGTCTTCCCCCATTCATGAATCACTGAGTGAGAAGACTGTTCCCAACCTTCACACGATGATTTTTACGTGCACGTATATGGTAGATAGTGGGACAGTGGTCCAAAAGCTGAATATCAAAGTGGAGCCTTTTCCCACAACTCTAACCATCTGGAAACTATGGACCATTCATACGAGAGTGTATCAATAAGTTTTTACCCTCACATAGAAATAATTGAGGGACATTTATGAAATTGCTATATTTTATGAGTCCTTTTCTATATAGTCAGTTTGCACGGTAACACATTTCTGCAAATGGTATTTCGAAGAGAGGGGGGATGTATTCCAGGAGGCGCAAAAGTAGACACAAAAGGGGCCATTTTTCTCACTTTTACCAACCCCCAATATGACATATTGTTGGAATGGCCTGTGACCACTTATTCATGCTACGTATCTCCCGAACCCCTCCCCCCAAATTTGCCCTCCGGGGGGCACTTTTCTAAATTTTGCGGCCATCATTCAAGCTCCCCGGTGGTCAAATTTGGAAGGGGGTCGGGAGGTGCATAGAATGAATAAGTGGTCACAGGCCTTTCCAACAATACGTCACATGTGAGGGTCGGCAAAAGTTATAAAAATGCCCCCCTTTGGGTCTATTATCGCACCTCCTGGAATACATCCTCCCCCCTCTCTTTGAAATACCCTTTGCAGAAATGAGTTACTGTGCATGGTGACTATATAAAAAAGGACTAATATAATGTAGCAATTTCATAAATTTCACTCAATTATTTCTATGGGAGGGTAAAAACTTGTTGATACACCCTCGTATACATGCTGTATATTCAAGTAAGAGAACCTGTCGATGTATTAATTTGTGGCAAACGTTTAACCACTGCTTTTGTTTAGTAACTTATATAAACAACTACTTAAAATTTTAGTAAAACAGTGCAAGTAAATGAAGGCCATACTAAACTTGTTTATATATTCGTCAATCAAATTTTAACACTTTAAAATGTTCTGTGTCGTCTTCCAACTATTATTGTCTAAATTTCAATTTTTATGTTCAGCAAAAATGTTAGATATTTGTTTAAGGACATTTTAAAATTTATTTCTGTTGTTTAGAGACTTTTGTTTATAATTTTTATTAACATAAAATATAATGCTTCTAATAAGTATAAATGCAGACAAAGCACATACTTCGAGTCATAAGAATGCATGTTTGTTTCTTTAATTCTTTAATAATTGTTATTACATTATGCGTTCACAAGTAGTTTTTTTCTGAAATAATTAACAACTTATAAATAAAACTATCTTACATCTTAAAAATTAAATTCATTTGGAATACTAATTGACAGTAATTAGTATAGAAAGAAAAGAAAAGAAAAAAATTAAGATGTTTTCATAATTCTTTAAACAAAATACTTTAAAAATATTTGACTGAACAACCCTTTTCAACAATCCCCGTTTTTTATATTTCTTACTTAAAATATGTTTTTGAATTATCTTAATTGTTTTTATCATTATCAATACATAGAAACAAACAGGAAATCAATTGTATGAAAAAAACAAAGGTATACCTCAAAAACATCTTAAATTGTTTATTTTGGAACACTTTGCATTTCTCAAATAAGAAACTTCTACTCTCATTTTTTTCTTTTTAAATCGATAAACAAATAACTAAAAAAGTATTGTTTTAGATTTCATAATTTAAATCCTCTCGCTGCGTATTTATATATGTATATCTACTCTATATATACTCGTATAAAGTCCTAATGAAACGAATTTATGAAACGACTGAAATGAAACAATTTTATGAAACGACTGAAATGAAACGATTTTATGAAAAGACTGAATAAAGAACTGATTATGTTACACGGCAATTTCTCATAAATATAGAATATTTTGCAATATAATTAACACCAAAAATCCGTATTGATTCGCAGATCTCAAAACAGGTATTAAAATTTTTAAATTCGAATTAGTTTTCGAAATATTATTTTTTTTTCTAATTTTAAATACTTTTCTCTAATGATGGCAACTCAAATTTTAATCATAACAGAGATTTTTTTTTCTTCATCTTTTAGAAAAGGTTATTATTTTAAACTAATTTGGCGACCAGTTTGGCCTCCCATAAATGTATGCCAAAAACAATGATTTTTTTTTTTTTTTTTTGTTTCATTATTATTTTATTTAATACAAAACATTTAAAACTGAAACATTTAAAATTAATGGCTTTCACTTCTTTCTTTTTTTAAATGAAGCGAAGAGAAAAAAAATTAGGCGCATATGTCATATACGCACCGGGATACCCAATTGGCGCCAAAATGGCGTTATTTTGCCTGACATGGTAACCCGGCTGTTGTTGCTTGTTTGTTAATAAATGTTCATTTACATTTAATTTCTTTTCCTTTAAAAAAAAGTTATAAATTGTTTTTTTCTAAAGTTATTAATTAAACTTTATTTTATTTATTGGTATTTCATTTTTAAAATAACAGAAAATAATTTAAAAATACATTATGTAACTGGTATTCGAAAACGAGGTTTCGCCAAATTGTCGTTAAAAAAAAAAAAAAAAAAAAAATCACGCCAAACTCTGCACATATTTGACATCTGTGCTAAATATTAAATAATGCAACAAATCATGACATTTAATTTCAACTTCAGAGCAATGTTTTAATGGTACTACTTTGTTACCCCGTCGACCAATTTCGCCAAATTATAAAAATTGACATAATTTTTATTTTAAATAGCGAAAGAACAAATAAATTAGTATAACATTAATAAAAATACAAATAAAACGTAGAAATAAAAATCACTTGAGGGCGTAAACAGGTGTAACTTCCTTAACGTCAAGTGAATGTGACATTTACGATCAACCATTATTGACATTTAATCTTATAGTTTAGCGATAGATTTTTGGTCGATGCGATAGCCAAGTAGTACCGTTTTAATTTAACACTCGAAAAATTAAAAAAAAAATGCTAACTGGCGAGTTAAAAAAAAAAAAAGCTATTGGCGAGATTTGCGCCCGGCTAACATAAAAGTACCAAGAATTCTTTACAATCATGGCAACTTTTATGCAGTTTTATTCGAAAAAATAATTTTGATTCTTTAATCAAAATGGAAACCTTTCTTATGAAAAGCGAAGGGATCAGCCCGTAATTGTTTATGGCAATTACATGACTTGGACTATTATAAGTGAAATGATGGCGATAGAATAATATTTGGCGACTTATCACCTGTGACTGTGTAACATTAAAGTACCAACATGGCCGCCTGGAATATAAAAAGCGAAGGGATCAGCCCGTAATTGTTTATGGCAGTTACATGATTTGGACTATCATAATATAGGTGAAATGATGGCGATAGAATAATATTTGGCAACTTACCACCTATGGCAGGCTAACATTAAAGTACCAAAATGGCCGCCTGGAATATAAAAAGCGACGGGATCAGCCCGGAACTGTTGATGATAGTCACATGACTTAGGCTATTATTATAAGGATTATTTTCAATTCTAAAAACAGCCCAAAGAATAATATTTCCTAAGATTCAAAATTTATTTACACGTGACTATTAAAAACAGAAAAAAAATTAAATTACAATTAAATGAGTACGTGTTAAAAACAGGAAAATATTGAAAATTATGTCTTGAAAATTGTATTTACACGTGAATATTAAAAGAGAAAAGAAACTTTAAAATAATAAATACATTAATATGCGTTTTCAGGGGCAAGGTACTTCCATTCGTAAAATGTTGGAATCAGCGAATGGCACCAGAATTCACAAACAAATTTCGAAATACGAAAGTACTTTTGTTCACTTACTTAACAAAAGGAAAATTTTCCTTCCAATATTCTGGTGTCAATGTGGCATTTAAGAATTAAAATTAAGTGGTTCAAAAATGAACCACCGCCTTTGAAGGGGTTAAAGCAGTAAATTGTATTATGTCAATCGTTTTATAACGCTGTTAAAAAATACCGGGGTGGGGGGAGGCAAAGACTCTGTTTACTTAATTCACTTTATTTTAGCTTCTTTTCAAATGTTTAACTGATCTTCTTTAATCAAACACGAAAACCACCATTCGATGTCTTAACAGCAACTGATTCTTCCTTAAATTTTCGCAATCAAAGGGAATTGAATGAAAATCCGTTTACTGGGAGATCGCTACAGGTTTTTCCATTATAATTCAATCTTCTCTAACCTTTTTTAAACCGATCAGATTAGCGTGCTTTTTGTCTCTGAGGTGTCTGAACGGAGGTTGGCGAGCGTAGCTTGCAGGAGGCAGAAAATAGGTTCAAAAATTGCGCATTTATTTTATTATATATTTCAAATCTACATACAGGGTGAGTCTAAAATCATGGGACAAACTTTAAGGGGAGGTAGGGGACTCACAAGGATTCAGATTTGCATAGCAACCCATGGTCGGAAATGCTTTCCTGGCGCGGCAGTGACGACACAAGAAAGAAAGGACACGAACAGGGAGATAAAACATGTTTATTATGCTTCACAAATGCCGGGACAATTCTGGAAAGTGCTGAGGAACTTGTTGCACGCATCGTGGCAGCTGCTGGGGAAGTCCGGGACACTCCCGGTATTTTCGAGAACATTAGATCTTCCATGCGCCGGAGATGCACCACGGCCGGGGTCGTGACTTCGAACACCTACTTTGATGACAATCATTGTCTCTTTAATGTTCTTTTTTCTTAGTTTTTGCTGTACTAAGGATAATAAACATGTTTTCCTCTCTTATTCGTGTCCTGTCTTTCTTGTGTTTTGCGTAGTCACTACCGCACCAGAAAGCATTTCCGAACATGGTTTGCTATGCAAATCTGAATCCTTGTAATATCCACTACCTCCCCTGACTGATCCTGTACATTTTAGAGTCAAAATATACAAAATTCTTTTGTAAAAGACTTCTTTTTTTAATGTAGAATTAGATCGTACTTAAAAAGATCGCGGTAATCGTGGGCTGCGCAAATTTTGCTGCTTTTCTGTTGCTGCCCGTGGAAATCGCGGGATGCGCAGCAAGATGTTTAACACTTCCGGGAGCATGGGTGCATATATGCACCATATATGCACCTTTAGAAAGAGCATACTGAATTTATTTTAAACACCAGTGAAAAAGAACAGTAATATTTTCTTTCTTTAATTAGAGCATTTTCGTGATTATTTAAGTAAAGGTAACTTTTTTTAATGTAGAATTAGATCGTACTTAAAAAGATCGCGGTAATCGTGGGTTGCGCAAATTTTGCTGCTTTTATGTTGCCCGTGGAAATCGCGGGATGCGCCGCAAGAGGTTTAACACTTCCGGGACCATGGGTGCATATATGCATCTTTAGAAAGAGCATACTGAATTTATTTTAAACACCAGTGAAAAAGAACAGTAATATTTTCTTTCTTTAATTACAGCATTTTCGTGATTATTTAAGTAAAGGTAACTTTTTTTAATGTAGAATTAGATCGTACTTAAAAAGATCGCGGTAATCGTAGGTTGCGCAAATTTTGCTGCTTTTATGTTGCCCGTGGAAATCGCGAGATGCGTAGCAAGAGGTTTAACACTTCCTAGACCATGGGTGCATATATGCACCATATATGCACCTTTAGAAAGAGCATACTGAATTTATTTTAAACACCAGTGAAAAAGAACAGTAATATTTTCTTTCTTTAATTAGAGCATTTTTGTGATTATTTAAGTAAAGGTAAATTTTTTTAATGTAGAATTAGATGATACTTAAAAAGATCGCGGTAATCGTGGGTTGCGCAAATTTTGCTGCTTTTATGTTGCCCGTGGAAATAGCGGGATGCGCAGCAAGAGGTTTAACACTTCCGGGACCATGGGTGCATATATGCACCATATATGCACCTTTAGAAAGAGCATACTGAATTTATTTTAAAGACCGGTGAAAAAGAACAGCAATATTTTCTTTCTTTAATTAGAGAATTTTCGTGATTATTTAAGTAAAGGTAACTTTTTTTAATGTAGAATTAGATCGTACTTAAAAAGATCGCGGTAATCGTGGGTTGCGTAAATTTTGCTGCTTTTATGTTGCCCGTGGAAATCGCGGGATGCGCAGCGAGAGATTTAACATTTCTGGGACCATGGGTGCATATATGCATCATATATGCACTTGCACATTTAGAAAGAGCATACAGAATTTATTTTAAACACCAGTGAAAAAGAACAGTAATATTTTCTTTCTTTAATTAGACATTTTCGTGATTATTTAAGTAAAGGTGACGGTTTTTAAAAACGGTTTTTTAGTGCCAGCCGAATAAAATTTGTGTAAAATCCGCCGGTTCCGAAGGTGTTAAAGTACAGTCGGCGAAACAAAAGGAAAGAACACACCAGACATTTCAGTCACAAAATCGTCCAAAAAATGTTAATAGCCATTCGACTAGAAATTAAGTCTTATTTCAATTTATGCAAAAAGAATAAGCTTAGAATGTCCTCTTCATGCTGAAATTGTATCAAACTCTGAAACTTTCAATACGAAGAACCCAATTTTGTTAACATGATTGTTTTCTTGGTAAATTTTACTTCAGGATACAAAATGAAAATTCATTCGGTCAAACAGTTCAGAAATTATGAAGGTTTAAAGTTTTGAACTAATGTTAAATTATTTTTATCTGAGTATTAAATATGTGTATTATCACATTGCTAACTAAGCTCAAAACCAACAGAATGAAAAATGTCCAAGCCGAAAATCGGACATGGATCTTTCACGGTAAAAAAAAAAGATATTTCTTAATTTACGAAAATGTACTATAATCACGATCGAAAATATACAATAACATCTTCCGAGCCACCCAAGATTCCAAAAAGCGTTTCTTTATCTTTATAAAATTTCGAAGGAGAATTTATTTTTGAAATTTAAAGAAAATTTTTATTAGCAGCCCTTAAATTTCGAAAACGTTTCAAAGTAGCTTTTACAATGCATTCATCAGTTCTGTCTACCGGAAAAATCAGTTTTTTGGATGCTCTGAGGTCTGAGGTAAATATTTTCATGTTCAGCAAACATGTTTAACTGACGAACATACAGAATTAACAGCATTAATATTTACATTAAAATTAACATTATTCTGTTACAACTGACCGCACAATTTCAGTTATGCAGCAGCAAATGTTTAGTTGAGAACAGATAGCATCCGAAAAACCGATTATTATTTTCTGAAATTTCTAAAGATAAAGGAACGCTTTTCGGAATATTGTGTGACTTGGAAGCGGTTATAAAATATTTTCGTTCGTAATTATAGTAAATTTTTGTAGTTTAAGAAACATCTGTCTTTTTTTACAGTGTTGGAATAACGCTCCAACGCTCTACCATTTGAGCTACGAGGACGATACCCAGCCTGACATTTCTCACACACATATGTTGGTAAAGCTGATACCACAGCACTAGATAGAAAAGCCATCTTGTGCAGATGTTGCAGCCTTATCAACATATCTGAATGAGACATGCCAGGTTGAGTATGGTCCTCGTAGCTCAAATGGTAGAGAATTGCAGCGTTATTTCAAGGATCCAGGTTCGATTCCCTGCTTGAACATTTTTCCCTCTGTTGGTTTTACGCTTAGTGCAATGTGATAATTCACGTATTTATCTCTCAATAATTTCGGGCGTAATTCCACTGCTGAAAATTAATTGATAAGTTATTAAAAATTATACATATTCTTTTTAACTGTTCCAAAACAGAACTAAATGCGGGTAGTTTGTAAAGCATAGCTCAAAAACTACTTGCCGGAATGAGCTGTAATTTTGAATTCGAATATTTAACACTTCTGGAAATCGATTTCTTTTAAAAATTCATGATTTTTTCAAAAATCAAATTTAAGATATGCATTTTTTTTTTATTAACTTTCGAAAAAACTATGAATTGTGACTTGTGATTTTTTTAACATACATCGAAACCAAATATGCAGTGAAAAATGGGTTTGTGTCAAAAGCTTCACAAATTGGTACAATTTTAGCATGAACACTACTTCTTAAGCTTGTTTTATATATATATATATATAAATTGAGAGAAGACATAATTTGCAGACGAATGGATATTACCGGTTTTTTCTGGTGCAGTTTCATCATTAAAATGTATGAGGCGTTCTTCTTTTTTTTTTCTTTTTTTTTTTGGACAATTGTACATTTTAAAGAGAAGCACAAACTATGCCAAACTTCCAATTTAAGCAATTCTGATATCTTGTAATTCTAGAATTGCAGGAAACTATCTATATCTGAAATATTACTTTGAGTTCACCTGTACCTACCACCACTACTTTATGAATATGCAAGGTAATTCAAAAGCCCTTAGACATACTTTTAACAAGCAATTGAAAAAACTATAACACAATGTTTTGTAATAGAAAACAAAAATTGTAGTCTACTTATTCAGTTAGAAATACAGAATGCCTAATTCTATTCAAACCCAAATTATTTTTTAAAACTTTAACAATGCTGAAGATATTTTAATGATATTTGCAACAATTTTTTGTGTGTGTGCGTGTGTGTGACGTATAAAGATATCACTATAAGTAATAAACGTAGCCACTATCAGCTTCCACATAACGCTGAATTAAAAACTCTATAATGCCGAATTTAGTTGATATTACATATAGTCTTACTGACCTATATTTATTTCATATTTTAATTTTTCTTATTCGATATATGGGGCATTCTCACAATCTTTTGACTTTTGGGGATAAAAATCTGGCGAAATTAAACTTGCTAAAATAACATTTTAATCTGATAGACGAATGCCTTAATGATTCAAAATAAAGAAAAAATGGTCAGCAGAGAAAATTTTTTTATTTAACTGAGGTTTATGTTAAACTTATTTTATGGAAAATTAAACTTTGAGAGTTTAATTTTCCTTACCATTTTACCACTAAAACTTTTTTTTTCTTCGAAATTTTTACTTATAATGAATTTGCATAGTACCCACAGAACATTCAAATAAAAAATAATAACAATGTAGTAATTTTAGTACAAAATTTTGGTGTAACATTGTCTTAAAGGGGTATTAAAGAAGGGACGGTAAGGTAAAAAAAGGGGGACGGTATAGGAAAAAAGGGACGAAATGGGAAAAAAGGGACGGTAAGGAAAATTACCACCTATTTTAGGCAAATCATGTTGAGACTAAGTGATAGCCACAATGTTCATTGATTTTTAGAAACAGTTGTTAACATTGGATTAAATTTTTTTTTTAATTTAATTTACCTCGAAAAGTGCAGGAATAAACCTTGGGGACGGTAAGACTACCAATAAAGCCACGAACTTGAAATTGATATTTAAATGCTGATTTAAATTCTGCAGTAAATTTCCTGTCAAAGAATTTTAGACATTCTTTCTCTAGCGTACTTCTGCATGAGAAAAAACTTGAAAAAAATTCTGTGGCTGCATCTGAAGTGATTTTCTGTATAAGTTTAGCTAGAGGGACGGTAAAGATGAAAAACCCAGCGACAGTGTTCAAAAAATAATATCAACCGTAAAAATATGTGCTGGTTAATTTTTTGCTACATATTTATATAAAACAATTGTCCCAGTTTCGGAAAAAAATTACATCGAATTACTTTTACAGAAACAATTTTATGCAGACAGCTCCAAACTTAAAAATCAGCATCAGGGGCACGGGACAGTATAGGAGTTTACCTGGTATTTGGACCCCCAACATCATTCAAAACTTATTTATCTCGTTAATATTGTTATGCAATCATCCAATGGGATGTTCCCTAGTTTATGAAATTAAAAAAAAACACAAAAAGTGTATTAAAATAAAAATTATTATTCAGGGACATGAAAGTCAAAAGATTGTGAGAATGCTCCATATATATTATTTTACATATTAGATCCGCGTTAAATTCAAAAGAAATGCACATTACTTCGTAATTGTTGATGTATAATTACGCTACTTAAAATAATGCGTAAAAAAGATATAGAAAAAAGTTTTTTAACGTTCATAGCATACCCAAGCAGCCCAGATTGTTAGACCGTCGTTATCAATTTATGCAAACAGTTGGAAAATGGCAGGTTTTTGAATTAGAGAGTTGGAAAATGGCAGGTTTTTGAATTACGGAGTTGGGAAATGATGTATGTAGATATTACTTTAATTTTGAGTGTACCTGGGCAGTTAACGGTTGGGTCTTATTTGTCAAATGATAGGGCAAAGCAGGCATTTTTTACAATGAGCCAACGTGGGGCAATAATTAGCCAACGTCGCGCCACTACTTGTGTACAACCCTAATAGCACGGATTGTTGGCCCATTGTCGGCAGTTGTAAAAACTATTTGGAAATGGTAAAGTACAGACACAGAGGTTGATTTAGAGTGTATGTGAGCAGGAATCTAATGAACTGACAAGGTTGCGCTTTTTTGGCAAGTGGTTGGCTGACCAATGGTATAGTAAGATAGACGTTTCTTAATGAAGGCGATTGCGCAACAGCAATTAGAAAACAATTAACTAACGTTGTTCCAACCATTTTGTGCTACTTGTGTATATTAAATACTAAATTAAATATTGAATTTTTAGATAAAATTTGAACAAAGGTAACTTTTACAAGTATTAATATCTTTGAAGTTATCAAATTATCACCAATATGCTGCTAAAAAATCCACTTATATGCCTTTATCACAATGCTTTTTATTATAAGTATTTTATTCATTCCCCGTAAAGATGATGATTGTTTAGTGAATTTTAAACGCTTAAGAAGTCCCCTTCAAGGCTGTACTTTCAAAATTAATGTCTTAGGTTCAGAAATGTGTGCTGCATCTAAATTTAAAATTTTTGTATGCTCTAAAACGAAGACGAAACACAGATTGGCAATGAATTTGATACATAAGCTGGTAAGTATATCTTTCAGTCCTTATTTAAGCAAGTGTTGAAGGTACTTTCTGGAAGCCAAAAATTATAGCCGAAAATAAAAAAGAAAATTTAAATTAACATTAGTTTTATAAACATGAAAATGCAGGAAAATAAAGAAAAGCCCTCAGATGCTCGAAGGGTTAAAAAATTACAACATAAAAGTTTTAAAAAATCCTTAATCTTTAAAAGGGGCATTCATCTTTAAAAACAAAGCAAAATACTTTTTAAAGATGAAACAAGGAAATGAAAAGCACACACGCATACACACGCACACACACACATATATATATATATTATTATTATTATTATTATTATTATTATTATTAAGGTGAAGCTTAGTGCAATATAATAGAAATGTAAAAATATCAACGTAATTGTTGCTTTTAACGTTGATATTTTTACATTTCTAATATATGAATGTTGACAAATGAGCAATCAGATTGTACGTGAATAAAAATCGCATATTGTATGAAATCCTTGTTTTTTTAAATGTGCTCCATTTATTTTCATTTTATCTTTAACTTGAACTAAATTCCTCGTCATTATTTCTAGACACGTGAGAGATCTGAACATTAATGCATTACTTTAAAAAAAAGGAATCAGAAAGTCCAAATCCTCTATAAATGTAAAGTCATAATTCTATTTTAAAGTCATATATCAATTTTGAGATGCCAGAATTAAAAGAAAAGTGTTATAAAACAAATCTGAAATGTTTTTTTCGAAGCGGAATTTTTAAATATACATTTCCCTATTTATTTATGGATTTTTTAACGCTTGAGTGAATACGCTGTAGCATTAAAATAAATGTTTTGCATATTCGAATAGAAAAATATGATTTAAATTTTCACAGAAATTACATACGAATTATGTAACTGTGATAAATAACAGTTATTGTTCTAAATCAAACTATTTTAATTGCCTAAGAAAAAATAATAGTTTTACTTGCTCATTATTATTTCGTTTTCGTGCTTGTTTATTTTACTATATTATTTTTAAATTTCTCTTGTTTATATTTTTTATTTATTTTAGTTTATTAATTGATAAAATTGCTGATTGTTTTGAACCGCCTGAAAATATCGTGTCATTCATATTAAAAGCACTTCGATTACGGAGAGAAACCTGCTTTGTAGCTATTGCTGTATTGTGGATTAACATTATGGAAGATTCCTCAGTAGGCACAGTTACTTTCTTTTTTTTTCAAAAAGAGTTGCTATATCTGTATGTATTGAACTTTTATCATGAAAAAAGAAAATAATTTATAATTAAATTTTACTTAACGATTTTCAATAGTACTTCCACTGTTCGTTTAGTATTTTTGTGAAGTGGATTATAATATGTTGATCATCTTCATGAAGTATTTAGTTAAAGAGGAGTTACGGTGATATTTGTAAGGCTCCTCATAGACAAATGATACAAATGACATACCAGCAAGTTCAAATCACAGATATATGAAAGTTCAGTACGTGATAATTATATTAACTGGAGTCATAAATATATAGAAATTCTTTTTTTCTCCGTTTAATGAGTAAAGAACAAGCATAGTTTCGAGAGCAATTAATTATCAGCTCCCTTCATCAAGTCATTAATAGCATAGAATAATTATCCAGGCAGGTAAGTTTTCACTCGTGATATATACATATACATACATACATACATATATATATATATATATATACATACATATATATATGTATACGATATAATATATATAATATATATATTACATATATAATATATATAAGAGTTACTTATAGATATTAACACTCGGTTTGAAACTCTTGTCCTGAAATTATGAAATTTAAAATATAGATAATTTGTGTAAGGTAGGTATCTACAGAAATATTGTTTAAAGAATACTTAAAATAAAAATTATTAAAAAATATAAAAAGCATTGATTTATCTGAGCTACTTTGGCGGAAAAATAGAGTCCGTCATTAAAGTACTTTTTTTAATTAATTGTTATTGCTTATGAGTGATTAAAAATGACAGTAGAATATTAAAAACATTGCTATTGCATACATACTTGTTTTTCATTGAAATTCTTCGTGGGGTTTGAATAGTAATATTCTCCTTCAAAATATTTTGAGTAGAATTAAAAATGTTTTTGTTATATCCTATTAAACAGTCATTGTTTCTTAAGCTTTTATGCATTTCCTTAGTAATGCATGTATTATCATGGAAGCTAAATCAAAATATTATGTAAATATCTCAGTTTACATATTTTAAAACTGAGAATAAAATATCTTCACGATTGAAAATTGAAATATTGTTTGCTAAAAAATTATTTTTCTTCTTCGTAAAGATCACGAATGACATAAAATGCTTTTAAATTCAAATTTTGAATCAAATATGATTCTATTAATCAGGAAAAAACGCCAAAACTTTTCATTTCTACCAAAAATCTTCCGGTCTTAAAGGGTTAAAAAGCTTAAATCACCCCCCTCCCCTTTTTTTATTTTTTGTTGTTTATGAAAATCATATTTTTATCACCTTTTTACTAATGCTATTATACAAATATAAAAATTCGATTAGGGAATGAAATATTGCTTATAACTCTAAAAATGAATATATTATTTTTTTCTAATGTGGTTGGATAATTTATTTAAGAACTTGTTTTATATTTATTGGATTACTTGCTATAAAAAACTAGAATGCATCACAAAATTTTCTTCTATAACATTCAAACATGTTAATTTATAAAATCATCAACGATTATGAATATAACGCGCAATTTATTTCTTCAAATTTAACCCGAAGTTACAGTGATTAATAAATTAAACGACGCATAGAACAACAACAACACCTGTTGGGTATTAAACTTTAAAATTAGACAACATATACATCTTTAATCTTTAAATTTAAGTATAAAATTTGATGGATTCCAAAAAACAGAAAATACGAAACAGCTATAACGTTCATCGCAAAAACATGGTGAGAGTATTTCTTATTCGGGTCTACAGCCAAATGTTGGCGTAAAAATATGAGTGATTATGGCAACAATGGGGTTAAAAGTGGTAAGATAAATAATGAAATGAATAATACTGCAAATCACACTCGCTAAATTGTATCAATTAATTATGGAGCCAATTAGGAGCCTTTCACCAAGCACATGACAACAGCGCCAATGAGCTTGATGAAAGTAAAAAATTGAATCCATTTATGTGAAGGTCTAACAAAATATGTAGTCTGATGAAATTCTGTGCATTCTTTTCTGAGATATAGCTAGCATAGAAATCATATCATAGAAACACATAGCGTAGCGGTGTCACCTGTTGAGTGGTATTCATGCAAACCGAATCAGCATCTATTTATGTCAAGTTCTAACAGTATATCAAGTTTGATTATATTCCGTGCTTGAGAAATAGATGTCACGAAAAACGTGAAAAATGCAGCCTAGAAATGCAACCTGCTGTTCGATATATGTTACATCCAAACCTAAACATCATCAACTTATGTCAATGCCTAATTGAATCTGAATTTTTAAAAATTCCGTACGTTAGTTCTTGAGATAGAGGGCCATAAAAAACCCGCCATATATAACTTAACAGACAGAAAGTTTGGTCATATTCCGTGCTTGAGATACAGCTATCACAAAAATCGTGAAGAATGCAGCATAGAAATGCCACCTGTTGTGCGATATTACCAACATTCAAGGCAAAACAGCCACAAATTTTGTTAATGTCTAATTGAAACTGAATTTTTAAAAAATTCTGTACATTAGTTCTTGAGATAGAGCGGTCACAAAATTTGTGCCACGTACAATCTAACAGATAGACAGACACAAATTTTCCAAAAATAGACAAATCCTCTTCAGGGCATTCTAAAATATGTAAATGCATAAAAAAACGGAATTCTATAATTTTCACGATTAGTATACTTTCTTCTTATTTATATAGAAGAAAGTACCACTTTTCTCGAATAGTAATATTTGTCTCATCTCATTTAGTAATATATTGAAAAAAGCAAATATCACTATCCGAAGCTCTAGTAGATTTATGAATTTGACAATACTGCAACTGATGCAAACTAAAATTATATGAAGAACACATGAAGCTTATGAAATTATGCTCTCATGCACACTTTCAAAAATCTAAATCAATATAGTGAGATTCTGATTTTAATATTTCCAAATTAAATCCTGTAAAAATGAAAGTAAAAAAATAAAACATTTTTAAATATTTTTTTTTCCTTTTTAAAACATTTATTTATGTTAGAAATTGCTAAGGTGGAAAATTGCAGAAGTTTGCTTTTTTCATTCGCAGAGTTTGAGTATATAAACATTTGTTCAGGGTCCTTGTATGTTATGAATTTAATTTGTTTTTCCATCTAATATTTTCTTTCGAATGTTTGTTAGGATTTTAAATAAGTTGAAACTTGAAAAGGATGAACAAATAAATGATTTTGAATGATTACCATAATTTACGAGTTTCATCATTAGCTTGTGATGTGAAAAAAAAAGATCGACTAATAGTATATTGCGAGGAAATACCCTTTCATTTTTGTCGTAAAATATATTTCTGTGTTTCCAGTCGTTTTCGTTTCTTTTCAATTGGGAAATATTAATTTAGGACTGCTGCTGTTATTTGAAATGCTTTCTCATACTTAAAAGAAATTAGCGATTACGGTAGCAATGGGGTTTTAAGTGAAATGGTACAATAATCTATCTACCCTATCTATATTATAAAGGACAAACATATCTGTGCGTAACGCATACGTCATTTTGCGAATGGCAACACTTTGAAATTTGAAATAAAATTTTGGTCTTGCAATTTTCTCTACTGCAAATTTTTAAACTTCTAAACATCGCACATTTTAAATTTTTACACCGTCGTATAAGGAAAAAAATGCTCTTTTAAATGCTATTTGTTTGAAAGCTGTATCTCAATTTATTTTTGAGATATTAATTTTTTTTGTAGTTTTTAATAACATTTTTCTTATTGTGGCAACAAAAGTACCCCATTTCTATTGAAAGTCATTGAAAGTCACTGAAAGTAAACGGAAAATAGTCGAAAATAGCGATACAGTATCTTTTTACTGCCATTTTCTCATAAAACCTGAAAAAAATTTGAAATTAAAATATGGGCTGTGTCAAGAATATTGTCTGTTATTCCGTGATAATGACGTCATATGCATACTTTACTATAGACGAAGTTTAAGACAGGATTTTTAGTGGATGCAAATGACGTCATTTTATAAAAAAGCGTGTATTTTAATTCTTAAACCTGAATTACATTTTGTAGAAGTGCGTCATTTTCACAGCCCAGCTGCTTTGAAATTCTTCACATGTGAAAATGCTTCACTTTTGAAAATAATGTAATCGAAATCACACACTGATAAAACGCAATGTTTTACAAAAATGTAGAGCGTCTTTATAAAAGAGAGGTGACATGCAAATAATAGCGATTTATATTATAGAAATTGATTATTCTCGCCTTGATGAATTTGCTTCGCCGAGTTAGACAAGGAAACAAATGATTCGTGGTTTAAAATAATATTATGTTCCTGAAGTTTTTGTCCAAAATTCTCTCGAATAATAAAATTTTAATGCTATTCTTTAGGACATCCTACTATGATTTTATCAAAATAACATAATTTGCTTAATTTAATTTTTCCTAATTTTATATAACCTATATAATTAAAACACAAGTGTGTTTTTTAGTCATCTGCCCTGATCTTTCTGCTGAACAAATTTTACTAATATATTTTTTTAACTGAAAGCTCTTCATTTGTAGATGTGATCGCACTATCTGTTTTTTTTTGTTTTGTTTTTTAAATATCCCCACTTATAATTTTAAAAGCATGTTATGAAATTTCTTCAAAATGGTGAAAATTAGATAGCTTTCATTATTGCAGACAAGAGAGAAATAAAGAGGTATTTTTATTTTTATTCATGCTGTTTTCTGATAAAATTTCAAAATTGTTGTACAGGGTTTAGTGTCGCAAAATCTCATTAGGAGCAGAATATTATATTAGGGGCATAATAACGGAAAATGACATACTGATTTTGAAAACACGTATTTTTCCTCATAAATTTTCTATATTGTTCTGTCTTCTGTGTACAGATACTAGGTTTCAGACACTAGGAAAAATGCTTATTTAAGTGAAAATGAAGTCGTATTTAAAAGAAAACGGTCATTTTCTTAGATAAAACTAAACATTTTAACACAAATGCGTCTAAAAATATAAATTACACAAATTTTTACTCTTCGGAATTGAGATTAGAATCTCAAGTAAAGAGTGCGTCTGTTCACATAAAATATGTTGCTGACAATCGTGACTTAAAGTTTTGAGTTAAAATGATTTTTAAATGATCAAACAAAATATATCAATTTTTTTAAAATGATGAATATTGATATGAGAAGTGATTATGCAAATTTTGAGAAGTGAAAATTGCTGTTTTTCATTCCGGAATACCAAGCATAAGAGTCTCAATTGATAACCACATCCTAATAACTGATCTTTATTGTATTTTACTGATTAAGTATCTGTATTATAAAGAACAAACGTATCTGTGTGTAACGCTGATGTCATTTTGCGAATGGCAACACTTCACGATCAAATTTAGGTCTTGAAATCTTCGCTACTGCAATTTTTTAATCTTCTGACCATCGTACATTTTCAATTTTCGTCGCATAGGGAAAAAAATTACTTTCAAATGCAATTTGTTTAAAAATAAAAATGTTTAAAAATAAAGTTCTTAATTGACGCATGAATTGATTGATATTTTCTAAAATAATTTTTAAGCATGATTTTATTTTAAGTTTATCTTATCACGTGCCGGTTTCAATACATAATAATAATAAACATTTTGCACATAAAGCAACAAACATTTTTCAGCATTTGTTTCTACTATTTTTGCATAACGAAATTAATACTAATTAACAAATAAAAGATATATAAAAAAATTATAATAACAAATTATAATAACAATAGCTTTATAAACAAATAAAAGAATAATATTAAAAAAAACACCAATCTAACATATTTGTGAAAGGCAAATTAACGAAATTAATACTTCTTTTATAAACAAATAAAAGAATAATATTGAAAAAACACAAATCTAACATATTTATAATCGTACAATTTAAATTTTTAGATCACCAAATAGGATTTTTTTTTCAAATAGAATTTGTTTGCAAAGTTCATCTCAGTTTACTGATTGTCTATGGTTTTAAAACAATTTTAAAGCATGAAATATTTTTTTATTTTATATCGCGCGGAGCTCGATTACGAAAGATTAATCTGTTTGCCCCGAAAACAAAATAAAGAGTTCATCATTTTCTTACGGTTAATATCCATTAAAAAAACTTACCTATGTATAAATAACTGAAATAATATAAATAAAACACAAATTTAACAGACCAATATGATAATTATCCAATAAGCTCTAAAATTATCAGAATATAAAAGGATGTCATAAGTATTAAATTCTTGATCAATTAACTCTTCGCATGCGGCTAATAGGAAAATATCGCTTTTGGTAAATTTCAAAAATTTATTTGATTGTAAAATTTGTATTTTCCATATGAAAAATGCTTTTTTAATGTAAGTGGGTAATCGAAAAAATTTATTGCATATAAAAAAATATCAGTTTTCAATTTTAAAAAAAAATGTTTTCACCTATATTCTTTAACCCGGGAAGCCCGGGTACGATCCCCTAGTATATATAAAATCCTAATGAAACGAATTTATTAAACGGATATTATGAAACGACTGAAATGTAACGAATTTTTGAAACGACTATGAAACGACTGATTAAACAACTGATTATGTTTCACGTCGATCTCTCCTAAAATATGGAATACTTTGCGATGAAATTAGCACCAGAAATCCGTATTGATCCACAGATCTCAAAACTGGTATTAGAATTTTTAAATTCGAATTAGTTTTCGAAATATTAATTTTTTCTAATTTTTAATACTTTTCTCTAATGATGGCATCTCAAATCTTAATCATAACAGAAATTTTTTTTTCATATGTTAGAAAAGGTTGTTATTTTAAACTAATTTGGCTACCAGTTCGGCCTCCCTTAAATGTATGCTAAGAAATGCATCATGTTACTTTTATTCATAATTCAATTTGTATTTCATTATCATTTTATTTAATACAAAACTTTTATTTAAAACTGAAACATTTAAAATAAATGCCTGACAAAAATCGCCTGCGACTCGTCAGATTTCCTGAAACTTACGTATTTTCCAAGCATTTCATTGGCTGTTCGGGAAAAGGATTTTCCATCGTCAGATTTCCAAGCATTTGATTGGCTGTTACTGGCGACTCACTTCGTTTCAGGCGTCAAAGACGTTCCGACAGTAAAAATTTGCTTGCTTTTAAACGACTCCGATGGAGCCATAGGATAACTTGGAGACGCTTGGAATTTGAAGCGACTTTGACCCCTCGTGTAATAGCACTTTAACAACACTTTTAATCTTTGGATCTGATATCCAATAAATAGATTAAATAATTTAAGACGGTACACATTTGCATCCGAAGCGGAAATTTCTGGAATTTCTTCTTTATTCAGAAATCCTAAATTCATGCCAGAAATTCTGAAGACTAATTTTTGCTTTATTTCAATGACAGATATTTCGTGATTACATAAAGTAATAATTCGTTTTTTCGATGGAGATTCGGAATTTTTTATTAAAAAAGAACTTTCTTTACAGGAATATATGCCCTAATGATGCAAATAGGTTAAGGTGTATAAAAATTGAAAGGATGAAATACGCCCGAGAAATGGTAAATCTGAATATAATTATGAGAATTTTTTTATTCATATTGCTAACAAGGCGTAAAACCAACAGAGGGAAAAAGTATCCATGCCAGTGTTTGAACCTGGGTCTTTAGTTCAGTGCACCAACACTCTGCTAACTGGACCACCTAGAATGCCACTCCTAGCCTGTAACCGTTCACTTTTGTATGTTGGTAAGGCTGCAACGTATTAATCGTTGCTATTGTATTAATCGTTGCTGACGTATTAGTCGATGCTGGATTAATTTCTACTCATGTTTGCCGCAGTGCTGTAGATCATGAAGTTATGCCATCTTGTGGTGCTGTTGCAGCCTTACCAACGAGTAAGAGTGAAGGGTTACAGGCTAGGTGTGTCGTTCCATTTGGCACCGTTTGCAGAGCGTTGATACGCTGAACCAAAGACATTGGCTCGAACCCTGGCCTGGATACTTTTTCATTCTGTTGGTTTTACACCTTGTTAGCAATGTGAATGAAAAATTCACGAAATTAAATTCAGATTTAGAGGTGAAATTAAACAAGTAAACATTAAATTCAAAAATTCAAAAAACCCGACTGCGTAAAAAGCGAACTAATTAATTATTTCTCATCAATGTGAAACTATTTTTTATATTATTTACCTATTTTTTTATTTAGTTGTATTGATGACTTTTAAGTTGCGTTTAATTGTTAGTTCCTATCTATGAACACTGTTTTGATGAGGCTTATAGAAGTCTGTGATGGTTATTGTTTCAGTAAAGCTAGAGATCCTACCTATACAACTTTCAGGCTGTGTAATATTTAAACGGAGCTTCTGACTGTAAAATAGTCAATGAAACATCGTCTTCATTTTGAAAGACCTATCCAATGGTATGCCACTCAATAGGGTGCGTAAAATTTTTTCTCGTCTCTACCGCCATTTTGTATTTTACGGCCGCCATTTTGAATTTATAAAAACAAAACCTTACCTATAACCATCGGACGGTTAAGACGAATCGATAGAGGCCTCACTCATTAAAATCCACCCAGCTGTTGAGATGTTTCGAGGGTATAAAGAAATCCACATACCCAGATACGCGTGAAACACATAACCCTTCTTGGCAGTCGGGTAAAAAAATAACATCAACATTGTTGTTTTTAAAATGCATTTTTTGTTGACCAGCAAGTCCTAATTCAGACATACTTTTTTTCTCAGATTCTTTAACATATACAACCCCCCCCCCACCTCTACTCCTGCTTAAACTTTTAAACTTTTAAATGTCCGATACAATTATTTTTACACCTATTGAACTATAAATTAATGGCATTGTTTCTACTAATGCTCGCGGTATGTTTTTTACCTATAATAAAAATCTAGTAAAATAAAAATGAAAAATCATGCGTCCAGCATGGATTGTGAAACACTTACAATACATTTACAATACTGTAGCAAAACTTTACAGATTATTAACCCTGCTGTTCTCGTTGTAATGGCATATGACCGGACATTTGAGTTAGTATATGACATTTCATATGACTCGAAATGAAATTTAATTACTCATAACATGTTTCCCTTAAAATTGTTTTTGCTCAAAATTTATGGCTCAAAGGTGTTTAGGTATATAATAACAAACCCGTCAAATTTTCAAAAAAAAAACATGTTTTAGTAAAGACGTTGTGAGCAATTAAATCTCATTTAGTGTCATATAGACTCTAGTAGAACAGCAAAATTAAGGTGAAAGATGTCTAAATAAACAATTTAGAAAATGAATAACGTATTTGTAAGTTTAATTTCTGAAATTGATAGTAGTAAAAACATCCTACTACGAATTTTTTTGTGCAGCCCTGTATATAATCTATAGATTTGTATGCATAATACATAGCATACTAAAATTTAGTCCAATTAAATGCATAGCACAATTGAAAATTCCCATTCTGGCTATAAACGGAAATACTTGAGATCTTTTGTGTAACCCTGTATATGATCTATAAAATTTCTGTACACCAAGTAATATGCAAGAAAGAATTAAATTTTAAAACGCGTATCACAACAGAAAACACACTTCCAGCAATTATTGTTCATGGGCGGTACTATAGCCAAATGGTTGGCTTTACCTACAAATTAGTTGGGAAATTTCGTAAGTTAAGAACTTCCGAAATATTAAATGAAAATAACTAGTTGAAAGTCAGACTAGTAGTAATATTGCCGAAGTTTATTCATAGATGGCGTTAGGTGTCATACTGACGTTATCGCTTAGCGAGCGGAGGTGTAATTCAATGGCCACCACGATCACAAGACCTTTCACTGCTTAATTTTGGTGTATGGGGTTTTGTAAAGGATCAAGTGTACAAGCCGCCACTTCCTGCATCCATTCCTGAACTAAAATCAAGAATATGCACTGAAATTAATTTGATCGAGGTAAACATGTTGACAAAACTGCAAGAAATGATTTACTGATGTGACATTTTCAGAGTCACGAAAGGAAGTCACGTCGAACATTTGTTATAATAGTAAACTTGAACTATTTTTCTATCTCACAACAATATGTATTTTAATTTTTTTACGGTCAATTCCATTCAATAAATCATTCTTTATGCCCAACTAATTTGTAGATATCCTGTACTTTTGTGTGTCACTGTAAATGAACGGTTATCGCTATGTACACCAGATTTTACAGTAAAGACCTTGTAGTGCCCGTCACTGATACATATAAATTTAAATAATGTTTAAAATAGGGTAAAATCTTTAAAACACACAGCAGACGAATTTTCCCCATGCGTCGTAACGTAAAGGAATTCTTTTTAGAGTCCTTTTGAGAGATGAATTTTAAATGTTAAACGCTTCGTTTTCAACACTGAACATTACATAGTAATCCACAGTAATATATATCAATTTCATGGCAATCTGACTATATTTGTACAAGTTAGAGCACGAGCAGGGAAACAACAATCCTAATTCATAAATACATTGCAACTATGTTAGAAAGAGATAAAAACATACCTTTACCATCTAGAATTATCTGTCGGAAGCAAAAATGCTATTTATGGCAATTAAAAATAGAAAGCTTAAGAGTAAAATTCAGAATAATTCACATTTTTAATCAATTGTAAACTGCATGGTAAAATAAAAAGTTTGTAAAAGATTTTAAATACAAATTTTTAAAAAATATGTAAACCTCAGGCCCGGGCCTGCCGATCCTAAGCTTAATCATGCCCTGGCCTATATAAGAAACGCCACTTATTTTCCATATGGTGAGTGACAATCGTTATAGTTTTCACTTTTATGCTAATGTAAAAGTTTACATAAACAGTTCCATACGACAGGAAAATGAACGTGAGCCCTTTTCCGATTCTCCAAGAAAAATTAAAACCTTCCACATTTTTACAGTTATCAAATGGGAGATAGCTCTTGTTACTGTACACTTCTCCCATATATAAAGGCTCAAGGTGAAAAACGATGATAGTCACAGATAGATGATATTTATTCTCTTTTTTTATGAGCGTCGACTTCTATAGTTTTTTCTCATCCAAACTTCAACTACGTTTTGCAGAGGCTTAAGTTCATTTGTTCTGCAGTCCAAAGTTTCCAAGTGCTAGTACCCATTTGAAGCTAACAGATAGCACTGTCATCTTCAATTTCCCAAAATAAGGACTATCATCGTTTTTCTTCTTTGTACTTCCACACAGTCAGAGGTATTTCCGTTTCCCGAATTTTACATGCAAATATACGGCAGGTATTCGTCAGGTATGTAAGCGAAAAGGTTTCAAATGTTGTATATCGAACTGAAGCCATTCTCCAATTCTCTAACCTTTCAGAAATTATGGACCGTTTACATACTACATTGTCAACTAAGAAGACCTGCCAATTGTTTAAATACTGTTAATAACCCTTTTATGTATTTATACCCAGTTTTTAAACTATTATTACAAAGATTCTATCCTTATGTTCAACAGAAAGTTTTCGCTTATTTATGAAATCAATAATTGTCTAACGCTATTTTAAAAGTTATTTTTGTTTCTTATAGATTTTTCTTGATACATTATTTTTTTATGAGCGTTGACTTACATAGTTGTTCCTCCTTTATACCAATATTCAACTGTGTTTTGCAAAGGACTATGTTCATTTGTGCCTTGATCCAAAGTAATCAAAAGATAGCATGGCAAAGATAGCCAATAGATGGCATTGTCTTCTCAAATTTACCATAATGTAAACTGTAAACTATCATCGTTTTTCTTTTTTTCTCCCTTTTACCAGTGAGAGGTCTTCCATACCACGAATTTTACATTCGTGTATATGGTAAGGATGTACACGACAGTGTTTCAAATGTAATATCGAACTAAGCCCTTCTCGAATTCTATAACCTTTGGGAAATTATGGGCCGTTTACATATTACCTGGTCAAACAACAGGACCTGTCGACCATTTAAATACTGCTAAAGACAAATTACCACTTTATCGTAAGGATACCCTTCATTCGACGAAAAATGTCGAAAATATCGATTTTCTAATTTTTTGCTTAGATTGTACTTTACTATCCTTAGTATATTCTCATGAAATTTCGTAAAGATCCGGGTATTATAAACACAGTTAAAAGAGATTTTATTACATCGCTGTCCCTTTAAATTCCAAACCCACTTCGCTTAAAAGTGATTTTTCTCAGTTTGTGTTTTTTCGATGAATTAGCACGTTCAAAGAGATAAAACTTTTATGTATATTTTTCAATCGACTCGAAATTTTTTTGGGGTTGTTCCTTGTGGTCTATTTGATAAAACTCAATATCGGATTTACAATGTTTCTTTTTACACATACAAATGTAAAATAAATTCAGTTTTTACAGTAATTTTACATGTATTTTCACATTTTATTTTATTTTCATTGAAACTGATTAATTTATGGTAAATCCGATACTTAAAATTATATAGCACACTTCTAAGAATAGTTTAAAAAAAGAATTAGCTCAAAATGTTCAAAATTGTACGAGAACATGCATTTTAAAATTTACTTAATTTTTTTTATTTAAATTTTTCAAATTTTTTCAGGGAAATCAAACAATTTCTGGATAGAATCATTTTCTTTCATTGAGTCCTTTATTATTATGGCAAAAATGTACCTTAAAATGCTTAAATTTAAAAAAAATTTCAAAGTGTACCGAGTCCTTAATTCTCTTTAGCAACTTCTGTAAATAACGTTTTAAAATTATGTAAAAATAGTGCAAGTAAACGACTTATTTGTTTAAACGTATTTGTGGATTAATCACTCAAACTAGAACTCTTTTATACAGAGTGTCTTTAAATTATTTTCTGCATTTATCCACCGCATAACTTTTGACTTAGAATCATGATGAAAAATATGATTACATATTCGTAAAATACAACTCGAACAGTTTTTTAACAAGTTAAACAACATTATATATGCATAAATTTTCAACTCCAAACGTTATTCCTCAAATAAACATTATAATCAAACAATAATTAACACTGCATTTTTAACAAATTTATTAAAAAGTTATTAATTAAGTATGCAATATCTATCTATCTAACTTTGTACTCATAATTGAATAGCTGAGTGGAAGAACATGTTATGGCACATTTTCTTAAAAATTATTTTATCTTTTGGACGAAGACGTTATCAGGCATTCTATCACATTGTAAATCTAAAATACCAAAATTCTATTTAGCCTTGCAGATTTAAGACATTATTCATTAATATTTAATATTTAATAATGTAAATAATATTAATATTATTTAATATTTAAAAATTAAATATGAATAAGTTTTTTTTTTAATAGAGTTCAGTCCACACCTGCTAATATTTTAAACACGTGGTATCAAACAGAAAATAAATCATTAAAATTGACAACAAAAACTTTTACATCAAATTTCTTCAAATGTAATTTTTGTTTCTTAACCTGTTCTTCCACTCAGCTCTTCAATTCATAAATGTTATTTTAAAATAATATTTCCTTGTTAATTTTTTCCATAAATAGAATTTTATTCAATATTAACGTGCAAATAAAACATCACAAATTTACTAAACGTTGTATACAAAAGGTTGTAAAGTCAAAAAATTAACAAACATTAAAATAAAATTATAATAATCGACGTTTCAGCCATCATCTATGAACCATCTTTGGGAAAGGAGTTGTTAGATTATTTTTAAAGTTTTAAAGAAATTTAAAATTTTAAAAGCAATCTAATAACACTTTTCCCTAAGATGGTTATACACGATGACTTAAATATCCATTATTATAATTTTATTTTAATGTTTGTTTAGTTTTTGACGACTTTACAACATTTTGTATACACCATTTAGTACATTTGTGATTTTTCATTTTAACGTTAACCCTTTCAGGGGCAAGTAATTGCGTTTCTGTAATGTTGAATCTACACCGAAGTTTCAGAAAAATTTTATTTAAAAAAAAAAGGAAAATCAATTTTGTAACATTGCTCTACGAAAGTTATAAAAGTAAAATTTGATTACATTTTTCTGGTGCAAATCTTGATTAAAATTCGGTGGAATATAATATATCCCACCGGCCCTCACGGGGTTAGTATTGAACTTTTCATGGTGTAAATATCCAGCTCTTTTATTAAAATTTTAATATTAATTATTATTTGATTGTAATTGTTATTTGATTAATAAAGTTTTAAGTTGTAACTTTATGTAAATGTAACTTTGTTTGTGTTATTGCAAAGCTTTCGTGTTTTTCTTTACGAATTTGTAATAATATTTTTCGTCATGTTCTTAAATCAAAAGTTATGAGGTAAGACAACACAGATAATAATTTATAGACTCCCTGTATATATATCCTGGTGCTTATAATATCATTGGCTACATTCCATCCTTATGTTTAGTAGACATTTTTTCTTATACACCCTATCAATAATTGTTTAAGTATATTTTTTAAATGTAGACTTCTGCTGATGCATTCAGATAACTTCAAAGTCTAACGAATGTAAATGCAGCTAGAAAGTAAGATAGAAATAATACTCAATCTGTAATTTATTACTTAATTTTTTTAATATTGATAATTATTTAAATATCCACTCATTAATAACTTTCCATGAAACAGTTAACAACTCCTTACATTACGTCCATCCTTACATACCTGCATTCGAAAAAATTAGGATGATTTGGAATCATTCTTCAAGTGAAATTTTAAAAGAAAGAATGAAAAGACTTTAAAAGAAGTTTTTAAAATTCCCGACACTTGAAGAAATTACAAAGTAATGAATATTTACTTTTTAGCTTTTTTTAATAACGTTCAAGCATTCCTAAAAGAAAAATAGTTAGGAAAGAATATGTACAGCTTACGTTTATTATCTCTGCTTTTTAAAAAAGAAACATAATTACTAACTCTTTATGCTAACAAACTTAATTCTTATTCTTACCTTCAAACTTGTTCTTAAAATAATTTATTATTATTATAATTAATGTTTGGATATATAATGAGAAAAAATATACTTAAAAACATCTTTTGCTACAATTTTTAACGGAACAACTATTTTAACAACACCTCTTTTTATATTTCTCTTAATCAAAATATATTTATGAATTATCTTAACCCTCTCGGCACTGATTTTTTTTTTCAATTTTGGGAAAAATTACTTTTATGCTAACAAAATTAAAAGTAGTTATCGAAATCACAGAAGTTTGAGTTTACTGAAATTTAACGAATGTGTTCTTTACAGAAACCTGACGAATGTAGTTATGTTGCGTGTTTTTCATATAAAAATAACCTAAGGAAGGATTTTTTAAGACGTTTGGAAAATGTCGTATTACAACCAGATTAAACAAACATAAAAAATTGAGTAGTATTTTTTATGTTTTATCACAAATTACTAATTGGGAAAAGGAGCCCCTAATTTAAATTTAAAGATTGAAACATATGTTTGAATTAAAAGAAACGCCAACGGTTTACTAATAATTAATAAAACTTTTATTAATATTATTATTATTAAATGCTGAAACATAAGTAAAGTCATAAGAGTAAATGTATCGACATATGCTATCACTATTAGGTGCTGGTATTAACAAAAATAATTTTTTTCTTTCAAGTATAGTAGAACCTTTTTTATCCGAAACTCTTTTAACCGAAACTCCCGGTTAACCGAAATTCAATTTTAAAGCCTTTTTTTTAACTATCACATTCCTTGTGTGCAAAATCCATTTTGAAACTTTTTTTTTTAAACTATCATATTCCTTGTGTGCAAGCGATTCTTTCCGAACTACGAGCTCATATAAATATTTTTGAATCCCTTTCTTAGAGTTCCTTTGAATTTAACTTGAGCTCTGGCAAGCTACGGAGTAGAACGAAGAAAACGAACAAATTAGTAATTCTGAGAGTTTTGAATGTTTTGCAAAAGTTTGGCATGGCTGGAGCAGCAGAAAAACTGCGATATTGGTGAACTAATAATATTAAAAAAACTCTGTGATAGAGCTTCAAAGCAAAGGCAATCGAAACTACGACAAACAAAGCATTTTTTCAAATACATGTAAACGGTACTTAATTTCAAAATTAAAATTCAGGTAATTTATTCTTGTTCCTATTTTGCTATTACTCTATTTTTATGAAGCACTTGTTACTATAATAAGAAATATTGCATATATTTCTTCTTTATCTTAAAAATGAAGCATTCTCCATTATCCGAAAATTTCGATTTTCCGAAATAGGGTCGGTCCCAATTACTTCGGATAATCGAGCTTCTACTGTATTGCAATTCGAAGTAGGAACCTCATATGAGGTTCAGGGTGACGAGAGGGATTTTGGTTGCAGATTTTTTTTAAAAAGGTACTTTCAGTTTCCAAACCGGTTTCGAAACTGAAAGTACCTTTTTTAAAAAAAAAATCTGCAACCAAAATCGAAAAAGTAAAAAAGAGTCATATTAAAGATTGAGCTCAGCTATCCTATGTAAAAAAAAATGTTTAAAAATATTCAAATTGAAACGAGAAATTCGAAATTAACATGTCCATAGGATTAACATTACGGAGCGGGTGTTTTCAAGTGCGCGAATAATCCCCTTAATTGATCTGACTAACAATCAATATTTAGAATCACATACGAAGGAAAATGGTGGATGTAAAATACAGTTATATCGCGAAAACATCTTAAACTGTTGTTGCTGAACACTGTAAACTTCTACAACTAAAAACTAGTAGATGTGTGCCAATCCCAAAACTTTGTTCCCAAAACTATTCTATGTAGCTTTATCGCTAAATAAAGTGGAATAAATATATATGTAAACAGTTTAGAAAACGCATAACATATTTAAAAACTCAATTTTATTAATTATCGTCCATAGTCGGAAATGTAGTGGAATTATTTTGTGCAGCCTGTATATGATCTATAGATTTTATATATACTAAACAGTATGTTAAAATTTAGTTCAGTTAGAAAACGCATGACATCATAACACAGTTGAAAAATTAGTTAAACATAAAAAGCATAGCACAAGTGAAAACGCACTTCACGCCATAATCACTCACAGACTGTTGACTATGAACTATGTCTTAAAGCGAATTTTTTTCCGTATCGCTGTTAATGAGCGGCAAATACTAAGTACACCATCCTGCATAATAAGCCTCGTGTAGTGCTCTTCAGTAATATAGTATATCGATTTCACTATGTTTGAAATCATAGTGTTATTAAAATACACTGCAAACGATTTTTTCTGTAGATTACAATGTAATAGAATTCCTCTGTGTGACTTTGTAAATGAATCGATAAATTTAAGTCACCCTAAATTCTATCATTCTTTACTCTATATTCTATCACTCTATATTTTATCACTCTGTCTTCTACAAAAAGCATGCTTCAATGCACCTAGAAATGGTTGTATTTATGACGGCCAATTATTTGCACGAGGGATATAAGCCCAGGGGGGAGTGCCCTTCGTGAGGGTCTTTCTAAGGGAACCTAACCCGCATTAACGCTTAGAAATCCAAGATTCGAAGAAAACCACGAAAACTCCGAACGATTAGGCCGCCGGGCGCGATTGAGATCGAACCCAGCACCTCCCGTCTACCAGCTTCGAGAGCAGAACCTCTCAGCCACTGGTGGGGCGCACCTAGAAATGGATATCAATTTCATTATGTCGGAAATAATATAACGTCATTAAAATACACTTCAAACGGTTTTTCTCTGTAGATTACAATGTAATAGGATACTTCTGCGTGATTTTGTAAATGAATGATAACTTTTTGTCATTCTATGTTCTACAAAAAGCATGCTCCAGTGCACCTAGAAATGCATATCAATTTCATTATGTGAGAAATAGTGTAATGTTATTAAAATACACTGCACACGATTTTTCTCTTAGATTACAATGTAATAAGATTCTGCGTGACTTTGTAAATGAATGATAAACTTTTGTCTCTCAATATTCTACAAAAATCATATTTCAGTGCAGCTATTGCACCAAGATCTGTATACCTATAAAACTAGTTAGAGTACGGACGCATCTCACTTGCCACATTTACATATAATTTCCTACTTGTTTTATTTTACACGCTAAAGCGTGAAGATTGTTTAATTAAATAGGAACTCCCTCTTCTGATTTACTTAATTTACAGATCAGGCTCCAGATCTGTAATCATCATGAATCGTTCTATAGGCTAAACTTGGTCTCATTGGTAAAGATCCCGCACACCATTGTTTTTGTATCCAGTTGAGCGCTGTAAAAAGAAAATCTGTATAGTTACTAAAGTTTTTCTGGGAAACTGGGATTCCTAGAACTTTTTATGTAGCGGCAGCAACAAAAATTCATGTAACAGATACACTTTTGCGTCGAAAATCAAAAAATATGTAAGGTTACTAAGGATTTTTTAGGAAACTGGGATGCCTAGAACTTTTCATGTAACTGCAACCAGGGTTGCAGATAAAATTTTAGTATGATTACTGTAATTTTAGCAGATTCATTTGTAAAGTTACAGATTTCTGTAGTTTTACAAAAACTAGTTTTGTAGATTTGCAGTTTTTTTTGTACAGTTACAGATGAAAGTTTAATAAGCATGTAACTTTACATCTGTAGAACTACACATTTTTTTTTTACAGTGAGGTGATCTCGATTCCTACTTTAAGCAGATTCTTCTGTATGAGGCCTGCAATGAAACGTAAATCACAAGTCTCCTGCCATACAGCTGACCTGCATGTAGACCTGTGGTACTATTTACTGTGATACAACTCTTCTTGTTGACACTGCAAGATGGGATGCAATCCGATGTGCAGTCACTCATCTGTGGCATCTCGCTTGTAGTTACCGAAAGCAGGGTCTATGGAATAGCCGTCATGATCACCAGACTTGAATCCCATCAAACTTCTACGTGAATATTAAGGGAGGCATTTACAATCACTCCCTGATCCTCCTTAGAACTTCTCCGAGATTACAGCGTGTCTACTACGTAACTGAGCGAAGATACATCAAAACGTCATAAATGATTTTGTTCAAAGCATGAAACTTGTGTATGTCATTAAAAGTAGTAATTACATTCCGCATTGACAAAGATCCAGCATTGAACTTTTTTGCGGTCAAAAGTCCTACTTTTGTGTTACCCTGTAGTATTTAATTATTTATTAAGTCTTTTTCTTTGAATATTTTTAGACTAATGACTTTTATTATATAACAAGATCTGTGAAAGTGTCACTAGTTTATTAAAAAAAGAATTTTTCGTATTATCAGCCTTTTTCGCTTTGTTGCTTAACTTTTGGACACCAGTGTACTTTACAAGTCAAAAGCTGCAAAACATACTAGCAACTTTGGAATTAACTGTCAACAACAGTTTGTAATGTATGCAGAAAAGAGTTTTTAAAAAATCTAGTTCCATGGCAATATTTTAAAATTTTAAGAAACCTTTCTTCATGGCTGTGCTCTTCTTTTTACGCATATTAGCTGAAAACTCTATTTGATCATTAACGTACGATATCTAAAGATTGAGAAGTATAATTTAAAACTTAAAAAATACTTTTTTTTTTAGAATTAATAAGTGAATCCTTTAAACTTGTTATCCCGGATACGCAAAAGCTTAAGGGGACAGTGGAGTTTAAAATCCTTAAAATATTTTTTTTTTGTAAATTTCACCTTAAATATCATTCAAGGGTACATTATATGCATTATGGCATGCATTTATCACAAAAAAAATATTTTTGAGAAAAAATGGAATTTTACTTCAAAATTCAAAATTTCAAAATTTTTCGAAAAAATTTCAAAATTTTTCATTTTTTTTAACCTTTAAATTCAAATATATAAAATTCGATGCTCTATTTTATTTCTATATATAAACCAAACTTATATAAAAAAAATATTGGGGATTTTCATTGACATGGAATGCGCAGGGGGCATTTCGAAGTTTTCTAAAACGACGCGTAAAATTCCATTTTTGTTTTCAAAAATAAAATTACTTTATTATTTTTTTGTGATAAATGCATGCCATAATGCATATAATGTACCCTTTAATAATATTTAAGATGAAACTTACAAAAAAAAAATAAAAAATGAAACATTTTGAAATTTTGAAATTTTTTCGAAAAATTTTCAAAATTTTCAATTTTTTTTAACCTTTAAATTCAAATATATAAAATTCGATGCTCTATTTTATTTCTATATATAAACCAAACTTATATTAAAAAAATATCGGGGATTTTCATTGACATGGAATGCGCAGGGGGCATTTCGAAGATTTCTAAGACGACGCGTTCCATTTTTTTCTCAAAAATAAATATTTTTTTTTTAATTTTTTTGTAATAAATGCATGCCATAATGCATATAATGTACCCTTGAATAATATTTAAGGTGAAATTTACAAAAATAAAAATATATATTTTTTTAAGGATTTTAAACTCCACTGTCCCCTTAAAACTTAAACTAGAAAAGAGTAATTCTGCTTTTTCAGAATTTAGTGTCGCGCCCGATGAAAAAAAATATATAGATAGATAGATAGTACAAAACATATTTCAGTTTTAAGACTTAAAACACACGCTTTCATTTTATATAAAATGACGTCATCCGCAACTGTTGAAGAATTCCTCATTTGTGATTCAGTGTTAAACAACATCTACAGCATATGGCGTCACTATCGCGGAATAATACACAAATCCCAAAAAAGAAATATCGTCGTTTAAGAAACTCAACAAAATAAAATCGGGTATCTAATGATTCATATGCCTTCATGTGTTTGCAATACTAATATAGATACTTAAAATTAAATTTAGTTTATAACAGCTCCATGTTTTATCAGAAATCATTCATTTATATTTTTCAAAATAGCACGTATTTTAAGTGCAGTTTTTTCCGTTTTTATGGAAAAATGGCAACAAAAAAGATATAATTTCTATTTTTAACTATCTTTCCTTTACTTTCTACAGAAAGGAAGTACTTGAGTTGCCAAAATTAAACAAATGACGATTAAAACTACAAAAAAATTAATATCTCAAAACTTAATGGAGATGCAGTTTTCAAACAAATTGCATTAAAAAAATACTTTTTTCCCAATACGACGGTATAAAAATTGAAAATGTGCGATGCTTATAAGTTAAAAAAATTTCAGAAGAGTATTTAACAGTACAATGACACATCTGCTTTGTTTTACGGCTGGCTTATACAACGTAATGTTATTTTTTGTAGACGACACTATATTAGCTGGGAGAAAGAAATATCATACCGGTCTAATAACCAAGACATCTTAATTTATCGAAGAGTTTCTATTAAGATCTTGAAAATGCTTTTTAAAGTGTCAAATTCCATAATAAATACTAAGCAATATCGTTAAAGTTTCCAATATTTTTGAAGCCAAAAATTACATTTCCGTGTCGCCACGTGACGACAAATGCGTTATAACAACCATTATTTTTTAAGAAACATTACTCCGATAGCTAATTTTTTCTCTGTTTGGGATGCTAAATGCTTATCAAATCTGCATTTAAAAATTTACCAGATTTTCAAATTTACGAAAAAAATACTTTCGAAACTTTCATTGTTTCTCTGTATTTGTTGCTCTGCACCCAGGTCCATGTAGCCGGTGACTATATCCGGCCCTACTGTTCCTTAAAATAGATAAAATGATTATTAAGTTACTAAAAAAAGTTGCATAAAATTTATCTAAACCATTCCATTACGTATAAACTGGTCTTAAAAACTTAAAACTATTCAATTATGATGTTAAAAACGTAAGTGAAAATATGTTACATTAACCACGAGATTTTTCAATCACGAACGTGATCATTTTCAAGGGCATACCTTTACTCCATTTTCACGGGGATACCTTTACTTTATTTACCGAGTGACGGTATCCCCTTGAAAATGTCATTGAAAGCACCCAGGGTTATTGTAACATTTTTTACATGTTTTTAAATTCATAATTGAATAGTTTTAAGTTTCTAAGACCATTTCGGAATCGTTTAAATAAATTTATGCATCAGTTTAGTAAATTAATAATTATGTCTATATTAACTAAAGGTGAATATGACATTCCGCTTTAAACTCTTTTTTTTTTTTTTTTTTTTTTTGGTTTTTCTATTATATTCCTCTAAAATTAATGATTTAGGAATTAGATATTGATCAGCTATAAGACGAAACATCCTGAATGAATAAAGAATGGGAAAAGCGAATCTATGCACTTAAAAACTATTTGGCACGTTCAAAGATGAATGGGGTTACAAAATTAGCCGAATCAGCCTTTTTATAGACACTGATGTAAACTTTTGTGTTATGAAAAGCTTTTAGGATAATAATTTTTTTCCATTGGCATATGTGCATTTTAAAAGCGTAAAATCATTTTGCAAAAACATATTTCCTAATTGAAAAGCTTCATAGATTAATGGATTCTATAGAAAATATTCTTAAGATAAATGAATTCTATCACAAACATTTTTTTTCCTTTCACTTAAAGTGTAACATTTCAGAAAAAACTCTTGTAAAGGACACATCTATTGTTCATTTACATCTAAGAAATATGATTTTATAAAATATCATCTGAGAAGCTGGAACAAGGCTCAGCGCAGGACTCGAGTCTGAATATATGCAGCCTGTCCTATCCTAAACAGTTTAGAATTTGGTGCTCGATCAACCATATTTTGGTGCTGCAGGGGCTGCAACCATAAGATAACGAAAGTTTATTCCAAGGTTTGGTGCAGTGGTTGAACGATAAACTTTGTAGTTTACCATGAGCTGGTGAAATACTGAACTACGAAATAGTGAAATGTTGGACTGGGAACAAGTAAAATATTGGACCGAGAACTGGTAAAATGTTAAACGATAAACAGTTAAAATACGGAACAATACGATTATTCTTTCGCAAACAAATATTCATAAGACATGTATTGTATATCTCTTTCAGTTTGGATTGGAATCAAGCACATTACAGGTATTAAAGACTGGGTCGATATTAGAACTTGATACCTCTTGACTGGCTGCCAGCTGAGTAACCACTATAAAAGCAATGACTCCACTCTCTAAAACAGCATGATGACAGTGTATAGAACAATTTGTTTTGATTGTCTCTTCAAATGATACCATAAGATAATGAAAGTTAGTTCCAAGGTTTGGTGCAGTGGTTGAACGATAAACTTTGTAGTTTAACATGAGCTGGTGGAATATTGAACTACGAAACAGTGAAATGTTGGAATGAGAACAAGTAAAATATTGGACCGAAAACTGGTAAAATGTTAAACGATAAACAGTTAAAATTCGGAACAATACAATTATTCTTTCGCAAGCAAATGTTCACTATCTCTTTCAGTTTGGATTGGAATCAAGCACATTACAGGTATTAAAGACTGGGTCGATATTCGAACTTGATACCTCTTGACTGGCTGCCAGCTGAGTAACCACTAGAGAAGCAATGCATCCGCTCCCTTCAGCAGTATGATGACAGTGTATAGAACAATTTGTTTTGAGTGACTCTTCAAATGATACCATAAGATAGTGAAAGTTAGTTCCAAGGTTTGGTGCAGTGGTTGAACGATAAACTTTGTAGTTCAACATGAGCTGGTGAAATACTGAACTACGAAATAGTGAAATGTTGGACTGAGAACAAGTAAAATATTGGACCGAGAACTGGTAAAATGTTAAAAGATAAACAGTTGAAATGCGGAACAATAAACTGAGTACGATTATTCTTTCGCACAAAGGTCCACAAGACATGGATAACTATTTCTGTTTGGATTGGAGTCAAGCACATTACAGGTATTAAAGACTAAGTCGAGATTTGAACTTGATACCTCTTGACTAGCAGCCAGGGGAGTAACACTAGAGAAACAATGCCTTCGCTCTCTAAAGCAGCAATGTATAGAACAATTTGTTTTGATTGGCTTTTCAAATGCTTTATTTTTTAGAATCACATTCAAACCAGAACAATAGCGAAAAATCATTTAAAGTCAAGACGAATTATATTTTGTTTATTTTAATTTTTTTACGCTATAAAAATGTTTAACCTTAAACTAAAATTTTAACAGTGCATCATATTTTGAAGCATCTCCTATTTTTTGAATAAATAATAAAAGTACAAAGTTTTAGAAATGAAAACAAAGCAAACTACCAAGAATCCCTGTAGACTACTTTATCAAAGTATATTTTGGCTTTTTAAAATAAGCGGGATATATTCTTTGCCAAAATATTCAACAATCATCAGTCTTCAAGGAGTCAGATTGATCTGTTATCTATTCTTGAATTTGTGTATGTACATGCTTCAAGCTTTTGTTAATAGATCAATGCTTGAGAGTAAAGATTCGTCCATCACTGTCCCAAATATAATCATGACAGTGGCATCTGGTATCAACAGAATAGGTCTTGTAACACATTTAAATCGCCTTCAAAATTTAGCTAAAAAGATTAATAAACTCTATGAAAAAACAGATAGTGATAACAGAAGCAAAACATTTCCTTACTATATGTATGGATGGTTGACAATAAGTACATTCATACATTTAACAATAATTATAACTTCGATATTGGCAAAAGTAAATACTGCTTCATACAAAGAAATACCACAAACAATAAGTTTGGTAGCAAGAATTGTTTTCGTTTTATCTTTAGTGCTGTGTTTCGTTTTTCCTCTGAATACTTTTTCAATACTTTATTCATTAATATGTATCCAACTCAAATCCATCGTACAACAGTTTTCGAAAAAAATTAAATCATTGAATATGCCAGATTATGTTCTATTACAAAATGAATTCATTTTAGTAAGAACTATAGTAAAAAACACAGACAAGCAACTGTGTTTTTTCTTTTTCCTCAACGTTTTCTACAATGCTTCTATGGTATATTATACGATTACAATATTGTTAATGCCACAAATTTTTAAGAGTATGCAACAATATATTGTATACATGATTTGCATAAACGGTTTCTTAAACTCCTTAATCATGACAATTTCAGCTTCAAACATACATGAGAAATTTTTGGATATTGCTGATAAAGCAGATATCATTCCTATAGATAATGGCAACTTGACCGTAACACAATTGCGATTTATGACATGTACTAGCAAAGACATTGCATTAACTGTCTGGGGAATAGTACAAATAACTAGAAGTTTCATTTTTGCTATGTTTGGAACACTATTAACTTACTGTGTTCTATTACGCAGCTTGAAATAATGTGTGCATAATGAAAATTTCAGTTTATAAAGCATTCAGTTCATAAGTTTATTAAGCTATCTTTGGATTAAAATTAAGTTACAGATAATGACAATTTGTATGCCAGATAATGACAATGTCTCTTAAATATACATTATGTGTTTTTTTATTAGATATTATTAATAAGACAGACATCATTCCTGGATATAATAAAAAAGTGGACGTCGAACAAATTGCTATTTATGTAATCTACTATTAAAAATACTGAGTTAACTGTAAGGAGAAATGTTGTTAACTTACTGTATTTTCTTCCATTTCTTCAAATTTGTTAATCATGACACAATAGTTTTTTTTTCCTTTTTCTTAATGTGTAATATTTCAGAAAAATCTCTTGTAAAGGATACAGCTATTTTACACTTGCATTTTAGAAATTTTAAAAAAAAAATACCATGTGAGAAGCTGAGACAAGACTGATCATGGTACACGTATCGGAATATATGCATCCTATTCTATCTTAAATGTTTAGAGTTCGACAATGGGTTAACCATATTTTGATGCTGTAGTAGCTACAACCATAAGATAGTGAAAGTTTGTTCCAAGATTTGGGACAGTGGTTGAACGAAAAACTTTGTAGTTTACCAAGAGCTGGTAAAATATTGAACTATGAAATAGTAAAGTGTTGGACTACATACAAGTGAAATATCTGGTCGAGAACTGGTAAATGTTCATCACTAAACAGGTAAAATGAGGAATCATAAAGTGAGTACGGTTATTCTTTTGCAGAAAAAAAAAATAACCAGACTTGGACAGCTGTTTCAGTTTAAAGCGGAATCCAGCACACTGTAGACATTCAAGTCGGATTTAGGACTCGAAATTAACATCTCTTGATCTTTAGCCTCCGTTCTAACCATCAGACAAGCACGTGAATATTTCCCTGCTAAAGCAACACATTAAAAGCGTATAAAAAATTTTTATTGTGTCTTGAAAAGTTTCATTTTTTGGTAAAACTTTATTTTCAATACTGACCGAGGAAGAAGATTCTTTGCAATTCAAGAATAATCATATTTTGGTTCTCCTACTATTTTTACACGACAGAATGCTTCAAGTACGAGCTAAAATTTTAATGATCTATCCTATTTTAACCTTTTGAACCAAAATTTCAATGACCTACCAGCAATTCCACTCCATTCTTACATATATGACATAATATATGGGAAACTCCCTAAAAGTATGTTTATTTGTTGTATGTTCATTTGTTGTTTACCATATGGATGTCAGTGGATCTGTAGTTAAATTTAGTATGTCACCGTACAGGTGTCAGTGGATTCGTGGTTAAACTTAGTATGTCACCGTATAGGTGTTAGTGGAGTGAAAAAGGTTAAAGCATCTTGTCTTTGACAAATAAATATTAAAATTACAACTTTTTTTTTATGAAAACAAATAATAGTACTAAGAATCCCATACAATACTTTAACAGAGCCTTTTTTGTCTTCTTGAAGTAAGTGGGATATATTCTTTGCCAAAATATTAAACAGTCATCGGTTTTGAAGGGGTTAGGCTAATCTGGTATCTATTTTTGAATTTGTGTATGTACATGCTTGAAGCATGCGTTAATGGATCGAGGCTTAAGAAACTACGCTCGTATTTTGTAATCGCAAGACAGGGGCGTCTGATATTAACAGAAAAAGGTCTTGCAAGACATTTAAATCGGCTTCAAAATTTAGCTAAAAGGGATTAACAAATTTTATGAAAAAACAGACAGTGATATCAGAGGCAAAATGTTTCATCACTGTATGTATCAATGGGTGACAATGAGTGCATTCATATATTTCACAGTAATTATAATTTTGATTTTGACAACAGGTAATACTGCTTCATACACAGGAATACGAGAAACCATGGGTTTGATACTGTCGATTATTTTCGTTTAATCACTTGTGCTGTGTGTTGTTATTCCTTTGAACAATTTTTCAATATTTTATTCATTAATATGCATCCAGCTCAAATCCATTGTACAGTGGTTTAAAAAAAATGAAACTGTTAAATATACTAGATTACATACTATTACAAAATAATTCATTTCAGTTATAACCATAGTAAAAAATACGGACAATCAACTGTGTTTTTCTTTTTCCCCAACATTTTCTACAATGCTTCTAGGGTGTATTTTACAATTTCAATATTTTTAACGCTTAAAATTTGTAAGAATTTAGAACAATATTCTGTTTATTAGATTGCATAAACGGCTTCTTAAAGTCCATAATCATGAAATTTTTGGTTTCAAACATACATGAGGTTTTTTTTATAGTCTTGATAAGACTGATATCATTCCGATAGATAATGTCAACTTAGCCATACCACAATTGCAATTTATGAAGTGTACTATCAAAGAAATTGCATTAACTGCAAGTGGAATAATTCAAATAAAGAGGAGTTTCTATTTTCCTTTATTTTAAACACTATTTACCTACTGCATTCTCTTCCGCAGCTTGAAATGATGACATTACGAATAATGACAATTTCATTTAACGCCAGAAAACTTTTGGTTCAAGTTCAGTTACAGATAATGACAATTTCAACGCCAGATAAGGACAATTTTAATTAAATGTATGTACGAGATACTTTTAAATATTACTTATAAAACAGACATCAAACTTGAAGATAACGGAAATTTAGGTGCAAAAAAATTGCGATTTATTCAATTGACACCGAAGAGTGTTAGCGAAGAGAGAGAGCATTAATTGTCTGGAGAACAGGTCAAATGAATGGGAGTTTCATGTTTTCTCTGTTTGGATTACTATAACTTACTGTATTTTTCTCCATAATTTGCAAACTCGTTAAGAATGTGATTTTTGGCTTCATATTTACGTGAGATACTTTGGAGATTGCCGATAAGATATACATAATGTCTAAAATTATTGCAAACTTAGCCGTCACACAATTGCAACATACTGGAAAATAAACCAAACCATCCAAAACTTCGACCGACTAACTGCGGTTGGGTTCCGCTGAATCGCACAGAAGATTCCCTGTCAATTTCTTCTCATTTATAGAAAAAAACAGTTAAAAATCTGTTAAGAAATTGTGTTTTTAGGCATTTGGAGGGAACTTCTTTAAAGTAAAAGTCCGCAACAGTTATACCTTGTGGTAATAAAACACTAGTCCTAACTCGAAGATTTAAACGTTTGCACAGCGAAAACGGCCGGAAAAAAAATTCCAACGGTTTTGATTCTTTTTGGAACAGTATAAGGTCGGAGCGGCATAACCCAACTCCCAATCTTTAATCCAGCGTGAGATTTACATACACGTATTTTAGGTATACTTCTATGGCATTGACATGGTATTGTTTCAATGTTCGTATATCGAACCGAAGCTCACTGGGCTACGAAGTCTACACCTTAACACTAGAACGGCGGCGAGGGGTCATTTTGACCCTTGACGAATGAATACATGTCGATTCGAACCAGAAATTTTTTTATAATATAAGATTAATATATGCTGCACAAAAATAACTTAAATAAATAAGTAAAATAGTTTTAAATAAAAATTCTGATGTGAAATATTTTTTATAAAACTTGACTAAAATTTCCCGCCGTTCTAGTGTTAATCATTCGGCCGCCGCGGATAACTAATTCTGCTCTAATCTGAATAGATATCAGACATTGCGTATTCCATATACATAACTTTTAGGTGTACAAATGAGTTTTAAAGCGTTTAAGCATACATTTTCAAGGGCCCACACCCGAGAAATTATGTGCTAAAATACTTTGAGACTTATTCGTACACCTAATAACACACCGTTTGCCTACAAAAACTTATTTTTTTATGGAAGGAGACGGTGAAATCTGCCCAAAATATCCCATTTTCAATATGTGCAAAATATTTTTCATTTCATCAACTTTTTACGAAGTGACAGACATTGTTCTGTAATTGAGGTAAATTAAATTTGCCTGAAATTCTAGTAAGGAACGTAAAAGTAGTGTAAAAGTCAATGTTTTCATATTCAAGGCTGGAGTAGCACAGTTGAAGTTTATTCCAACAGAGCGAAAAATGTCCAGACCAGGAATCGAATCTGAATACTTGGCGTGCCGTGCCAATGCTTTACCTGTTAAGCTATCCGGACGATACCTGGCTGACATAATTCACTCTCTCTCTTATTTGTTGGACATGTATCCAGGTCTTGGTCTGGACATTTTTCGCTCTGTTGGAATAAACTTCAACTGTGCTACTCCAGCCTTGAATATGATTTAATCCAGTTAGAAAAAATATTCGTTCTCTTCATTATGATCATTATAAATCAATGTTTGTTATTTAGTTTTTCTATTTTTCTTTTGATCATTCTCCTATAGCTCTAAATTTTTAATTTTGTAGAAAAAAAAATGCTTTTGTTTTCGTATCAGACCAACGAAAATTCTGAAAACATAAACAGTAGCACTCTTCCGCCTGCTCTCTATCGAGCCAGAAAACTTCGTTTCAATCTTCTTATACTTTTGCACATATTTTTATATCACTAATTCTAGCAGATTCCACTTCAAATGATTTGAATGTTTTGTTTAAATAAAAAAGAAAAAGCTTCAGCCAATTTTATTCATCCTACCAAGGTATAGACACCTTGCATAATTTTCACTGACATGTTAAAAAGCTTGATAATATCTTCATAAAAGAACAACTGGTGAAAACTCCTATTAGAGATCGTGAATTAGCTATAAAGTAAATTAAAAACAAGTGTAAATAACTCTTTTAAACTATTCGCAGCATTACTCCCCAATCCCTGAAAACTGAAAGAGGTTATCCATTTGTTAAGTCATATTGTTTTGTGGTGTTTAATCCCCCTCCCATATGTTTCAAATTGCCTCACTTGATTGATACTCTCCACCGTGTTGTGACGTAGAATTTTCTACAACTATTAATTTAGAACTAATTTTGTGCAAATATATATATATATATATATATGTATGAAACTTTGTATAAAATTCTTATCAAATTAGAGAAGGATTGTAGTTGGGTGCCGTGAATTCGTACAATACTGGTGGTTACTGACAGGTTTTTGTTATTTTTGTAGTCGACAAATGCAATCAACTACATGAATTTGTTGTAATAGTCCAATTGTAACACAAGTATTTGTTTTGCAGTCGTATTATACTCCTAAGGTCAGGACATACGTGTAGCAAGGCAAAGGATCTAGAAATCCGGTAGTTTCTCCAGAAAAACAGAGGCAATTGTCATTCTAAAACGTTTATTCATCAAAACATACAATTCCCACATTATGAGAACATTCGTAGAGCTCTCAGGCTGGAGCATGAATCGCTACATCATGCTAAAACATCTTAAACAACAAATTTAGAATTTTACTAGACTGTTGGGTACGTGTTAACTCAGTTGGAAGCACTGGAACAAGACAGAAATAATGAGCTCCGAAGTCGCGACATCTAGGTCATGTTAGCACTCCCGTAGGGTGACGGATTTCTATGTAATACAGAAACGAACCAATCGGTGAAAGGCGCACTTCGAGCAGCGGGAACTAAGCTAATGGCGTGAGAGAGAGGGTGGTTTAGGAGAATGAGTCCCAGGCCTGGTAATGTAGGAATTTTGAGGTAAAAAGTCTAGCGTCTCAAAGCCACGGGAAACTAGATTTGGAATTTAAGATTAGAAATAAAAATAGCAAAATGACTTTTAAAAACATTTGAAAATAAAAACTAGCTTCTCTCAGAGTACCAGATTGGGTAGCTGATAAAAATTTATGAAGGGATTAAAAGTTTTAGATTAAGATTTCTAATAAGATAATTATTAATATACGCGTTTTAAATTTAAAGGAAATTAGCTAGGAATGAATAATAGATATTATTAAGAAATAGTGAAATAATGAATATGTTGGAAACTTAAATGATTATTAATAATTTAATTAATAATTTAAATGAATATTGCAAAGTAAAGATTTTATATAACATATATGTTTATGTATATACACGATCTCTTACCTACCACTATAAATATTATAATAAAGATCCTACGCTATCACTTAGAAATCTGTCACGCCAATATTAAACCTACTTGCTATATGGAGTTACTTTCAAACTTTTAATTTGCATTTCAATATTTTTGTATTTATATTTCTGGATAATAACGTACAGAATAAGTAGAGATAATGTCGTACCGTGTTTCTCTTTACCTCTTATGTTTTAGATGCATTTTTTTATAAGGTTGCTTTTAAAAGTTTCCGAAAATGAAAGTATTCTTATTTAAAAAAATGAACGAAAATAATCGAAAAAGAACAATTCGACTTCAGATATACTAAGCAAAAAAAAAAAAAAAAGAAAAGAAAAAACTCATTTAAAAAAAAGGAAATACAAGCGAGAGATTTGAAAAAACTCTGTCATTGGTTTGACAATAGCTTGCGGATGTTCGTTTCATTACTAGACTATGCTCCATATACTGTGCTCATAAGATCTTCTGATTTTTTACTTCAATCTTAAGATATATAAAGAAAATAAGAAAAAATACTTTGTTCTACCTTAATAAAAATGCATATTTTTAATCTCTTCAAGGCGAGTGCCCTTTCCAGAATTTTTAATCTTTCATTACTAGTTTTTAAAAATAGACATTTTTACTTAATTGAAACGCAAAAATGCTTTGATTAAATAAAGCAAAAATTTCAGCAAAAAACTACTAGTAGGAATAATTAAGGATTCTGAGCACCTTGTGTGTACACATGCATGACGATCCTAGCGAAGGAATTACCAGATAGCATTTTTAATTTGCAGAATATTTTCAGCAATCTTGCTTTGAAAACCTGCAAAGTTGTAGCAAGCTCAGCATGACAAAACAGAAAGTTCATAACAAGACTTCAGCAAGATAACGCAAACGCCGAAGAACTTGTAGCTAACTTGTCGTGCAAGTTAAATTCATGCTGTACCAAATTTATTGCAAATTAATGGCAAACAAGTAATCCAAAACACTGCACACTTACTGCAAAGTAGTAATCTTTCCACGCCCTACTATTTAAACACAACTCTTACACTATAAGTTTAACCCCATCGGAGGGGTCCATAGACCTTATCAAGTCTATTGATGCGAACACACCGCCAGAAGGTGCATACATTGTTTTCATCACCATAAACAAGTTAAGGTAATATTTGTACTTTTCAATACGAGCCTTTTTTGGTATTTGATAAGTATAGCTTTAAGAAAAAGTATGTGCTGATTGTCTAGTCTCTCAACAGAGAGATTTTTTGCTTTCGTCACTTTTGTGAATTAAAGACAGTCTTGCCATCAGTTTCACAACAAACTACTCATGCAAGTGGGGTATGGTATACCTTGCGGGAAATTTCCTGCGAATTTCACAATTCAAATTTGTCACGGCAAGATAATATCAGAAACAATCAAACTTGCTGCTAATGTTCATGCTATCTGGGTAATGAACTTAATTTTAATGCTTAAAAATAATGCCAACCAAAATCTTTTCAAATTCTACATCACATGTTAACCTCTCTCCTCCACAGAGTGCCATGCTTTGTGAACCCCTCCCCTCTCTTGTAGTGGGATGTAATTAACTCTTAACTGGTGTGACAAAAATTGTCACATAACTAATGTGAGTGTTCTCTGAGACTGCTTAATCGAAGCATGAATAGAAGGCTCGATTCACTGTACAGGGTTATTATGATTAAAATTCACATATTCAGAAGTCTCTAGCGATATTACTAGAACTGCAAACGAAACAAAATCTCAAATGTAACTAGAGTTAAACTGAAAATTATAAGTTATACTATGAAAACTGAATAAAGTTGTGGTCTGTGAGACCGCTAACACCAGTTAAAAGTCAATAGATGCGACCCCTAAAACTTATGAGAAAACTATTCAGTAAATTGCCGTAACGTCCTGCTATCTTTAACAGCAATTATCAAACATTTTTTTTTCATTATTTCGTATTCGTAACAAAACCATTTTCGAAAACACCAAATAGCTTCTTGAAATTTCTTAATAACACAATGTTAGTATTGGAAAGTATCTCATGATATAAGCTTAGTGCACGATTATTCGTTTGTTTTTTGTTTTTGTTTTTTAAGCACAGTGTCAACTCTTAGTTCTAAATGCCAATTAAGTAATTTTTATGGAAGAACTTTCGCTCTCTCATGTTCTGATTGAAACATTGGATATAATGCCGTAGATGAAATATACGAAAAATTACATGTATAATCATCAAAAAAGTCTTAATAATCAAAGACAGCATTTAATATTCGCATAGATTTCTGCATGCGCGTTAAAAAGGGGATTTCTAATGTAATCTGAGTTTAAATCCCGAAGAATTATCGAATTTGATACTAAGAAATAACTGAGATTCGACTATGTAGTGGTACAGGGATCTCAAAAATACATGAAGTGTTGTAATGCCGTGATATGTGATATATAAATCAGCCAATATCACTACAACGCGTATATGTGCTCTTCGCGCACATAAAACAAAATAAAATCAATAGATGCAGCAACCTTGTTGTATATATATCTCAAATATACCTCAAATATACCTAAAACCGCGATTACTATAATAGGTGTATGCGCGTTTCGCGCCCCTGAAAACAGGAACAAAAATCCTCATTTGATGTAGCAAGCTATAAAGTACATGAGTCTGTAAATTACATTAAATTTAACAATGCGGTGATTTTAAAATCCTATTTCTTTCTTATCGGATTCCAAAATTTAAGGTTAAAAGTAAAACATGCATCTGTATTTAATATGAGACCTTTTGGACACCAGTGATTTTGAACAGAAAATTTTGTTTTATTTAATCGGAGATTTCTGCGATTTAAAAGGGCAAAATTTTCTAAAAAAAAAATGCTGGTATCCAAAAAGCCAGAGACTTAGGAACTCTGTAGCATTAAAACTTGCTGTAAAAATTTTGAAAGTGGTAATAATAATAATAAAAGGCTGTTCTCTTTCGTAATTGGGATTAATGCCAAATTTTAATAATCGGAAATTGAACGCATTTTACCATAAATGACAAAATGTGCATATTGCCGAATACCATAATTCGCCTGGAATGGCTAGATGTGTTTATTCGTATGTTAAAAAAATTAATATAGCTTCCCTCCCCATTTTGTAGGTCCGTTCGTAATTATATAAATACGTAGCATCTACAATCGTCGTCTGATCCGTCCATCTGTCTGCTCGTCTGTCTGCATATAACAGCGCAAAACTACTCAACTGAATGGTGTAAAATTTAATATAAATAATCGCTGCAAAAAATTTTCTAGTCGTTTCAAATTTTATGAAAATCGAATCAAAACTTGAAAAGATAATAATAAAGTTTTTCTTCATTCTATGAAATCCTATCATGCGTAATTAATTCAATGATATCCCATGATAGGTAATGACTCTAGGTTGCCATGATGATAACATCCTATTTAAGGTGGAGACTTATTATTTCAGTATTACTGAATTTAATATATATAATCGTAATGCATTTTGTATTCATGCATTTTTGCATAAAAGTACACCAGCTATTGCACCAAGATCTAGATATTTACTAACTAATAGAACTAATAGAACTAATTACAGTTCGAACGCACCTCATTTGCCCCTTTTGACGTACAATTTCCGACTTGTGTTGTTTATGAAAATCGTTATTTTATCACCATGGACTTATATCATTGTACAGGTATAAAATCTCAATTCAGTCAATTAATTATTATTTATAAATGAATCTGAAGTTTTATAAAATTCCGTGAATTAGTTATTGAGATAGAGTAGCCACAAAATGTATGCCATGTGCAGACTAACAGATAGATAAACATAAATTTTTCAAGAATAGTCAAATCTTGTTCAGGACATTCTAAAACATGTAAATCCATCAAAAAACGTAAATCGAAACTTTTTATGATTCCAATACTTTCTTTTTATTTATATAGAAGAAAGTATCACTGTTCTCTAATAGTAATATTCCTCTTGTTTAGTGATAGATTAAATAAAGTAAATATGATTGTTCGAAAGTTGTTGTAGATTTCTGAATTTGAAAATACTGAACCTGCAACAAACTAAAATTATATGAAGAACAAACGAAGCTTACACAATAAGGCATATTTTCAAAAGTCTGTGCCAGTACAATGCGATTCTGATTTGTATATTTCCTAATTAATACTGTAAAAATGAAAAGGAAAAATTACTCTGTGGAAATTCAAATACTTTTTTTCTTTCTCAAACATTTAACCATTGCTAAAAATTATTGCTAAAGCGGAAAATTGCAAAACTTTCCTCCTTTTCCGCCATTTGCAAAGTTTGAGTATACAAACATTTGTTCAGTACCCTTGTTATATTTCGAATTTAATTTGTTTCCCCATCTAATATTTTCTTTCGAATGTTTGTTAGGATTTAAACTAACAAGGAAAGGGCCAACCTTCTTAATCACAGATTTTGATTATTTTAATATATGTTGTAGGGTATAGACCCCTTAGTCTCAGGTTCAACAGATTTTATACAACATTCGTTAATTCTTGAGAAACCGGGGGTCTAATATTAGTACACAACTTAACAACTTACTTTGAAACAAAAAAGGCAGGTTGGGTGTAGCTCAGTTGGTACGGCGTATGCTGGCTGACCCGCGGGACCGAGTTCGATCCCCGAACGCGCTACATTTTTTGTCTTTATCATTTTTTGTTTTATAAATATACTTGTAATTATAATTTAATAATTTCAATTAAAAATTTTAATATCGTACATTAATTATAATGTTAACAAATTTAAATTTAAATTTATCATTTTTTATTTTGAACTATTATTTCTCATCCTTTAAAGACAAAAAGGAATTAGATCTATTATTGAATAATAAAAATTCCAAAATCGTTAGAAACCTGTTGTGGTGCCATCTAGTTATGATAAAATAAAACATATTCAAATAAAATAAAAATAAAAGCAGAAAGAAGATAGAGGGGAAAACGAAATATTTGAAAGCGCAAGCATACATATTACAAATTTAAAAATCTTTAATATGCAAAAAATCCGTTCTAATTTAATTCCGATGCTAATTTTTAATATAATTATGTTTGTTACTTTAAAAACAAAGTAATGATATCATCGTATTGATTTCCCTTGTTGAAGCAATGAATAAATGATATTTCTTTAAAATCACGAATTGACATAATTGTTCAATATCATTGCATACATACTGAATATATGAAATACATTTTAAAAGTGATTTTTAAAAAGTTATCAGTTTTATGATGTTTTATACAACTATTTAGTTAAAAGTAAAAAAATTAAATAGGTTAAAATTATAATTGAAATGCAATAGTATAAATTTTAATTGACAATGCGATTATTAAGTTATAATTACAAGTATATTTATAAAACAAAATATAAGAAAAACAAATTCTGTGCTTTCGGGCATCGAACCCAAGCCCGCCGATCAGCCAGCAAACGCCGTACCACCTGAGCTACGCCCAACCTGTCCTTATTGTTACAAAGTAAGTATTTAAATCATATACTAATATTAGACCCGCCCCCGGTTTTTCAAGAACTAACGAGCGTTGTATAAAATCCGTTGAACCTGAGACCTAAGGGGTCTATACCCTACAACATATATTAAAATAATCAAAATCTGTGATTAACACGGTTGGCCCTCTCCTTGTATGTTTAAACTGAAAAAGCACGAAAAAAATTATTTGGAATGATTAACCTTAATCTACGCTTTCCTTCATTTGCTTTTGATATGAAATTAGATAATCAAATAACATATTTCGATGAAATACCCTTGCATCTTTGTCGTGAAGTATATCTCTTCGTTTCCACTAGTTTTTATTTTAATTCACTTGGAATATTTTAATTTAGGACTGTTATTCTTATTTGAAATGCTTTCTCATGCTGAAGAATATGCGTTAATCTTTAATTCTGATATCTAATAAACGATTGAAAGTAATTACAGCAAATAATTTTAACGCATTTGCATCCGAAGTGTGCATTTCAGAAATACCTTTTTTAATCGGGAAAAATCGTGAAAAATTCATCCTAGAAATGCCACCTGCTGCGCGATATACACCCAAACCAAATCAGCATCAATTTATGTCAAGGTCTAACTGCATCTGATATTTTAATTCTGTGCTTTAGTACTTTATATATAACTACCACAAAATTTGTGCCACGTACAGACTAACAGATACACAGACAGAAATTTTCCAAAAAAGTCAAATTTTGTTAAGGACATTTCCACAGCATGCTGCAAAGCGGAAATTTTCACATTTCAGTACTTTCTTCTTATTTATATAGAAGAAAGTACCACTGTTCTCGAATAGTAATACTCGTCATATTTAGTGATAGATAGATTAAATAAGACAAATATGTCTATTCGGAAGTAGTGGTATATTTCCGAATTTGGCAATACTGCAACTGATGTAAACTACATAAAGAACAAATGAAGCTTACAAAATTGATGCCCTCATGTATAATTTAAAAATCTGAATCAAAATAATTCGATTCTGATTTCAATATTTCCCATTAAATACTGAACAAAATGAAAAAGAAATAAATAAAAACTCTTAGAAACTTTAAATATTGTTTTTTGTTATTCAAACAGTTATTAATGTTAAAAATTGTTAAGGAGGAAAATTGCAAAAGTTCTTTTATTTTTCGCCATTCGCAAAGTTTCAGTATTGTCCTTGCATATTTTTCATTAAAATTTGTTTCCCCGTCTAATACATTTCTTTCGAATGTTTGTTGGGATTTAAAATAAGATGAAACTTGAAAAGGATGAAAAAAAATTATACGAATGATTACCATAAATTACTTTTTTCGTCATTCGTTTGTGGTCTAAAAAAACATTGTAAATATTTTTCGCTGCCCTTTGATCTTTGTCGGAAAATATATTTCTTCGTTTCCATTCGTTTTCATTTCAATTCAGTTGAAGATTTTAATTTAGTATCGTTATTCTTACTTGAAATACTTTCTCATGCAGAAGAATATATGTTAACGTTTAAGTCTCATGATTTGAGTCTGTTTAAATTGAAATTTTGAGACTCAAAATTTCAAAAAATTAAAAAAATATTTTTTTAAATCTTTATATTCAAATATATCAATCGATGCACAGTTTTATTTATATACTAAGGGGCTCTGCCCCCTAGAAGCTACGCTTGCCAACCCCCGTTCAGACACCGCAGAATCTAAAAACACGCTAATCTGATGGGTTTTAAAACTTTTAGAGAAGACTGAATTATACTGAAAAAACTGTGCAGATCTCCCTGTAAAAGGGTTTGCATTCAATTCCCTTTGATTGCAAAAATTTAAGGGCGAATCAGTTGCTGTTAAGACATCCAATGGTTATTTTCGTTTTTGATTAAAGAGGATCAGTTAAACATTTGAAAAGAAGCTAAAATAAAATAAATTAAGTGTAAGAGTCTTTGTCTCCCGGTATTTTAAAACAATCTCTATAACAATAGCCTAAGTCATATGACTATCATCAACAGTTCCAGGCGGACCACTTCGCTTTTCATACTCTACGTGCCATTTTGGTACATTAATGTTAGCCAAGCACAGGTGATAAGTCGTCAAATATTATTCTGTCGCCATCATTTCATCTATATTATAATAGTTCAAGTCGTCAATTGCCATAAACAAATACGGTCTGATCCCTTCGCCGTTCATATGAAAGTTTGGCAAAGATGTCATATACGTCCCATATTGGCGTGATTTTTTAACGACGCCAATTTGGGGAACGCATCAACAGCAACATCCGGCTTACCATATCAAGCAAAATAACGATACTTTGGCGCCAGTTATGTGTCCGTTCCGTATATGACATTGGCGTCAGAAAAAAATCGCTCCAATATGGGACCGTAAATTTTCCATTTTGATTAAAAAATCAAATTTTTTTTCGAATAAAACTACATAAAAGTTGCCATGGTCGCAAAGAATTCTAGGTACTGTTACGTTAGCAGGACTCAAATCTCGCAAATAGCTTTTTTTCAACTCGCCAGTTAGCATTTTTTTTTTTTTTTTTTTTTTTTTTCGAGTGGTAATATTTGGCCAGATACGCACCGCAGGTTTGGCGTGATTTTTATTTTTTTACGAAAATTTGGCGAAAACCTCGTTCTCAAATACCAGTTACATATGAATTTTGGTATTCCTTAGATATCCCGACGACCAAGAATCTATCGCCAAACTATAAGATTAAATGCCAATAATATTTGATCGTAAATGTCACATTCACTTGACTTTAAGCAAGTTACACGCGTTTACGTCGTCAAGTGATTTTTATTTCGACGTTTTATTCGTATATTTATTAATGTTATACTAATTTATTTGTTCTTTCGTTATTTAAAATAAAAATCATGTCAATTTGTATAATTTGGCGAGTGTTTTGGCGATTTATATAATTTGCCGAAATTGGTCGACGGAATAACTAAGTAGTACTGTATTTCTTAATTATTTTCTATTATTTTCTAAAGGAAATATCAAAAAAATAATTAATAATCATAGAACAAAATAATTTATATAATCTGTAAAAAGAAATAAAAGTAAATAAACATATTATATCAAATAAACAACAATAGTCGGGTTACCTTTTCTGAAATAAAAAAAAAAATATCTGTTTGATTAAAATTTGAGTTGCCATCATTTGAAAAATGTATATAAAATTAGAAAAAAAATAATATTTCGAAAACTAATTCGAATTTTAAAATTCTAATACCAGTTTTGAAATCTGCGGATCAATATTGATTTTTGGAGTTAATTTCATCGCAAAGTATTCCATATTTTAGGAGAAATCGCTGTGAAACATAATCAGTTGTTTAATCAGTCGATTCAAACTTCCGTTTCATACTTCCGTTTCATAAATTCGTTTCATTAGGATTTTATATATATAGGGTAGATATAAACCAAACTTATACAAAAAATATTGGGGATTATCATTGACATGCAGTTCGCATGGGGCATTTTGAAAAGTTTTAAAATGTTACGGAAAATTCCTTTTTTTTTTCTCAAATAAATTTTTTTTTTATTTATTTTTTTTTTTTGTGGCAAATGTATGCCATAATACATATAATGTACCTTTGAATAATATTTAAAATGAAAATTACAAAAATAAAAAAGTAGTTTTAAAGGTCCCGCATCCATTTAACACATTTGTAACTGAAGTGTATTTTTCAGGAATTTCTTTTTAATTCTAAAATTCCAAATTCAAACCAGAAATTATGAATACTAGTTTTTGCTTATTTTAATGCTAGGCGTTTCGTGATTACATCAGGTTAAAATCTTTTTTTTTTTTTTTTTCAGAGGAATTGAAATTTTTTAATACAAAATAAATTCTTGTAATGAACGCATATATGAGCTAATGATTCATATGAGTTAAGGTGCGAGTGATATTAAAAAACAAACAAGAACGAAAAATCATGTGTGCAGCGTAAATTATGAAACACTTTCCAACACATTCTCAATACTATAACAAAATTTCACATTTTACTAAGGTGAAAGATGATGTCTAACTGAACAATTTGGAAAACGCATAAATATAACGTATTTAAAAACCCTATTCCTGCTATTACCACGAATAGTCAAGAAAGTATAAAATTTTTTGTGCAGTTTGGCGATTTATCACCTGCTCGCGGCTAACGTTAGTGCCAAAAGGGCCGCTTGGCATATAAAAATTGAAGCGGTCAGCCCGGAACTGTTGATGACAGTCACATGACTTAGGCTATTATTCTTATATAAAATGCTTTCTCGTGATGAAGATGTGTTAATCTTTCGGTCTGATATCTAATAAGTGTTGCAAATAATTACATCGAGTAATTTTAACCTATTAGCACCGTGCATTTCAGGAATTTCTTTTTTCTAATTAGAAATTCTAATTCACACCAGAAATTTTTAATACTATTTATTTCTTTATTTAATGACAGGCTTTTCGTTATTTCATAAAGTAAAAATTCATTTTTCCGGTGTTGATTTAGAATTTTAGAATTAAATAAAATTACTGTAATGGACGCATATATGCGCTAATGATTCAAATGGTTTCAGATCAGCGTGTTATTTAAAAAAAGACAATAGCATTAGTGTTTCTAAAATTCAATTTTTGTTGACCAACAGGATTTAGTTCAGATTATCGTCCTCCATATACAGACCATTCGTTCAAACATAACTCCCCACCCCCACCCCCCCCCCTCTATTTCTGTTTAAAATTTTAACTGCCGGATACTTCGCACAATTATTTTTACACCTCTTAAACAGTAAATTAACGGTATTTTTCCTACTAATGCTTTTGATATGTATTTTACCTATCATAAAAACCTCCTAAAAAATATCCACCTGCCATGAAGAATTGTTTGTTGGAAGCAACCATGCTATTTATATGGTGAATGGTGATTAACTAGTCGGATCTGCCAATTCCAAAACTTTCATCTTTCTCATACATGTTAATATTTCAAAAATTTGTTACACATGTTAATCTTTCAGTGTTATTACTTCAGTACTACACCAACTTTCATCGTCATCTTATTTCTGCTTCATTTTACTTATCGGGTGAAAACGAGCTAATATCAAACATGATATTTAAAAAAATTAAATTTAAAAATCAAAAAATCCGACTGCGTAAAAAGCGAACTAATTAATTATTTCTCATCAATGTGAAACTATTTTTTATATTACTTACATACATTTTTATTTACTTGTATTGGTGACTTTTAAGTTGTGTTTAATTGTTAGTTCCTATTTTTAAACACTGTTTTGATGAGGCCTATAGATATCTATGAAGGTTAGAGTTGCAGTAAAGCTAGATATCCTACCTACATAGTTTCCAGGTTGTGTAATATTTTAACGGAGCTTCTGACTGTAAAATAGTCAATGAAACATCGTCTTTATTTTAAAAGACCTATCCAATGATATGCCACTCAACAGGGTGCGTAAAAAAAAAATTTCGTTTCTACCGCCATTTTGTATTTTACGGGAGCCATTTTGAATTTATAAAAACAAACCTAGCCTATAACCATCGGTCGGTTAAGACGAATCGATAGAGACCTCATTCATTGAAATCCATCCAGCCGTTGGGATGTTTCGAGAGTATAAAGAAATCCACATACCCAGATACTTGTGAAACACATAACCCTTCTTGGCAGCCGGGTAATAAAACAAATATTTTTCTTTATTATGTTTAACATGAGCTGCTTGAGAATCGCCCGTTAGCTGGCTGCGAATTGCCCCTCCTTGCATGAACAGCCTATGTACAATAGAACTACGAAAAATCGCTATTACAGCACCCTCTTCCGGCAGGTTATTCCAACATTCACGTGGGACTTGCTGACCATAGCCAAAAGTATACACATAAAATTTGGTTTAATTCTATACATAACATCATACATTTTTCTATGATACAATATTGAAAATGGTACAAAAATTGCTATTACGGCACCCCCCTTCCGGCGGAATATTTCCAAAATCCAAGGAGTACCTTCTGGCCATAGCCATAAACATACGGAAAAAATTTAGTTCAATCCTATGCATAACGCCAGGCAATTTTCCATGAAGCAAAGCGGACATACGGACAGTCAGACATTTCGTATAAACATGATTTTGGGGGGATTTCTGACCACTAAATCCTATATCCGTCGAAAACCGGAAATGGAAAAAATTTTCGATTACACTTCTTTCTTCTTTAGAAAGGAGAAATTAAAAATAAGAAGAGAAAGCCACAAAAATTCACTCTTTTAATCAAAAGTAAACTGTATTGTAATACATAAAATAATAAGTATAAAAGTAAAAGTAGATTCTTTTGAAAACACTCTTTTATAAGCATTCAAGGTTCATCTTGAAAATCACGCCTAGTTTTTTTTTTTTTTTTTTTTTTTTTTTTTTTTTTTTATTCATGTTTTTTTTTTTTTTTTTTTTTTCAAAAAAAAAATCCGTTACAATATATTAATTGTGCGTGGATAACGGAATAGATTATGAAAAATCCACTGCATTTTTTACAAATGGTAGAAAACGCAAAAAAATGAATTTTTTTTTAAATATATATAATTTTTGCCCTGCTTCTGTTTTAAAATAGTGCAACGGGGCAGAAAAACTAAATATCATTTAAACAATCTTTTTGGGGTTTCTAAATTGGTTTTTCAACTTATAACCGTAAATTAATTAATATGAAACTAGTAAATAATAAAAGCGTTTCTTTTTAATGTTACACTTTTTATTCTTTATTTATAATTTATTTTATTTTTTTAGACTTTAAAATGTTTCATTGCTACAGTTACCGGGTGTCCCAAAAATGACTGATGGATTTTAAAATTCAATAACTTGCAAACGGTGACAGATATTACAAAAATTCTTGCAGGAGAGTTATATATGATGTCAGGAGTTTTTATACGGTGATTGCTGATTTTTGTTCGAATTTCAAACAATGGATGGCGCTGAGAGCATTATGTACTCAGTCCAGACCCGATTTTTGGTACTTCGGCATAGCTGTCAACTTTTACGCTTTCTTCCTACCACTAAAATTTTATAGTAAATATTGTCTTATTTAATCCTCGAAATCTCACGATTGAACAAGGCGAAAATCTCTATTAAATTTTAGTGGTAGTAAAAAAGCGTAAAAGTTGGCAGCTATGTACTTCGGGATCCATTCAATACATTTTAATCTCCTTTTTTCGCATGGAAGAACAGAGAGGGCGAAAAATCGAGCCTGGTTTTAACGGTTATTTCATGCAGCGCCATCTATCGATCCTATCTGTAACTAAAACTGAGAATCGGAGCATAAAAATTCCTGACAACTTACATAACATCCCTGCACGAATTTTTTTAATATCTGTCACCGTTTGCAAGTTATTGGATTTTTAAATCCATCAGTTATTTTCGGGATACTCGGTACATAGCCATATGGCATATCTTGACGAGCATTTATGGGACAAACATTATATCCATTATTTCAACTCCTATATACAATTGTACGATAATTGGAAAATATCTGACGATTTATCACCTGTGGCGACCAATTTATGGACACCATGTACATTTATTACATAGATTCCATCCTTATATTCAACAGAAAAATTTCGCTTACCCACCTCATCAATAATGTTTTAAGGATATCTTTTTTTTAAATTAAATTTTTTTTTCTTATAGATTTTTGTTGATACATTCTGATATCTGAAAAGTCTAATGACTATAAATTTGGCTGTAAAATAAGATATAAATCATACACAATCTGTAATTTATTATTTAAATTCTTTAATGATAGTTATTTAAATACTTGCTCGTTAATAACTTTTCATGTAACAATCAACAACTTCTTACATGTCGAGCCTTAAATTCTTAAACATTAGAATGAATTAAAATACTTGAAGTGAAATTTAAAAAGAAAGATTAAAAAGAGTTTTAAGATGTTTCGAAAATTTCGGGCACTTGGAGAAATTCCAAAGTAATTAATTTTTAATCTTTCTTTAATAAAGTTCGAGCACTTCCAAAAGAAAGGGGAGTTTTCAGGATAAAATAGTTAGAAAAGAATATCTAAAGCATATTTTTATTAACATATCTCTGATTTTTAAAAAGAAAACATAATTACTTTTTATGCTAAAACCAATTATTCTACAAAAATATTATTATTATTGTAATTATTATTTTGATATATAATGAGACAAAAATGTACTTTAAAGCATTTGACATAACAACTATTTTAAACAACACTCTTTTTTATATTTCTGTTATTTAAAATGTATTTAAGAATTAAATTTTAAAAAAACACAACTGAAAAATAACACAAGCCTCAGATGGTTGTGTTTTTTAACTTTTGATAATCTATTTTTATATATTTTTTAGCTCTAAATCCTAAAATGATCTTCATTTTTAACCATCACTTCAGGAATTTTCGGAAATCGTACATTTCAAAAATACAAAGTCAAAAAATAGTGAAAAACTGATACTACAAAATAGATGTGATAGTTGTGTTTTTTAATTTTTGATAATCGATTTTTATATATTTTTTTGGCGCTGAATCCGAAAAGGATCTTTGTTTTTAACCATCACCTAGCAAATTTTTAAGTTTTTAAAAAGTCGAAATATTGCAAAAAATCTCATACTATAAAATACTGTAAAACTTTTTTTTTCATAATAATTTATTCATCTTTTTTATTATAAAATATGCATTTTTCCAGCTAAACGTGTAAAATATTATGAATTTAAAATCCTCACAATTTTATTCCATGCGTGTAAATTTCTTTGAACCGCTCATGCTGTGCCTGGATCTTTTCCTTTTATATACGCTTTGGTGTTCGTCTTGGTGTCCTCTTTTATTTCGGCGGTTGATAATGTTAGAAATTTGTCACAGATGTATTTAAAATATTTGCCTTTTTTCGGTAAGACCATGACAGATTTTCGCTATTTGCTTACTTTTTACCTTTGAAATGTGCGATTTGGGAAAATCTTGACGTGACGGTAAAAGAAAAAAGGTCCTTTTCACATTCAGCACAACAAAATGCATAAGAATCGATTATCAAAAGCTAGAAAACACAACCATCACATCTATTTTGTAGTATCAGATTTCTGCTGTTTTTAGTATTATGATTCAACGCTACAAAATACATAAGAAACAATTATCAAAGGCTAAAAAACAAGACACAACCCAAATTTTGCAGGCTAGTGTAATTAATATTTAGAGACACGTACAAAAAAAAAACAGTTATATCTCGAAAACATCTTAAAATGTTATTGAAAAACTCTTTAAACGTCTACAAATATATATAAAAAAAAAAGATTATCGTGCTTTTTTGAAGATTTATAAATAGAAATATAACAAGAAAGACAAAGCATGCGTCAAGCATAGATTATGAAACACATTTCAATGTATCCAGGATATAGTCTGTTTCAAAAGTTTAAGCACAAGCATAAAATGTTGATTTTTAATGAATAATAAAAAGTTAAAATAAATAGCATTTTTTTAGATGTGTATTTCGCAACTTCATTTAAATAAACGATATCAAAAGTAGAAAATTTTAAATTACATATTTGTAAAAAATATAATTTAATTTTTTTTTAAACAAAACTGTCTCAAAAGTATATGCACAACGGCAAAAAACAACTGCATTTATCATTTTTACAAAGCTGTTAAAGACAAATTATTTTTCCGTGATTTCGAATTAGAATTTAAAAAAATTGCTGCGAAAGCCTCGGTTATGTAGCATGTAATATGTACATTGAGGCATTAACTTGTACAAAGATCCATTCAGGGCCCCCAAAAATGTCACCGAATGGACGGAAATGTTGGTTCAGCGTCTCTTCATATTTTTGGAATTATATCTTCCGTTTAGAAAATCCAGAGAGGGCAGACTGTTGAAACCGAATACCTCCCCCCCCCCCAAACCATAACAGGCTTACCGCCTTGCTGCCTGTTAAAAAAACTCCTTGGTTCCTGTCGGAGATCATGCCAATGCATGTTCCACCCATCAGGGCTATCTAAGTTCTATTTTTACCATCACTGAATAAAGCAGTAAGCCACTTGTCCCCCGCAAGATATGTGCTTTATAACCCAGTTCATTCTTGCTTGTTTGTGGTGTAGTTTGAGACATGGTTTGTAAGCCATTTCCTTTAGTATGATGTAATCACATTCTTTAATACGCCTATGTACACTGTCTTTGAACACCTGTACACCGAGATTATTTTTAATTTGCTGTACGGCCATATTTTATCTAAACAGGAATCGCCGTATTCTCCTATCCGACTCAACAAGCGTCATACGTGGTCGTCCACATCTTGGTTTCCTGATGAAATTATCATTTTTAGAGGGTACTTGAAATAGATACATTACTTTGATCAATTTAAAATTTTGACATTTAAGAAACAGTTTAATTTTGTGATTTCAATTAAACAAATTTTAAAATCTCACCTTTTGTGAATTCTTTACCCTTCGGCATTTTTAAAACGAGTGGAAATGATTTTTTCACTTTATATTCTTATAAAATGGGAAAATGACGTCATACAGCCTCATTACACCCATCCAACTCCGTGTTACTAAAAAAATTTGCACAAAGTGCTTAAACTTTTGAGACAGTGTTACTTCCAGAAAAAAAGTAAATTAAATAAAAATTAAATGTAACTTTTATTTTAACCAACAAAAACTGCTTATTTTATCTGATTTTGATTAAATATCGAGTATTTATTGTAAATTGGTTTCATATATTATCTTCTTCAATTATTTTTAACCATATTTGAAGAGTGCATAAACTTCTAAGACGGACTATACTAAGGTAAATTCATTCTTAAATAAGGTGTAAAAATTTAAACAGTTTAGAAAACGCATAACACTTTTAAAAACCTAATTTTAGAATTAGCATCGTTAGTCGAAAAAGTAGTCACATTATATTGCGAATCCCTGTATATTATGTATAGATTTATATGTACAACATAGTATGCTAAAATTTAGTTCGGTTAGAAAATGAATTACGCAATAGCACAGTTGAAAAATTAGTTAGCATAAAAAGCACACTGCAACTAAAAACGCACTTCCAATCATTATCCCTCATGGACTACTGTCTATGTACGATGTCTGAAATCGAATTATTTTCTGTGTCGCTGTAAATAAACGATAAATACTAAGCACGCCATACTTTACAATAAATGTCTTGCAGTGCATTTCAGTAAAGTATATAAATTTCATTAGGCATAGTGTAACGTCATTAAAATACATTGCAAAAGTTTTTCTCCGTAGTAGATTACAAATTAATTGAATTCTTCTGCGTGACCCTATAAATGAATGGTAAATATTTGTCACTCCATATTTTCCAAAAGCATGTTTTAGTGCAGCTAGAAATGCATATTAATTTCATTATGTCAGAAATAGAGTGACAATATTAAGATAACGCTGCAAATGATTATTCATAAGTCCAAAAGTAATAAACATTTGTTTAATATTTTTAAGAATTTCAAAAATCGAACATATATATATATATATATATACAGTAAAACCTCTTTTATCCGAAACTCTTTTAACCGAAACTCTCGATTAACCGAAATTCATTTTTGAAGCTTTTTTTTTTTTTTTTTACTATCACATTCTTTGTGTACAAAATCCATTTTGAAAGCTTTTTGTGTGCAAGCGGTTCTTTCCGAATTACGAGTAGGGGAGACTAGGGAGGGTTGACCCACTTTTTACAAAATGATTTTTAATTTTTTTAATATTGAACGTAGAATAAAGTTTTATATATCCTTTTATTTGTTATACAACCAGTTATCAAAATAAAATTGCTACATAAGTGTAATATATAAAAAAAATTTTAAAATGATCTGTTTTAACCATGAGAAAATAATGAGTCAAGGCTCCCCACATATGGGAGGCTTGACCCACTTTGATTTATATTGAAATATTTGTGAAGAGAAATAACATTTGTTTAAAAAAGGCAAAGGGTATATTCAGAAAAAGGGTGTATTCAGTGTTGCCAGATTGGGGATTTTGTCCCCCTTTTGGGGAATTTTGAATCTCTAGGGGAATTTTTTGGGAACACGTAGTTCGTGGGGAAATTTTGGGGGACTACAAAAATTTTGGGGAAAAACTTGGGAATTTTTTTTTTGTTTTACTATTTTCCGTAAACATTTCTTTTAGTCCTGTAGAAAAACTGGATCTGTCTCGAACTCAATTTTGATTTGGAAAACGAAAATACAATCCAGAAATCGGAAATATCAATAATTATTCTCTTGGATGTGGTCGTGTTCGCTGTTACATTACAGTTTACACATATTACAGATGCATGAGACTCTAAAGTCTTAAGCAGCATAAACCTGCGCGTGACTAAATCTGCAGGACTTTAACGAAAAATTCCTTCGCTGTACTTTTAAAATTTTTTCATTTAAATATGTGGAAAGCAGATATTTTTCACTTTTATGATATATAAAAACACATCGATTGATACAGCGAAAATACTTTGCATTATGATTATGTACTTCATAGGGTATAGGGATGATAAAAAAATTAAAACAGCGTACCATCTTGGATTCATTCAAATCCCTACTGATAAGAGATTGTCTAAAGCTATGGAGCTAATGTAACGATAGTCAAACATTGTTGGACAATACTTTTAAAAACAAACGTAAAATAACTTGTCACTGCAAAATATATCTCTCATTCTTGTAGCTACGAAATATGCATTCAGCCCAGTTTAAAAATTTGTTTTTTGTAAATAGGGAATTTTTTCAAAAAAAGGCTTGATTTGGGGAACATTTTTGAGCTTAAATTACTTAAATATTTTTTATAGTGGTAAATTGAAAATTTAAAAATTTCCTTTTTGAGTAAAAACTGAGTTGGGGACTTTTGCGGAAAAAAACACTGATTTGGGGGAAATTTCAGAAATTTTGGGAAAATTAACTTTTGACTATCTGGCAACACTGGGTATATTTCACGTACATATTAAATGGAAAAGATTTTAGCAAAATTCTGGTGCCATTGTGTCGTTTGGGAATTAAAATTAAGTGGTTTCATAAGCATACTGCTGTCCCTGAAAGGGTTAAGCTTTCCTACTTTGTAGTCCTTCCTAATCTTTTAAACTGTTTCTATTTACCTATTGTAGTAATATTTAAATGGAAAAAGTTTCTATCAACTTTCCCATTTATATTTCATTAAATTTTTTCTTGCAGTGGATAATATAGTAATTTTTCACATTTTTCTTTAATCTAAACATTTTCTTTTCCATCACCCTATTTTACTGTGGCTTTACAGAATAAATTTGCATTCTTTTTTATATATAACCATTAACTTTTCATTATGCATAGTGTATAATAAAAAGATTTCATCTGGTCAACCCTCCCTCACATTGACTGGGTCAAGCCTCCCCACATAGCCCTTTTCTAAAGAATAGCACATTGCTATGTTAAGCCTAACTTACTGTACAATATATATGCCAGGAATGAAAGCTCGATATCTCTGCATTACTTAAAACCTACTTACTTAAATTTCTGTGATATATTTTATCTGAAAAAACCTTACAAAATATTTCTAAAAATCAATCACAACTTTTAGGTTGAAAATACCTCACAATTGATTTTTTTCCACACCTATTTCGATTATCTGTATGAAACAAAGACTGTTGTTTGAGCATTCCAGTAGCTTTGGTTGACACCTAATGATAAAACCCCGAAATTCTTTTAAATATGAAAACTGATGGGTGTGTCAAGCCTCCAGTATGGTTAACCCTCCTTAGTCTCCCTTACATGTAAATATTTTCGATCCACTTCGTTTGAGTTCCTTTAAATTTAACTTGAGCTTTTGTAAGCTGCGGAGTGGAACGAAAAAAACGAACAAATTAGCAATTCTGAAGCTTTTGAATGTTTTGCAAAAGGTTTACCATGGCTGGAGCAGCAGAAAGACTGCGATACTGGTGAACTAATAATATTAGAAAACTCTGTAATATAGCTTCGATCTTCGAAGCAAAGACAATCGAAGCTGCGATAAACAAAACATTTTTTTCAAATCCTTGTGATATATGTAAAAGTTACTTAATTTCAAAATTAAAATTCAGGAAATTTATTCTTGTTTCTATTTTGCTATTTCTTTATTTTTATTAAGTACTTGTTACCATAATACGAAATGTTGCATATATTTCTCCTTAGTCTTAAAATTGAAGCATTCTCGATTATCCAAAAATTTCGATTTTCCGAAAGATGGTCGGTCCCAATCACTTCGGATAATCGAGGTTCTACTGTATAAATATATATTTATATATATCCGTGTGTTTTCAAGAAAAATCCAGAAAAAGTATATTGTTTTTTTATGATGAAATATTTAATATTGTAAAATAAAACGTGTAAATTTTTGGCTTTACCGGTTGCAGAAAAATTCTTAAAAGTATTATATATTCCTTGATAGAAAATTACTTAAAATATCAATATTTATTTTTTTCATGCGGAGTTTCCACTCTGTCCATTTTTTTTTATACCACTATAGCAAAAAAAACCTACTATGTGTATTGCAAATGTTGTAAACACCTACCATAAAAATGTCCACCATAGTCCACAGGGAACACTGGTTTATGCTAATAATTTAAATTTTGTGTGTGCGTGTATGAGCGAATGTTATAAATGACAACGTTTCGGTATTCTTCCATAGTCTTGCCCAAGCGAAAGAAGTCTTGAACCGGAATTCTTATCTAAGAAAAGATTTCTTGTAATATAAGATTTTATTACTTTAAATAAAATTTCTGATTCAAAACCTTTTTAACTTGGGCCACACTCTGGAATAATGGCGAAAGATTTTCATCAATGGTTTTAAAACTTCTTTTTTTAAGCATTATTCATTAAAAATAAATATTTCAAAGATAACTTTTTAAATGCAGAAATCTTATCACTTATGATTTTTATAATTGATTCAACTTATAGTGAACACTTAGAATGTCTCAATGAAAGATATTTTTCAGTATTAAAGAGTGCATTTGAAAATATCTTTTTTTGTTAACTGCATCTACATACTTTTAAACATCTTTAAGTAGGGAACTTCTCTCTTTTTTCAATATTGATAAAAGTAAATAAAAGTTAAAAATTTAAAAATAATAATTTGAAATGTTCTTAAACGATAAAAAATGTGTGCATCAAAGTAGAAATCTAGCGGGGAATATAATTCTGGCATTGTAAATAAAATAAAAAGTACTTTTCCCATAACATAGTACGTAATATAATAACCCCTTATATCTGCATACTTTCATTACGGAAAATTTAAATGTTTTGAAATACATGACGTATTTTTAAAAGGGTATTTAAGATGTTTCGAACATTCCGGATAATTAAAAACGTTCAAAAGTAATAAATAGTTACTTTTAATTTTTAAGAGTTTTCAGATTAAAATATGTATTTCCATAAAAATAAGCGAAAGGAGTTCAGGGTTGTTTTTAAGTAACATATTTCAAATTCTAGAAATTAAGTTATATAAACAATATTATAAATGATTCAACTTACAGTTAACACTTAGAATGTCTCAATGAAAGATTATTTTCAGTATTAAAAAGTGAATTGGAAAACATCTTATTTTGTTAACTGCATATATACTCTCTTAAACATCTTTAGGTAGGGAACTTCTCAATTTTTTTTTTTTTAATGTTGACAAAAGTAAATAAAGTTTATAGATTTTCAAATAACAATTAGGAAAGTTCTTAAACGAGAAAAAACATGTGTTTTATAGCAAAAATCTAGCGTACAATATAATTCTGGCATTTCAAAAAACAGTAATAATAATAAATATTTTTTCTATAATATAATAAGTAATATAACAACCCTTTATTTCTTCATATTTATATTACTGAAAATTTAAGTGTCTTAAAAAAATTGACATATTTTTAAAAAGGCTTTCGGAATGTTTCAAACATTTAGGATAATTATATTATGTATATTATTATGTACTAGCAGACCCGCCCGGATTTGCCCGTGGTTTGTAACTAATAGCCTTAAACAAAACTTAAATTTGTATGATTTTATATCTTTGGAAATTCTTTTAAATGAACCTAATTTCGGAGACCCCATTGCCTTCCGCAGCGTCTAGTATGTTTTTATCAAACTTCTTTCCGAACGAATATGTAATCTAGATCCCCACTACATATGGCAGTATTTACCGGAAGTACCCGGACGTGCCGGAGACAATCGAAAACCAAGTTGAGTGGGCCGAACATCGTAGGAATCAAGCCCATAGAATCCCCCCCAAAAAAAGAATGCAACATTAATGTTAGAAAGTGTTGGTAACAAAAGTCTAAGATAAAATTTTATAATATAGAAAGTAGCTGAATTGTAATCTAAGTTGAAGGAAGCAAATCACGTTGAAATTGGGCCCTTAAACCTGAGGAAATAACTTCGCCACCAAGCGGTGGAAGATGCCCCTTCACCTTGTAAAGTTCATGAATTACTGTTAGCATTAACACGATATTTAATAAACGGATGAAATCCCTCACCTAAAGTTACCTTTAAAGTAACGCAATTTTTAATTTACGGCAGTAGTGAGTAGACGTAAGTTGATGCTGAAAAAGGAGATTAATGTTCAAAAAAGGTGGTAGCTGAGGGATATAGAAAGACCGAGCCCTGGGGCCAGGGTCTTAACTTGAATGTATTTGGATATAAGACTCTTTTTTAGGGGTTTTACAGTAGCTGGAAGACTCTAAAACTATGTTAAAGAAAATTGCAATAGAATAGGATAGTTTTTAAAGGAGCTGCACCAAAGGCTCCAAGAAGACGATTAATATTCAAAATTGGTGGTAGCTGAAGTCTGCAAATTTTTTTTTTTGTCGTTCATGTAGTAGCTGGAGAACCTAAGAAGTTGTTAGAAAAAAAAAAGTTCGTGAATCTGACCATTTTTAAGGGAGCTATAACAAGGGGGCCAAAAGGGCCCAACTGATAGTTGAAAACAGGGCCCTAACAGGAAAATATGTTTAAATGCTTTAGTGCTTAGCGTTTAAGATTTAATTAGTCAACACTTTCAATCAGTCAAATTATTTAAGACTTCAATTAGTCAAATAGAATAATATTTTAAAGAAATGCGCAAAAATGGGGTAAATGTTTAAAAAGGGGCCCTAGAGCCGCAATAAAAATATGAGGGTGTTGGTCTAGAGGGAAGAGTCCAAAACTCAAATTTAAAATTATGCAATGAGCAGGTGAGAAAATTAGGTTGTAAAAAATGCATAGCACACAAATAGTTCAAGGAGCCCCGGATCGGGCCCTAAAGGACACTAAGGTGCCCCAGGATTTTAACTGGAGAATAACTAATTGGAAAATTGGTTCCAAAAATGAAGATCGGATTAAGAGGGGTAATTTATTAATAATTTATGGTGCAAAAGCTTCAAGGGGCCTTGTACCGGGCCCCAAGGGGGAAGGGACTTAAGTAGCATGTAGTTTGGTATAAATACACTTTTTAGTAGCTTTTAATGTAATCAGAGGACGCTAGAACTATGGTGAAGAAAATAGCAAGGAATTCGGATCATTTTTAAAGAAGATACACCAAGGGCCCCAAGAAGACGATTTATATTCAAAATTGGTGGTAGTTGAAGTCTGAAATATTTTTTGTTGTTCATGTAATAGCTGGAGAACCTAAGATGCTGTTAGAAAAAAAAGCTAGTGAATCGGACTATTTTTAAAAGAGTTATAATAGGGGGCCCAAAAGGGGCCAACTGATAGTTGAGAACAGAGCCCTAACATGAAAACATGTTAAAGCATTTTAGTACTTAGCGTTTTAGATCTTCTGTTAGTCAAGATTAAGCATAGGGTATGAATTAATCATTAGAATATAATATTAATCATTAGAATATAATTTGAAAGAAATGTGCAAAAAAAGGGGAAATGCTTAAAAAATAGCCCTAGGGCTACAATAAAAATATGTGAGTGTTGGTCTAAGGAGAAGAGTTCAAGATTGAAATTTAAAATTACGCACTGCGAAGGTGATAAAATTGGGGTGTGAAAAACGCATGGCACACAAAAAATTAAGGGGCCCAGGACCGGGCCCTACGGGACCCTAGACGAGCCCATGTTCTTAACTGGAATGTAGAAATGGGAGAATAACTAAATGAAGAAAGTATCCCAAAAATGAAGATCTGATAAAAAAGAAGCAATTTGTTAACAATTTAGTGCACTAAAACTTCAAGAGGCCATGTACCGGGTCCCTTACAAGGGTGCCAGGGTCTTAACTGAAATGTTGAAATGGGGCAGAAACCGAAAGGAGAATTCACCCCAAAAACGAAGAAGATCGGATAGAAAAGGGGCATGTTATTAACAATTTAGTGCACTAAAACTTCAAGGGGACCTGTACCGGCCCCTTGCAAGGGCGCCAGGGTCTTAACTGAAATGTAGAAATGGGGCAGAAACTGAAAAGAGAATTCACCCCAAAAACGAAGATCAGATGAAAAAGAGGCATGTTATTAACAATTTAGTGCACTAAAACTTCAAGGGCCCTGTACAGGGCCCCTTGCAAGGGTGCCAGGGTCTTAACTGAAATGTAGAAATGGGGCAGAAACTGAAAGGAGAATTCGCCCCAAAAACGAAGAAGATCGGATAGAAAAGAGGCGTGTTATTAACAATTTAGAGCACTAAAACTTCAAGGGGTCCTGTACAGGGCACCTTGCAAGGGTGCCAGGGTCTTAACTGAAATGTAGAAATGAGGCAGAAACTGAAAGAAGAATTCGCCCCAAAAACGAAGAAGATCGGATAGAAAAGAGGCGTGTTATTAACAATTTAGAGCACTAAAACTTCAAGGGGTCCTGTACAGGGCCCCTTGCAAGGGTGCCAGGGTCTTAACTGAAATGTAGAAATGAGGCAGAAACTGAAAGGAGAATTCGCCCCAAAAACGAAGAAGATCGGATCGAAAAGAGGCATGTTATTAACAATTTAGTGCACTAAAACTTCAAGGGGCCCTGTACCGGGCCCCTTGCAAAGGTTCCAGAGTCTTAACTGAAATGCAGAAATGGGGCAGAAACTGAAAGGAGAATTCGCGACAAAAACGACGAAGATCGGATCGAAAAGAGGCATGTTATTAACAATTTAGTGCATAAAAACTTAAAGGGGCCCAGGGGCCCTGGCCCTTAAAAAATAAAAATCTGAGGCTCAGGTGTATCAGGACCTGTCTTAGACTAATCACTCCTGAATTTTCAGACTTCTACGTGCGGTAGATTTTGCTAGCCATCGCACACAGACACACAGAGCGATTTGTTATTTTATTAGTATAGATATTATCATTATATTCTTATTAATATTATTACCATTATATTATTATTACTATTATTACCATTATATTATATATATTATATATATTATATATATTATGTATATTTATGTACGTATGTATTTATCCCTATATGTATATTTTCATATATGTATTTCCGTATATGTATTTTCAGCCTTGCTTTTAAGTAACATACTTCATCTTCTAGAAATTAAGTCATGTACCTATACAATATTCATACCATCATGTCTTATTTTTAATATGTCTTTTATAGAAAAAATGGGAGGACAAAATTTGCTGCATGAATTTAAAAATAAACCTTTTGTATGAAGATTGTACATTACATTATGCTTTAAACAAATATAATAACCGTAAATGAAAAGGAAATCAATATTTTATTTGTCATTGTCAGTTCAGATAGTTTACATTGCAATCTTATTACCATATTCAATACTTTTTCCATAGATTTTCATCATATTTCTCATTTTTCAATAAAAAGGTGATAAAAAAAATTGCGGTGTAAACGTTTATATTGTCCATTAATTATTCAAAGTGCTTCAAAAGACAACTAAAAGATGAAATGGTGAGAAGAAATGGATGACATAATATTTTCCCTCTCTTTCTCACGAAAACAGGATAATCAGATATTTTGAATACGGGATTGACAACGGTGTAGCACGACATTTCTTTCGTGGAATTTTTCAAAGAATTCTGAGGATGATCAACGTAATGTTTAAAAGTGTGTAAATAACGTAAACATAACGTCATTACAGACTATCAGTAAAGTAATTCTAAGAGCTGTTTTTTTTTTTTTCAAATTTATTTGTGCATTTTACGTAAACTGAAATTTTATTGTTCATTTGTGCCATCCTGCACATAAAGTTGCAGTGATCTAAGACAGTTTTAAGAATGTTACTGATTTTTCATTATTAGTAGTAATTATATTTTCAATTGTCTGAAATATACACGAAACCATTTTTTTTTCACTAAAAAACTTTAAGAAAATCTGAATAGTTACGTATTTAAAAATTTCACAGTAAATGGCCTGTGTGTTTTGCCTTAATTTAACTAAATTATTATTTTGTATTATACGATATTACCCATTTTTGTCTTCTTTACTGTATACAGAAATTAAAGGAATCAGGCCAAATGAATGACATAGTTTTGTATCTGTTTCTAGCCAATACAAAAATTGCAAAACTATAAGTGAGTTTTAAGAGTGATACTGCTTTTTCATTAATAATAGAATAGTGAATTTTGTTACCTAAAACAGATAATCCGCATATCATAAACAACTGATATTGAAAATGGGAAATCCGCCGGAAAAAAACGTATGGATACGTTTTTCAATTTTCATAGTAAGTCACCTACATGTTTTGCTTAATGAATTTAAAGTTTTGTATCATATGAAATTACCACTCTGTGCTTTGTTAAAATAACTATGAAATAAAATCTTGAGGATGAAATAAATGACGCAGTTTTGAATCTTTTTTTTTGCCAAAATATAAATTTGTACTAACAAAGAGAGTTTTGAGAATGATGCTGTTTTTTCATTACTATTTGTAGTATTTTTTTAGTAGCCTAAAATATATAATCCGTGTATCATCAAGCCATCTTTTTGGCAGTGGAAAATTTGTACACCAAACTGCATGGATATTTATTTAAGCTTTCCATAGTCAACTCTGTACGTTTTCCTTAAATTCAATAGATTTAGTATTTCGTGTTGAACGTCATTCTCTATAAAGTAAAACGGCGAGTCGAAATGAATGGTGATATGTTTTATATCTCTCTTTCACTAATACAATAAGTTTCACTGGTATTACGTAATTCAGGGAATCAAGCTGCTATTCCATTGCTATAAAAATTATTATTGCAGTGGCCTACAACAATTAATTGACCAAGCTACCGTCAAGTCATTGTTTTTACGATGGGAAACCAGAACTAAAAAATGTATAGATACGTATTTAAGCTTTTCACAAAAGTGATTATATGTTTGCTTAACTATAATGAATTGAGCATTTTGAGTTAAAGAAAACTGACTGTTATGTGTCTCGTTAATATAACTAGAAGATTAATATTGAGATAAAATAAAGGACGATGTCTTGTACCTCTACACAAACTACAGTGTTGCAAGGAAGTTTTAATAATGAGGCTGTTTTTTCCATTACTATTAGTAATATTCATTTCAGATGCCTATAACATTTAATAGATCAAGCTATTGTTTTTACAATGTAAACCCTTACGAAAAATTGCATAGATACAAATTTAATTATTTCTTCTTAAAAAGTCTGTATGTTTTGCCTGAATTAACTGAATTTAGTATTTTCTGTTCAGTGAAATAAACCATTTTTTGCTTCCTTAGTATAATTGGAAAAAGAAATGTTAAAGTTAAAAGTATAACGTGGTTTTGTATATTTTTTCCCAAAATGCAAATATTTATAGTGATCTGACAGTGATTTTTAATTTATATTATTACTGTTCGTCCGAATTCTCTGGTACAAATAACGTCCAACTAGTTTTTCCGGAATGAAAACCCGTGAGAAAAAATGTATGATAGGTATAAGTAAATTTTATAGTGTAAGTGGTGTGTACGCTTTCAAATAATTTACGATTTCCTGTTGTGTGATGTTAACCATTTCAATCTTCATTAATGTAACTGAAAAATAAAATATCCAAGTGAAATGAATGGCGCAGTTTGGTATCACATTTTTGCTAATACAAAATGTGCAGTGATCAAGCAGGGTTTTAAAAATAATTTATCGTTACAATCAGTAATGTTCCTTCATTTTCCTCAAATGATAACTATTAATCTATAGCCTAGCCATTGTTTTTTTAAATTGAAAACCCATGCTAAAAAAAATGTATGGATATGTATTTAAACATTTCACACTAAGTGTTCCGAATATTTTGACAATATTTAATGTAATCTCCGCTATAAATGACAAAAATTGCATTAACATATATCCTTAAAATAAAATAGTAGGGAGAAATGAGTAAAGCAGTTTTGTATTTCTTTATAATTAATACAAACATTTTCAGTGACATAATAAAGTTTTAAGAATAACCCATCTTTTCCAGTACTATTAGAAAAGTTAATTCTTATTACTTGAAAAAGATAATCCTAATAAATATCAAACCACTGATTTTACGATGGAGAATCCATACAAAAAACTGTACGAATACATGTTTAAACTTTTCACAGTATGTGGTCTGTGTGTTTTACCTAAATTTAATGTTTTTAGTATATCTTGTTGCATTAAATTATCCCTTTTAAGCTTGGTTAATATATTAGTTTACATAGTGCATTTATACCTCAGTATACAACTTTTCATGGAACCAGACCTTCTACAATTGGCTATAGGAAATCTATGCATGATAATAATAAGCTGCGGTCATAGAACATGTCTATATTTTAATTTTAAAATTCTGAAACGTTTAACAAAGAAAATAAATTACGAATACGAAAAATTAAATACAGAAATTTCACACTCTAAACTTTACTGGATACGTTTTTGGGCAAATGCTAGTACATTAATTAACGCTTCTCAAGTGATTTGTGTGCCAATAAGTTACTTGAAAGAAGAATATAAATATAAATTTGATAAAACACCAATCGTGATTTTTATATCTGTAATATTTACCGTTACATTGATTTTAGGGTTGTTAATGCCATTAAATATATTTTCCATTTATTATAGCATAATATGTAGACAATTGTCTTATATTCTTTTAGAGTTTTCGAAACTTGTAAACAAATCTACGAAAGTTAAATACAAGACCCTACAAATGCTTTTCATTGAAATTAAAAGTTTAATCAAAAGTGTTGATCAAAATGTTTCGTTATTCGTTTTTCTTATCGTTATCTACAATGCTGCCATCTTGTATTTTGCAATTACTCTTCTCCTAAGTCCTCATATATTTGGGGATGTGTTTCAAAAAAGTCCTATTTGCATTCTATGTGCTGTTAGCTTCATCAGTTTCTTAACAATGGTTATATCCGCTTCGGATATACATCAAGCATCCCTGCTTATTTCTGATAATGGAGATTCAGTTCTTGGAGACAATCAAAATCCTGGAAATAGCCAGTTGTTGTTCCTCAGAACTATAGACAAGGAAATCGCTATGACCGTTTGGGAGATTGTTCCTATAAAAAGAAGCTTTATACTTGCAACGCTTGGGACACTTTTGACCTATTGTCTACTTGTATATAATCTGTAAAAATGAAAATAATTTTATGTAATCAAAGTTCTTGCACTCAGAAGAAATATAATACTTCAAGAAAGTCAAAATCCTGCAACCAGACAATTGATGTTCCTCAGACCTATAGGCCTTGACCGTTTGGGAGAATGTATCTGCGAAGCTTTGTATTTGCAACTTTTGAGAGACTTTTGACCTGTTGTTGTTTACTTGTATATAATCTCCAAACATGAAAACAATTTTATGTATTCAAAGTTCTTACACTCAGAAGATATGCAATACTTGAACCAATTCAAAATCCTGCAACCAGTCAATTGCTGTTCCTCTGACCTATAGACAAAGAAATTACCTTGACCGTTTGGGAGAATGTGTCTGCGAAGCTTTGTACTTGGAACGTTTGGAACAAAAGTTTGAGACACTTTTGACATATTGTTTACTTATACAGGGTGTCCGAAAAGTCTGTAAACGGTCGAATAACTCGAGAAATACAAAGCAGATTGAAAAACGAAAATATACGTGTTAAATATTTTTTAAAAAGCTACTCAGTGATACCAAATTTGAACACAGCAACCGACCCCCCGAGGGTCAGAGGGGGTCCAACTTTGAAATTTTGAATGATAACCCCCCTTTTTTATTGCATATTCGTATTCTATGGACAAAAATACGTAACTTTTGTATTTAACATTTTTTTCTAATCCTCGTTGATCACGGTGTAATTCAGCAAATAAAACAGATACATCTTTTGGTTTTCCCAACCAGGTTTTGACATCTCGAAATCTGATTGGCCAAAACTTTTAACGTCAAAGTTGCCGTCTTTTGCGGAAATAGTGTTTCTCAAAAACCATCAGTGGAGATTTTTTTCATGGCGCTTTATATGCTTTTTCCATAAAAATTAATAGAAATATATTAAATTAGTTTTCTATTTGCACGTTTTTTTATCAAGTCGATCATTTTTAAATAACAAACTGCGTATTTTGATATTTTAACGATTAAACAAGCGCCTCCCCTCCCGTACAGAAAAATGATAGTAAGTATTCATTATTTGGGGGCGGAGTGTGTTGATATTCTGTGTTTCGATGTCTTCTGCTGTCAAAAAAATCACGTAATTCGGGGCCGGATGGGAGTGTATAAGTTTTTTTTGGAGCAAAAAAACAAACAAACATATAAAATCTTTTTGTGCTGGCTGATCAAAGGATGGGAAGTAGCGTAAATTTCAGGTGGAGGAGAGTGGGATTATAGGTTTTGAGGATTGATTAGTTACTGCAACTACTGACGCAAGTAGGGCAGAAAACATTCAAAAATTCTAATAAATGTAATACTTTTTTGTAAATTAATCTTTTTTTCCATTTTAACATTTTTTTCCTAATTTTAAATTTATTATTGTGTTGTTCGGGTAGTCATGTCCGTTTAGAAAAATCAATTTGCACCGGAAAATCATGCCCGGTAATTATTAGACATTAGATATAGGAATCAATGTCTAATTATTAAATGTTAGAATTTTTCGGTACGAATTTATTTTTCCAAACGGACACGACTTTCCGAACGACCCAATAATTTGAAACAATTGAAAATTTTTGATCTTTTAAACTTTTGAATTTAAAATATAATTTAACTCTTTAAGCACTGTTGATTATTTCCTGGGGGGGAAGACGTTTTAATTTTCATGGGGGAAGGATAATGTAGAAAAGTGTTTAATTATTTATTAACTATTACAATAATATAACAAATGTGAAAAAATATATAAACAAAAAAGTTATTTGCAGAACAAATTAAAAACAAATCAATTTTTTTCTACATTTTTTAAGCCCGGGAAGGGACTTTTATTCATATATTTCATTCAGTTACTTCGATGTTTAATGTTAAAGTTTTGTAACAAATAAGTTAGAGGTTTTGCGGACAGTGTCCTTAAAAAAGGACTCATAATTTTTATTTTACTGGCATCCAGAATACTTAATTAAAATTTGCCATTTATAACGTACTTGAAAATAAGAAAGTTTGTATTTTCCAATAAACTCGTTTATAAATTCTGATGTCCGTCTATCATTTCATCAGTTTATAAACAGAATTACTCCGCGCCGGTAAGTGTTAAACCAATAAACATTAAAAAATAAAAACAAAATTTAAACAATATGATAATTTAAATACCCTAAAAATCCCTAAAATTTCCCTTCAAATGAAATCGAAATAAATCTTAGACTTTAATTTTTTTTTTCTTTTTTTGTATTTTACATGTGCCTTATCATTTTGTACACGCACATCATAGGCATAATACAAAATCTGCAATACAAATATTTGCAACTTAAAAAGGAAAAAAAGTTTAAAATTTATTTAGATTTCTTTTTAACGGAACCTAAGTTATTAAAGGGTTTTATGTATCATATTGTTTGATTTTTTTTTTAATTGTTCAATTGGTTTAACTTATTTGTTATAAAAATTTAAGAACGTAGAACTAACTGAATGAAATATATTAATAAATGCCTCTTCTAGAGCTTAAAAAATGAGGAAAATAAACTTATCTGTTTTTAATTTGTTCTGCCAATTATGTTTTACATTATATTTCTTGTCACATAAGTTATTTTATTGTAATAATAAACAAACAATTTACATTATCCTTCTGTTATGAAAATTAACATGTCGTCTACCCCAGCAAATAATCATTACACTTTAACCATTTCGAGAACGCATCGCGTACACAAATTTTATTTGGAATACACCGTGTTTTTCAACTGTCCCCTTTACTTGTGAAATACCAAAAAATCCTTTAATTAAAAAATTAAATAATATTATTCATTTATTAATGGTGCCCAAAACAAATTACGCATGCACCTTTTGACGATGAATATATGTGCCTCACAAATCCCGACAGATTTAAGAGTTAAATTATTTTTTAAATTAAAAATTTTCAAATATCAAAATTTTTCTATTGTTTAAATTTATGAAAAAAAAATGTTAAATTGAAAAAAATATATTAATTTACAAAAAATTATTACATTTATTATAATTACGGAAAATATTTTTGCCCTACTTGTTTTTTTCTTGTTGCAGTAACTAATCAATGCTCTAAATCTCCAATCCGACCACCACCTGAATTTTACACAACTTCCCCATTCTTTGCTCCGCCCGCACACAAAAAATTATATGTACTTCTTTTTATTTTGTCCTATATGTTACTCTATAGTAATGGTAAGAAAATCCCATACACTCACCTCCTGACCACGATTTAGAGTATTAAAGAAGAAAAAAACAGCAGAAGCCTTCGAAATGCCGAATATACACGCCTACCTCTACCAAATATCTTTTTTTCTGTTCGGAAGAGGAGAGTATGTTTACACATCAAAATATTAAAAAAAAACGCAGGTTAATTGATTAGAATGGACTGAATGGATAAAATAAAAACACAATAATAAAAATCTAATTCAATATATTTCTGTTAATTTGCATGGCAAAAGCATATAAAGCACTTTTGCCATCGAAACAACCTCTGTTGGTAGTTTTCGACAAACACAATTCCAGCTAAGGCGACCCACTTTGGCAACAAAAGCTTTGGTCCATCACATTTCGTGATTACAAAACATGGTTGAGAAAACAAAATATGTATCTGACACATTTTGCTGGATTACACCGTCATCTACAAAGATTCGAAAAAAAAAATGTTAAAAGCAAAAGTTGTGCATTTTCCCCCGCAAAATCCGAATCAGAAATAAAAAATGGGGATTATCATTTACAATTTCAAAGTTGGAACGCCTCTAACCCCCAGGTGGTCGGGGTGGGGTGTCAACTTTGGTATCACGGAATAGCTTTTAAAAAAATATTTAACACGTATTTTTTTGTTTTTCAATCTTATATGGATTTCTTGAGTTATTCGACCGTTTCCAAACTTTTCGGACACCCTGTATTTTGTCACATTTGATATGTTATTGTAATAATTTATAAATAATTAAACAATTTTCTACATCATCCTTCCCCTATGAAAATTAAAGCGTCGTCTTCCCCAGAAATAATCAAGAGAGGTTAAAGAGTTTAATTATTTTTTAAATGAAAAAGTTTTAAAGATCAAAAATTTTCAATTGTTTAAAATTATTAATTTTAAAATTATTAAAAAAATGTTAAATTGAAAAATATTTTAAATTGCAATAAATTATTACGTTTATAACAATTATTGAAGAAGTGTCTGCTCGACTTGATATAGTGGAGTTACAGTAACTAATCAATCATCAAAATATATAACTTCCCCCCCACACACACACAGAAATTTACGCTACTTTCCCATCCTTTGCTCAGACAGCATAAAAAGTTTTTATATATTTTTTATATATATATATTTTGTCCTATATTTTGCTCTATAGTAATAATTTTTAAAAACTGTGAACCAGCATCAGCCTCCGGAATTAGATGATATTTAAAAAAAACAGCAGAAGCCATCAAAACGCAGAATATCTGCACACTCCGCCACCAAATAATGAACATTATCCTTTTTTCTGTCCGGGAGGGAAGGCGTATATTTACACGTTAAAAAAAATCAAAATATGCAGGTTATTATTTTGAAATGATTGACTGGATAAAAAAATATGCAAATACAGTACTAATTTAATGTATTTCTATTAATTTTTATGGAAAAAGCATATAAAACGTCATCGAAACAACCACCACTGATGGTTTTCGAGAAACACTATTCTCGCAAAAGACGGCTACTTTGACGATGAAAGTTCTGTCCAATCAGATTTCGAGAGGTCAAAACCTGGTTGGGAAAACCAAAATATGTATCTGTTTTATTTGCTCGATTACACCGTGATCAACGAACATTAGAAAAAATGTTGAATACAAAAGTTACGTATTTTTGTCGTTAGAATCCGAATCTGCAATAAAAAATGGGGGTTATTATTCAAGATTTCAAAGTTGAACCCCCTCTGACCCCCGGGGGGTCGGTTGCGAGAGTCAAATTTGGTATCACTGAGTTTCGTGTGACTGAGTGACTATAGTTTCGTTTTTCAATCTGCTTTGTATTTCTCGAGTTATTCGACCGTTTCCAGACTTTTCGGACACCCTATAATCTGCAAACATCACAACAATTTTATGTAATCAAATTTCTGTCAGTCAGAATAGATGCAATCAATTCTTTTTGAAATTGAAAATCCTGCAATCAGTCAATTGCTGTAACTCAAAATTATAGGCAAATGTATTACTGTCAGTGTTTGGGAGAATGTGTCTGTGAAAAGAAGCTTTGTACTTGCAACGCTTGGGACACTTTTTACCTGTTTCCTACTTGTATGTAATCTCCAAACATGAAATCAATTTTATGTATTAAAGTTCTTATACTCAGAAGATATGCAATACTTGAACCAATTCAAAATCCTGCAACCAGTCAATTGCTGTTCCTCTGACCTATAGACAAAGAAATTACCTTGACCGTTTGGGAGAATGTGTCTGCGAAGCTTTGTACTTGGAACGTTTGAGACACTTTTGACATATCGTTTACTTGTATATAATCTGCAAGCATCACAACAATTTTATGTAATCAAATTTCTTTCAGTCAGAATAGATACAATCAATTCTTTTTGAAATTAAAAATCCTGCAATCAGTCAATTGCTGTTACTCAAAACTATCGGCAAATGTATTACTTTGACCGATTGGTAGAATGTGTCTGTGAAAAGAAGCTTTATAATTGCAACATTTGAAATACTTTTGAACTATTATTTATTTATATGTAATCTGAAAATATCATAGTAATTTTATGTAACCAAAGTTCTTAAAATCAGATAATTTCTGGCAATGATGATGCGGTTCTTGAGGACAATCAAAAATCTGACGATACCAGAATCATAGACAAAAAATCGCTGGGACTGTTCGAGAGATTGCCCTACCTATAAAAGAAGCTATATACTACTTACAACATTTGGGGCACTTTTGACTATTGCTTGCTTGTACCTGCAAGATTATAACAAATTTAGGTAATCACAATTCTTAAAATCAACATTTTATTTTCATGAAGTTGCACTAAAAGTTATGGTAGATTTGTACTTCAAGTGTGGAGATACTTTTGACAATCTAAATTAATTTAAAATTGTGGAATAACGTAACAGTTTTACAAAACCAAGGTCTTAAATTCAGTATTTTCCTTTTCATCAATTAAAACGATAAAAAAGGAATTACATGTGAAAATTATACTTCAGTGCTTGCGACCTTTTTGACTTATTTAATTTGAATGCATAACTTATAAGTACCATAAAAAATTGTGTGATCAAGATTAATCTCTAGTTTCCTTTCCTTTTTTTTTAGTTTAAGGGAGTTTAAATACTTATACGGTCTCTGCGCCTAAATTAAATTTGCAAAACAAATACTCCAATTCCCAATAAATAAAACAAAAATAAAATTTTTATTATTTTATAGGAGTAAATTATTGAGTTATGATATTTACAATTTTATGAGTTTTCAGGGAGTTTTTTGCTGAAAACTCATACAATGCAAAATATTTTAATTCTTTAAATTTCTGTCATACGAAAGAAAAATTTTTATTTTATGTGCTAAGCATGAAAAACTTTTTCTAAACTAGGGGGAACTGTCCTTTTCGCTCACCAACACCGTCCAGAAACTACAAGCTATGAAATCAAGCTTCCTCAAAAGATTAAACGATTACGGAATAATAAATGATATTACCACGAACAGTGGCAATCTTCAATAATCGGCTTGCTATTCATTTCCTTGTGATTGTAGGATCGTTCGGGCCATATTCCGAGTCCAAGGCCATATCCACCGTGTTGTTGTTTTTTATTGATTTAGTAAAGATAAATTATATATTTTAAAATTAACTTGTATAAATAGTTAAGTAAAAAATGCCGAAGCCTCTCAAATTATTAAAACGGCTTAAAGATAAGTGTTCTTTTAGACGCTACAAGGAAATCATTTTAAATAAGCAGTTTTAAATACATCGTTATTAACATCACGTAATTATATAACTTATGTAAGTGAACTACCTTGGGCGATTTCAACATTAAATAGCGATTAAAATAAATCCTGATTAATAAAAAGAAAAGTGTCCAATTAAACTGATGGCATTGAGCTCACAGGCTATTCATACTAATTGTATATTTTACACTTATTTCAAAAAATAATGCCCCTCAAAAAATAAATGAACCGGGGTTAGACTTCGTTTCCCCCCTTTATACTTAACCAATGAATCTCCAAATCTAATCAGGGAAGATCCTTAACATAATAAACCGGTATACCAAATTTGAAGGAAATCAGATATTTTCTGCATGAAAAAACCATTTCGTTAAATTAAGGGGGGTCTAAACCCCCTTTTCCTCTTTTATACTTAACTAATGAACCTCCAAATCTAACCAGGAAAGCTCCTTAGCAGAATGAACATAGAAAAAAAATTAATTGGATAATTTTGCATGAAAATCCATTTATCTAAATTAAGGGGAGGGGAGTTGCCACCCCTTTCCCTTTTTATACTTAACCAATGAACCTCAAAATCTAATGAAGGAAACGCCATATCGGAATAAACTGGTATATCAAATTTGAAGCAAACCGAATAATTCTGCACAAAAAACCCATTTATCTGAATTAGAGGGGTGACTAGCCCCTGCCCCCCCCCCTCTTTATACTTAACCAATAAACCTCCAAATTTAATCAAGCCAGCTCCTTAACCTAATAAACCGGAATACCAAATGTGGAGCAAATCGAATAAATCTGCATGAAAAACCCATTTACCTAAATTAAGGGAAGGGTCTAGCCCTCTTTCCCCCCTTTATACTTAATTAATGAACCGTTAAATGTAATCAAGGCAGCTTCTTAGCATAATAAACCGGTATACCAAATTTGAAGCAAATCGAATAATTCTGCATGAAAAACCCATTTATCTAAATTAAGGGGGGGACTAGCCCCTTTCTCCTTTTTATACTTGACTAATGAACCTCCAAATCTAATCAGGAAAGCCCCTGAACATAATAAAATGGTATACCAAATTTAGAGCAAATCGAATAATTCTGCATGAAAAGCCCATTTATCTAAATTAAGAGGGGGACTAGCCCCCCTTTCCCCCCCCCCCTTTATACTTAACCAATGAATCTCCAAAACTAATCAGGGCATCATTCTTATCAGAATGAACCTAGAAAAAAAATTGAAGCAAATCGGATATTTCTTTCAAGAGTTATCGCGTTACGTACGTACATACATAGTACATACATACAGAACTGGCGGGCAACGTTAGCTCTCAGGCTTTGATAGCCTTTGAGCTAAAAAACTGTCTGCTTTAACATACTTATCATACATACAGTGAGCAAAAAAAGTATTTGCACACCAGGTAAATTTGTTGTAGCATATGTATAAATAAATAAAAAGCAACTAAGAATTAAAAATACCAACACTTTTACAAAACAAATAAACATATTTATATCTGACTTAATAATTATATTTAAAATATGAAAACATAAAAAGGTAATGTTTGTACTGCCAAAAAAATATTTGCACACTAGCAATAAAAATAGAACTAGAGGAATTATTTATAAGTTAAAAACAGTGCTAATATTTAGTATGCATGCCCTTTGCTTCAATTACAGCTTGTAATCGTCTGGGCATTGATTCTATTAATTTGTGACATGTTTCACTGCTGATTTGTAGCCATTCTTCCCTAAGAGCTTGCTTAAGTTCTGATTTGTTAGAAATTTTCTTTTTCCTTATTTTCACATCCAAAATATGCCATAAATTTTCAATCGGATTGAGGTCTGGTGATTGTGGCGGCGTTTTCAATTGATTTTTTACATTATAAAGCAACCATAACCTCATAATATATGCAGTGTGTTTCGAATCGTTATCCTGTTGGAAATAATATGAATTAGGAATTCCTAATTTTAGAGCACTATTAGATAAATGATCTCGCAATATATTAATATATTGTTTAGCATTCATATTGCCTTCAATAAAGGTCATTTCGCCAACTCCGTTAAAAGACATGCATCCCCAAATCATTACATGCCCACCGCCATGTTTTACAGTTGGTTTCAAGTTTTTAATTTGAAGAGAAGTATTTGGCTTTCGCCATACAGTTTTCTTACCATCTGAGTCAAAAATATTGAACTTGCTTTCATCGGAAAAAATAAGTTTTCCTAAACTCTAGTGGTTTGCTGACATAAGCTTTTGCAAATTCAAGTCTTTTCACCCTATTTGTTTCACTAATAAATGGTTTTTCTTCGAGGGGCTCTTCCTCGGATATTTGCATCATGAAGAATATTTCTAATTGATTGTGGTGTAACTATTGTTCCCGACGTGGAAGCGACATCAACAGCCAATTCTCGAGCACTTAGAATAGGGTTTTTTGAAGATTCTTTTTTGATGGCTGTCCTTTGTCTGGTATTTAGCTTTCTTGGACGCCCAGTTCGCGGCTTATTTATTGTCGAAACAGTTTCTTTTTTCTTCTTAATTACATAACGAACACTAGAAAAGTTTAGATTTAATTTTTTACCTATTCCTCGGTAACTTAATCCAGAATTGTGAAGAAATATAATCTTCTCACGGGTAGCAACAGACAGTTCACACGTTTTCGGCGTCATTAGAACAAAAACTCCCCAGAATCCCTGCTCCAGTTAATATATTACGTGACTTTAAAGTGCGGGGCTAATGTACTTCGGGACTGATATGCTAAACATTTGCATAATGTTCACATTTAATGCCTTTTTTAACAGTCAATGCTTCTTGTGCAAATACTTTTTAGGTATGAAAAAATATTAATTTATTTTTAAAAATGTGTAATATTACTGTTTAAGGAAAATGGGTAGTTATTTTTTATTTTCTTCTTATTTAAATAAATGAATAATTAAGAGAATAGTATCAAATTTGCTTTCTATGGTTACTTATGCAAAAAATCGTCTGCGTACAAATACTTTTTTTGCTCACTGTATCTCTATAAAATACCAGTTTTCATGTTTTTATATACAATAGTTTTTGTAGGAGAACCCAATAAAATGAGAAGTCGCAATAGATTCAATCAAGGCTGAGGCAACAATAGTAACTTTTTTTAAAAAAAATAGCTGGAAAGGTATAAAAATTTAAATTTCGTAACTTTTACAAAAAAAAAATAGCTGTATGAATACATGTAAATAGTTTCTCATGTAGTTCAAAACAACGTTTGAAACATTTTGATATTGAAAGCAGGGGCTGTTTCCAGCTTAATTCGCTCAAGAGACTAGAAGCCCAATACAATACACCGCTTCACATTTTTTTTTTTCGTCCAAGGTGTGCAAAAACAATGTAGAATGCATAAAAAGAAACATAGTAAGGTCTATAAATTCTTATTTTTGACAAGAAATGATTTGCAACATTTGAATGAAGAATAAAAATGAAAAGAAAAAAGTCTGTACGTCAAAATACCAAATTAATATAATCTGTTTATGTATTTGTGACTATTAATATCACTAATAATAAAAAGCGTCTGTTACTTATATGGCTTGTCTTTCTCTTTGATTAATATGAAGCAATGGATTAACTTCTACAATGGTGTCCAAGAGTTAAGAAACAAAGTGAAAAAAATAGAATAACATAAAAAATACACTCTCAGACATATTTTCTTCAATTCACGGTAGCTGGTAAGGAAGCTGACTGGGAGGTGCTGGGTTCGAACCCAATCGCGCCCGTCGGCCTAATCGTTCGGAGTTTTCCGTTCTTTTCTCCGAACCTTGGATTTCCTTGCGTAAATACGGGTTAGGTTCCTTTAGAAAGACCTCCACGGAGGACACCCCTCCCTCCCCATTTTGGGCCATATCCCTCGTGTAGATGATCGGACGTCATAAATAACACCAACACCATCAATTCACGAAAATATTTCTGGCAGAACTGCTTCCGGTATATATCCGAGAACTGAAGAAATTTTCGTTCTTTTTTTTTTCATTCTAAGACAGAAAGTTTCCGTAATCTGAAAAAAGTAGAACTCTCGTTCTTCCGTGGATAACCTTGGATTTGAACCTGCGACCGCAAGTTCCGAATCGAGCACCTTAACCACTCGGGAAGCGAGCACTTCACAGGAGGAGAGTTTAAAATGAAGATAAGGGTTTACTTAAAATGGGGGATTGATAAGGCTTGTTAAATTTCTTGTTCAGAAAGATAGGAAATTTAAACTTAATTACACGGACATTTCATCGTTATGAAATAATGGTTGGTGCTTTAACACTTATAGAATAATAAACGATAAAAATTATTACATATTAGACATATTTTTAATAAGGCATAATTTGATTGTTGGATGTAAAATATGAATATCATATTTTACATTAAATTCGAGAAAAAATGTTTGCTTTTTTGAATAAAATCGATTTTTTTTAATTTGATTGAACTACTATATATTTTTAAAATGTGTTCTTTTAGAATATACAGGGTGATTCATAATGAATGGGCCAAAAAGAATAGCGCAGTGTGACTGCAGTAATGGATTTATTCAGCCGAAACAAGTTTATTCTGCAACTACAATTATACAAGTTTTATTTGGCAACAGGGAAAAATTATCGAATGACGAACTCGCCGCTAGAGGTGCTGTTAAACAAAATGTCGTCCATGCAGGAGAAAGCGTACTACATTTTCGAATATGCCAAAACCTCCTCGGTAACTGTTGTGCAAAGACATTTTCGCACGAAATTTCGTACACAACCACCGCATCGGCATAACATAAGCAGGTGAGTGAAGCAGTTCCAGGATACCGTCTGCTTATGCAAGAACAAAAGCCCAGGACGAAAAGAAACAAAACCCATAGTGGTTGAAAGAATTCGTGAATGCCCTGTGATGTTTTTTTCCTCTGGGGTTTCGTTAAAGACAAGGTGTTTGTGCTTCCACTTCCTCAGGACTTAGAGGAACTGAAGCAGCGGATAACTGCAGTGTTGAACTCCATCACAGGGGATATGCTATCAAGAGTGTAGCAGGAGCTTGATTACCGTGTAGACATTTGTCGTGTCACCGGAGGGGCACATATTGAAAACCTGTAGAAACTTGAATAAATGTAGTTTTGAGGTAAATTTGAATTTTCTAAATATATTAATTACAACGTTCACAATCATGTTTTCTTTTTGTCCCATTCATTATGAATCACCCTGTATTTAACTTAATTTAATATTTTTTAATACTCTAAAATATAAATTGCGGACATGTTTTAATGAATGATAAAATTGCTACTTTATTAAATTCGAAAGCATTATTTTTGTTTGTTTCTTTTTAAAAAATCAGGAATTTTAATTTATTGAATTTTCCGTTTTTCTTTTTAAAAATAAATTTGAACTTTGGTATTAATACAACCAATACGCATGCGTGCAAAGAATAAACGGAATTTTCCCTCTTTTTCAGACTTCGTGAGGAATTAACGAAAAAAGCATGTTTTCTAGGAGTACAGAAATTATTTGCTTAAAAATGACGAATAATTTAGCATATAAAGACGAATTTCTCTGACATTGTACAAAAGGTAATCGTATTTCCTATTTAAAAAATAAAAATTAACTTTTTTGCAGTTACAAATCGTACTTTTGTATCACCCTGTATTATATACTTATTTATTGAGCATTTTCTTTGTACATTTCCAGACCAGTGGCTTTAATCATACCTCAAGATCTGTTACAGTGACATTTATTTCAAATAAGGTGACTGCTCCAGTAGTTGACACCCCTCCAGTAGTTGATCAAATTTTTGAAATATTGCGCCATTTCAGGCGGAAATGATTTTTATAACTGGCACTAGACATAATAATTTTTTTTGAAGGTTGGAGCACCTCTTGTTACATTGTTGTCATCAGCCTGCTGTAAGAGAAGCCATTTTATGAATTTTTTTTATAAGAAAATATAAAAATTTAGTTTTTAATTAGTAGGAAACCATTACGCTAAGTTAAAACAATCTACTTCCATATTGCTTATTTCAAATAATAGTTTTATATGAATTATTGTTAATCACAGCTTAATCACAGCTGTTAATGACAGCATGGTATTTCTAAGATTAATTTTTGAATTTTTGACTGATTTCTTCGATTGATCAACTACTGGGTAAATGGCAATTAAAGAAATTATTTACTTATAATTTTGTTGCTATTTAATTTCAGCAGATTCCTTTTTTTCCCATTATAGGACATTCATTCAGGGTTGTAGCAATCATGTTAGTTTACTTCTAAAATTTAAAAGGAAAGAAATATTATAAAAACCCCGTAGCACCGATCTTATTTGATCAACTACTGGTTCAGTCACCCTAGCTATTTTTCATGTTATCAGCTATGTTCCCTTTGTTGATTAACTTTTAGACATCTCTGCATATTTTAAAAGCGAACAGCTGCAAAACATTCTAGCAGGTTATAACTGAAGGTTATTTCTATTGCAATTTTTGTGAACATTTACATTAAATTTTTTTTCGGAAATGTATTGAAAAGGTGGATCAGAGGAAACCCTGGATTATGGTAATAATTTAAACTTTGTGCATGTATATAAGTATGCGCGAAGGTTTTAAATGCCAACATTTCTGTATCTTTCCATAGTCTCACCCAAGCCAAACAAGTCTTGAACCAGAATATTTATCTAACAAAGTATTTCTTGTTTCCACATCGTGGAAGATTTTATTATTTTAAATAAAATTTTTGGTTCAAAATATTTTTAACCTAGGTCAGACTCCGAAGTAATACCGAAAGGTTGACATATATGTTTTTAAAATATTTTTATTTACCGTTATTCATTAAAAAATATTTTCAGCACAACTTTTTTAAATGCAGAAATCTTAGCGTGTGTGATTTTTATAATAATTGATTCGACTTATACTTAACATTTAGAATATCATAATGAAAGATATTTTGCAATATTAAAAAGGGATTCATTCGAAAACATCTTTATTTGTTAATTGCATATAATGTACAGTCGTGGAAAAAATAAAGTAAACACCCCCTACTAACTCCTCAACAAATTATCGTAGAAGAAAGTTGCTGGTATCGAACGATTGGAAATAAAGTCTACTTTTAAATGATGTATATAAAATTTGCTTAGGGGACCATCTACATATTAAAACTAACCATAACTTTATTTTTTTTCAATAGCAATACACAATTCTGACAGCATAATTGAACTCTACACCCTACAATTAGTCTAAAAACAAATTTTTATGCAATTCGTACCATAAGTTTCCGAGAAATTAGTTATTTTTAAAAAAGCGTATTTTAAGGGCTGTATCCAAATTAAAGTTTTCGAAATCTTTAGTTATTTCTATCATAGACGGCCCCTTAAACCATCATTTTGCCGTTTTTAAGCATAATTTGAAAACTACTTGGAAGACAAATGTGAAATTTTGGATTTCCATAAAGCAGGACTTAATAAATCTAAATCCATCAAAAAAATTGTAGGTTGCAATTCATAATTTTTCTAATATTAATTTCATAATTCATATTAGAAAATTATAAAAATTGCAAATTCAACGTATTTATGTTTGGGTATATTCGTACTATTGCTACACAAAAAATTAGAACATTAGGATCATAATTTCAGACGTTATAAATAAAAATATGAAAATGTAATTTAACATTAGAAGCACTAAATTTTGAATTTTTATAATTCAAAAACTTAGGATTCAAATGACTTGAAATTTGGTGTCTATGCATAGTTTGAACCAAAGATTTGAAATATCTCGTTAAAATTGGGTATTGCCATTGAAAAAAATGAAGTTTGAATTCGTTTTAATATGTAGATGGCCCCCTAAGCAAATTTCATATGCATCATTTAAAACTACACTTTATTTCCAATCGTTCGATACCAGTAACTTTTGCCTACGATAATTTGTTGAGGAGTTAGTAGGGGGTGTTTACAAATTTTTTTTTCCACGATCGTACCTTTCAATATCTTTAAACAGAAAACTTCTCTCCTTTTTTTTTTTTTTTTTTTTACATATTTATAAAGGCAAATAAAAGTTATTTCCAATAATTAATTTGAAATGTTCTAAATTGAGAAAAACCGTGTGTATAGAACAAAGAATCGATACACTTTTGGGATTGTAGAAAATTGAGTAATTTTTTTGAAAAATATAATAATTCCTTAATTCTTCATAATTACATTAGAAAAAATTTATATGTCTTATAATACTTGACACATTTTATAAAAGGGTTCTTGAAATGTTTTGAAAATTTGGGATAATTAGAAACGTTTGACAGTAATGAATATTTACTTTTGATTTTTTTTTTTAGGGTTTTTTAGGTTCAACTGTATGAAAAGAAGCGAAAGAAGTACACACACCTTTTTAACCATATATTTCAACTCATAGAAATTATGCATGATTTTTGTTTTGTTTTTTAGACTGTAAAAAAAAAATCATATTTATACGGTTAATTTTATGTAAAATGTCTTTTAACGTAAATTTTCCTTCGATTATCGGAGAATTTTCTTTTTATACGTTGACTGTTACTTTACCCTTTGAATGTTAAAAACGAAAACGTTCTTACCAGCAAGCAGAAATGTTCCTTTTCATTTGATAAGTAACGGAAAAATTTTCGTAAAGGAAGATTTGGCCTATATCTAAGTTGTATGAGGCTAGTTGATTTAGGTGTCAGAGGATTTATCCTACCGAGAATCTGATCTAAAAGCAGGCAAGATGATAAAAATCGGTATCATAATATTTAAAATAAATGCTTGTTCCGAATACTAGTAGCATATATAATTAATAGGACTTTATTTTCTATTGCGCTATTGCTCACATATATATCTAAAACAGAAATTTCCCATGTAGTAGTATGTTATATAGCTAAAAATTTCCATCTTGCAAAAGGGAAAATAACAAAACGGCAGTTTTGCGAAAAAAAACTTTGCCGTCGGTAAATTTTCCGTTTTTTCACGGATTTTTTTTATAGTGTACATTGTAATAGCAATTTCAACACTTACTTATCAACCTATCTTATATTACTTAAAAGATTCTTATATTCCTTATGTTCCTTAACATTTAGTTAACTTTAATATTCAGACAAATATATATATATATATAATAAAGATGAAATCACAAATATATGAACAAATTGGTAAAATTCTAAAGATGAACAAGATATGAACATAGAAAACCATTATGTAAAATAAAGAACTATGAATAACCCACAGAATCATCAAGGAGCCTGCAGGTTAATTCATAGTGAAGATGCATTATTTCATCTATTTTTGTCGGCATTAAGCCTAAATTAGCTCCTAATAGCGCATCATAAAGGAAAATAAATGATAAAAAACCAAGAGATCTGAAGAAAGATACACCTCACACAGGATATTAAAAATTATTAGAACATAATACCTCAATTACATACTAGGATCCAAAACTTCAGAAACTTGGCTCTCTATATTATAGCATGTGAGGATGCAAATAGATTTAGGACTATTAGAACATGTGGGCAGCAGTTGAGCCACTGAAAACCAAATCATTGCTGCCATGTGGTGTGAAAAAGGAAAACTATATTGTAACTAGATTTTTAACAAAAATGTTTAGTGCTGCCATCTATACCCATAAAAAAGAATGAAATTAATTGAAGAAATCAAGAAATGACTTAGATTAACATTTATTTAAAGTAGAATGAAAAAATAGGAATAAACTTAATAAGTACTGAGTAAATATAAAATAAAATAAATAATTATACAAAAATAAATAAATAAAACGGCATTGATTAAATTAATTATTTTTAAAACAAATATTATAAAATAAAAAATGAGTATATAAATAACATTTAAAAGCAATGGGGATTATTTTGATATAGTAAAATATAGCCTTGTATTATGTACCAATATGTGAAAATTACTGATAAATTTATGATGTTAAATGCATGATACTCCTATTTTTTTTAATATATCCATATAATATATAAGCATATATACATACACATATACATGCTCACACACATATAAACATATAAGGTTTTTAAGATTTTTTTAGCATTCCCGACATCAACCCTCCATAATGATATTTTTATTTATTTTATTTTTTTATAATAGTGTAGAATGTATGTAAAACATATAGACACACAAACTTTTTTTATATAAATTTTTGTGTATGTTTTTGTGATTTTTTCAGCCCACCCTCCATACATCCTTTCACATCCCACCCTCCATAATAGTATTTTCGATTTTTTAATTCAGTAACCGCCGCCAAATAAAATCCTATTCGTTCTCAACCAAATAGATTTTAATAAGCGGCTGATTTTTATATCCGATGAACAATCCCGAACCCAAAAACGAAGGTGGTTTCCCCACAAACTCGGAAAGAAATTGCAAAATGTGACATCTAATGATATTAACAAACACGATTATTTTTTTTTTGTTTAAAATTAGTTAATTGTTCATTCAAAATTAATAATTACATATAAAATTAATAAATACTTACTACATATAAAAATAATTTAATTGTGCATTATTACTCACATTATTCGGCTTTATGAGAAACTTAATGGTTCTTTGTTTGGTCGAAACTATAAACGTTCAATGGTTTTCGCAAGAGAGTAATACTGGCTGTACAGTTCCTGCTCTGCAACCCGATTCTCTCGTATCCTTCTGAGTGTATGAAGAGCTTTAAGCGCATTACTAGCAGTGGATAGAGGATCTGGTCCTTCATCTACGTCGGAATCCTCATCTTCACAAGCTGGCCTGATTGAAACTTGCGAAAACAAGAGCTGCTCCACTATTTATGAGTCAGATATTCCACTGGAGGTTGGGAGATTTTAGTCAATTTCAACATATTGAAGGAAATCATTGTCAAATTCTTCCTTACCTTCAGAGGTGGTAGCAATTTCTCGTGACTCTTCGAATTTAAATCCGCAAACCAAGAAGCAATTTCTTATCGTGTCTTTTGCCACACTGCCACAAGATATTTTAATTTAATGCATTGCATCCGACATACTGACTGAATTTGCTATGGAGCTTACAGAAGAAGACGCAGATGAATCACATACTTCGATTACTGTTACTGCTTTTTTGACCAATTCCTTCTTATAACATATAAAAGCTTTGATGATCAGGTGACTGTATAACACTGGTAGTGTTAGGCGGGAAAAAAACATTATTTTTAAGTGCTTCAGTGTTAAATCTGAAGGATGTGTAGCGCAATTGTACAGTCGTGGAAAAAAAGTTAACACCCCATACTAAACCCTCAACGAATTATCGTAGAAGAAAGTTACTGGTACCGAACGATTGGAAATAAAGTTTACTTTTGAATGATGTATAGAAAATTTACTTAGGGGGCCATCTACATATTAAAACGAACCCAAACTTAAATTTTTTCAACGGCGATACACAATTTTAACAAGAAATTTCAATTTTTCGGTTCAAACTATGTCTAGTCACCACATTTCAAGTCATTTGAATAATAAGTTTTTGAATTATAAACATTCAAAATTTAGTGCTTCTAATATTAAATTACATTTTCATATTTTCATTACTATCTCCTGAAATTATACTCCTAAAGTCCTAATTTTTTGTGTAGCAAAAATACTAAAATACCCAAACAAAAATACGTTGAATTTGCAATTTTTATAATTTTATGATATGAATTATGAAATTAATATTGGAAAAAATTATGAATTGCCACCTACAATTTTTTTGATGGATTTAGATTTATTCGGTCCTGCTTTATCGAAAACCAAAATTTCACATTTTTCTTCTAAGTAGTTTTCAAATTATGCTTAAACAAGTAAGAAAATTATACGTTAAGCATAGATTATTAAACACTTCCCAACCCTTCCTGAATGCTTTAACAAAACTTCGTTATTTAGGAAATAAGGTATATAAGAGAACTAAGTAAACATTTTAAAAAACGCATAAAACATTTGAAAAACTGATTTCAGCAGTTACCGTAAATATGTATTCTAGTTCTTTTGAACAGCCCTGTATTTGATCTGTAGGTTCGTATATATACTATATAATGGGGAGATTTAGTTTAGAAGAAAACGTATAACAGGTTGGAATTTCTCTTTCAACAATTTATACTAATAGATGAAAGCATACCTGAATACTTTTGTACAACCCTATAGTTAACCTAGCACCTTTATTACACGCCACTATTTGCCTAAAATTTAATTCAAACTAAAACGCTCTTAAAACTACTGAAATCACATTTCCAGAAATTATCATTTATAGACGGCTATGTATCCAATTCTTTGTGTGACCCTGTATATCATTTTATCTATATTCTACAAACATTTCTTAGTAAACTAAATGCAGTTCAACGTAAAAATGCATAACTCATTTAAAAACCACCTTTAAGCAATTTGCAATCATACCCAGTAACCATTACGAATTCTTTTGTGTAGCCCTGAATATGAATTATAGCATTTATACACACCATATACTATACATAAATATAGTGAAACATAAAAGCGCATAACATAATTAAAAATGCATTTCCAGCAATCATCGCTACTGTACAGTACTTCGGATACAATATTGTATCTGAAATCTTTTGTGTGTCCCTGTAAATGTCATGCACTTCGTATTAATAAGTTGTAGTAAACCTCAGCGATATATATCAGTTTCATTATACATAAAATAATTTAACATAATTAAAATACGCCGCAAGCAATTCCCTCCACTACTATATCATTATGTAACGGAATTCTTTTGTGTAGCTCAGTAAATGAATAATAACTATATTCTACAGAATGCATATTTTAGTGCACTTGATAAATGCAAATCAATTTTATTATGTTTGAAATCATGTAAACTCATTAAAAATCATTTTAAACAATTTTTTCCCATAGGCCGTAATGTAACGGAAAACTTTTGACTGTCCCTGTAAATGAAACAAACATGCTTGATACATCATTTGAAATAGGGAACGTGCTATGGTAAACATTAACAACATTAAAAAATTTCAGAGTAATCCGAGTATATTTACGGGAGTTAGAGCCCGAGCAGACGGACAGACAAACCGAAGTCATAAACACTTTTTAACTTTGTTGGAAAGCGTTAAAAACGGCAAAATGATGGTTTAAGGGGCCGTCTATGATAGAAGTGACTAGATATTTTGAAATTTCTTATGCTACCCAGTAATCTAGCAGTCTTAAATGACTGCTTGAGTGACGTTTAAGATGCCTTGATCAAGAAGGGGGTTCTCTCGGTCAACAATCGAGTACCGAACTTCAATTTGGATACAGCCCCTAAAATACGCTCGTTTTAAAGCAATTAATTTCTCGGAAACTTATCTTACGAATTGCATAAAAATTCGTTTTTACGCTAATTGAAAGGTGTAGAGTTCATTTATGCTGTCAAAATTGAGTACTGCTATTGAAAAAACAAAGTTATGGTTCGTTTTATTATGTAGATGGCCCCAATAAGCAAATTTTATATCATAATTTAAAAGTAGACTTTATTACCAATCGTGTGCTACCAGTAACTTTCTTTTACGATAATTTTTTGCAGAGTTAGTAAGGGGTGTTTACTCTTTTTTTTCCACGACTGTACGTAAGCAGGGCAATATTTTCCGTACGTTTTTTGTCCCATTGCACAAGAAAATCAGTGAAAATTGGAGATGTCATCCACGATGTCTTATTGTTGCGGTAGTTCACTGGAAAACTCTTCACTCCTTTAAAATAGCGCGATTTCTTACTTCCTCCATTGACTAAAGGTGTTTTCTTAATGGTCCCCGTCATGCTGCACGTCAGAAGAACAGTTATACGTTGTTTAATTCTGTATAATCCTTCACTGGAGTCTGTTTTTAATGTATTAGTATATGCTCTGGTAATGTCTGATAAAAAGTATCGATTCATCAGTGTTAAAGATTTGAAAAGGATCATACTCTTTCAACAAAATTTAGCGAAAAACAATATTGTTTCGTTCTTTCCATCGTGACAACTAGCCATCAGTGGATTGGAAGTTTTCAACACTCATCGTTCTACATTATTCTTCTACGAAATTTGAGGGAAGAAATTGGTTGTTAGGACACGTAAAGGGCGTGTTTATTGCTAAGCAATTGCGACTCTCTGGGATATCTGCTGTAATTTTAGGTAGATTTCGTATGAAATACTACCTATTGCGATCGCTCCTATGTTGGAATTTCTGAAAAAATTTTGCACATCTACGCCGATCATGACCCCTAGAACCCAAAGCCACCCTCAGTAAAAAATTATATATATATATATATATATATATATATATATATATATATTTCATCAATAAAAAATGCAAAAACACCATAACCTGAAAAGAAGGTGTATATCAGGAATATTTAACTATAGAAATCCCAAAAACTTTCAAAAATACAGGTAAAAAACAAAACACAGGCAAAAAACTGTCTGTTCTTCATCAGTGGGAGGACAGACAGACCTAACTCCACCCCCCACTGTTAAACGCTTGCAGGTTTCTGAACACACGTCCATCCTGCACTCAATACATAAAAAAATATTTGATTATATACTAATTATCTATACTCATATTATAAAGAGGAAAAAATTGTTTATTTGTCGGAGGTAAGCTCTGGAACTACCGAACTCCACCCCCACTGTTAAACGCTTGCAGGTTTCTGAACACACGCCCATCCTGCACTCAATACATAAAAAAATATTTGATTATATACTAATTATCTATACTTCATCAATACTCCTATTATAAAGAGGAAAAAATTGTTTATTTGTAGGAGGTAAGCTCTGGAACTACCGAACCGATTCCAAAAGTAATGGTATCAAAATGATGGTGTTAGTCCAACTTAGAACATAGGCTATATCTTATGTCGGTGCCACTACCCAAAGGGGTGTAGGAGCAAAAACCGTTCTAAAAATGCGATTTTAGCGTTACTGAAGGGCCTAGAAATATGAAATCTTGAATATTAGTTACTTATAAGATATAAATGATGTCTAAGAACAGTTCTTAAACAATTCGAAATTTAAAAGGGGTGAAAATGCACAAAAAGCGTTCTAAAAAACGTTCTAAATGGTAGTTTCTACACAATCTCAGGAAATACCAAACCGATTTAAAAAATATTGGTGTCAAAATGATGATGACAACGCTTGCTCTAAGATAGGCTATTTTTTATGTCGGTGTCACTACCCCAAAGGGGGTGCAGGAGCAAAAAACGTTCTAAAAATGCAATTTTTTGTGTTACTGAAGGGCGTAGAATCATGAAATTTGGAATGGTAGTTACTTATAAGATATAAATAATATCTAAGAACATTTTCTAAACAATTAGAAATTTAAAAGGGGTGAAAATGCACAAAACGTGTTCTAAAAAACGTTCGAAATAGTGGTTTCTGCACAATCTCAGGAAATACCAAACCGAGGAAATACCAAACCGATTAAAAAAATAATGGTGTCAAAATGATGGTGACAATGCTTGCTCCAAGATAGGCTATATTTTATGTCGGTGCCACTACCCCAAAGGGGGTGAAGGAACAAACAACGTTCTAAATTACGGTTTTTGCGTTACTGAAGGGCCTAGAAATATGAAATTTGAAATATTAGCTACTTATTAGATATAAAGGATTTCTAAGAACAGTTCTTAAACAATTCGAAATTTGAAAGGGGTGAAAATGCGCGAAAATCGTTCTAAAAAACGTTGTAAATGGTGGTTTCTACACAATCTCAGGAAATATCAAACCAATTTAAAAGATAATGGTGTCAAAATAAGGGTGTCAAAATGACGGTGACAACCCTTGCTCCAACATATGCTATGTTTCGGTGCTATTACCCGAAAGGGGGTTGCAGGAGCAAAAAACTTTCTAAAAATGCAATTTTTGCATTACCGAAGGGCCTAGAAATAGGAAATTTGAAATATTAGCTACTTATTAGATATAAAGGATTTCTAAAAACAGTTCTTAAAAGATTCGAAATTTAAAAGGTGTGAAAATGCCCGAAAAGCGTTCTAAAAAACGTTCTAATGGTGGTTTCTACACAATCTCAGGAAATATCAAACAGATCTAAAAAATAATGGCGTCAAAATGATGGTGACAACACTTGCTCCAACATAGGCGGTGTTTTATGTCGGTGCCACTACCCCAAAGGGGGTGCAGGAGAAAAACGTTCTAAATTGCGACTTTTGCGTTACCGAAGGGCCTAGAATCGTGAAATTTGGAATGGTAGTTAGTTATTAGATATCAATGATCTATAAGGACATTTCCTAAAAAAAAAATCGAAATTTAAAAGGGGGTCAAAATGCGCAAAAAGCGTTGTAAAAAACTTTCTAAATTGCGATTTCTATGCAATCTCAGGAAGTACTGAACCGATTTCAAATATAATGGTGTAAAAATGATGGTGACAGATCTTGCTCCAAGATAGGCTATATTTTATATGTGTTTCCACTACCCCAGAGGAGATGCAGGAGTATAATGCGCGAAAAGCGTTCTATAAACGTTCTAAATGCCGATTTGTCGGCAATATCTCAGGAAGAATGAATCTGATTTCAAACGTAATATTAGGAAATTGATGCTGACAGCCTCTGCTCTAACATAGACACTGTTTTATGTCGTTATCACTATCACCAAGACGTTGCAGGAGAGAAAAAGCGTTCTAAATTTCGATTTTTGTGATCGGTAGGGGTTAGCAACTTAAAATTAGGCAAGGTACATATTTATTATATATAAATGATCTTTTAGAACAGTTTCGGAAAAATTGGAAATTTAAAAAGGGGTGAAAATGCGCGAAAAGCGTCTTAAAAACGTTCTAAATTGCGATTTCTACTCAATCTAAGGAAATACCAAAGCTATTTCAAAATTAATGGTTGCAAGTCAATGGTGACAGTCTCTGTTATAACATAGGTTATATATTATGTTGCTGTCACTACCATCTGAGGGTATCAAAAGCAAAACATGTTCTAATTTGCGTTTTTTGCACAACTGAGGGGTCTAACACTTTGAAGTATAGCATGGTATTTACGTACAAGATGCAACTGCTTTCTAAGAACAGTCGAAAGAAAATTCCAAATTTAAAAAAATGAAGTGAGTGAAAAGCGTTATAAATTACAATTTTTAAGCAAACTTATAAATTATCAAACCGATTAAAAAAATAATGATGACAAATTTTGGTGATACAACCTGCTCAAACATAAGCTATATTTTATGTCTGTTCCACTACCACCAGAGGGTTGCAGGAGCTAAAAACTTTCTAAATTGCGATTTCTGTGATACTGAAAAGGCTAGAAACTTTAAATATGACATGGTAGTTACTCATAAAATACAAATGCCCTCGAATGAACGTCGAAAATAAATTCGGATTAAAAAGGGGTGAAGCGAAGGGGAGGTGCGAAAAGCATTCTAAAAAAGTTCTAAATTACGATTCTATGCAATTTCAGGGAATATAAACCGATTATAAAAGTAATAGTTGCGAATCAATGGTAACAGTCTCTGATCCTACACAGGCTATATTTTATGGCGGTGATTCTACCACCTGGGGTTTACAGGAACAACAAACGTTCTAAAAAAGGGTTTTAAAAGCTTTTCAAATTACGTTTCTGTGGAATATTAGGAAATAACAAACCGATTTCAAAATTAATGTCGCAAATTAATGGTGACACTTCCTGTTTCAACATAGCCCTTTATGTTGAGAGACGTGGTAGGACTTGGAATTTGACATGATGGTTAATTTTAAGATGTAAGAAGATGGTTTCTAAAAAATTCAAAACTTCAAATGAATACTGAAATGAGCATAAAAATTAGCGTATTAATTGAGCATAAAAGTTTCAAAATATTTTCTAAATTATCATTTATTTATTTTTATTTCATTTTATTAATTTAAGTCTCATTTCCGCCTAATGCAGTGTAATAAGGATGTTTAATAAAACTGTGTTTTAAATAGTAATTTTTGAATTATTCCCAAAAGTAATAAGTACATTTTAATAAAATAAAATATTACCTTTTAATAAAATAAAAATTTAGTTAGTACTTTTTAATAAAAATTAGACATATAAATATCACTTGGCATATTTCAAATATTACGCGAGCAAAGCCGCGGGGTTTGCTAGTCATGTATACTCCTATTATAAAGAGGAAAAAATTGTTTATTTGTCGGAGGTAAGCTCTGGAACTACCGAACCGATTCCAAAAGTAATGGTATCAAAATGATGGTGTTAGTCCAACTTAGAACATAGGCTATATCTTATGTCGGTGCCACTACCCCAAAGGGGGTGTAGGAGCAAAAAACGTTCTAAAAATGCGATTTTAGAGTTACTGAAGGGCCTAGAAATATGAAATTTGAGTATTAGTTACTTATAAGATATAAATGTCTAAGAACAGTTCTTAAACAATTCGAAATTTAAAAGGGGTAAAAATGCACAAAAAGTGTTCTAAAAAACGTTCTAAATCGTAGTTTCTACACAATCTCAGGAAATACCAAATCGATTTAAAAAATATTGGTGTCTTAATGATGGTGACAACGCTTGCTCCAAGATTGGCTATGTTTTATATCGGTGTCACTACCCCAAAGGGGGTGCAGGAGCAAAAAACGTTCTAAAAATGCGATTTATGTGTTACTGAAGGGCTTAGAAACATGAAATTTGAAATATTAGCTATTTATTAGATATAAAGGATTTTTAAGAACAGTTCTTAAACAATTCGAAATTTGAAAGGGGTGAAAATGCGCGATAAACGTTCTAAAAAACGTTCTAAATTGTGGTTTCTACACAATTTCAGGAAATACCAAACCGATCTAAAAAATAATGGCGCAAAATGTTGCTGACAACCTTTGCTCCAACATAGGCGATGTTTTATGTCGGTGCCACTACCCCAAAGGGGGTGCAGGAGAAAAACGTTCTAAATTGCGGCTTTTGCGTTACGGAAGGGCTTAGAATCGTGAAATTTGGAATGGTAGTTAGTTATAAGATATCAATGATCTCTAAGGACATTTCCTAAAAAAATCGAAATTTAAAAGGGGTTCAAAATGCGCAAAAAGCGTTGTAAAAAACTTTCTAACTTTAAAAAACTTTTCGTTCTAAAAACGTCCTAAATGCCGATTTGTCGGCAATATCTCAGACAATATCTGATTTCAAACGTAATATTAGGAAATTGATGCTGACAGCCTCTGCTCTAACATAGACACTGTTTTATGTCGTTATCACTATCACCAAGACGTTGCAGGAGCAAAAAAGCGTTCTAAATTTCGATTTTTGTGATCGGTAGGGGCTAGCAACTTAAAATTAGGCAAGGTACATATTTATTAGATATAAATGATATTTAAGAACAGTTTCGAAAAAATTGGAAATTTAAAAAGGGGTGAAAATGCGCGAAAAGCGTCCTAAAAATGTTCTAAATTTCGATTTCTACTCAATCTAAGGAAATACCAAAGCTATTTCAAAAGTAATGGTTGCAAATAAATGGTGACAGTCCCTGCTATAACATAGGTTATATTTTATGTTGCTGTCACTACCATCTGAGGCTGAGGTTTGCAAAACAAAACATGTTCTAATTTGCGTTTTTTGCACAACTGAGGGGTCTAACACTTTGAAGTATGGCATGGTATTTACTTACAAGATGCAACTGCTTTCTAAGAACAGTCGAAAGAAAAAGAGTGAAAAGCGTTATAAATTACAATTTTTAAGCAAACTTATAAATTACCAAACCGATTAAAAAAATAATAATGACAAATTTTGGTGATAGAATCTGCTCAAACATAAGCTATATTTTATGTCTGTTCCACTGCCACCAGAGGGTTGCAGGAGCTAAAAACTTTCTAAATTGCGATTTCTGTGATAATGAAAAGGCTAGAAACTTTAAATATGACATGGTAGTTACTTATAAAATATAAATGCCCTCGAAGGAACGTCGAAAATAAATTCGAATTAAAAAGGGGTGAAACGATGGGGAGGTGCGAAAAGCATTCTAAAAAAGTTCTAAATTACGATTCTATACAATTTCAGGGAATATAAACCGATTATAAAAGTAATAGTTGCGAATCAATGGTAACAGTCTCTGATCCTACACAGCCTATATTTTATGGCGGTGATTCTACCACCTGGGGTTTACAGGAACAACAAACGTTCTAAAAAAGGGTTTTAAAAGCTTTTCAAATTACGTTTCTGTGGAATATTAGGAAATAACAAACCGATTTCAAAATTAATGTCGCAAATTAATGGTGACACTTCCTGTTTCAACATAGCCCTTTATGTTGAGAGACGTGGTAGGACTTGGAATTTGACATGATGGTTAATTTTAAGATGTAAGAAGATGGTTTCTAAAAAATTCAAAACTTCAAATGAATACTGAAATGAGCATAAAAATTAGCGTATTAATTGAGCATAAAAGTTTCAAAATATTTTCTAAATTATCATTTATTTATTTTTATTTCATTTTATTAATTTAAGTCTCATTTCCGCCTAATGCAGTGTAATAAGGATGTTTAATAAAACTGTGTTTTAAATAGTAATTTTTGAATTATTCCCAAAAGTAATAAGTACATTTTAATAAAATAAAATATTACCTTTTAATAAAATAAAAATTTAGTTAGTACTTTTTAATAAAAATTAGACATATAAATATCACTTGGCATATTTCAAATATTACGCGAGCAAAGCCGCGGGGTTTGCTAGTCATGTATACTCCTATTATAAAGAGGAAAAAATTGTTTATTTGTCGGAGGTAAGCTCTGGAACTACCGAACCGATTCCAAAAGTAATGGTATCAAAATGATGGTGTTAGTCCAACTTAGAACATAGGCTATATCTTATGTCGGTGCCACTACCCCAAAGGGGGTGTAGGAGCAAAAAACGTTCTAAAAATGCGATTTTAGAGTTACTGAAGGGCCTAGAAATATGAAATTTTGAGTATTAGTTACTTATAAGATATAAATGTCTAAGAACAGTTCTTAAACAATTCGAAATTTAAAAGGGGTAAAAATGCACAAAAAGTGTTCTAAAAAACGTTCTAAATCGTAGTTTCTACACAATCTCAGGAAATACCAAATCGATTTAAAAAATATTGGTGTCTTAATGATGGTGACAACGCTTGCTCCAAGATTGGCTATGTTTTATATCGGTGTCACTACCCCAAAGGGGGTGCAGGAGCAAAAAACGTTCTAAAAATGCGATTTATGTGTTACTGAAGGGCTTAGAAACATGAAATTTGAAATATTAGCTATTTATTAGATATAAAGGATTTTTAAGAACAGTTCTTAAACAATTCGAAATTTGAAAGGGGTGAAAATGCGCGATAAACGTTCTAAAAAACGTTCTAAATTGTGGTTTCTACACAATTTCAGGAAATACCAAACCGATCTAAAAAATAATGGCGCAAAATGTTGCTGACAACCTTTGCTCCAACATAGGCGATGTTTTATGTCGGTGCCACTACCCCAAAGGGGGTGCAGGAGAAAAACGTTCTAAATTGCGGCTTTTGCGTTACGGAAGGGCTTAGAATCGTGAAATTTGGAATGGTAGTTAGTTATAAGATATCAATGATCTCTAAGGACATTTCCTAAAAAAATCGAAATTTAAAAGGGGTTCAAAATGCGCAAAAAGCGTTGTAAAAAACTTTCTAACTTTAAAAAACTTTTCGTTCTAAAAACGTCCTAAATGCCGATTTGTCGGCAATATCTCAGGCAATATCTGATTTCAAACGTAATATTAGGAAATTGATGCTGACAGCCTCTGCTCTAACATAGACACTGTTTTATGTCGTTATCACTATCACCAAGACGTTGCAGGAGCAAAAAAGCGTTCTAAATTTCGATTTTTGTGATCGGTAGGGGCTAGCAACTTAAAATTAGGCAAGGTACATATTTATTAGATATAAATGATATTTAAGAACAGTTTCGAAAAAATTGGAAATTTAAAAAGGGGTGAAAATGCGCGAAAAGCGTCCTAAAAATGTTCTAAATTTCGATTTCTACTCAATCTAAGGAAATACCAAAGCTATTTCAAAAGTAATGGTTGCAAATAAATGGTGACAGTCCCTGCTATAACATAGGTTATATTTTATGTTGCTGTCACTACCATCTGAGGCTGAGGTTTGCAAAACAAAACATGTTCTAATTTGCGTTTTTTGCACAACTGAGGGGTCTAACACTTTGAAGTATGGCATGGTATTTACTTACAAGATGCAACTGCTTTCTAAGAACAGTCGAAAGAAAAAGAGTGAAAAGCGTTATAAATTACAATTTTTAAGCAAACTTATAAATTACCAAACCGATTAAAAAAATAATAATGACAAATTTTGGTGATAGAATCTGCTCAAACATAAGCTATATTTTATGTCTGTTCCACTGCCACCAGAGGGTTGCAGGAGCTAAAAACTTTCTAAATTGCGATTTCTGTGATAATGAAAAGGCTAGAAACTTTAAATATGACATGGTAGTTACTTATAAAATATAAATGCCCTCGAAGGAACGTCGAAAATAAATTCGAATTAAAAAGGGGTGAAACGATGGGGAGGTGCGAAAAGCATTCTAAAAAAGTTCTAAATTACGATTCTATACAATTTCAGGGAATATAAACCGATTATAAAAGTAATAGTTGCGAATCAATGGTAACAGTCTCTGATCCTACACAGCCTATATTTTATACCGGTGATTCTACCACCTGGGGTTCACAGGAACAACAAACGTTCTAAAAAACGGCTTTCAAAGCTTTTTAAATTACGTTTCTGTGGAATATTAGGAAATAACGAACCGATTTAAAAATTAATGTTGGTAAATTAATGGTGACAGTTCCTGTTTCAACATAGCCCTTTATGTTGAGAGAGGTGGTAGGACTTGGAATTTGACATAATAGTTAATTTTAAGATGTAAGAAGATGGTTTCTAAAAAATTCAAAACTTCAAATGAATACTGAAATGACCGTATTAATTGAGCATAAAAGTTTCAAAATATTTTCTAAAGTATCATTTTTTTTAGTTTTATTTCGTTTTATTAATTTAAGTCTCATTTCTGCCTAATGCAGTGTAATAATCATGTTTAATCAAACTGTGTTTTAAATAGTAATTTTTGAATTATTCCTAAAAGTAATAAGTAATTTTTAATAAAAAAAACTTTAATAAAAATTAGACATATAAATATCACTTGGCATATTTCAAATATTACGCGAGCAAAGCCGCGGGGTTTGCTAGTCATATTATAAACAGGAAAAAATTGTTTATTTGTCGGAGGTAAGCTCTGGAACTACCGAACCGATTCCAAAAGTAATGGTATCAAAATGATGGTGTTAGTCCAACTTAGAACATAGGCTATATCTTTTGTCCGTGCCGCTGGCCAAAAGGGGGTGCAGAAGCAAAAAACGTTCTAAAAATCTGATTTTTGTGTTACTGAAGGGTCTAGAAACATGAAATTTGGAATGGTAGTTACTTATAAGATACTAATGATCTCTAAGGACATCTCTTTAAAAAATCTAAATTAAAAAGGGATGAAAATGCGCAAAAAGCGTTCTAAAAAACGTTCTAAATGGCGATTTTTACGCAATTTCAGGAAGTACCAAACCGATTTAAAAAATAATGGTGTCAAAATGATGGTGACAACACTTGCTCCAGCATAGGCTACATTTTATGTCGGTGCCACTATCCCTAAAGGGGGTGCAGGAGAAAAAAAAACGTTCGAAATTGTGATTTTTGTGTTACTGAAGGTCCCAGATGCATGGAATTTGGAATGGTAGTTACTTATAAGATATAAATAATCTCTAAGAACATTTCTTAAAAAATTCGCAATTTAAAAGGGGTGAAAATGCGCGAAAAGAGTTCTAAAAAACGTTCTAAATGGCGATTTTTTACGCAATCTCAAGAAGTACCAAACCGATTTAAAAAATAATGGTGTCAAAATGATGGTGACAACACTGCAAATAGAAGCGTCTTAAATTTAGACACATATGTGACTGAAAAAGAATTTTAGACACTTAAGTGTCTTAATCTGAAAATTAAGATACATAAGCGTCTTACTATGACCATGGTGTAAACGAACTGAGAATAATGTCTAAAATATCCGCAAACGTCTTATTTTAAGACACTTCATTGCTTTAAACGTGTCTTAATTTAAGACGTTTTGATTCTTCCGACGCAATAACCACCAGGGGGCACTAGCACTCCCAGTTGCGCATGCGTTTTAGATGTCTTCGTTCGAAGTGGTATACGTTGTAATTCAAACAAAGTTTGTTTTTGTGTACGCGTGTATTTTAATTCGTTTTTTGCGAAATGTGAAGTACTGTGATTTTAATTCGTATTAACTTTGATTATTTATTTATTGAATACATACATCTGACGTGTGTGCTCGACATCAAATGTCTCTTAGAAGCTGTCGTCGATACAAGGGCGGGATAGACACAGAACAGAAGTAGACGACGGTTGAAGATTACACCCGGAAATTCTACAAAGCGTGTGCAATGGGCTTAGTGTTAACTCGTATCAATTTATATCAATAATATTGTGTTATTCATCTTCGTCCTGTCGAAGCTGGCAAAAAAAAAGAAACTTTTGTCTGGCGGGTCCTATTTTTAGGATGAAACATCTCATTCTTTAAATATGGCTAGTCGGATGTATTATGGGATTACCTTTTAAACTGATGAAAGTCTTTCTCCCTCACTGTGGTTGTGGTAGTTTTTAAAATTTCAAATCGAGGAATATTTCTTACCTCTTGCAGCAACTCAAGTAAGTTTCTTTATAGTAGTAAAATTAGTGTATTTTATGATTTTATTTATTGTACTAAACAAAATCCTGCATGAAATTTAATTAGTTTTGAATCTGTTCGCAAAAAACCCTACTAATTCTAGAAGTATATATTTTTAAACTTATGACGTTCTTTTTTATTACGAATTATATATTCAATGTCAGTTCTTAGTTTCAATGGATAATTTTTATCTCGCAGTAAATGACGGCCACAAGGAAGTAAAGAAAAAAAAAACTTTGAAAGATGACCTAATGCTTTCTTACTTCCTGGCATAAAACCGCAGATTAAAAAAAGATAAATAAAGTAAATGAGACTGGTCTATTATATGAAGCTGCCTGTAAAAATATACATATGTATTTGATTTGCAATCAACTCTAATACTGATTTTTTTATTATTTTTAATAAAAAAGTAATTTGAAATTTATAATGGGAAAAAGTAAAAACCTCTAACTAGATTTCGTATTTAAAATTGTGGTAACTTTATTTATATGCACTTATACGAAAAATACAAAAATGACAGACGTTACTGTATATATTTAAGACGAAAGAAGTTTGGAAATCATAAGTTATTTTTTCCTCATGTTTTTAATATAGAATATGTACTTATTTGTTTTTATTGATAGTTGAATAGCTTTTGTGAGTACCCTCTGATCTACATAAAAACTTGCCCATGTGGAAATATAAATTTTTTAAAAACATAATTTTTAAATAAGTATTTTCATTTTTGGGGGGGGGGGGTGGAGGGGGGGATTTTGCATGAATTTTTGTAAAGCTGATATCTTAAATCTTGCACTGATTATAATGAAAGTTTTGAACTTTTAGAGTAGGACAAGTTTAGAAACGCAAATATATTTAACAAAATACCAAAGTCATTTTTTCCCCAATGTTATTAAAGTAGAATATTTATTTATTTATTTTCATTATTCATAGTTAAATGGCTGTTGTGATTATCAAGTGATGTATATGTAAAATTGCCTATGTGGCAATATATTTTTTTATATTTTCATTTTTTTGGGGGGGGGGAGGGGGGGGGATTTTTGCAATTTTCGTACATCTGATATTTTAAATCTTTTTCCATACATTCAACCGAGTATAATAAATATTTTGAACTTTTAGAGTAGGACAAGATTATAAAATATATATATATATATTTATCTATGTACCTTAAAAGCCCTTAATAGCGAACACTTCGGGACCGCGGAATTTGTCCGATAATTGGAGATGTCTACTTTTTGAGGTAAAAATATACAAATATGTATGTCTGCTGATTAAAAAAGTATTCGTTAAATAGAGGTGTTCGCTATTCGAGAATGTCCATTAACCTCCACAACGGATACTCCCGAATACCGGACATCTCAATTTAGACAACTATAATACAGGGTTGCGTTTTTTGCAAAAGTACTTCTTGATTAAAGGAAGGGCAAACTGGGAAGTGCCCCGTCCCCCTACGACTGTAGTGCCCCCAAATTTGATGTGCAATATTTGTAAAGCTTATATTTTAAATCTGTTTCGAAATTGTACTGATTATAATCAATATTTTGAACTTTTAAAGTAAAATAAGGTTAAAAACAAAATAAATTTTAAAAAATCTAATATTTAGATAAATATTTTTGTTTTTTAATCTTGTTCTACTCCTGAAGTTCAAGATATTGATTATAATCAGTACAATGTCGTAAAAGATTTTAAATTATCAACGTAACGAAAATTGTATACCAAAACTGAGAGCACCAAAAAAATCAGGCTGTATTGGGGGGGGGGGGGGGGAGGGGCAGGACCACAGCCAAATATTTTCCAGGATTCAACGTGGTCAAACATGGCTACGTATGATGCTTACAAAAAAATGGATGCGATTCAGACGTTTTGAAGTGTCTGAAATTCAGACGCAAAAAGTGTCTGAAAAATTCAGACATTTTAAAATGTCTGAAAATTGAACACTCCATTTCAGACACTTAAGTGTCTGAATTTCAGACATTTTAATTTAGAGTGAACCCTTGCTCCAATATAGGCTACATTTTATGTCGGTGCCACTACCCCTAAAGGGGGTGCAGGAGCAAAAAAACGTTCGAAATTGCAATTTTTGTGTTACTGAAGGTCCGATTGGGAAGGTCTGAAACGTAGTGTTCAATTTTCAGACGTTTTAAAATGTCTGAAAATTTTCAGACACTTCTTGCGTCTGAATTTCAGACACTTAAGTGTCTGAAACAGCAGTGTTCGATTTTTAGACGTTTTAAAGTGTCTTAAAATTTTTAGACACTTCTTGCGTCTGAATTTCAGACATTTCAAATGTCTTAATTACGGCCATCTTTGTCCCGTTATTTTTTGTCAATATGAAGCCATCTTTGACCACTTTTCTTTCTAAACTATATACGCAGCCATGTTTGACCACATTGAATCATTTTTTACAAATGGGAATCATTTGTTACCATAAAGCAAAGCTGATTGCAGCGTGAGAAAAACTGGGATATTTCTGTGCCCCCTGATTTTAGGGCACCCCAAATTGGGTATGAAATTTTCAAAAAGCTGATATTTTAAATATGTTTTGACCTTGGGATGATTATAATCAGTATATTCACCTAAATATGTATTTACGTGATATCATATATGCCCTATGGCGTCAAAAATGTTAATTACTTTTAAAGACAACTTCAAATGAATTCTAGGCCAGAGACTTGGTATTTCTTCTCCCCCCCCCCCCCCACCGCCTTCATATACTGTTACAAAAAAAAAAATTAAGCCTATTCGATGTCATCAAATACATATTTGGACAAATATATCCTTTTCTTTAACCTAATAATGATCTAAAAGTACAAAATATTTATTAAAATACGTATAAGGTCAAAACAAATTTAAAATATCAGCTTTATGGAAATTTAATACCAAGTTTTGGGGCCCGTAAAGCAAAAGACCCATAGAAACAGCCCACTTTGTCCAAGCTGCAATCAGCTCTGCTTTATGGTAACAAATTATTCCCATTTATAAAAAATGATTCACCCCTTTCGGAATGAAACCCATCCTTGTTTTGTTGAACAATTTTCTTCCCATTTAAATTAGATATTTCCAGTGAATTAATTTTTTTGCATTTTCATATCTGTGTTAAATAAAATCTAACACTAGATTCCACAAAATTGGAAGTATATGAGATTCAAAAAAAAAAAAAAAAAAAAAAAAATTGAGTAAGAAACTCTTACTTTTTTTTATGTCTCTTCGTTTTTATTATTATACTATTTATCATACAAATAAATACATAAACATTTGATAACCGCATATCGGCGGCTAAGGCGAACAGTAGTTATAGGATTCTGGATGGACAGCATGCCTATTTGACACTTTTTAAGCAATAAATAATATAGTAAATATCACTGTACAAATCTATTTTCGATAGTCTTAAGTTTTTTTTAATTTTACGAAATTTACGAAGTTAATTTTAGTAATATGTGAAACTGCTCAAAAGATAAAGAAAATCCTTGATATAAAAAATTAACTCATTATCTCTGTCTGTTAAAAATCTCTGGTTAATTTATATTCTGCTGTATTGGGAAATAGGAACAATAAATGAAATTGTATTTTAAAGCTTACTGTGTAAGTAACATTGACTTTTGGGTATGTTGCAGATGTGCAACACGATGATACTAAGGGTTAACCTTGTAGCATCTCAATGCAAGTTTATTATTTTATTTATATTTGGTCATAAAAACATACTAAATTTAAATGAAACTAACATAACGTGCGTTGAGTTGCTACATTATCAAATACAAAACAAAATAATCCTAAAAATCCGATCCCCCCCTCCCCCCCCCCCGAACCTCACCAAAAAAAAAAGGTCATTCTTTATTGTTATGGGTCTCTCTTCCTCTCCCCATATTAAATACATAAAAAGTAACTTGAGATTGAAGTCAAAAACATTTTCTTTCTGTTAACATGACGTTAAAAATAACTTACTTCGCTAGAAATTAAAAAAAACAAATGATGATAATATAAAAATATATGTGCAGATCAAACATAATTATAAGAATATTTATATTTTCAAACCTCATTACCTTACCAAAATATTAAATATCAGCACATTTTTTAAATAGGATTTTATTAAACTTGATTTTTTAAAATAATTTTTTAGCACAGATTGGAATAATTACGATGTTTTTTAGCATAGCTTGGATTAATTACAACGATTTATATTCCTTGTTTAAAGTATATTTTCAAGATGACTTTGTGGCTTGAAAATTAAATATGTTGTTGAGATGGAACACAGAAAATCAAAGCAGATTTTGTACCTTTTAAGTAAACTTTCGGTAGAATTATTAAAAAAAAAAAAAAAAAAAAAATGAATACTATAGAGGTAGGATTTATTTTCCATCGGAAAAACTCAAAGTATTTATAAAATATTCAGATATTGGAAATAATTTCACTCTGGTGCTTTCACGATTTCCTTTCATGTTCTATAACCATCATATAACGCAATCATAACATTTATCATATGTAAGTTTAAATTTGATAATATTGAAACATTTACTTCGAAAATATACTCTGTAAGAGAATTAAATGTAATGATACTCTTGTCATTGTTGCAAAAAATGAAAATTAACATGTAAAATTATATCATAAATATAAAGTACTGAAAATTGAAAGAAAAGAAAAACAAAAAACAAACGATGATAATATAAAAATATGTTTCAGATCAAACATAATTATAAGAATATTTATATTTTCAAACCTCATTACCTTCCCAAAATATTAAATATCAGCACATTTTTCTTAATAGAATTTTATTCAACTTGATTTTTTAAAATAATTTTTTAGCACAGCTGTTTTTTAGCATAGCTTGGATTAATTACCACGATTTCTATTCCTTGTTTAAAGTATATTTTCAAGATGACTCTGCGGCTTGAAAATTAAGAATGTTGTTGAGATGGAACACAGAAAATCAAAGCAGATTTTGTACCTTTTAAGCAAGCTTTCAGTAGAATTATTAAAAAAAAAAAAAATGAATACTATATAGGTAAGATTTATTTTCCATTGGAAAAACTAAAAAATATTTATAAAATATTCAGATATTCCAAATAACTTCACTCTGGTGCTTTCACTATTTCTTTTTATGTTCTACATCCATCATATAAAGCAATCACAACATTTATCATATATAAGTTTAAATTTGATAATATTGAAAAATTTACTTCGAAAATATACTCTGTAAGAGAATTAAATGAAATGATACTCTTGTCATTGTTGCAAAAAATGAAAATTAATATGTAAAATTATATCATAAATACAAAGTGTACTGAAAATTGAAAGGAAAGAAAAAGAAAAGCAAATGATGATAATATAAAATTATATTTGCAGATCAAACATAATTATAAGAATATTTATATTTTCAAACTTCATTACCTTCCCAAAATATTAAATATCAGCACATTTTTGTTAATAGGATTTTATTGAACTTGATTTTTTAAAATAATTTTTTAGCACAGCTTTGATTAATTACAACGATTTCTATTCCTTGTTTAAAGTATATTTTCAAGATGACTCTGTGGCTTGAAAATTAAATATGTTGTTGAGATGGAACACAGAAAATCAAAGCAGATTTTGTACTTTTTAAGTAAACTTTCGGTAGAATTATTAAAAAAAAAAAAAAAAAAAGAATACTATAGAGGTAGGATTTATTTTCCATTGGAAAAACTAAAAAATATTTATAAAATATTCAGATATTCCAAATAACTTCACTCTGGTGCTTTCACGATTTCCTTTCATGTTCTACATTCATCATATAAAGCAATCACAACATTTATCATATATAAGTTTAAATTTGATAATATTGAAACATTTACTTCGAAAATATACTCTGTAAGAGAATTAAATGAAATGATACTCTTGTCTTTGTTGCAAAAAATGAAAAGTAATATGTAAAATTATATCATAAATACAAAATGTACTGAAAATTGAAAGGAAAAAAAATGATGATAATATAAAAATATATGTGCAGATCAAACATAATTATAAGAATATTTATATTTTCAAACCTCATTACCTTCCCAAAATATTAAATATCAGCACATTTTTCAATAGGATTTTATTCAACTTTATTTTTTTAAATAATTTTTTAGCACAGCTTGTAATAAATCATATATAAGGTTAAATTTGATAATATTGAAACATTTACTTCGAAAATATACTCTGTAAGAGAATGAAATGAAATGATACTTTTGTCATTGTTGCAAAAAATGAAAATTAATATGTAAAATTAAGTATAATATAAAGTATTGAAAGTTGAAAAAAAAGAACTTAATAATGAAATATCATTTGAAATTAGATTCTTTTTATTTATGTATGGGCATTTGTTTATATAGATTAAATGATAATTGCAATTTGATCAAGCTATTTAGCAAGCATTAATATCTAAATATATGCATTGTTTTTTTTTAATAACAAGCAGGGAAAATTACTTCTGGGCTACAAAATATTTATTTATAAAATAGAGGTCTAAAGAAATATTAAACAAATTCATTATTTTGAAAATGATATGCATTTATTGAAAACACACAAATGAACACACAAGCCTTTTAAAACAAAACTAATTTTATTGGATGTAAAAAAGAACCAAATATGCAAATTATTAAAATAAAAATAATTTAGATTTTAAATAGCATTATATGTTTAATTATCTAATAAAAGTCACTATTTTTCTATAAAATTTCAGCTTGAAATAAAGTTCACATAATCGTACAAAAGGGTTCTTTCTTACCTTTTACCAGTGTAATCCATTTTCACAAACATGAAATAAAGTATTTCACGAAGTAGCGATAAAACACTATTTTTAAAAAAGTTATATGCACTTTAAAAAATATTCTTGATACTGCATACATCTATCGTGATACAACATATTTTTTTAATGCGCTACATAATAAAAATCATTACGAATGCGATATTTAAAAATCCGCATGCATTTCTGAACACACAGTCAAAAATAACTAGACATTTCTTTCTTTAAGAAGAACGTTATACGTAGTGTACATCCAAATACATGGTGTTTTAATATTGTAATAATATTTCTGTCAAGCACTGCACAACTAAAGAAAACTGCATTTAACTAAAGAAATCAGGAGCTTATCACAAAGCTAATGGTCGTTTAAAATCACCGTCACTTGAAATATTAAAAATACATGGTGTTTCAATATTGTAATAATATTTCTGTCAAGCACTGCACAACTAAAGAAAACTGCATTTAACTAAAGAAATCAGGAGCTTATCACAAAGCTAATGGTCGTTTAAAATCACCGTCACTTGAAATATTAAAAATACATGGTGTTTCAATATTGTAATAATATTTCTGTCAAGCACTGCACAACTAAAGAAAACTGCATTTAACTAAAGAAATCAGGAGCTTATCACAAAGCTAATGGTCGTTTAAAATCACCGTCACTTGAAATATTAAAAATACATGGTGTTTCAATACTGTAATAATATTTCTGTCAAGCACTGCACAACTAAAGAAAACTGCATTTAACTAAAGAAATCAGGAGCTTATCACAAAGCTAATGGTCGTTTAAAATCACCGTCACTTGAAATATTAATCGGCCAACAATCTTACATTAGACACATCTTCACAATAGAAATACCGGAAATACCCAAGGTTCTTCTACATAGAAATACCCTGTCAGCATATTTTTCCGCGCCCATTATTTCCGTTAATGACGCAATCGTTGGCTGAGAGACTGGCAGCTCAAACTCGGTCCTGATTTGCAGAATGAATTTCAGTTGATTTTTATCATCGGGAAATGAAATAATGTAGGAATAACGAATACAATTTTTTCTTCTTCATTAGTATATTTTTTAATGCGTTACAATTATCTATTATAAGATATAATTATTACAGTTAGGACGCTTTCAGACAAAGGCATAAAATAAATATTTTGTCGTCAAACTTTCAAATAACTTATCAAATTTTAATAAATTAGTAATAAATTGCTACATTTCAAATTAAACTTAGTAAATCCAGGGATTATTTTAATATAGCGACTTTTTATACCATACTTTTTATTATCTAATTATAAAACAGTAATGTGTAAATATGGCAGAAGATTTTTATTAAGGGACATTGACTTAGCATATGGGAAGCAGAGGAGAATTACCCCGATAGAAACTAGTTAAGGCGGGCAGCAACTGTTGCATAAAAATTATAGCATGAAACTATAATAGCCACTAAGGTAGGGTCGCATTATTTTAAATTGCTTCTGGTGCACAAAAACCTACGCTAAGCCATTAGGTGAGCATGTGTGTCGGGGGGAGGGGGTGGTGCCTAGCTGGTACGTTATTTTAATACAATTATTTGGAGAACTTTATATTTTGTGAAAGGCAATTCGTTAATTACTTTATTGCACTAAAAATAACTTAGTTCCAAAACTTAGTAAACGAACTAGTATTGCAATTTTGACAAACGCCCCATGGTCTAATCACGTCGCTTGTTTTATAAAGTAATACCAAATTTAATGCATGGAATTTTAAACGTCTTTCAACCATTCGAAAGCGTTTTCTAATTCTGCTTACATTTATAATGCAATTGTATATACAGTCATCATACATATGATACAATTGTATTACATTCAGACACTTAGGTGTCTGATTTCTAAATGTCTTAATTTCAGACGTATTATCATTTTTAAGACACTTTATTTAGTTCATCCATACCATGATCACAGTAAGACATTTACGTGTCTTAAATTTAGACATCTATGATGTCTGAAATTTCATATTCAGACACTTAAGTGTCTAAAATACTTTTTCAGTCACATATGTGTCTGAATTTAAGACGCCTCTATTTGCAGTGTACATGGAATTTTGAATGGTAGTAACTTATAAGATATAAATAATCTCTAAGAACATTTCTTAAAAAATTCGAAATTTAAAAGGGCTGAAAATGCGCGAAAAGAGTTCTAAAAAACGTTCTAAATGGCGATTTCTACGCAATTTCAGAAAGTACCCAACACATTTCAAAAGTAATGGTTGGAAATTGATGATGACAGCTCTTGCTGCAATATAGGCTCTATTTGATGTCAGTGTCACTACCACCTAGAGGTTGCAGAAGCAAGAAACGTTCTAAATTGCAATTTTTGTGTTACTGAAGAGCTTAGAATCCTGAAATTCGGCAGGGCAGTTATTTATAAGATACAAATGATTTCTAAGAACATATGAAACGAATTTAAAACAGAATGATTGCAAATTGATGGTGATGAACCTGCTCAAACATAAGCTACATTTTATGTCGAGGGTTGCAGGATCAAAATCTTTCTAAATTGCGTTTTCTGTGGTACTGAAGAGGCTAGAAACTTTAAATATAGCACGTTAGTTAACTATGAAATATAAATGTGCTCTAAGAACAATCGAAAATAAATTCGAAATTAAAAAGGGGTGAAGCGAAGGGAAGGAGCGAAAAGCATTCTAAAAGAGTCCTAAATTGCGATTTCTATGAATCTCAGGAAATAATAAACATATTTTAGAAGTTATTGGTTGCGAATCAAGAATGATAGTCCCTGATCCTATATGGGCTATATTTTATGCCGGTGTCACTGCCAGCTGGTTGGCAGGAACAACAAGAAAGCCTTTAAAAACATCTAAATTATGTTTTCTATAGAATACACTGCTCAAAACAATTAAAGGATATTTGAAGTTTTATATAAAATAAAGATATAAACGAAATTTTTTTTGCCGAAAATAGAAGAAGAGAATCACAAATGCAAATTTTTCTGGTTTTCAAACTGTGGAGTATGCAAATTTTGAGTTCGACGTCAAAAACGTCGCTTCAGCGGCAGCGAATGAAATTTGACTTTCAACTGGATAAAAGAGAATGAAGACAAGGATGATCGGCATTCAGTGATTGCTTTGTTTCGATGAGTACGATGTCTCAGTGAAGTCATTTGACAGATTCAGAAGCTTTGAGAATTGTTGGTAGGTTAGAAGGGGGCCAAACTCAAGCCGAAGTAGCGCAAGCCATTGGAGTGTCACAAAGGGTCATTTCCAGGATCTGGAACCGTTTTTTGGAGAGTGGATGTGCAGGCCGAAGACCAGGGCAAGGTCGTAGACGGGCAACAACGCCCAATGAAGATCGGTATTTAGCGTTAACAGCTCGGAGACACCGAACCATGAACGCTACTCTTCTCCAACAACACCTTCGCTCTGCTACAGGCACCACGATTTCAACTCAGACTGTCCGAAACCGGCTCCATGCTGTAGGTCTGTATGCTCGCCGACCGATGGTATGTGTTAGATTAACATCAAGGCATCGTCGCGACCGCAGGGAGTGGGCAACCGAGCATGTCAACTGGAGGCGAAATGAATGGAGCAATATTCTGTTTTCTGACGAGTCCCGTTTTTCTGTGCATCCGGATAATAGGCGTATTTTCATCTGGAGGGACCGTGGCAGTAGGAATAATCCTGCGTTCGTGCACGAAAGTTTCAGATTTGGCGGTGGAGGAGTGTTGGTGTATGGTGGCATCTCCATTGACGGGCGCACTGACCTCTACATCATTCGAGATGGAGCTCTGACTGGTCGCCGATATAGGGATGAGATCCTCAGACCTATTGTAGTCCCTTACGCTGCAGCAATCGGAGATAACTTCATTTTAATGGACGATAACTGCAGGCCACATCGTGCAAACCTGGTGGAGGATTTCCTTTTCGAGGAAGGAATCGTTCGAATGGAATGGCCAGCGTGTTCTCCAGACATGAATCCAATCGAGCACGTTTGGGACGCTCTAGGAAGACGAGTTTCTGGCCGCCAACAACCCCCACAAACTCTCCAAGACCTGGAAAGTGCTCTTCTGGAAGAGTGGGGCAGAATACCCCAACTCGTCATTAATAGCCTCATTGAGTCCATGCCTCAAAGGTGTTCAACGTTGCTGGCCGCCCGTGGAAACCATTCCCCCTACTGAAAATGATTTTCTTTGAAGAAAACACCTTTTCTTATTCTTTTTTTCTCATATGCACAAATTGTGTTTTTTTCCTTTAGTACACAAATGCGCAATAAAATGCATTTTTTCTGCCAAACATGTGTAATTTATTCTCATATAACCTACTATGTCTGTCGACCATGTATAAATCAGCTAAACAGTTTACCAGATACAAAATCCACCAAAAACTGCAATATCCTTTAATTGTTTTGAGCAGTGTATTAGGAAATAACAACCGATTTATATGTTAATGTTGGCAAATTAATGGTAACAGTCCCTGTTTCAACATTTTTCGAGATATTCTGTTTCAACTCTGTTTCGGCATTTTATGTTGGTGCCACTAACACCAGAGAGTTGTTAGACTGTTAGACAAGAAGCTTGGAATTTGACATGATGGTTAATTTCAAGATGTAAATGTGTTAAGATGGTTTCTAAAAAATTCAAAACTTCAAATTAATACTGAAATGAGTGTATGAAATGAGCATAAAAGTCTCAAAATTCTTTCTAAATTATCATTTAATTGGAATTAGTTTTAGTTCTTCTTATTAATTAAAATCTCATTTCTGTCTATTGCAATTTTGCAATAAAGTTTAGTTAAACTGTGGCTAAATTTGTAATTTATGAATTATTTCAAAAAGTGTTCTTCTAATAAAAAATAGTCATGCAAATATCACTTGGCATATTTCAACTATTACGCGAGCAAAGCCGCGGGATTTGCTAGTATACTATATTTGATTATATACTAATTATATACTATATTTCATTATATACTAATTATATGCTATATTTGATTATATACTAATTATATACTATATTTGATTATATACTAATTATATACTATATTTGATTATATACTAATTTTATTATAAACTATTTGATTATATACATTTGAGTGCAGAATAGACGTGTGTTCAGAAACCTGCAAGCTTTTAACAGTGGGGGTGGAGTTAGGTCTGTCTGTCCCCCCATTGATGAAGAACAGACAGCTTTTTGCCTGTGTTTTGTTTTTTACCTGTATTTTTGAAAGTTTTTGGGATTTCTATAGTTAAATATTGTTGATATACACCTTCTTTCCAGGGTTATGGTGTTTTTTGCATTTTTTATTGATGAAATACATTTTGTTGCATTTGATATGAACTGCTTTTAGCACCAGTTATGCAATAATTTTTCGTTAATTATATATAATATATATATATATATATATATATACAGGGTTGTTATAATTAAAGTTCGCCTATTCAGAAGGCTCTGGAGCCGGTTCTATGGCTCCAAAAGAAACAAAATTTCCATAGTACGTAGTTAAAGAGATGCGCTCTGCGAAAATCGGAAAAAAAAATTAGTTACATTTTTCGTCAGTAGGTGGCGCTGCGCCAATATTTAAGGTGATGTTTGCAGATTCATTATATCAATTTCAGTCAATCCAGACGAAGCACATAAATTTAAAAGTTTCAACAAACTTCGAGGAACTGCGAATTGTTATAATTAAAGTTCATCTAATCTGACAGCTCTAGAGCCTGAACTATGACTCCAAACAATACAGAAAAATGAATATAATTTCATGTGATGTAATCTGCATCAACAAAAATAAAACATGTCGCTCGGCAACGAGGAAATAACGAAGAATAACATTACGCATGCTCAATGAATCCTCCACCATTTTCAATAACGCATTCCATTATCAGAATTGTGCTTTCTACAGCATTGCGTTAACTGTCCTGTGAGATTGAGCGAATATAAAGTCTAATACTGTCTTTCAGATCAGAGATTGTCTGACATCTGTCTTTAGATACAGAATCTTTCATAAATCCCTACAATCAAAAATCGCATGATGTTAGATCAAGCGATCGTGGTGGCCAGACTGTTTGAAAATAACGACTTATGATGCGGTCTTCTGTAAAATGGCTTGTTAAGAAAGTCCGAACTGCTCTAGTAATGTGCGGTGGTGCACCGTCTTGCATAAACACGATATTTTGAAGACAGCCTCGCTGTTGCAGCTCTGTAATCAGAAAATTTGACAACATATTGAGATACCTTCTCCCATTTACGGAACATGTAATGGGTCCTGTGGATGTTAGTTTCTCAAAACAATATGGCCCTAGCATAAACGTAGCTGTGAAACCGCACCACACCGTCACTTTAGCTGCATGCAATGGAGCTTCTTGGACAACATTAGGATTCTCTTTCGCTCAAATTCGACAGTTGTGTGTGTTCACTTTTCCGTTTAAATAAAAATGCGCTTCATCAGTCCATAGAATATTTCAGCGCCAAGAATTGCCCACATTCATTTGTGCAAGAAACTGTAGTGAAAATGATAGCCGACCTTCGGTAATATCCTGTATTAGTTATTGCACTCTCTGAATCTTGTATGGATAGTAGCGCAAAATTTGACGCATCACTTTTCTCACAGTGGAAATCGGCATATCGACTTCATTCGCTATAGCTGGCACACTTTCATTACCAAATGACGACTGGCTTGCTAAATCCACGGCAGCAGTAGCAATATCTTCAATGCTAGAAATATCTACCTTTTTTCGTCCTCTGCCAGGAAGAATGTCGAGTTTTCCTGTTTCCTCGAACTTTTTAATCATTTTGTGAACTCCATGATCCGACATTGGTCCATGTCTAACATCTTTTAGTTTCTGGAATTCTCGAAGAGCTTCAGCTGCGTTACTGTTATTTTGATAAAATAACTTTACAAGAAGTGCCTTTTCTTTCAAAGTTACCATTCTCCACAAAGCGTAGATTCAAATGCTTTTCAGAAACAATCAACTGTTCCAGTGTCAAAGAAATCACAGACACACTTTATCAGCAAGTTTTAAATCGTCAGGTGGTTAGAAGGATATTTCAAACTTTCGAGGTTGCGACGTCACTTTGACGTCGTTCGTCGAAAATTTGAATAAAATGGGATCTTTTTCAAGCGTTGGGTGAAATTTTGTGATTTTGTGTGTTTCATCTGGATTGACCGAAATTGATATAACGAATCTGAAAAAGTTTACTTTTACCAACTGTGAAATAAAATTTCCTGTATTTTGTTTTCTACAAAATAAAGGAATCTGCAAATGCTTAAATATTGGCGCAGCGCCACCTATTGACAAAAATTTTAACTAATTTTTTTTCGATTTTCGCAGAGCGCATCTCTTCAACTACGTACTAGTGAAATTTTGTGTCGTTTGGAGCCATAGAACCGGCTCTAGAGTCTTCTGAATAGGCGAACTTTAATTATAACAACCCTGTATATCACTTTTTTATGGGCACGATAACTTCCGTAATTCTACACAAGTATCTTCTAAACTGATACATAAAATCAAAGGGCATAAAATCTCGGTCAAGTTCGTTAATGGGCAAAATCGGACCAAGGAGATGGAAATAGAGAGGGGTTTTGTGAAAACCGAAAAAAACCCATAACTTCTTAATTTTTGTACATATCAAATCAGTTTAAAGTTTTATTATTTCTAAACACATGGCCAAAAATTTATGTATCACAGATTTTTGATAAAATTAAAAATGGGCTCAAGGGGAGCAAAAAATAGGGTTTTAGGGAGAAAAAAATCATAACTTCTACAATTCTCAAGATATCAAATTTAATTAAATTTATTATAAATCTTCTTAATATTATCTACAACTTTTATATTGACAAGTTTTTGATAGGACTAATTCGTACCGCAAAAAAATTTAAAAACGAAAACAAAAAGGTAGGGGTTGAAGAAGAAAAAAATCCACAACTTCGTCAATTCACAAGATATAAAATCCGCATGAATTTATTATATATCTTCTTAATATTATCTACAACATTTATATTGACAAGTTTTTGATCGGACCAATTCTTACAGCAAAAGCAAATTAAAAAATACATAGTGGTTGAAGAAAAAAAATCTTCACATTAACGGTGTATTCAAATCCAAACTGCTTATTTTCTGACTCATTTTTAATTCATTTTTGCTCTCAAACGCATCCAATTGGTAGATTCTCTTATTCAGAAACTATATAATGTAACGCTATAGTCGATTTTTTGATAGAGGCAGAATATAAGTCAAAAAATGATGTCAAAGTGGGCATTTTGAACCGAACTTCCCGAAGCAATTGTGTTGGAAACGAAAAATATTGTCCTACTGAGAAAGTAATCGTTTATAAATCAAGTTTTAATTAATTGCACGAAAAATAAAAACACAGGTCGCTTATAAATCTCTTCCAAAATCACGTCAGCAACACATTTTTTCTTTTAAAAATGAATCTGAAAATGTGCTTGAAAATTTCGAGTTGTTGAGCATGGAAATGCATTTTTTTTAATACCGCCTTAACATGATTCTGATAAAACCATCTCTTATATAAAGATGAAATTAAAAACTCGTCCAAAGCGGTGAAATCTACCTGTAGGACGAGCCGGCAGGGATTTTTTTGTTTTATTTTGTTTTGTTTACGTTTAATCTGAAAAAAAATTATTTATTTTTCAGTGAAGATTAAACTGATTGTTTTGCTTGCACATATCTACTGCGTTTTGTTGCTGGAGAAATTATTTGAGTTTATTAATCGGCGATGCTGATTTTATTAAACGACAGTTTTAACAGAAGTTTGTATTGGTTTGATTCTGGTCCACGCAATTTTATCAGATTAAGTGGCTGATTTTATTAACCAGGGATTTTATTAAGCGGCAGGTACTGTATGCTATATATAAGGTGTCCGAAAATTCCAGGACGCATTGTAAAATTCTATACAAAATCAAGTAATTGTCGTACAAGAGTGCGGTTTGGACTAAAATGCTTCTCAGGATGAAAAGTTTTCTTCAAGTTAATGAAAATAATTAGTTCCAAATTTCAGTCATAGATGGCGCCACTTGTCTACATTTGCTTAAACCTCTCGGTTTTTTTTCCGTTTTTTCAGCTTAATTGTGACGCTTTGACTTAGTTTCAGCGCTGGGAGTCTCATTTCTGTGTCACAGCCTCAAAATTAAGCTGAAAATCAGAAAAAACGCATGTTTGAAATCAAACATAGAGACAAGTGGCGCTATCTATGATCGGAATATCGAAGTAATTATTTTCGCTCGCTTAAAGAAAACTTTTCATCCTAAGAAGCATGTTAGTCCAAACCGCACACCTGTATGACAATTACTTGATTTTTTATTGAATTTTAAAATGTGTCTAGGAATTTTCGGACACCCTGTATAAATAATATATATATATATATATATGTATAGTATCTTGCCACCTTTTCCTACATTTGTGATTTCATTTTAATTATTTTTATATATATATCCTCTTTACTAGGGTGTTTCAAAAGTAATGGGTCCGAAAAAAAATTTTTCATTTTGATATTGCATACCTTTTATTTTATGAGGTTTGATGATATAAGCTTATTTGTAAAATTTCTAGAAACTAGGAAAAAGTTAAGTCACCTCTCAAAGCCGTCGAACTTTTAAAAAATTGGCATTTTTTTCGAAAATCTCCAAATTGACGTCCATTTTTTCAAAAGCAATAAACAAAACAATTTTTACAGTAGGTTGAAGTTTGAATTTAATATTCTTGATCTCTTAAGGTAAGTTTTTTTTAAGTGTTTCTTCAATGGCCAAGTAATGAATTGCTGATGATATTCTACTGTGTGATAGAGGAGCTGACCTTGATCCTCATCTTACACGAGTACATTATTGAATTCAGTGTCTAATAACGCGCGCATACTGGCACAGCACGTTTGGCACAATCGTTTACCACTAATAAAGAATATTTTTTTTCTTTGACAATATTATAATCGTTTATCTACAAATGAATCAACATCGTTTTTTAGAAATGAACTGACAAATTTTAGAACTGTAAAAAGATTGATTGCTTGGCTGCAAAATCTCGTAGCATTTAACCAAGTTTCTTCTTAGGTTTCCTGAAACAATTGCCTTTTTCTCTTCAATTAATATAGGATCTGAAAAGAGTGATAACCCAATCATGTTAAAACTTAGATACCAAAGTTTTCTTTTATGTTTTATCAAGAACTTTTTTGTCAGTTCATTGTCTATTTTTTAAAAATAATTCCAGAGATTTAAGAGAATCAAATCATTCTAAGGTGCACTACAGCTTAAAGGTGCAGAGGACCACGCTTTTATATAAGTTGTCGCGATAAACAGGTGCGTTTTAATACACATACCTCATATTTCATGAAGTTGAATTGCTCACGAAAGCGAAATTTTTTAATGAAAGAAATTCTTTTTGTTATCCACCGCGTACGATGGTATGCACCAGAAGGGCTGAATGTAACTTTGCTTTAAGAAATTGTGATGTGATTTCACACAAAGTAGTAAGGGTAAGTTATATGCCAGGGACTGCACTAAAATTCTAAAGCATTTGCTGGGTTTCCCTGGATGGCCATCCCGGGTTAGTTTTATGAACTTCAGATAATCATCACAAGTTTGAATATTTCTGTGACTGTTTGTAAAGGAAGGCTACAATGACACTTCTGTTTAGTTGTAGCTAGTGTTTTTCATCTTCAGTTAAAACACAACCATCAGTATCCTTATCAATTGCTGCATAGCTGGCAATATTTATCATGGCCAGTAATCTTTAATTCTACCCAAAATAGCGATTTGAGGTCCTGATTCCTGGTGAAATGAAAATAAGTCAAATACAGCAGAAGCTATGATTATAAGGTTATGATGCTTCTTATGTTCGCGCTGTACAAACATTTTATCCTCATGAAACGTAATCATTTTCTGCACTTTTAGTTGATCATGAAGATGTTTTATTTTGATATTGCATACCCTCTTATTTTATGAGGTTTAATGATATAAGCATATTTGTAAAATTCTAGAAACTAGGAAAAAGTTAAGTAACTTCTCAAACCTGCCAAACTTTTAAAAACTTGGCATTCATTTCGAAAATCTACAAATTGATTTGCATTTTTTCTAAAGCAATAAACAAAATAATTTTTAAAGTATGTTGAAGCTTGAATTTAACACCATGTACAAACGATGTAATGTTTGACCAGTAGTTGGTAATAATTGGTTATAAAGTTCTTTATGAAAAATAAATGGAAATCAGATGTGAAGACCACATTATTACTTTTGGTTTTTCTACTGGAGATATGTCACTCGTCTTCTTTGACAAAACAAATTGCTTAAATTTGTTTTTGATACAACAATTTCATCAATTTTCACAGTAATTGTGAGGAAACATGTTATAAAGAAAGTATTAAAAATTGAACTGGAACATCATAATTCAGATTTCAGAACATGTAACCAACCAACATGAAATAAGCTCCTTTCTCTAAAAATACTAGACTCTTTATTGCGTTTTTGAAAATTTTCTTCTTCTTTTCACTTTAAGTGATTTATAATAAAGGTTTTAATAAACTATATATTTCTACTATGTGCAATTGCAACGTCATTAAAATAACGCTTATTCTAAGGAAATACTAGATACCTCACTTCACTTCCATTTTTGCCCTTTTTATACTTCACTTTACTTTATGCGATTTATAATAAAGATTTTAATAAACTATATTTCCATTACGTACTGTGTGGTGTCATAGATAGAGGAAATTATGAGGAAAATTAATGCGTTATTGCAATTATTTCCATGGTATAATGACAAGCTTAAAAAATACAATTATGAAATCTTTAAGCTTCTTGAGAAGTCAGTTGTTATTAAGATAAAAACTTCAAATTTTTACAATGTGTTTATCTCATCATTTCTCACAATTTAAGCCCCTATGCATGTCACTTTTCAAAAAAAAATTTTTGGAACACCCTACTCTTTACTGAAACTGACTCTTTACTCAACCCTTACTGGTATTTTAAAACTTTCCAACATAGATGAAAAGTGTTTATGAATTCGCTTGTCTGTCCATCTGCCTGTCTGTCCGTTCACCCGTGAGAAGACCTCAGGTGTGCACGAAAATTTTTCAGTAAAGTTCTGTCAAAATCTGTCTATTGAAAAATTCTGTCGAAATATTATGTCCGTCCACCCGTGCTTTAACACACGTAAATATAGTCCAATTGCCATGAAATTGATATATTTTACTGGGGCTTACTATGAAGTGTTCGGTATTGAAAATAAAGTGTGTAACATTTACGTTTCGTTTACAGAGATACTCAAAAGAATTTCGTTAAATTACGATCTATGGAAAAAAAATCGTTTGCGGTGTATTTTAACGATTTACACTATTTTAAACATATTGAAATTTAATTATATATCCCTGAGGAGTACTACATGGCACTTACTGTAGAATAGGGTGTGCATAGAATTAATCGTTCAATTTCAGGGGCGCAGAAAAGAATTTGGCTACAGAAGAAAATGAACAATGATTGAACGTTTGAAGCATGTAAACAATAATTGCTGCAAGTGCGTTTTCAATTGTGGTACATGGAAAAAACTGTTTTATTTAAATTACTAAATTTTGTTTCATATAGCTCGATCCAAATATTTTGGTTAAAATGATCAAATTTTGCGTGGACTAACCAAACGATTTGTTGAATTAACAAAATAATTTGGTTGATCTAACCAGAATTTAATCATTCCAATCAAAATATTTGGATGGAGCTATATGAACCAAAATTTAGTAATTTCAACAAAACAGTTTTTCCCATGTACGTGTTTTTAAATATTACTATTTTACTTAATATTACTAAGTGAGTATAAATTCTATAGATTCTATACAGGGCTACACAAAAGTTCTGAAATAGATTTCCGTTTACTGGCGGAAATTTGTGAATGGAAATTTTCAACTGTGCTAGGCGTTAAACTGAACTAACTTTTAGCATACTATGTAGTATACATTCAAATCTATAGATCAGTGGTTCCCAACGTGGGGCGTACGCCCCACAGGGGGGCAATATGACTTTTCAGGGGGCAATTTCAGATTTCTTATTAACAAATTTTCTGATGAAAGTAGTGTCTTCGTCTAAAAATATGAAAAAATTTTAAAGTACGACTTTTCAGGGGGCAATTTCAGATTTCTTATTAACAAATTTTCTGATGAAAGTAGTGCCTTCGTCTAAAAATATGAAAACATTTTAAAATAACTGAATAAAAATTAATTTTCGAAATGATCCCATTTAAAAGTTTTAAAATACTCTGACACTGAAATAATTATGTGAATTTTTTTGTATAATTTGACACATTTTTTTTATATTAAAAAAATCGTTTTTATTTCTCTGGTTTTAATATTATTTTAGTAAATTACACCTTTTTTTTTACTACGTATTTAAAAAAAAACTTGTACATCTATTCATAGTGTAATATGCCCTGTGAGGGAAATTTTACATTTGAAATTTTGTAGGGTATATCTAAAATTGACTATTTGGACATGTTTAATCTAAAAAATATTTTGAATGATCTAAATGAGGTGCTATATTTATGAAATTAATAAAACCCCGTGTGCATCACGGAAGGAAAGGGTTGAAAGTAAACTTCTTATGGCTCTACTGCAGACCACATACAGAATATTACATATGCATTTTAAAATTGGAGGAAACACGGTGGCCAAATAATAATAATGCGGAAAAAAGCCCGCTATCAAAGGAGTATGTTATGAGAGGAAAGAAAAATAGTAACTTAAAATGGATAAAAGTGCGAATCCGGAAATATTACTTGTGAATTGTGTTATCCATACAGTCGTGGCGATAAACAAATATCACTTAGTCTTAATGAAGTATTAAAATCCATTATAAAATGTATCAGTTCTATCAGATGTAATACAAAATATGAAACAGATCAAGAAATTTTACGAAAATAAAAATGTAGACTATTTTTCACTTTTAAATTTGAGGTAAGTTGCCAAAAAATAACAAAACTTTTGCAGATGTAAATGCGAAGATCCATGGCACCACATTATTCATGGAGTTAGGTTATATATATATGATTTTGATAAATTAAAGACTGTGAAATCACTTATCAGAGATAATGCTATTTTCGGATCCATCTGGGAAAATGGAAGTTTATTTTTTATGTGACAATGTTTATATGACATAGAAGGGAGGTGGGGACATTATGATTTTAGAGATGATTAGGTGGGGCACAGCCAAAAAAAGGTTGGGAACCATAGATCATATACAGGGTCGCACAAAAAAATCGGATATTTTTCCGACAATTAAGGGTAATAGTAATAATTGGGTTTTTGAAATGCGTTATGCGTTTTCCAAATAGTTTATTTAGACGTCATCTTTTACGTAATAAACTAAGTTCTATGGCATTCTGAATGTGTTGGAAAGTGTTTTATAATCGATGCTGAACGCATGATTTTTCATTCTTGTTTGCCATTGCATCCCAAACAAAGAAGACCAGCTTAAAGCCTTGCTTGCTTCGAGGAGGGTATACATTTTTGGAAGGTTTTAGTTTCATATCAGATATCCAAGAGATATGGAACTTCTTTATATGATTATGTAAACTCTTCTACATCCCAATAAAGGCGCCACGATGCATATTTACTTAAAATCTAGCCCTAGTTGTCATTTCAATGGCGGGTCTCCTGGGGTGAAAATAGAGTTTGCGGGTTAAATGTCGTCTGCATGTGCTTCACAATCTATTACTTACCCATTATACGTAGTATAGGGTAAATATTGAAATCGTTTTAAAAATCGAAAAACTTTTGACGGATTTACAAATTTCAGACACTGGAGATTCCGAAAAACACATTTTTAGAAAAATTAATTTGTCGTCCGTCTGTCTGTGTGTCTGTAAACGCTCTATCTCCCGAAAAAATTGAGATAAAGGCTTGAAATTTGGTGTATACTTAGTATGTAATAATGGAAAGAAGCCTATTGAATATCAGTAACCTCGATAATCCTGAACTATTTTTTTCGGACTCTCGAAATATTCGTTCTGAAAAAAGGTACATAAAAATTTTCGAAATTGTTCATTTAGAAAAACATAAATTTTGCATAAAGAATGAAGTCGGTCGGATTATTAGTTGCCGAGATATTTGTAATCCTATTTTTCATACTCTTCGATTTTTCATGACCCTGTATTTCATTCAAATTTTAATTCAAAGATATATTTTAATTGGAAATGAGACGCTCAATCCGACGAAGTAAACTGTTAGTTAATATGATTATCATTTTTGGACTTATAAGGATGTTTCTTTTACGCAATTCAGTACATTTCGATAATCCCGTCGACCAAAACACTATTGCCAAACTATAGAACTAAATGCCAATAATGGCTTATCGTAAATGCCACATCCACTTGACATTAAACACGTTACACGTGTTTGCTGAGTCATCAAGTGATTTTTAATTCGATGTTTTATTTGTATTTTATTAATATTTTACTAATTTATTTGTTGTTTCGTAATTTAAAATAAAAATTATACTAATTTGTATAATTTTGCGAGTACTTTGACTATTTATATAATTTGTCGGAATGGGTCGACGGATAATCAAGTAGTACCCGCAGTTCAGTAACAGAGCATTACTATGGATTAAAAATATTTAAATATATGTTTAAATTTCATTTTAGAATTGCAATGCATTTCGAAAATAGTTTACACATGTTTTATTTTCCTATTTTATATTATGCATATCCATGATGGGTAAATATTAAGATGGTCCCCAAACAACTAGTTTTAAATAGCTTGCGACTTTCAACAATAATTAAGAGCAATTTCTAAAATTCATCTTCATTTTTTTTTGTTGTTGTTGTTGTTATGAATAGCACCGTTAAATTCGTCAGAATCATAGGTGCATATATGCATCTTTAAAAGTTGGATAAAGCATATTTTTGTCATCAGTTATAAATAAAAGTAATTTTTGTTCAGTTTAATTAGGCTGAACCGTGCAGAACAGTCGAGCATCATTAAGGAGCTTCCTATTTGCAGCCAAGTCCACACCCAGCGTATGGATTAGTTGTCTTCTAATTAAATAAGAAATTGGGTAAGAGCATAGCTGTAGTTTTAAAACTGCTTAAAAGGTATAGTAACATTTTAGGAAAATTAAAATAATAAAAATCGTAGATAACGAGGAATTTTTTATAAGATTTATAAAAATTAAGTTTAAGGAAAAATAAAAATATCTATTTGGGTAATTCGCAATAAAATAGACAAATTACGTTATAGTTAAAAAGATATAGCTGTATTTATGCAAACTAGTGAGAAAAATTTTAAATAAAATTGATAAAACTAAAAATTGAAAAATGATGTAAGCCCTAGTTCCGTTTCAAACAGACGGAGGTAGGACAGACTAAGCAAAAGGGAGGTGGCGAAAGCCACAGGATAAAAAAGGGGCATTTTTCTGTTTAATAAGGGCATTTCATCATTAAATATGTAAAGATAATCGTTTAAAAAAGTGTTCTATCCGGATATATTACATGTGTGAAACGCTGGTCTCGAAGTGGTTAAGAGTTAATATATTTTGTTAACAATCAAAATTAACAAATTTCATGTCAATTAAACAATATACTTAGCATATCACATATCCCATGTGCCTTTAAAAAAATGGGCGGACAAAATTTTCTATATGAATTTAAAAATTAAACTTATCGTATCAGTATTGTCCATCATATTACGCTTTACAAAAATACATTAAACATAAATTAAAAGAAAATCAATTTTTCATTTGTCGTTGTCACTTCAGATAGTTTACAATACAATCTTATTACCATATTCAATATTTATTCCATTGATTTTCATCAAAATTCGTGTTTTTCTATAAAATGTAAAAAAAAAAACGAGGTGAAAATCTTTATATTGTCTGAAATCAATTATCCAAAGAGTGCTGAATCAGCTAACCTGTCAAACTATCGTCAAACCATTTTTTTTTTACAATGGGTAACCCGTACGAAAAGCTGTATGGATGCGTATTTAAGCTTTTTTTATTAAATTATCTCTATGTATTTTCCTGATGCAACTGAATTTACTATTTTGTGTTCATTGAAATTAATTATTATTTTCTTCGTTAGTACAACTAGAAAATAAAATGGTAAAGCGTGTAGTTCAGTAATGGTAAAGTAGTTTTGTATATCTCTTTCATTAAATCAAATATTTGCAATGATCAAACACTTTTTCATTACTATTATTCTTTTCAATTCTCTGAAAGAGATGTCATCCAACTGTTGATTTTGGAAAGAAAACACCTTAAAGTAATTAAATGATATGTATTTAAATTTATCAGAGCAAGTGATATGTGCGTTTTCATTGAATTAGAGAGATATGTGTTGTATGAAATTAAACGATTTATACTACATTAATGCAACTAGAAAATAAGAAAATAAGCTAAACATAAATGAATAGCGCAGTTTTGTAAATAATTGTTTCTAATACAAAAATTTGCAGTGACATAACAGTGTTTAACCTCTTGACAGCCAATTTTTTTTGTGGGATATTTTAAATCAAATTTAGCACAGTGTTTTAATAAGGTCTAAAAGACACAGAACTTATCCAGCTATATTTTTCTGACCAGTGGGACAAGCAAACATGGTTTTCGAAGCGTTTCAGAAACTGCTGTGTCCAATGGTAATTTTTGAAGTTTCACTGGGACATAGTGTCCCACAGGGAGTCTAAGGGTTAAAGAAGGAATTTGCATTAATGTCAGCAATATTCTTTACAATTGCCTCAAATGATTAATCCCTCAAGCTACAGCAAGTAGCAATCTATTGATTTTTTTCAATGGAAAACTATACTAGGAAATATGTATGAATATTTATTTAAAATTTTCACAGTAAGTTGAACGAATATTTTCTTAAATTTGGTGTCTTCTCTGATGTTAATGAAAAAAGCGCTTAAAATATATAACCTAAAAATAAAATAGTGGGAAGAAATGAGTGTCGCTGTTTTGTATTTCTTTCTCATTATAACAAAAATTTGCAGTGTTCTATTAAAATTTTATGAATGATCTGATTTTCCAGTACTATAAGAAATTATCTTTTCAATTTCCATAAAAATATAATCCTCATATCATCAAACCTTTGTTTTTCCAATGGAAAACCAGTACCAAAAAATGCACGGACAGATATTTAAGCTTTTCACGGTAAGTGGTTTGTGTGTTTTACCTACATTTAATCAATTTAGTATTTCCTGTTGCATAACATTATCCATTTTGACCTTAGTTAATATATTAGTTTACATACTACATTTTTATGGTAGCATACTCCTTTACGTGGTTCCAGATCTTCGCCAAATAGCTATAGTAAATATTTTCGTGATAGTAATAAGCTGCATTCATAGAATATGTCTATATTTTAATGTAAAGACTCTCAGAAGTTTAACAAAGAGAATAAATACTGCATACAAAAAAATTAACACAGGAATCTCACACTCTAAACTTTACTGGATACGTTTTTGGGCATATACTAGTATACTAATTAACACCCTTCAAGTGATTTTTGCGTCAATAAGTTGCTTGAAAAATGAATATAAATACGGATTTGAAAAAACACCAATTAAGATTTCCAAATGCTTAACGCTCGCTGTTACATTAGTTTTATGGTTGTTAATGCCATTAAACTTATTTTCAATTTATTACAGTGTAATATGCAGACAATTATCTTGTATTCTCTTAGAGTTTGCAAAACTTGTTAAACCATCACGGACAGTTAAATACAAGACAATGCAAATGCTTTTCATTGAAATCAAGCGTTTAATCAAAAGTGTTGATCAAAACGTTTCCTTGTTCGTGTTTTTTTGCGTTCTCTACAATGCTGCCATCATGTATTTCGCTGTAACCATTCTTCAAAAACCTCATATATATGGCGATGCACTTCAAAGGAATGATATCTACATTCTATGTGCCAATAGCTTCATCAGTTTCTTAACCATGATTATATCGGCTTCGGATATACATCAGGCATCTATGCTGATTTCTGATAAAGGTGATGCAGTTCTTGAAGACGATCGAAATTCTGCAAACAGTCAATGGCTTTTCCTCAGAAATATAGACAAAGAAATTACTATGACCGTTTGGGAGATTGTTCCTATAAAAAGAAGCTTTATATTTGCAACGTTTGGGACACTTTTGACCTACAGTTTACTTGTATATAATCTGAAAGCGCCATGACAAGTAACATAACATTTTTAAATAATCGAGGTCTTAAATTCAACAATTTACATTTTATCAATCCGAACGATAAATAATAAGACACATAAAAAAATTTATATTTCTTTGCTCTGTACACTTTTGACTTATTTAATTAGATTGCGTAACTTTTACGAATTATGACACTTTTAGTTGATCAAGTTTTTTTAATTCATTTTTTTTAATCTATACTAATATTATAAAGTAGTAAAGTTAGTCTGTTTATTTGTAGGGGATAATCTCTGGAACTACCAAACCGATTTCAAAAGTAATGGAATCAAAATGACTGTGTTAGTCCTTGTTCCAACATAGGCTATATCTTATGTCGATGCCACCAACCCAAAGGGAGTGCATAGCAAAAAACGTTCTAAAAATGCGATTTTGTGATACTTCAGGGGCTAGCCACTTGAAATTTAGCATGGTAATTACTTATAAGATGTAAATGTTCTCTATGAACAGTTTCTAGAAAATTCGAAATTAAAAAGTGGTGGAAATGCGCGAAAAGCATTCTAAAAACGTTCTAAATTTTTATTTCTACGAAATCTCAGAAAATATCAAACCAATTTCAAAAGTAATGGTTGTAAACTGGTGGCGACAATCCCTGCTCCAACATCGGTTATATTTGTTGTTGTTTTCATTGCCACCTGGATCTTGCAGTAGCAAAAAATGTTCTAAATTGCGATTTTTGTGATAGTGGGGGTCTAACATTTGAAATTTGGCGTGGTAATTACTTAAAAGGTGCAAATGCTTTCTAAGAGCCGTCAAAAGAAAATTCCACATTTCAAAGGGTGAAGTGAGCGAAAAGCGTTTAAAAACGTTCTAAATTACGATTTTTATGCATTCTTATGAAATACTAAACCAATTTTAAAAATAACGTTTGCAAATTCGTGGTGATAGAACCTGCTCAAGCATAAGCTATATTTTATGTCGGTGCCATTACCACTAGAGGATTGCAGGACCAAAAATTTTCTAAATTGCGATTTTTGCGATACTGAAGAGGCTAGAAACTTGAAATATAGCATATCAGTTACTTATAAAATATAAATACCCCCTAAGAACAACGACACTACACGTTCGAAATTTAAAAGGGGTGAAGCGAAGGGACGGATCTTCTAAAAAAGTCCTAAATTACGATTTCTATGCAATTTCAGGTAATAATACAACGATTACAAAATTAATGGTACCGAATCAATGATGACAGTTTCTGATCCTATACAGGATATTTTGTATGCCGGTGCCACTACCACCTGGGGTTGACAGAAACAAAAAACGTTCTAAAAAAGACTTTAAAAACTTTCTAAATTACGTTTTCTATGGAATATTAGGAAATACCTAACCGAAAATTAATGTTGGCAAATTAATGGTGACAGTCCTCGTTTCAACATAGGAATTGTATGTTGGTGCCACTACCACCATAGAGGTGGTAGACCGTCAGACAAGAAGTTTTGAATTTCAATGATGGTTCATTTTATGATGTAAATGCGTACTAAGAAGAAAATTTCTAAAAAATTCAAAACTTCAAATGAATACTGAAATGAGCATAAAAGCTTCGAAATACTTTCTAAATTATCACTTATTTAGAATTAGATTGATTTCTTCTTATTATTAATTTAAGTCTCATTTCTGTCTAATACAGTGTAGTAATGAAGTTTAGTCAAACTGTTTGAATTATTCCTAAAAGTATAATTTCTTCTAATAAAAATTAGACATACAAATATCACGTGACATATATTTACCATTATGCGAGCAAAGTCGCGGTGTTCCCTAGTATTTATATATTTATATTGATTATTTATATTTTAAGGAAGTTTAAATTTTTATACGGTATCAGGGTTTCAGTTAAATTTAGTAAATCGTACTCAAACTCAAACAAATAAAGAGAAAAAATTTACATTATTTTAAAATTAAAACTTTGCAAGTAATAACATGTTGTATTTTTTTTTTATTTTTAGCTTCTTCACTGAAATTCATAAAATTCAATGCATCACAGTATGTTGAGTTTTAGTGGGACAAAAAATATTTTATTATTATTATTACAATTATTGCAATAGAAAAGAAGTCCTTTACTATATGGATCGTCTCTTTCCATATTAATTTCCATCAATCTCTAGACTTATATACTGATGTCCAAAAGATGAGCAACAGAGTGAAAAAAGATCAAATTTAAGTAAATGAAATGTGAATTAAACCACAAATTCTTTGCTATATGGGTGTACGTACAAATATTTAATATAGATTAAAAACACTAGAAACATTAAAATATTCTACAGTTTCAGCTATCCTACGTGGCCTTCATCAGGAATGTAAAGGAATTCAGCTGGATCAGTCAAGAATGTCAAAACTCCACTAGACAGAAAATCGTACATATGGGGGAGAAACAACGAATTAGCCCTAAGACGGGGAAAACAATCAATCACCCCGAAGACGGGGAAAACAAATTTTACTGACAGCATCTGTTGAGATATGATGATAATACAAGTCTTTCAAAAGACTCTGTCGCCATCTATATGTAAAAATATCAATGAACTAAATAACTCAAAATTAAATGTTTCCTAGGATATTTAACTAAAGTTTCGGAATATTATATAACATGTTATCATTACATATTTCATCTTTTCTTAGTAAAATTTCTATTGATTCTCTAATAAAATTTTTATGTGTGTCATTACCTGGGAAAATAATACTAGCACTGTGTTTACTTTTATAATATGACGATTATAATTATTAAGATAAAATCTTGACAGGGCTGTAGTTAGTTTTTTATGTTTTATATCATTACGTTGCTTTTTTAACCTTTCCACAAACTTCCGCTTAGTCATACCTATATAATATTTCCCACCATTGTCTTCACTTGTAAGTGACCAAGATCTGTGAAAGTACTGCTAATTTCATATGGATAGTTTCCATATTATCAGTTTTTTTTTTAATCATTGCTTAGCTTTTGTATACCAGTGTAGAAGCCAGTAGCTCAAAACATACTATCAACATTAAAGTTTCACTGTCCACAAAAGTTTTGAATGTATGTAGAACAGTATTTTAAAGAAGAAAGTCTAAGTCCTTGAAAATATTTTAAAATTTCAAAAAAAAAAAAAAAAAAAAAAAAACCTTTCTTCAAGATTTCACTCTTTTTTTACAGTTATTAACTCGAAAGTCATTTATTCATTGTTCTGCGATAACAAAAGCGAGGGGAGTAGGAAGAAAGGGTAGAATTTAAAATTTTCAAAATACTTTAATTTCATTAGAATCAATAACTTATTTCGTTTAATTTGTCAGCGTCTGACACACTAGAGATAAAAAGACTAGAGAACAGGAATTTTGCTTTTTCAGAATTTAGTGTCGCCCTCGGCATTTACATTACTTTATTTTCTTCTAATGGACTAATGACTTCTATTATTATGAAACAGCCATTATAAATGAAGCGTTAGGTGAAAGTGAAAGAGCAGCAGTAAAAAGTTCGAACTCTGATTTTCTGGTCAGAATGGGAGAGGGGGGGGAGGGGGAATGGCCATTTTTTTTTTATTATGGCCATTTTTTTTCCCATTCTGATCAAAAAATCAGAGTTCTAACTTTTTACGACTGCTCTTTCATCTTCACCTAACACTTCATTTATAATGGCGGTTTCATATTAATAGAAGCCACCAGTCCATCAGAAGAAAATAACTCGGTTAAGCGGGACTCTACTGCAATACAAAACATATTTCAATTTTAAGACTTAAAGCACACGCTTTATTTTACATAAAATGACGTCATTCGCATCTGCTTAAGAATTCCACATTTACGATCTACTCTTAAACATCTACAGTAAAGCATGCATAGTACGCCACTATCGCGAAATAATGCACAAATGCAGCAAAAATATGCCGTCATTCAAGAAAATCGACAAAAAAAAGGGCAATCTAATGATTCATGATACTTAAAATTAAATATAGTTTATAATAGCTCTATTATTTTAACAGAAATCATTCGTTTACATTTTTTTCAAAATAGCACGTATTTTAATTACATTTTCTTTCGGTTGTTACGAGAAAATGGCAACAAACAGATATAATTGCTATCTTTCTTTCACTTTCCACAGAAATGGAGTTCTTCCGTTGCCAATATTAAGCAAATGGCTCTAAAAACTACAAAAAAATTAATATTTCAAAAATAAATTGAGATACAGTTTTCAAACAAGATGCATTTAAAAGAACTCTTATTAGGTAGCTTTCATTACAAAAAGCTACCTATTGCAGCCGTTCGGAGGAAAGCGATTTCAAAAAATTTTGGTATATTTTCATCGATCATGACCCCCAGACTCCGAAACCACAGTCCGTTCAAAATTGATATATATATATCTGACCTTTGCCACACTGTAACTCTCGTATTTATGAACAGATTTGGATGTAATTCGGTGTGTACATAGTACATATTAATGTCTCAACCGAGTTCGTTGGCCAGCTTCATCCGCCATTTTGTTTAAAAATGGCGGCCATTTAAAATTTTTAAAAAAAATTTAAATTTGAAATGCGGTACCAAAAAATTGAAAATGGAAAAATATTTTTTTCTTATGTATTTGACCTTTATACAAAGATTCCGGAGCAGTTTTTGTTTCGTCTATATCTTAAAAAATGGCTGAGTTATAGCATTTTGAATTTCTAGCGTGGCTGACATTTTGAAACGTCCTCAATTTTGTCACGCTATAAAAGGCGTATTTATGAACCGATTTGGATGTAACTTCGTTTATACATAGTACATAACAAAGTCTCGACCCAGTTCGATGGCCAGCTTCATCCGCCATCTTGTTTAAAAATAGCGGTCATTTAAATTTGTAAGAAAAATTTAAATTTGAAATGTGGTACCAAATAATTGAAAATTGAAAAAATATTTTTTTCTTATGTGTTTGACCTTGATAAAAAGATTCGGGAGCAGATTTTGTTTCATCTATATCTTAAAAATGGCTGAGTTACAGCATTTTGAATTTCTAGCGTGGCTGACATTTTGAAACGTCCTGATTTTTGTCACGTGATAACAGGCGTATTTATGAACCGATTTGGATGTACCTTGGTGTGTACATAGTACATACAAATATCTCGACCGAGTTCGTTGGCCAGCTTCATCCGCCATCTTGTTTCAAAATGGCGGCCATTTAAATAAATTTTAAAAATTTTAAATTTAAAATGAGATACCAAAAAATTGGAAAATGAAAAACATTTTTTTTTTCGTATGTGTTTGACCTTAATACAAAGATTCCGGAACAGTTTTTGTTTCGTCTATATCTAAAAAAATGGCTGAGTTATAGCATTTTGAATTTCTATTGTGGCTGACATTTTAAAACGACCGGATTTTTGTCACGCGATAACAGACGTATTTATGAACCGATTTGGATGTAACTTGGTCTGTACATGGTACATACCAATGTCTCGACTGAGTTCGTTGGTCAGCTTGTTTCAAAAGGGTTGCCATTTAAAAAAAAAATCAAATTTAAAATTTAAAATGAGGTATTAAAAAATTGGAAAATGAAAAAGATTTTTTTTATGTGTTTGGCCTTGATAGAAAGATTCCGGAGCAGTTTTTGTTTCTGAAAATTTGTTCTTTTGTTTATATCTTAAAAAATGGTTGAATTATAGCACTTTGAATTTCTAGCATGGCTAACATTTTGAAACGATCTTGTATTTGTCACGCGATAACACACGTATTCGCCTATTTCGATGTAAGAAGGCATGTGGATAGTACACAACAATATCTCGACCAAGTTCGCTGGCCAGCTTCATCAGCCATCTTGTTTCAAAATGGCGGCCATTAAATTAAAAAAATATATATATTTAAAGTGAGGTGCAAAAAAATTAGAAATTGAAAAAGGTTTCTTTCTTAAGTATTTGACCTTGATATAAGGATTCAGGAGCATTTTTTGTTTGTTTTTATCTTAAAAAATGGCTCAGATATAGCAGTTTCAATTTCTAATGTGGGTGACATTTTGAAAAATCTGATATTTTGCCTGCGACAACACTCGTATATATCAACCGATTCCGATGTGAGTGAGCATGTGCACAGCAATTACTAAGGTCTCGACCAAGTTCACTGGTTAGCCTGATCCACCATGTTGTCTTAAAATGGCAGGCACTTTAAGAAATCGACGAATTTGGCAGCCAAATATAAGTTACTTTAAATAAAAGCAGCTTGGATAAAGCTGAGTAATTTCACGAACTTCTCATTCATAATGATTTAGTATTGATAAAAATTAGTATTGAATCTCTTATATTCGATTTTCACTAAATTGAGCTTCGTGTGTTTGAATAATATAAGTCGGCTTTTTTTTAAATAAGGAATATGAAAGCTACCTCTTCCTCCCGGCACTGGCCGGAAGGACTTTTTTCTAATACGACGGTATAAAAATTGAAAATGTGCAATACTTAGAAGTTTAAAAAATTGCTATAGAGTATCTAATCATACTGCTTTGTTTTACGGTTGTCTTCTGTAAGGTAACGTTATTTTTTAGAATACACAAAATAAGATAGGAGAAAGAAATAGCATACCGTACCGGGGGTAATAAATAAGACATCTTAATTTACACTATATTATTTTTAACAAAATTGGTCTAATTGCTAAATAAATCAAATCATACGAATTGTAATTTTCCAACTGAGTAAAAAAGCTTCCAGGCCAGGATTTTAATTGGTACCTTTTACGTGAGCTGCCAATACTCTGCCTACCAAGCTATCCTGCGCAAATCTGGCTGTGAAAAAGGTCAACCAGATTTGATACCAGATTTTACGCGAAAAGTTCTTGGTTAAAAACCTGGCCTGGACACTTTTTCACTCAGTTGGAAAATTACAAGTCGTACATCAGAATTTATCCGAGAGTTTCTATTAAGATCTAAGAGATGCTTTTAATATATATCAAATTCAGTTCTAAGCAATTACATCAATTTTCAAAAGCTGTGAAACTAAACATTTTCGTGTGGTCATGTGACAATAAATGCTTAATGACACTCAGTATATTCTAAGAAAACTAAATTCTTAAAACTTATTTCTTAATTAACTTAATTTCTAAGAAAAGATTTCTAAGAAAACGTCACGGCTGAAAGCGTCTATACCTAGAGACACCAGTTTTATGAATATAGCAGCAGCCGCACAGTGGAGTATTTGGCCCGAAATCCTGGTCAAAAATATTTTTCGATGTAAATATAGCCCGATTGGCTTGAAATTCTTAGAAGTTATTCGGTATCACTATGGCATGTTTGGTATTGTAAATGAAGTCTATAGTCTTTACGGCTCATTTGCAGAGACACCAAAAGGTTTACCCTTACATAGGGGTATTGTCTATGGGGAAAAATCGTTTGCTCTGTATTTTAATGATTTCACACTTTCAACGTGCTGAAATGTATATACTTCACTACGGTGTACTAAGGCACTTATTGTAGAATATGGTGGGCATAGAATATATCGTTCATTTACAGGGACACACAAAAGAATATGGTTGATGAATAAATTTAACTATTGAAGTCGATGACCAATAATTTCTGGAAGTACGTTCACAGCTGTGATAGGGGTTTTAAAATAGAACATCTTTTTTTATATTACTTGGTGTGGATACATTCTATAGATCATATACAGGGCTGCACAAAAGTTCTCAAGTACATTTCCGTTTATTCGCGGAAATGGCTGAATGGACCTTTTTAACTGTGCCATGTGTTTCACTGAACTAACTTTTAGCATACTATGAAGTATACATACAAATCCATAGCTTAGTTTAATATTTTCTATTTTAAAAGCTGAAGAAGTGTAAGTAAGATTTTAACACTTCACATAATAATAAATATACATTTTATAAATATTTTGGCAATTAAGAAAAAAAAAGGGTCATCATTTAAGAAGAGCACAAAGAAAAAAGAAGTTAAAATATTAATTTACTAAGTAGATATTTTAAAAATACAAGTAAATCACATGTCCATTGACTTAACATTACCGAAGGGAGTTTGGAAGTTGAGCGATTTGTAACCTTAACTTGTAGCCTTAGCTATAAAAAATATATTAATTTACTATCTCTTAACAGAGAATTTAACCCTTTCCATCGCGGAGTATTATAAACTGATGAAATAATGGACTGATACCATAATTTATAAACGGGGTTATTAGAAAATATGAAGTTGCTTATGTTTACGTATATTATAAAAGGACAATTTTAATTAAATTTTCTTGGTGCCGTTTGTCAGTTTTGGAATTAAAATTACGTGTCCCTTTTTAAGGACACCGCCCTCGAAAGGATTAATTCCCTCCTTTCTCTCCTTATGTTGCACACATGAGCCCCAAGAACTAATTAGGGAACCCTTTTTCAATAAATAAGTACATACAATTTTAAGGCGATTGGATACTTCTATCAAAAGATATCGAATTGCGTGCGTATGTACGTACCTAGATACGTACAGATGTACGTACGTACATACATGCAGACAGAATATGTAGGCGCAAAAGCTCTCCGGTAATATCCTGTGGACTAAAAACCTGCAATACGACAGTAAATACATAGTTCTTATCTCTTCAATTCGGGGGCCGCAAAACAGAGCATTTAAATAGACATTCCGAAAAAAAAGTATAAAAAAAGGCAATAATATGCGGAAGATTTTTTTTGCAGAAATTGACACTCAAGACTATAACTAATACGATTATAATTCAAACATGGCTGGGCAAAGCGCGGCACATATTTAAAAAGCTTTCGATATGTATAAATTAGAGCCAAAAACGCTTTAAAAATAATCCTTTTACTCATTCAATGTTTTTTTATTACATTAAAAACTCAATTATCTAAATTAACACATAGTTTAACATTAAGCTCTGACCTTTATTAAATACGTAAGCCCTGTTTAGTTTCAATTCAACAATTCATTGAGCTACAAAAAATTATATTTAAACATAACAACAATACCAAAAAGCAACAAAAACCCACGTCTTCTCAGAAAGAAACTTCCTCGTCAGCTGAGGACAAGAACTACCGGATATAACTCAAGTTCCTAAAATAGACATATATAGATGCACCAGTTAGTTAGCTATTAAAAAATATGATTTTTACAATTGTTGACGAAATTTAAATTTTTGCATTTTTGGCAGGTTTTTGGGTTAAATACTCCACTGTGAGTTAAATACTCCGTTTCGAAGTTAAGAGGGTGGCAAGGGACTTTAGTGGGCATAGTGTATATGAGGTTTTAGGAGATTGTTTATTGCGTAATACATGATTTCAGCATTATTGATAACCAAAAGCGAAACAAATAACAAATAGCTTTGACCAACAATTTTGAATAAAGGCTTGATTTCAATGAAAGTCATTATGCAACTTTTGTCGGTTGCTTTGCAAGTATTGCAAACTCTAAGAGAATGAAAAAAAATATTGCCCTATTATATTATAATAATTTGAAAATAACATTAATGGCATAAACAACCACTTTAGCAGCGAGCATTACGCATTTCGAAATAATAATTGGTGTTTTATCAAATGCGTAATTATATTCCTTTATGAAACAAATTATGTTAATATGTTTCTTATTAAGCATTCTACATTGCGTTTGTAGGCATTGGATGGAATATCATACGTTGAAAGGCGGTATATTGCATTGGGATAATGGGTAGATGAAACTGAAACCCAGCCTTGCTTAAAATTACAAAATGTTTGATATGTTGTTTGCCATCGTCTAAAAAACTATGTACATCAACACAATTATTTAATTTATAGTTATGAAATTTAAATATTTTTACGGTTGCTTTGTTCGATAAGCTGTACTTAGAAAAAAATATTCATGCCTAACAAGTAAAATAATAAAAATATTTTTTTTTTTTGGTCCGGCTGAAATCCCCTATATTGTGATACATTGAATTTTATGAATTTTAGCGAAAAAGCTGAAAATTCAAAAAACGCAAATATTATTATTTGCTGCATTTTCCTTGTAAAAGAATGTGATTTTTTTCGTTTTATTTGTTTGAGTTTGGAGTATGTTTAACTAAATTTAATCTTATAAAAATTAAATTCCCTTAAACTTTAAATAATAACTATAAAAATACATTTCAAAAATTAATGATTTTAAGAAATGTGATCCCCTAAAACTGTCATGACACTTACAAGTTACGCACTCAAATTAAATAAGTCAAAAGTGTATAAAGCAAAGAAATGTGCTTTTGTCATGTATCTTATTATTTATCGTTTGGATTAAGAAAATATAAACTTCTGGATTAAAAACATTGATGATATAAAATTGTCATGTCACTTGTAAGTTCTATAATTTTAAATTTAATTTGTTAAAAGTGAAAGCTTCCATTACTTTTTGTACAACTTCTTGAAAATAAAATATTGTTTCAAACATATCTGATTGTATAAAATTTCCATGATACTTGCAGATAATATACAAATAAACAATAGGTCAAAAGTGCAACAAAAGTTGTTAGCATACATCTTCTTTTCATAGACACATTATCTTAAACAGCCATACGTGCAACAAACGTTGTTAGTATACATCTTCTTTTCATAGACACATTCTCTTAAACAGCCATAAGAATACAGGGTGCCTAATAAAGACCGCCCAATTTCTGCGCAGCCAGATTCGTCGTTATGAGTACAAAAAAAATGTCCAAAGAACTATGCCTCTACGACTCATAGTTTTCGTGAAGAATGCAAAAAAAAAGTATGACGTTATATGCAGTTCAAGAAAAAAAATATTATTGGGAACATGAACATCGTGTATTTCCATATTTTTACGTAGGAAAATATTATAGAAAATTTTACATAGGAAAAGTGCCCATCTCGCATATCGAAGTATGCATGCGGACGCAGTGGAATGACCGATTACACACGTTTCAGAAGCTTAATGTCCACAAAAGTACACGCAGCAGAATGAACACGAGCAACAAAGTCACTTTCTGTAATAACTGGTCTCTATAAACCAATTGTTTCAGATGGCCCAGTAGGAATTGTTCTTTAGGAATTTTTAATGTACTCCATGTGAGGAATCGAATCTGGCTGCGCAGAGTTTGTGTGACCTTGATGGAACACCCCGCATATTGGTCTATAGTTCTGAGGAACAGCAAATTGACTGGTGCAGGATTTTGAACGTCTTCATAAGTTTAATCTATTTTGAAGGTAAGAACATTGATTACATAAAACTTTCATGGCGCTTCCAGATTATATACAAGTAAACTATATGTCAAAAGCGTCCCAAACGTTGCAAATATAAAGCTTCTTTTTATAGGAACAATATCCCAAACGGTCATAGTAATTTCTTTGTCAATATTTCTGAGGAACAGCAATTGACTATTTGCAGAATTTTGATCGTCTCCAAGAGCTGCATGTCCATTATCAGAAATGAGCATAGATGCCTGATGTATATCCGAAGTGATGAAGCTATTAGCACATAGAATGTAGACAGTACTTCTTTGAAGTGAATCCCCATAGGTATGAGGTCTTTGGAGAATGGTTGCTGCGAAATATATGATGGTAGCATTGCAGACGACGCAAAATAAAATGAACAATGAAACATTTTGATCAACACTTTTTATTAAACACTTAATTTCAATGAAAAGCTTTGCAGAGTTTTGTATTTAACTTTCCTCGATTGGTTTACAAGGTTTGCAAACTCTAAGAGAATACAAGATAATTGTCTGCACATTACACTATAATAAATTGAAAATAAGTTTAATGGCATAAACAACCACAAAACAAATGTAACGGCGAGTATTACGCATTTCGTAATTGCAATTGGTGTTTTATCAAATCCATATTTATATTCATTTTCCAAGCAACTTATTGACACGAAAATCAATTGCAGGGTGGTAATTAATATACTAGCATTTGCTCAAACACGTATCCAGTAATGTTTAAAGTGTGCGATTCCTGTATTTATTTTTTTGTATTCGTTATTTATTTTATTTGTTAAACTTTTGAGAGTTTTTAAATTAAAATATAGACATATTCTATGACTGCAGCTTATCATTATCATGCAAATATTTACTATAGCTATTTGGCGAAGATCTGGAATCATGTAAAGGCGCTATATAAATGTAATATGTAAACTAATATATTAACCAAGGTCAAAATTGATAATTTTATGCGACCGGAAATAGTAAATTCATTAAATTTAGGTAAAACACACAAGCCACTTGCTGTGAATAGTAATATGTATCCGTGCATTTTTTTGTATTGGATTTCCATTTCAAAACAAAAAACAAAAATAGTTTGATGATATGCCGATTATTTGTTTGAGGTAATTGAAGGGGATATTACTGAAAACAGTAGAAAATCAGGACCATTCTTAAAATATTATTATATCTCTGCAAATTTTTGCTATAATGAGAAAGAAATACAAAACAGCGTCACTCATTTCCCCTTTCTATTTTATTTTTAGTTTATATCACTTTTTGCTTAATATAAGAGAACACATTAAATTTAGGAATATATTCGGACAACTTGCGGTGACAATTTGAAATACATATGCATTTTTTCTGGTATGATTCCCCGTTGTAAAACCAATGAATTGCTATAACTTGATGGATAAACGACTTGAGGCAACTGTAAAGAATATTAATGAAAAATTCTTTTCAAAGCGCTGTTTGATCACTACAGAATTTTTGTATTAGAAAACAGGTGATGAAAAACTGGCCCATTCATTTCAATTTAATATTTTATTTTCTGGTAAAAATCGTTATAAAATAAGTATAAAATGGTTAATTTCATACAACAGATACTTCTTTAAATCATTGAAAACACACATAAGTTAATCTGAAAAATTTAAATATGTATCTCACGGATTTTAATTTCAAAAACAATGTTTGGATGGCATCTGTTTCAGATAATTGAAAAGAATAATCCTAATAGTAACGAAAAGCAGTGTTTGATTACTGTAATTTTTTTTCTATAGCGAAAGAGATATAAAAAATTACGTAATTTTTTTAAAGCTTTATCATTTTATTTTGCAGTTGTACCAACGAAGAAAAGAATGAATTGAAGAACTACTAACACAAAATACTGAATTCAGTTTATTCAGGCAAGACAAAAAAAAGTTTTTAAAATGAAAAATTCAAACATGCATCGATATAGTTTTTCGTATGGGTTATCCATAGTAAAAACAAAGACCTGGCGACAGTTTGATGGATTAACTGTTTCAGAACTCTTTGGATAATAAATGTCGTACAAAATAAAAATTTACATCGTGTATTACTTTTAATTGAAAAACACGAATTTTGATGAAAATCAACAGAATAAATATTGAATATGGTAATAAGATTGCAATTAAAATTATCTAAATTGACAACGATGAATAAAAAATTGATTTTATTTTAATTTATGCTTAAGGTATGTGCTTATCCTCAAAACGCTGTTTTTTCGGAAAATTTCGATTTTTTAAAAATTATTTTCAATTAAAGTTCAAACATTTAGGATTCCAAAAATGCCTTACTTTTGGTTCAACGATAATTAGAAGCAAAGTTATAGCCCAAAATATGAACCGAAAATGAACTTTCTGAAGCCGGAAGTGACCGTTTAAAGAGCCACAGAAAGATAAACAATACATTTTAATACACAAATATAGTATATTTGAGTTACTCCTATTTAAAAAAAAAAAAAAAAAAAAAAAAAAAATTATATTGAACAATGGATATGGTATTACGAATCTGACCAAAATTGATGACTTTGATTATTAAACACAAGCCGATATTAAAATACCACACTTTAACCTCTTGGGAACCAACGTATCATACAGGAAATTTATTCGAATGGCGCCACTTTTTTTAAACAATTACCTTAATTATTTAAACACGAAAATGTCCTTTTTAAATAATAAAAAAATTACTTTTCTTTATTGCTAGTATCAAAACCAATTGCTGTATGTACCTTTTAAAGATGCATATATGTACCGAAGGCTCCCGTCGGGGTTGCTTATACAAATAAATTAGCAAAATATGCTATAAGTACTTTTATTTTAAGGAAAAGAAGGTTGGCTGATAAGTAAATTTTGAAATTATTATTAAAACATACATTGTAAAAAAAAAATCAGTGAAAAAAACAAAATATACTTTCAGTAAAGCTGTCGTCTTACTCTCTGTTTTTTCGCAAAACTGCCATTTTGGTATTTCTCCGTTTTCAAGAATGCAACTGTCGCATTCTTTGTAAGCTTTACTCTCTACTTTTCAATTCATTTGTGATCTTGTTCCCTTACGGACACGTGTTTACGTCAGCTGATGAGGGTCTTGAAAGCGAAAGTTATATCTTTTCTCCACCAGATGGCGGTAGTTATCCGTTATTTTTAATTTAGAACTTGTTGTTGTTGTTGATTTGGCCCTTAAATTTTGAACTTATGGAGAGTTTCTGAGGGTTTTAAACAAAGTTAAAATATGTAAAGGTTTTAATATACTTTTACAAATATTTTAAGAGCAGCATCGACGTTAACCTGTATTTTTTTTTTTAATGAAGCGTTCAAACAGTCATTCACTTGTTTGTAGATTTGCTGGAATTTGATTCTGAATGGCAACAGTATCGTTTGTTCAGATCTGATTTCTATGTTTATAATAGATTAATTTTAATTTAGAACTTAATACATTATAAATGGATATGATAAGCATGTTTTATGTGAAAATATTTTAAACAGACATGATTTCAAGTAGAAGAAATTATGATTTAGCTGTCATATGTTAGCATATGTTCTTCATTAAGCCTAACATGGCGTTTAGCTACGGTCGATTCGAAAACCAGAAGGGTTCGCACCGGCATGGTTACCTACACTTTCCTGCACTCGAATTTTATTATAAGTAGATGGATAAAACTACAATATTTATCGTTCAACCACAGCACCAAATGCAAGAACAGACGTTCACCATCTGCAATTATTCAGCACCAAAAGATGGTATTCCAACACCAAATTTCTAACTTTTTAGGATAGGATATGATGTACATATTCCGACTCGTGTACGGTGATTAGTTTTGTCTCAGCTGCAAAAGGGATCTTTTTAAAAAACATGTTTCTAAAATGCGAAAGAATAATGTCTTCTCTAGAATACTTTGAAAAAAAAAAAAAAAAAAAAAAAAGGAATTACAAATAAAGACCTATTTCCTAAGACTTATTTCCTATGAAAATAAATCTGATTTTTTTTTTTTTAAGTATAAAACCTTTCAAAGTTTGAAAATATGTTTGTACAAGATAATTTTGTGTCTTGGAAATGCACTTATGTAAATTAAAAAAAAAAAAAAAAAAAAAAAAAAAAAAACATATTACCATAAAAGCTTTTCATAACACAAATGTTTACATCAGTGCCGATAAAATAATTGATTCGATTGATTTTGTTAGCCCATTTATCTTTTAATGTGTCAAGTGGATTAAGATGGATATAGCAACTTTTTCCATTCTTCATTTTTACAGGGAGTCCCCTCTTATCTCCGATTAATAGCTAATTCCTAAACCATTAAATTTAGAGGAACAGTAGGGCCGGATTTATGACCCTCACTTGGTCCGAGTACACAGCGGCAAAAACTGGGTAGCAGTTAGAAAAAATGAAAATATATTTTTGAAATTTGATAATCTCGCAAATTTTAAAACTCAAAATCGATAAGCATTTATCACCAAAAATAGAGTAAAATTTAGATATCGGAGTTTCTTAGAATTTTTTCTTAGAAATTAAGTTAATTAAGAAATAAGTTTTAAGAATTTAGTTTTCTTAGAATATACTGAGTGTCATTAAGCATTTATTGTCACATGACCACACGAAAATGTTTGGTTTCACAGCTTTTGAAAATTGATGTAATTGCTTAGAACTGAATTTGATATATATTAAAAGCATCTCTTAGATCTTAATAGAAACTCTCGGATAAATTCTGATGTACGATTTGTAATTTTCCAAGAAGGGAAAAAGTGTCCAGGCCAGGTTTTTAACCAAGAACTTTTCGCGTAAAATCTGGTATCAAATCTGGTTGACCATTTTCACAGCCAGATTTGTGCAGGATAGCTTGGTAGGCAGAGTATTGGCAGCTCACGTAAAAGGTACCAATTAAAATCCTGGCCTGGAAGCTTTTTTACTCAGTTGGAAAATTACAATTCGTATGATTTGATTTATTTTGCATTTAGACTAATTTTGTTAAAAATAATATAGTGTAAACTAGGGGGCTCTGCCCCCTGCAAGCTACGCTCGCCAACTCCCGTTCAGACACCGCAGAATCTAAAATCACGCTAATTTGACCAGTTTCTAAAAGATTAGAGAAGATTGAATTATAATGATAAAACTTATAGCGATCTCCCTGTAAGCGGGTTTCCATTCAATACCCTTTGATTGCGAAAATTTAAGGTCGAATCAGTTGCTGTTAAGACATCCAATGGTTGTTTTCGTGTTTGATTAAAGACGATCAGTTAAACATTTGAAAAGAAGCTAAAAATAAAATGAATTAAGTAAACAGAGTCTTTGTCGACCGGTATTTTTTAACATCGTTATAAAACGACTGACATAATACAATTTACTGCTTTAACCCCTTCAAGGGCGGTGGTTCACTTTTGGACCACTTAATTTTAATTCTTAAATGCCATATTGGCACCAGAATATTGGAATGAAAGTTTTCCTTTTATTAAGTAAGGGAACAAAAGCATTTTCGTATTTCGAAATTTGTTTGTAAATTCCGGTGCCATTCACTGATTTCAACATTTTACGAATAGAAGTATCTTGCCCCTGAAAGGGCTAAACGCATATTAATGTATTTATTATTTTAAAGTTTCCTTTCTCTTTTAATATTCACATATAAATACAATTTCAAGACATAATTTTCAGTATTTTCCTGCTTGACTTAAAACGTGCTCATTTAATAGTAATTTTAAAGTTTTTTTTTCTGCTTTTAATAACCATGTGTAAATAAATTTGTAATCGTTAGGAAATATTATTCTTTGCTCTGTTTTTTTTTTTTTTTTTTTTTTTTTGGATAAAGAATCAAAGTTATTTTTTCGAATAAAACTACATAAAAGTTGCCATGATCTCAAAGAAATCTTGGTACTTTTATGTTAGCCGGATTCAAATCTCGCCAATAGCTTTTTTGGTACTTTTCCGTTATACGGACACCATGCCAAAATGTATGCTAATGCGCTAATTATTTCAACCCTGATCGTGAAAAGGATTTTTATTGTAAACCATGCGAAACATTGTGATTTGCTATTATTTGCTATACATTATTGTAAAACAGTTAATTTGTTCATTTATTTTAAATATATATTTGTGATTTAGTAAAATAGTTCGTAGAAGTCTGTAGTTTCCAAATGTTATATTTTTAAAAGGCTCACTTTACTATCGCAGTGTTTTTTCTTTTATTTTTCAAACTAGGGGGCTCGGCCACCTACGAGCTACGCTCGCCAACCCCCGTCCAGACACCGCAGACTCTAAATGCACGCTAATTTGATCGGCTTTAAAAAGATCTCAAAAGATTGAATTATAATTTTAAAAACAGTGGCGATCTCCCTATAAACGAATTTCTATTCACTTCTCTTTGATTGGGGAATTTTAACGCCAAATCCGCTGCGGTACTGCTTGATTATCCCGTCGACCAATTTCGCCAAATTATATAAATCGCCAAACCACTCGCTAAATTATACAAATTGACATAATTTTTATTTTAAATAACGAAAGAACCAATAAATTAGTACAACATTAATAAAAATACAAATAAAACGTCGAAATAAAAATAACTTGATGACATAGACACGTGCAACAACATTTCAAAATAAGCTAATATAAAAGGAATTAAGTAAACAGAGTCTTTGTCTCCTGGTATTTTTTAACAAAGCGAAAAGAAAGTTCTTTTAAATGAGACATTTTAAATTAATCGTTTTTAATCTGACGTAATTTTTACCAAGCTATTCTTTTTCTTTTAAATATCCACGTGAAAATACTTTTGTTAGAAATGAAATATTATTTGCGCTTTCCTAACAAAAATAGTTGAAAAGATCCTCTCAAAATATCAAATAAATGTCTAGCGCAATTTTTAAATTTAAACAGTTTTGCAATATTATTTTGTGTTCATTTTATGTAATAACTATAATGTGACGTAAATATGACGTAATTTCTCCTATTTAAGGCTTCTAACGCATGTTAATGAATTTATTATTTTACAATATCCTTTCTCTTTTAAAATTTACGTGTATACTTTTTATGACGTAATTTTTAATAAGTTCCTGCTTTTTGTACATAAATATTTAATTCCAATTCCAAATGATTTTTTCTGTTTATAATAGTCACGTGTAAATAAATTTTTAATTTGAAGCAAACATTATTGTCTGCGCTGTTTATACATTTGGCAACAGTATAAATTAATACCATTCTCTAAAATAATGTAAAAAATATCTCTAGAAATGCTGAAAATTTAAATTTAAAATAGAAATAAAACCTCAAAAAATGAGTCAAAATAAAAAAATTAATGCAATCTGCACTCCGGCAAATTCTAACGCATAAAATGATCTAAAAATGATTACACTGCCATGTCTAGTTTTTGCTGCTATAAAACTTTTTTAGTGGAACGATTTTGTCCAACTTTAGCATTAAATATCTCTTTAAATAATTCTTCGATTTGAAAACTGTCTACATCAGCGTGTTTATCAAACATTTCTGTATAAAACCACCGATTTTCATATTTTTGTATGCATTATTTTTCTTAATATTAACGAAGAAAGACCTCCGGTCACAAAAAATTCAAAACCGGCGGCGGCGGTAGCTACTTTTTTTAGAATAGAGAGATGTTTCAATTCACGTGATTTTCATTTTGCGCCAACTATTACGCTTGGCGACAATGGTGTCCGTGGAAAAGTACCTTTTTTTTTAACTCGTGAGTTAGCATTTTTTTATTTTTCGAGTGGTAAATTTAAACGGTACTACTTCGTTATTCCATTGACCAAAAATCTATCGCCAGACTATAAGATTAAATGCCAATAATGGTTGATCGTAAATGTCACATTCAGTTGACTGTAAGGAAGGTACACGTCTTTACGCCATCAAGGGATTTTTATTTTGACGCTTTATTTGTATTCGTATTTTTATACTAATTTATTTGTTCTTTCGTTATCCTTATAATATTATAAATGTCAATGTGTGTCCGAATGTTTGAATGAAGTCAGCATCTAAACGGATGAAATAATGCTTTTGTATTTTTCTGATATAGATGGATTACAACCCGGAAATGAACATAGGCTATAGTTTATTTAATTTATTCAAATAATTATCTTAATAATTCAAAATTTCATTCTTTTTCATACAGAATCAATTGACATTTTCCCGATAAATTTAAACATCTTTCTTTCTTGTTGCAAAGAAAAACTAAATCTGGAATAATAACTTCTCCTCTACAGTTAATTAAAAATTAAAATAAAAAGAATTCAAAAGAAAATAAATATGACGTCATACTTGAAACAAAACATGGGGTATTTTTTATTATGCATGAAGGATGAATATCGGTTACGTTAATAAGGGGTTTTCTGCCAAAAATGGTGTCATAATTAGAAGGAAAAACAATGAAAAAGAATAATATTATTAATAGTTATCGATAGGAAAAATATGACGTCAAATTTGAAATAAAACAGGTATTTCCAAATATTCGTTAAAAATACAATGGGCATCAATATCAGTAACTAATGAAAATAGATAAATAATGACGTCATATCAAAACGAATAACAAATATTTTTTACAAATGGACCCTATTCTCGCTTTTGATTCGAGGCTATAAAAACCGCTATTTTACCAATTGTGACGTCACAGGAATACTGTCCATTCTGATTTAAAAGTTTGAATGTAAGTTACATACAAATGAAAGTTTTCTTTTCAAAATTCACGTTATGATTATCAGGAGAAGATATTTTTGTTGGAAAAAAGGGGAATTAAAACTGATTAATATATTTTTTGACGCTATTTCCTCATTAAAATTAAAAAGAATTGAATTTCAATTAGTATAAATGGTGCAAAAACTTGATTAAATTAAATTTTCCAAAATTGAAAACATATTTATACACATCGAAACTTCATGAATGAATTTATTCCACAGAAACAAAAATCGTCTGTCGACATATTGACGCAACCAAGGAGTAAATATAACTTCTGTGCATTTAAGTGGATAGTTATTGCCCACTATTCATACGAATTAAAATTAAAATCAAGACTCCCTTATCAGGAGGCCTTGATTAAAATAATCATATACTATTTTAATTGATTAATTTTAAAAGATGGCAGTTAAAACATGTCACAAAGGCGTTTTTAGTAAAAGCTTTTATCGGTTAAAAATGATGTAATATTTTTTCATAGAAAGCATTAATTTTAATACGAAAACATTAACATAGATTTATTTTAATTTCGTCAAAGCGATGTCGTCTTCATTACACCAGCTTCGAAAGTTAAAACGAAATCTTAAAATAACAATATAGTTTTCAGAAATAAAATTTTGCATCAAAAGTCGCATTCTTTGAAAATGAAATTTTAGCTTACATTTTAAATACATTTTCTTACATGAAATTTAGTATATTTAAAAAAATTATTTTTCAATGTTTTTCTAAATGTACAATAATATTGGATTTCATTAATCGGTTTCCCTTTTTTTAAATAAATTAAAATGCATAGTTTTAAATGATTCATGAAGTGAAAGAATATATATATTTATTTATTTATTTCGACAAGTAACATTCCGTAGGAAAACTAACCTAGTGTCGTCATATTTTAAATCATTAAACTAATGCCAGGCGGACGTCTTTTTGCACGCTTTTTTCCTCACGTATATGCCGCTAGCATTGTGTAGGGATAATACGCAAGGAAAAAAGCGTGCAAAAGACGTTCGTCTGACATTAGTCTTAGCTGCTTTTCTTTCAGAAAATATTAGCATTTTATAGCAGTTTTTATACAAAATGGCGTGATTTGCACAGAATTTAACAATCGCAAATATATAAGTTTAACATCCTTTTACAGTACAATCTCCCATAACACTGGTTTCAATAAAATTTAATAAATGGCACAGGAAAGTCAACTTAAAAAAGTTTAGCAAGTAATTTCAATTTGAGATTAGGCTTTACATGTGACATCATTTACGTGTACACAAGAGCCAAAACCTTAACTAAGCAATAAATTTGCTTTTCACTTCACATCCCTCTAATGTATAAAGGCACCGTGTTTATCGAAAAGCGCAAAGGAAGAAGGGAAATTTTCTTTAGATTTTAAATTATCGAAATCTATAGTTAAAAATCTCTCTGAAACACAATCTATCACTGTTACCGCATTGGAGCATATTCCTGCAAATTTCAAAGCTTTCATAAGCCAAAATACAACACACAATAGATATGAAAATGTTTATTCATAATTGTGGTGCTTTTACATAAATCGATTTATTCCTCGAAAGCAATAAGTAACTCTATTGCTTTAATAATAAGTATTTAGGCTCAAGAGTCTTTGGAGCGTGATAAACATTTTGATATTATTGGTAGATCTAGAGCTCATAAAAGTGTGGTACCGTGAAATTAAAATGTAATAAATATTTGAAAGTTAAAGATATTTCCCGTGCTCTTATTATTTATTTTTGAACTTTGATTATTTTTTTACTTTGAACTTTGATTATTTTATCACCACGTTTGATTATTTTTTTAATACCATTTATCTTTTTTTTCTCTTCCAATATGTGATTTTTTGGAATATAACCATAATGGTGCATGTTGATTTTTTGCTTATTCTAATCATATCAAAGTCACGTCTGAAGTGACCTGCTAATAAACACTTTCCTTTAAAATTCTTTATTAATATATATCTTTAAATAATATTTTTTGTCTCGAAAACATAAATTAAATCAATATCCTTGAACGGAATAAATATAAATAATAAAATAGAATAACAGAGATGTAAATTTATTCCTCATTTAATCTTAGAAAAGGTGTATGAAATTTCATGCTCACAAAAAAAATTTAAATGGTCCTATATGCATAAACAAAAATAAGCAAATTTGGATCATCAGAAGCGTTTCTACTATAAAATGTGATAAAGGGTTAATTATATATGCTTTTAAATATCGAAATTTTTTGCTTAATTGATGAATTTCTTCTTCTTTAAATGTTACGTGAACGCAGTCACGGGTAACAGCTAGCTTAAAATAAAAATTACGTCAACTTGTATAATTTGGCGATTTATATAACTTGGCGATATTGGTCATTTGCTTTGCATTTGAAATTAAATGTCATGATTTGTAGCATCATTTAATATTTAATACACATGCCATATAAGCACCAGGTTTGGCGTGATTTTTTTTACGATAATTTGGCGAAAACCTCGTTTTCGAATAGCAGTTATATACGTATTTTTAAATTATTTTCTATTATTTTTAAAATGAAATAAAAATAAATAAAAATAATTAATAACTATAAAACAAAGCAATTTATAACGTTTTTGTTTTAAATAAAAAGAAAATAAATGTAAATAAACATTTATTAATGAATAAGCAACAATAGCCGGGTTACCATGTCAAGCAAAATAATGTCATTTTGGCACCAATTAGGTACCCCGGTGCGTACATGACATCTAAGCCTAATAATTTTCTTTTCGTTTCGTTTAAAAAAAAAGAAAGAAGTGAAAGCCATTATTTTTTAATGTTCCAGTTTTAAATGAAAGTTTTGTATTAAATAAAATGATAACGAAATAAAAAAAAAAAACATTTTTCTTTGCATAGATTTAAGGGAGGCCAAACTGGTCGCAAAATTAGTTTAAAATTGTAACCTTTTCTGAAAACAAATATCTGTCATGATTGAAATTTGAGTTGCCATCATTAGAAAAAAAGTATTTAAAATTAGAAAAAATTAATATTTCGAAAACTAATTCGAATTTAAAAATTCTAATACCAGTTTTGAGATCTGTGGGTCAATACGGATTTTTGGTGTTAATTTCATCGCAAAGTATTCCATATTTTAGGAGAAATCGCCGTGAAACATAATCAGTTGTTTAATCAGTCGTTTCATAGAATCGTTACATAAATTCGTTTCATTAGGATTTTATATATATAGGGTAGATTAAGATGTCTTATTTATTACCCCCCGGTACGGTATGCTATTTCTTTCTCCCATCTTATTTTGTGTATTCCAAAAAATAACGTTACCTTACAGAAGCCAACCGTAAAACAAAGCAGTACGATTAAATAGGTATGACGTTCAGGTATGACGTTTTGCTTGGATACTGACTCCAAACAAACCGTTGCTATGCAGTGTCTTCTATTTTTATTATATTTTATAGCCATATTTTTCATCTATATTTCATAGCTATATGTTTTAATACTTTATATGCAGTGGTAACATTTTCTGCAATCTATATTTAATAAGATATAAAACATAGCAACCGTTTGTTTGGAGTCAGTTTCCAAGCAAAATGTCATGATTGACGTCACACTGAAAGCGCCTATAGTAAAGTAACCATGCGCTACTGAATGAGACCGCCTACTACTCCACAGGGTGGAAAACTACGGAGTTAGCATTATTATGTGGAAAACGTTAAGAGATGGGGACAAAAGGTGATTTACGAAGTTGCAGAGCATCATCGATTTAGTACGAAAAGACAACGTGTGGACATTAATGCGAAGAATAGAACGTATAAAACAAGCATTTGTTTGTTCATGATTTCCTACACTGTGGCATCGAAACTTGAACGGAAAGAGAAAATATTATCTTTCGGACAAATGTGCATCCAAATGTGCATTGCAGCTGACGGTGAGAAGTTAGAACGTCTCAAATAAAGGTATATTGTTATAACTGGTTGTTTTTTTTTCTTACTAAGATCGTTTTGTCACGGCACAGTGTATAAAATCACGAAAAAAACAAATCCGCGTTTTAACAATTCTATTCTCTGCATTAACGTCCACAAGGTGTCTTTACGTGCTAAGTCGATGATGCTCTACCTACAACTTTGTAAATCACTTTTTTCCCTATCTCTTTCCGTTATCGAGATAGGAATGCTAACTCCGCAGTTTTCACCAGGTGGCGCAGTAGGCAGTTTCGTTCCGTAGCGCACGTCTACTTTACTATACCTAGACACTACTTTTATGAATATAGCGGCAGCCGTTCCGAAGTTAAGAGGGTGGCAAGGGGATTTAGTGGGCATACTGTATATGAGCATGCATTACAAAGAGGTACTTCCATATTTTATGTCCAAATATCTCAATCAGTTTTTAACCCATCCTTATATCGGCTTCGGATATACATCAGGCATTTCTCATTATTACTGATAATGAAGATGCAGTTAGATGATAAAAATTCTGCAAACAGTCAATTGCTGTTCCTCAGAAATATAAACAAAAAAGTCACTATGACCGTCTGGGAAATTGTTCCTATAAAAAAAAAAGCTTTATACTTGCAAAAGTATTTGCACTGTAAAAAAAAAATGGTAACGTTCCATGTAAAATCCAGGAACGTTTCGCCTTTTCTCAGATTTTCAGAATAATTTAGCTCTTTCCTGTGAAATTCTGGTTTTCTTATCTGAAACGTTCCTGAACAAAAGTTGGAAACAGCAAAACGCTGCGGCCACCATTTATTATATTTTTGCTATAATCCGTTGCTCGCGCGCGAGTGTCGAAAACGAATTCCTTAAATGAATGTAAAAAAATCAATATGGAATGCAAATAAATCAATAGACGACATAATCCTTTACGTCTCTATTGTCAAGACCATTCAGATGAAAATACAATACCTCTGTGACATCGCTAAGAGATTATCTCTCGTGCTTGTCTGTGGAATGTTTAACGAGCAGACCGTGTAAAACAATACACCTATTATTTGAATCTCCATTAACCAAGGGACCATCAAACATGATTCTCACCGATTTTGATTAATTTAAAGTATGTTTTAGAGTTCTTATCTCTAATTATTCTTGTGAAAGGATTTCTTCAAATGGGCCTTAGATTTTCAGAAATTAGATGCCGAGGTTTAGCATACGTTTCAAATACCCATTAGTTTGCAGCTCTCAATGTGTCTTTCGTGGTGTGGACGCAGAAGGCTCGCACGCCACCCGTACGGCCCGAGTTCGATGCTACCTCTTGACCTTTTTTTTTCTTTTTTAATTAATTTTATATTTTAACACTTTACAATTTGATTTAAATTTGATATATATTTGACACTTTGAATTGCTGCAAATTTTAATTTTTTTTTTCGGAAAAAATGTACAATTACGTTTAGGATTTTTTTTCATGAAAATTTATATGTATTTTATCTAACTTATAAACTAACATAATTACTGACGAAAATCCAAAATATTTTATGTCTAGATTTTTTTTTTCTAATTATTATTTACATTTATATATTTTTATATTTTAAGCAAAGTTCAGAAACAATATATCATATATATATTTACTTTATTGAATTTTAACTGAAAATTTATTTTTCCGTGTAAATTATAAATAATAATTTTGATGTCAATTTCAAAATATTTTTTCATTCCAACAAATAATGATAATAAAGCGAAAATTGTCAACTGGAAATGTAAAAATCGTCTGCGGATCCCGCATGTTGTGAAATGTCAGTAATGTTTTGCTGTCAACAGGGGCGTATTTAAGCAGAATTCATTAGGGGGGCGTATATAACGATTTTGCCGACTGACTTAAATATATATATATATATATATATATCTTTAAAAGTAGGTTTCAGTATCTGTATATATGTATCTACCCGGAATCCTAAAATGGACTGACTGATTTTAAAATTCATTAACTTGGAAATGGTGTCAGCTATAAAATTAAATTCTTGCTGGAGTGTTATGTAAGATGTTAGGAATTTTTTTTACTGCGATTGTCGTTTTTAGTTTAAAGTAGTGGCGGTAGATGGCGCTGCTTGAAATAGGCGCTAAATCGGGGCCAGATTCTGGCCTCTCTCTTTTCTCAATATTGATGTGGAAGAAGGAAATTAAATATATGCAGTGGGACTCTAAGAAAAAAATTTCATTGGCGACTGAGAACCATTTCATATATTTAATCTCCTTCGTTCGCATCAATACTGAGAGAGAAGAGAAACAAAACATCAGGTCCCGATTTAGCACCTATTGCTAGCAGCGCCATGTATCGCTGCTATTTTTAAACTAAAATCGAGAATAGCTGTAAAAAACTCCTGGCATCTTACATAACCCTCCTGCAAGAATTTTTTTAAATAGCTGCCACCGTTTGCACGTTATTGAATTTTAAATCAATGAATCCATTTTATTTAAAATTGAACATTATTAACCCATCGAGATAAAATTTTTCACTTTAGAACGTCGATTACTTTTCCCTTTAGAATATTGAGGAGAATATAAGGTAGATTTAAAGATGGATACACCACCCCTTCACTTTCGTTACATTGTTGCAAATGTTCCAGTAAAGTATTTGATATTTTTTCCTGAATGTGCAGATGAAAATCTGCAATTCGGATTAATTACACAAGTTGAAGTTTTTAGTAAGATGCTACGTGGAACTTATACAGAATCATCTTATTTATATTTACATTAAAAAGGATGAAATCAAAACTTATTTTAATTACATTTTTGTTCATCCATTGCATAACTGTTGTTCTTAGATATTTTTTTGTTAATTTGTTTGTATTTTTGTTGTTAATTGTCACTGTTGTTCTTAGATATTTTTTCACAATTTTTAATTTACAACGTCCTTTCATTCGAGGCAACTGTGGCTGGAGAAGTTAGAGCCAGATGACTGACATGGTTTGCAAGTGGAAGAATGTATCTCAAAGATTCTGTTTTCATGTAAATATCGTCCATTCTTTCAGCCTCTGCGCAGAAGTATTACAAAACTTTCAGCTCTGCGTATAATGCTTCCATATCAGAAATTTTCACTGTTTCACGAAAGACATTTATTTACCGCTTTCTTAACCAGATTTAGTGTTTATTTCTTTTTTGCAATGAGAGGATACATATTTTATCCAGTAATGAGATTATGCTGATGCAAGAATTAAGACTTTCAGCTATCACAACTGTAAGAGTATCCAATACGTTCTGAAACTCCATGCGTTAGAACATTAGAAATTCGGGAACAAAGAGAATGTTTCAATTACCGTCTAACTTCTTTGGTGCCAATCTTCGTGGATATTGCATAGCAAATTCATTTAATGGATCAACACCTTACTTTCTTTAAAAGAGAAACTGCACACTATATCTGCCTATTCACATTTTCATTGTCATTGTTGACTGTTTCCAATGATTTGGTACAAATCTTCAGTATTTTCGTAGCGTCTATTTTAAGAGTCTTCGTCTTCATTTTTTCAGTAACTAACTTGCACTTGTACTGAACGTTCTTGAGAAACATCATAGTGAAGCAATGAAGTCGAGCGATAACGTTTTCTTTCTTAAACCTCATGGCTTGGTTATTGTTTTGCTAACAGGAGTAGAGGAATAAACTTTTTCGAAATTTGTAGGATACATTCATATAAGATCCAGACCGCTTTCAATGATTCCGCTCGAGCAGTCCATGTCGCCTTATAAAGATTCCGCAGCAGAAAAGCATTTTCTATTTCTTGGAGCTTGTCTACTAATGGCTTCTTTGATTTAGTACTTGCTGTGAAAAACACAAATATCTTCCAGCCCGTCGAACACATCACCTATAATACTGCTGGCATTGCATATATGGGTCATTCTCACAATCTTTTGACTTTTGGGGAAAAAAATCTGGCGAAATTAAATTTGCTAAAATAACATTTTAATCTGATAGACGAATGCATTAATGATTCAAAATAAAGAAAAAAAGGTCAGCAGCGAAATTTTTTTTTATTTAACTGAGGTTTAAGGGTGTATTCCGATCCAAACTGCTTATTTTCTGATTCATTTTAAAATTCATTTTTGCTCTCAAACGCATCAAACTTGGAAATTCTCTTATTTAGAAACTATATAATGTGCGGTGCTTCTTAATTTTTTGATAAATGCAGAAAATGCTGTAAAAAACGCTGTCAAAGTTGGCATTTTGAGCCGAATTTTCCGAAGCGGGCGATCTGGGAATGAAAAAAATGGTCATACTGAGAAAATAATTGTTTAAAAATCAAATTCTAATTAATTGAGCTGAAAATGAAATCACACGGCATGTTAAACATGTCTTCAGAAATCACCCCAGCAAGTTTCGTGTTTTTACTTTTAAAAATGAGTCTGAAAATGTCTCAGAAAATTTCGAGCTGTTGAGGGTGGAAAAATATTTTTTCGAATACACCCTTAAGTTAAACTTGCGAGTTTAATTTTTCTTACCATTTTACCCCTATAACTTCTCACTTTCTTCTAAATTTTTACTTATAATGAATTTGCATAGTACCCACAGGACATTCAAATAAGAAATAATACAAATGTAGTACTTTTGATACAGAATTTTTGTATAACATTGTCTTAAAGAGATGTTAAAGAAGGGACGGTAAGGTAAAAAAAGAGACGAAATGGTAAAAAAAGAGACGAAATGGTAAAAAAAGAGACGGTAAGGATGGAACGGTAAGGAAAATTAACACCTATTTTTAGGAAAATCATGCTAAGACTAAGTGATAGCCACAATGTTCATTGATTTTTAGAAACAGTTGTTAAAACTGGATTAAATTAATTTTTTTTTTTAAATTTACCTCGAAAAGTGCAGGAATAAACCTTGGGGACGGTGCTTGAAATTGATATTTAAATGCTGATTTATATTCTGCAGTAAATTTCCTGTCAAAGAATTTTAGATATTCTTTCTCTAGCATACTTCTGCATGAGCAAAAACTTGGAAAAAATTCTGTCGCTGCATCTGAAGTGATTTTCTGTATAATTTTAGAAAAGGGATGGTAAAAAATCTAAAACCCAGGGACAGAGTTAAAAAAATAATATCAACCCTAAAAATTGTGCAGGTTAATTTTTAGCTACATATTTGTATAAAACAATAGTTCCAGTTTCAGAAAAAAATTAAATTGAATTATTTTTATTGAAACAATTTTATCCAGACAGCTCCAAACTTCAAAATCAGCATCAGGGACACGGGACGGTAGATGAGTTTTCCATGTGTTTGGACCCCCAACATCGTCCAAAACTTATTTATCTCGTTAATATTGTTGTGCAATCATGGAATGGGATGTTCCCAAGTATATGAAATAAAAAAAAAACACAAAAAATTGTATTAAATAAAAAATTATTATTCAGAGACATGAAAGTTAAAAGATTGTGAGAATGCCCCATATGTGAAAGGAAAGTGTTGAGTCTGTGACATTGACAAGGAATAGTATAGGGCACAATTCGGCCCACGATTTCTGAAAACGTCTCCTAAGTGCCGTTGAATTCTCCAGACATGCTGCTTGTAAAATCGTATGACTGGAAACTGCCTGTTCTATTTCGAGCTCATTCTTTGTAAAGATGTGTGATATCTAGCATGCAAGATCGACAATGGTGTTGACGACTTCTTTTAAAACTTCCAAAAGCCGATCGGAGTTTTTCCATCTTTGTCGGCAAATTTCAGCCCAACAGCTGATCGATCCTGGTGCGAAGCATCTGGTGGTGTATCTGCCATAATTCCATAAAATTATGCTTCTTGAAATCCTTTACTATCATTTTGCGCACTGCTGTAGCAAAAAATTCAATCCTCTCGTTTTGGGATGAAGCGGAAAGGTAAGTTATATGGTAAGGGCTGAAACGTATGTCTTCAAACATTTCTTCAATTGTGGGTTATGTCTGGAAATTAATTTCACAGTTTTTCAAAAGCTTCCATTTACTCAGCATTCGCGTAATGTCCATTAAGATTGCTACAATTTCTGTGCTGAATGCAAGATGTTGCTATTGCTCTTCCACAATAATCTGCTTGCGCTTGCTCTCGTCGAGTAAGTGATTACCATCATCATGAACTGACAAAATAGGAAACAGTAAATTTGATGGGTGTTGGAAAAGCAATGTTGTGCGAACTTTCTGTTCTTTTCTTTTCCTTAAGCTTTTCATTTTGTGTCCTTTGCTTACACCAATCTCAAATGAAGCATTTTGTATTTTATCCTCTCCCCGGTCCTTCATGAAACACGAAAAAAATTAGTATTGAGTTCTGTACTATAACGTATTTGTCCAAAAACATATGCTCTTTTCTACCAAGCTCTGTTGAAATGTCGCTGTCTATCTTGCGTGGTGGAATCAGTTATCGGATATGCGCTGAGTTTTGGCTGATACGGACCTAAACTGATCAAATATGTCTGTGATTGTCTGACTTAATTTTAGACCTTTTCCCCGGGTCATGTTCAATGATGGAATCGTTCCCACTTCCCGTAATGCTAACCTCTCCACGGTTCTTCTCGATTTCTTTCACGATCTTATTATAAATATTTGACACAGACGAACAATTTTATTTTTCCCTGTTAATTATATCTATGGTCTCCTTAAGGAACAAGAAAACACGTAATTCATCAGATAGGGTCTATTTTTCAATAATTGGCTTGCAATTATTTAAACAATTGACTAAATGATTCAATTATCGAGCACATTTCAATACACCACGAGTAATATGAATGCCTTCATCGAAGTCTTCATCATCTTCAGTGCTAGTCTATCATCTAGATGTTTAGAACCCTACTAATCCGGTGCAGACTCTAAGAAAGATCCCTTTAAATATCGAAAAACTAGTCTCTCCTAGTTCTTTCTCAATTTATTTTCAGCAGTCACGCAAAAGTCGAAGAAAGGAGAGGAAAACTTCGGATTTTTGAAAGAAATTAAGACAAATGGGTGTTTTTTTAGTGTATGTTTTAAGAAAAAACGTAGCAAATTGGAAAAAAATCGTTTGTTTCAGAGTTGTATTGATCGATACTGAGTACCTAGAATTTGCCGACTGTAATCAAAGTTGCCGACATTGGGGGGGCGGGACGCCCCCCTACGCCCCCCCAGTAGCTTCGCCCCTGGCTATCAACAGAAATATTCCTGGTATTTCGCAGGAAACTTACTGGCATTTCTGTAGAATGTTTTTAACATATACAGTAAAGTTCCAGTCATTTTCAAGAAATGTTTCTTGGAAATAATGGGCAACTCAGCTGCCCATTTTTTCCCAGGAACGTTGCGGAATTTTTTTTACAGTGTGGTCTTTTTACCTAGAGTTTACTTGTACATAATCTGTACGTATCATGGCAATTTTATGTAATCAAAGTTTTTACTTTCAGAACTATTCCTCTAAATTTAACAGTTTAGAAAACAGCTATTGATCGGCAATAAGAGGGGATACCCTGTATAAATGAAGAAGGGGGAAAGCGGATGTATCCATCTTAAACCACTTGACACATTAAAAAATAAATGAGCTAACAAAATCAATGAAATCAATCATTTTATCGATACTGGTGCAAACATTCGTGTTATGAAAAACTTTTACCTTAATTTTTTCCACTTTCATAAGTCCACTGAAAAGACGCACAATTATCTTGTACAAACATATTTTCATAATTTGAAAGGTTAAAACATTGAAAAAAGAAACAAATTTATTCTTATAGGAAATAACAATTTTTTTGTTTATCATTCTTTTTTTTCTCAAAGTATTCTAGAAAAGACTTTTATGAAGCTGTTGTTCTTTCGCATTTTAGAAAAATGTTTGTTTAACAGATTATTGATGACCATTTGATCCTTTTTTATCATTTATGAAGCTGAGACAGGACTGATCACTATACACTAGTCGGATTATGCACATCCTATCCTGTCCTAATAAGTTAAAAATTTAATGATGGGTTAACCATCTTAACCATCTTTTGACTCATCTTTTGCAATCACTTTACACATTAAAAAATAAATGATCTAACAAAATCAATCGAATCAATCATTTTATCGACACTGGTGCAAACATTCGTGTTATGAAAAGCTTTTACGTTAATAATTTTTCCATTTTCTCAACTCCACTTAAAAGATGCATAATTATCTTGTACGAACATATTTTTATAATTTGAAAGGTTAACACATTAAACAAAGAAACAAATTTATTCTTATAGGAAATAACAATTTTTTGTTTATTATTCCTTTTTTACCCAAAGTATTCTAGAAAAGGCTTTTATGAAGCTATTGTTCTTTCACATTTTAGAAAAATGTTTCTTTAACAGATCATTGATTACCAATTGATCATTTTTTATCATTTATGAAGCTGAGACAAGACTGATCACCATACACGAATCGGAATATTTACATCCTACCCTGTCCTAACCAGTTAAACATTTAATGATAGTTTAACCATGTTAATCATCTTTTGGTGCTGAGTAGTTGCGACCATAAAATGGTGGAAGTTTATTCTTACATTTGGTTTTGGGATTGAAGGATACACTTTGTAGATTCAGCCATGATATGGTAAAATATTGAACCACGAAATAGTGAAATGTTGAACCGAGAAAGGTAAAACTCTGAATAAAGAACTGGTGAACTGCGGAACCATAAAATATCTATGGTTATTTTTTTTTGCAAGCAAAAGCTAACTAAACCTAGATATCTGTTTCAGTTTAGATCGGAAATAAACACACTACAGATATTAAAGTCTGAGTCGGGATTCGAACCTGATACCTTTTGAGCGGCAGCCAGAAGAGTAAATATAAACACTAGACAAGACATGTCTTTTTTTCTAAAACAGCATAATGACAATGTACAGAATTATTGGATTGTATTGAATCTTGAATAGCTTTATTTTTGGGAGTCATTTACAAAATTGAACAATGTAGAAGATTTTTTTAAGGTCAATGAGAATCATGTTTTGTTTCTTCTATTTTTTTTTTTTTTTTACACTATAGAAAGTTTACATTTTGAGCTAAAAATTTAACGGTGTATCCTTTTTTGAAGCATCGCCTCTTTGACGAATAAATATTAAAAGTACAACGTTTCAAAAATGAAACCAAAGAAAAGTACAAAGAATCCCTATAAAATACTTTATCAAAGCATATTTTGACTTTTTAAAATAAGCGAGATATATTCTTTGCCAAAATATTCAAAAATCGTCCGTCTTCAAGGAGTCAGATTTATCTGTTATCTATTTTTGTATTTGTGTACGTACAGTCGTGGGGGAAAAAAAGTAAACACCCCCTACTAACTTCTCAACAAATTATCGTAGAAGAAAGTTACTACTACCGAACGATTGGAAATAAAGTCTACTTTTAAATGACGTTTGTAAAATTTGCTTAGGGGGCCATCTACATATTAAAACGAATCCAAACTTCTTTTTTTTTAATGGCAATACCCAATTTTAACGAGATATTTCAAATCTTTGGTTCAAACTATGCCTAGACACCAAATGTCAAGTCATTTGAATGATAAGTTTTTTAATTATAAACATTCAAAATTTAGTGCTTCTAATGTTAAATTACATTTTCATATTTTTATTTATAACTTCTGAAATTATGATCCTAATGTTCTAATTTTTTGTGTAGCAATAATACTAATATACCCAAACATAAATACGTTGAATTTGCAAATTTTATAATTTTCTGATATGAATTATGAAATTAATATTAAAAAAATTATGAATTGCAACCTACGATTTTTTGATTGATTCATATTTATTAAGTCCTGCTTTACGGAAATCCCAAATTTCACATTTTTCTTCCGAGTAGTTTTCAAATTATGCTTAAAAAACGGCAAAATGACGGTTTAAGGGGCCATCTATGATAGAAGTGACTAAATATTTTGAAATTTCTTACGCTATCCTGTAATCTAACAGGCTTAATTGACTGCTTAAGGTGCCTTAATCAAAAAGGGAGCTCTCTCGGTTAACAATCGAGTACCGAACTTCAATTTGGATACAGCCCTTAAAATACGCTCGTTTTAAATAATTAATTTCTCGGAAACTTATGGTACGAATTGCATAAAAATTTGTTTTTAGACTAATTGAAGGGTGTAGAGTCCATTTATGCTGTCAGAATTGGGTACTGCTATTGAAAAAAACAAAGTTATGGTTCACTTTAATATGTAGATGCCCCCTAAGCAAATTTTATATACATCATTTAAAAGTAGACTTTATTTCCAATCGTTTGGTACCAGTAACTTTCTTCTACGATAATTTGTTGAGGAGTTAGTAGGGGGTGTTTGCTTTTTTTTTTTTTTTTTCCACGACTGTACATGCTTCAAGCTTTTGTTAATAAATAGATGCTTAAAAATAAATATCCGTCTTTTGCTGTCCCAAATATGTGCCTGACACTGGCGTCTGGTATTAACAGAATAGGTCTTGTAATACATTTAAATCGCCTTCAAAAGTTGATCAAAAAGATTAATAAATCGTATAAAAAACAAATAGTTATATCAGATTCAAAACATCTCATTACTATATGTATGGATGGTTGACAATGATCCCTTCATAAATTTAATAATTATTATAATTTCGATTTTACCAATAGTAACTGCTGTTTCATACCCGGGAGTACCAGAAACGGTGGGTTTAATTGTGACATTTTTTTTTCAGTTTATCACTAATGCTGTGTTTAGTTATTCCTCTAAATACTTTTTCAATACTTTATTCATTAATATGCATCCAGCTCAAAACCTTTGTACAACACTTTTCGAAAAAATTCAAACCATTTAATATGCCAAATTACATTCTATTACAAAAAGAATTCATTTCAGTAAGAACTATAGTAAAAAACGTGGACAAGCAACTGCGGTTTTTCTTTTTCCTCAACGTTTTCTATACAATGCTTCGATGGTTTATTTTACAATTACAATATTTTTAACACCTCAAATTTTTAACGATATGGAACAATATTGTGTATATATGATTTGCATAAACGATTTCTTAATCTTCTTAATCATGACATTTTCAGCTTCAAATATACATGAGAAATTTATGGATCTTGTTGATAAAGCAGATAACATTCCTATAGATAATGAAAACTTGGCCGTAACAAATATTGCAATTTATGAAATATACTAGCAAAGAAATTGCATTATCTGTATGGGGGAATGATTCAGATCACCAGGAGTACTATATGTTTGGAACACTATTAACTTACTAGAAAGATACCACGTCAAAAATGACGGCAAATCAGATGTAGAGATATATACAACACAGTGAAAAAGTTGCTAGAAAATATGTTGCCAAATTTCATATTCTCGCCAAGACCATTTTCTCTATCTCGCCAAAGCCCTATACTGGAAAACTACCTAAAGCACATTAAAATCGGGCAGTTAGGAAATCGGATAGTACAGCGCCACCTAGTGGAGGTTATTTTATTAGTAGCATCGGTATGAAGATGTAAGGACGTACATTTTCGTATATTACACTTTAAATTCTGACCCATAGATTTTGAAAAAAGAAAAAATCTTTAAATGCGCGGAGTTTAAATTAAATTGCATTTTTAATTAAAATGCGGTGAGCTCGATTATGAAAGATTAATGGTTTTAAATGGGAATCTCGCCAAATTAATCAGCTATCGCCAAATTGGCTTCATATATGGCACCTTATTTTTGTTGCCAAAATTGGCGATATTTCTTAAAATTTGGCGACAATTAGCCAAGTTGGCCAACCTTTGGCGCTATTGTGGTAACCCGCCATTAGTATTTCTCAAAAACTACTCATTACAATGAGGCGGTCGACCCGGAATTGTGAGGGACACACAGAGACTTGGATTTTATATAAATAGATTGCGTCCTAATTCCATAGCTTGCAATATTCTACGAGTAATGACAATTTCTATTAAAGTTGATTAAACTGACGTGGCATTAAAATTCAGATACAGATAATGACCATTTCAACTCCTATACAGTATAAGCGCGAAAATCCGGCATCGCCGAGACCGACACTAAGCCGAATTTTTGAAAATTCCGAATTTCTGAAATAATATAAAAATATTACGATATTCTTAATGGTGCCTTTATTCGTAATTTAATTCATAGTCATGTGATATTTATGCGATAAAAACAAAAAAAAATTAAATATTTAAAAAAACATACTTTAATTGATATTTTCTATGTTTGCAAAAAAAAATCTAATAAACAATGAAGTCATTTCTTCTGGTGTAATTTTCGAAACAACGATGTCAATTTTATTTGCTTCAACTTTTTTAGGCTGTTCTTTAACGAGCTTTTCTCGGATTTGGTACAAGTTAAGAATACGGATTTCGGAAATGTAGTCTTGTTTCTCTAAAGCAGACATTAATTTTCCAGTCAAATTTATGCTTTTCTTCTTCCAGCTCCTCGTTCTCATTCTTCTGAGCCACTACCAACGAAATCGGGTGGGGTGTAATGGACTATATACGGTAGTATACGTCGTATGTATGGACTTTTAAAAGAAATTCCGTATAGCCTCCGTTTCTTGAATAAATCTATTGGGTATTATGTTTCTTCTTCCGGCTATTCATCCTCATTATCTGAGCTACTACCAGCGAAATCGGGAGGGGTGTAGTAGACGATAAACGGTAGTATACGTCGTGTACCTTCTGGAATTTTAAAAGAAATTCCGTATACCTTCCGTTTCTTAAATAAATCTATTCGGTATTCTCTCTGAGATAATTCTCTCTCTCTCTCCGTCCGCGGTCCTTTAAGTTTTTCTCCCCTTACTCCGACTCTTTTGCGGAAGCGAGGTTCATAGGTCCCCAGCCATGTCCCGAGTATAAGAGACGCTAGCGGAATCCAGGTTGAAAAAATTAAAAAGCAATTTAATAAATTACAACGACCATTTGGAAAATAATTTTTTCGAAGACTAAATTTTAAGACAGAAAAAAATTGCACGGAGTTGATCATACATTACGTATGTACGCCATGAATTAAACATTAATAGTGTTATTACACGTAAAAATTGCAAGATTTCCTGAAACTTACGTACTATATTATTAAATACGTAACTTACGTATTATATTATTATTATTAAATACTCCGTTCGCATAAAAAAAACTCTTTTTTTTGGGGGGGGGGGGGAGAAATGTGCCTATAATATCCCATTTTGAATATATATGAAATATTTTTTAAGTTATCAACTTTTTACGAAGTGTTAGATACTGTTCTGAGACATGAAGTAAGTGAAGCATACCAGAAATTCCAGTACGGAACGCAACACATCTTCTCTAGAAAATGCAGAGAAACATTAAGAACCGGCCTCATCTGCAGATTTTATTGATACTTCTGCACCGGATGTTTGCGAGAAATATAGCATTAAAATAAAAATCAAATATGAATAGTAATCAAATCTGTCAATAAGACAGTTTTCTTATACATATATATTGTAAGCATTTTAAGTTACTATTTTTATCTATTTTTTATACTAAGTTTATAATTAAAAATTCAATATCTTGGACTTATTGCAGTGAACCTCGATGAAATTAGGTTGAGTGTATAAACAGTTGATCATTTTTTTAATTGTCTAGAATTGCATAGACTCGTTGCAATGATTCTGTAAACGCTCACGCTGGTTGAGAAATAAATGCTCTAATTCCAATTAGCCTAACGCTCCACAGTCTTTTTGCATTAAGCCTGAAACTTATCAGGCTGATTGGGAAACAAATGATAATGTTCCAATTAGACTGAAGCTGCTCAAGTTGTTTGCAATAAGCCTGAAAAATATCGTTCCGAATGAAAAAAGGCAGATGATTCTCCCATTAGCCTGGCTTTTTATAAACAGTCGGATTTTTCAATTAGCTTACGATATACATAGTGATTACAATCGATTTTACACACTATATATCGTACTGGTATATACCAGTGCAGTATATAAACAACTTTTTACGCTATATCTGCGCTAAAACAATTTATGGCACATGTACTATCTATCAAAATTACGGTGTATATACTTTATACTGGTCATATCTATGCCAGTACAAGTAATGTACTTTTACAAAAAAAAAAAAAGTTTAAGAGTTTGTTCTACACACTTAATTTTATTTCAAATTAGTTTGAGTGTTCAAAACATGTTATTAATTTTCAACCCCTCTCTCATTTTGCTCACAATTTTCTTCAGTAACATAAAAGAATATACAGAGTGTTTCAAAATTATATGTTATAAATGCAGAGGCAGGTAGAGGGGACCCTAGTAAGCTGATTTCGTATAGGAATGTGGGTGCGGAAGTGCAGCGTTGAGGCGGTAGAAGGCGCCGTTAAGTTCAGTGGATAAAAGCATTTCGCTAGCTTGAATCATCATTCTCCGAACGGATTTTGAGCAACATGCGTCGTTACACCAATGCGGAGCTTGCCTACATATATGATGCCGCGCAAGAAAATGGAGCAGCTCTTTAAAGGATATACATGGGACGACTTCCAAGTGGGAATCTGCCGGATCGCCGAACATTTGGGTGTCTTCATCGGGAGTTGTGCGCGAGTGGATCATTTTATGCCTCGAGGCGTAATAGGGGCATTGGAAGATATTGCAGAATTCCTGCAGTGGAAAAAGCAATATTATGCACAGTAGAGGAGTGGCCTTCGAAAAGCTCGAGAACTGTTGGACGTGCGTTGGGTGTGAGCCATTTCCTTGCGCAGCCAGATACATGAAATGCGTGTCGGTAAACTCCGTATTTGTGTAACGATGCATGTTGCCCAAAATCTATGAGGGGAATGACGATTCAAGTCAGCTAGTCTCTTTCATCCGTCGAATTCAACAGCGCTCTTTACTGCCTCAACGCTGCATTTCCGCACTTACATTCCTATACGAAATCTGTTTACTAAGGTCCCCTCTGCCTGTCTTTATATTTCTGGCACATAATTTTGAAAGACACTGTATAGTAGAGTGGGAAAAGTGAGTAACAAAGGCAAGGGTGTAATACACGTGGAAAGTCATGGGGAGTGGCTTTAATGTGTGAGTTCTACAGTAGTAGACAGAATTAGACAGTAGTAGACAGTCGATTAGTAGACAGAACGCCACCTATTGATTGAATTAGAAAACGTTTTCTACTTTGTTTGAATAATTTACAGTTGTAAGTTTTAAAAAGCAATCTAACAAAATAAATAGAATTGGTATTAGTTTTTTTTTTTTTTTTTAATGTACAATTTTCAAGACTTAAAGAGAAAAAGTCAAACTATTTTCTTTATGAAATCCGACTTTTTTATACATAAACTTTTTATCTTTTTGAAAGGTAGCAAGAACGAAAAAACATGCGTTAAGCTTAGATCCTGAAACACTTCCCAACACATTCAGAAAACTGTAACAAAAGTTCACAGAACAGCATGGCGAAAACTGATCTCTAAATAAACAATTTGGAAAACTCATAACAAATGTGTGTAACTAATATCAGCAATTACCGTCAATAGTATCCGAATTCTTTTGTGCAGCTCTGAATAGTATCTATAAATGTGTATAGATACAACATTGCATTCTAAAATTTACTTCAATTAGGAACTGCATAGCACAATCGAAAATTGCCCTACAAAAAATTCCGCTAGTAGACGGAAATGTATTCGAGATCTTTTGTGCAGACCTGTATGGAAACTATAGAATTTATATAGAGTGTGTTTCAAAATTATATATCAGAAATGTAAACGCAGGTAGAGGGGACCTAAATAAGCAGATTTTGTATAGGAATGTGGGTGCAGAAATGCAGCGTTTAGACAGTAGAGGGCGCTGTTGAATTCGATGGATGAAAGGGATTCGCTGGCTTGAATCGTCATTCCCTCACGGATTTCGAGCAGCATGCATAGTTGCACCAATACGGAGCTTGCCGACATGCATTTCATGTATAGGGCTAAACAAAGAAATGGTTCACACCCAACGCAGGTCCAACAGCTTTTGAGCTTGTCGAAGGACTATCCTCTACTGGACGTAATGCGCACAACTCCTAATGAAGGCGCTCAAATGTTCGAGGATCCGGCAAAATCCTACACGGGAATCATTCAAACTTAATCCTTTGAGCAGCCAACCCATTTCCTTGCGTAATCTCATACATGAAATGCATGTCGGAAAGCTCCGCATTGGTGCAATAATGCATGTTGCTCGAAATCCTTGCGGGAAATGACGATTCAACCAAGAAGAGCAGTCATCCGCCGCATTCAACAGCGTCCTCTACTGCCTCAACACTGCATTTCCGCACTCGCATTCCTATACGAAATCTGCTTATTTAAGTCCCCTCTTTCTTCCTTTACATTTCTGGCACATAATTTTGAAACACCCTGTATAGCATGTAATATGCAAAAAATGAGTTAAATTTAAAAACGCGTACTGCAACTGAAAGCGCACACACCTTATTCTATAGTAAGCATCTTGAAGTGCAACTCAGCGATAATTTCAGTATGTTTGAAATGGTGTAACATTATTAAAGTTCGCCTCAAACGATTTTCCCATAGACCGTAATGCAAAGCAATTCTTTTGAATGTTCCAGTAAATGAACTATAGAAGTTACACACTTCATTTTAAATAACGAACAAGCCATACCAAAACCCAATAACATATTTAAATAGCGTGTCAATCCGAATATATTTACGCAAGTTAGAGCTCGGAGAGGTGGCTGACAGACAAACCGAATTCATAAACACTTTTCAACTATGTTGTACAAAGTTAACCAGTCGTAAATTGTACGTCAAACGTGGCAAACGAGGTGCATTCGTACTGTAACTAGTTTTATAAATATTCAGATCTTGGTGCAATAGCTGTTGCACTCTTATGCAAAAATGCATGAATACAAAATTTATTAAGATTATATATATTAAATTCAGTAATACGGAAATAATAGGACTCCACCTTAAATAGGACATAATCACCATGGCAACCTAGAATTATTACCTATCACGGGTATCATTGAATTCATTACGTGTGATAAGATTTAATAGAATGAAGAAAACTTTTATTAATATCTTTTTAAGTTTTGATTCGATTTTCATAAAATTTTAAATGACTCTACAAAACTCTGCAATTAATATATATATATATACAGTAGCGCTCAAAAGTATTTTGACAAAGATAATAATTCACTTAATTGAAAAGAATAATAAAATACAAAAATCAATCATTTATTTTATTTAACCATATTCAGTGTTTTAATTTTAATAAATTAACAATAAATATTAATAATATTAATAAAATTATATATATACTATATATATATATATCGACAGATAGATAGATAGATAGATAGATATAGATATCCATATATATATATATATATATCATGCTGTAACTCTCGAATTTTTTAACCGATTTGGATGAAATTTTTCATATGCATAGTACATACTAATGACTCGACTGCGTTCGTTGGCCAGCTTCATCCGCCTTCTTGTTTCAAAATGGCGGCCATTTGAATTTTGTGAACACGTTTGGAAATTTTTAGGTTTCCTAACTTTCTCTTTAAAATGACCTATGTTGTTAACTTACACTGTGTGACTCTTTAAAATATCTTTTAATGTTTCTAACATTCTGTTTAAAATTATACATAAGAGTTTGCATTTTGTGAAACGTAACATTTTCTATAAGTATACAATGTTAGAAAACATAAAAAAATTTCAAAAATTCCAATGGCCGCCATTTTGAAACAAGATGGCGGATGAAGCTGGCCAACGAACTTGGTCGAGACATTAGTATGTGCTATGTATATGAAAAATTTCGTCCAAATCGGTTAAAAAATTCGAGAGTTACAGCATGACAAAATTCAGATATAAATAATATGTATATATGGATATATATCTATATATATCTATCTATATATATAGTATATATATAATTTTATTAATATTATTAAAATTTATTGTTAATTTATTAAAATTAAAACATTGAATATGGTTAAATAAAATAAATGATTGATTTCTGTATTTTATTATTCTTTTCAATTAAGTGAATTATTATCTTTGTCAAAATACTTTTGAGCGCTACTGTATATATATTAAACTTCAAATCATTCGGTTGGATAGTTTTGCGCTGTTATATGCGAACGCACCAAAAAAGGAAAAATTGATACTAGAGACATTATAGAGTACTGTACACTGATTTTCCTATATTGCATTAAAATATGAATTAATTATCTCCTTCTTCGGAATCGGCTTGTGTTCGGGTCGGTTTCGGGTTGATGAAATATTTTTGTCGGGTTCGGATTGACTTTAATTAGAATTTTTGGAGCCCGAACCGTGCAGAAATCTAGTGTGTTTGTATGGGTATGGCGGGAAGGAAGGAGTGGCGCAGAGGGGAAGGAGCGAGGGGGAAATCCCTAGGGATTCTGTGTATAACTTTTGTATAATTATATGGAAAGACCTTTTACCAAATTTTGAAAGTTTAAATAGTATTTTTTGAAGAATAGGAATGAAAAAATATCCAGTTCAAAACTACAAATTTGTAAGTTTATTAAAATTTAAAACTTTTTTTTTTTTTTTTTTTTTTTTTTTTTTTTAAAGATTTATGCTTGATAGAGGCCGTTCAGCGTAAAAACAATTCAACACGCCATATGTAATACTTTTGTCTAAATTGGCGTGGAAAATTACATCCAATTTGTGTCTATAGCTCATAACACAAAAATACGGTTACATCCGCATACTATTATCTTATTAACCCTTTATCTACTGATGGTACTTATAAGTACCATTAAAATAACTTGTTATAAAATTCATTTAATACGCCGATTAGTAGTAATACAGTTTAGAATGAGTTATAGATGCATTACTTTATCTTGTTCCAAAAGCATTATTGGTTGCACAAAAGAAAAATATTTTCAAAGGGGGGATTTCTTTTGCCTTTGCATCTTTTCAGATTTCTTGGCGTTGGAGGGGGGGGGGGATGATTTTTTTAATTCGGAAATAGTTCTGTAACTCTATTGTAAGAATATTATATTTGTACATTTCCTAATTCTACAAAATACTAAGAAAGATATTTAAAATAAAAGATTTGAGTGGGGTTATAAATGTTGCACAAAATCTCTATAAATTCAAATTTAATGAATCTTTCTAAAACTTTTGATCCTTCTAAAATTTATTAAATGGTTATAAAATTTTCATGAATTCATAATTCAGTACATAAAGGGTTAATCCGGGCACCCCCTATTGCAGAATACAAGTAAATACCATTATTTCTTAATTGAAAACCCTAATAGGTTTTTTTTTAATGTAACATATTTTATTAGAATGGCCACTAACAATACCAAAAATCATTTTTATAAGAAAAATAGCAATTATGTAATTAAAACAAAGTTTTTAAATTTATAAAAAGAGATATTTTCGTATTGCCATCGTGCTTGAAGTTAATAGCTAAAGGAAAAGAAATCGCTAAAGATCGCTATTTATAACAACCTTCTTAATTCTGATAATTTCAGTGGTTTAAGCGCGGAGTTTGATTGCATGGCTTACATTTGTGCTTTTTTAATACTTTGTATTTTATTTATTTATGGGTGAACTTTTAATTTCGTTATGAAATATAAGTCGGAAACAAATGCTGAACTATTTATATTAATTTAAGTAAAGTGGATTTATCTTTCGCAATCATCTACGCGCGATAGAGACCGGTTAAATAAAAAATAAAAAAAATGCATGCTTGAAAATTATTTTAAAAACCATAAAAAGTGAGACAAAAACTGCGAAACAGTTTTCAAACAAACTGCATTTAAAAGTAGATTTTCTTTTAATGAAATTTTAATTGAAAATGTGCGTTATTTAGGAGTTTTAAAAAGTGCAGTAAAAGCTAAATTTAATCTCTGTTGTTGTCACTGTCAAAATGTCGTCAGCATTACGCACGGACACGTTTGTCCTTTTAGATAGCATTTTCATGAATAGTACACAACTCACAATTAAACGTGAACTCGATTTTAAAATGAATTTAAGAAACAAGTTTAATTGAAATTATTTAAATAAAAAGTAATTTTTTATAAACATAAAAATTAAAAAGTGTACTTTTCGGTTAGCCTGGCGCCATTGTTATATATACAGATTTATATACATACATATATGTAAATATACATCTATATACATATACACATATTGTATATATACACACATATATATATGTAAATATATATGTATATATACATACAAGTATATATACATATATATGTATATATAGTCTAACACTGGCGCCCGGCTAACCGAAAAGTACCTTAAAAAGTATCAAATTCCATAAATATTTATACCACCTAAAATTTTCCCTCATTTTTTTGTGAATGCATATATGGGTGACCCCCCCCCCCCTCCCACACACACACACACACATACGTCTTGGAAAGTTTATCTCCGTTGCTCAGTTTCGCTCGCTGTGCCTCTGGGTGGGAGAGCACCAGATTATTATTTCGTCCCGGGCGCCACTCTTGCGTCGTACCTCCCTCGTAATCAAGCTTTGTTTGTGATTTAAATTTAAGTTTTTTTCTCATTTTTATAGCCAACGTTTTTAGAAACTAGTTTTATTTACAGGGCCGGGCGAAGTGGGCAGCCGCCCCTGGCGCAGAAGTTGAGGAGGCGCCAAATTTATGCTACAAAGCTCTTTGTTTCCTTTCTTTTTTGTAAAAAAAATAAATAAATAAATAAATAAATAAAAATAAAAAAAAATTTACATATTGGGCAGTTTCTTCCGAATGGAATTACGTACATTTTTCGTTTCAAAGTTATTGTTTTGTCCTTTACCCCCCACCCCCACCGACATACAAGTTTATGAATAAGGACGTCTTTCTTTACAAAACTTGTTTTGGGTCTTTGTCTTAAATCTCTTTTGTTAACCTTCTCTTTTCTGAGCCTATGCTTGTAACAAAAACATTACTCTCAAAATAGCATGGGGTTTCTTTCTTGTAATATAAAAGGGTTCCAAACTGTTATACTGGACTGTTAGAATACATTTTTTCTACACCTATTTTCCAGATCCCGTTTACCAAATTATAAGTGCAATTTTCTCTTATGTTATTTAGTTTTTTTTTAATTTCTGAAGTAAGATTAAACCAACAAAATAAGCGCGAAATATGTATTCAGTAAAATTTGTTTCTGTTTCTGCACTTTTTAATTTTTTGACACCTGTGACAAAGAAAAGTTGGGTGGTGGGGGCGCCAAATTGAAACTTCGCGCGCTGCTGTTTATGTATACAAAATTAACCAACTTCGCCGATCACCTGGTTCGTAGGAACGACCCGACGTTCGTTCCCGAAGATCGATGGGATTCAAACTCCGTAATTAAAATGAAAATGAAGACTTTTTTTTATTTAACATGAAACGTTCTAAGAATAATTTCTTTCGCTCTTCATTGTATGATAATTCATCTCTGAAAAACATAAATCCGTACATGAAGAAATAGTATATAAAATTATTACATTTCTCACTAGTAAATAGGCTCTCAGAAAGTTTATTTTTAATTTCAGCACAGCTAAACTAGTTTGGTGCTGCCATCTATTGGCGTTACTTAAAAGTAAATCTAACTAGTTATGAAAAGTAATAAGAATAATTGAAATTTCGTTTTAACTGTCAGAACAACAGACGTTAAAACGTTAAAATATTACATATATATATGTGTGTGTGTGTGTGTTTCTGTGTTTGTATTTATGTCTGTTTAAAATGAAATATCTGAAGCATCAAAATAGGTTTTCAAAATGTATTTCATAAAATATTATTAAACTTAATTTCTTTAGTGCTGCCATCTTTTGACAATATTTAGACATAAGACAAATCGATATTTATGAAAAAATATTACAAAAAATAATGAAATTCTGTTGTTCCAGTGATAACAACGCACTTTAAAAGATTAAAATACATATTTAATAAATAAAACAAAAACAAAATATCAAAAATTCAAAATTGGCCTTCATAACATTTTATATTAAATTTATTTTATATAAAATGTTTTATAGCATTCCAATCAAATTTTAATTCACTTGATGCTTTCTTCGGTTAATTCGCAATATACTCTCCTTCGCCAATCTCCTTCGCCAATCTCCTTCGATAACTGCGCCAATATGGCAAACCTGGTTTATCGGGATGCTCCTCTGACGTCACTAAATATGGCAACCCTAAGATTTCTCTTGGAGAGTTGATGGTTTGAATTGAACTCCTTGTTTTTGTAAGCTCCTTTCTAATTGGATGCTTATTTTTTTGTAAAAGGCTTTCTTATTGGGCAAGAGGAGAATCTGGTATCATTTTGAATTTGTTTGGAAAAAACGTTATTACTGCTGCAATGGATTTCGTGTTGACCAGATCTGTGTGTTGCAGTTGCGTATTTTTATTATTTGTTTTCTCAATCTCGTATATTTTGAAACAAGTACCTATCTGGATAAATGCTTGACAGGTGAGAATAAATATTCGATCAGTTATTTTTCTTTTATTTTTACCTGTATTTTTGAGCGTTGATTGAATTATGGGTTAATTATGTACGAAAGACATGCTGATTGTTCCAAGCTATGAATGACTAAAAGTGACAGATTGAGTGATGCTTTTGAATGACATCCTAGAGCACAAGATAAAATTATGAATAAAAAAACGGGGAGTTCAGGGGGGCGGTAGCCCCCCTGATTAAAAAAAAAGAGCCCCTCCGATTAAAAAAACCACAACATTGTTTTGCTCCCTTTATTGTTAACAAACGTTCTTTTTTAATAATTTGGGTAAGTGAAAGTTTTGTTTTTTGGTATATTTGATAAAATGTATTTTAAAATATATGAAATTTATTTTTTTTAAATGTATTTCGGAAAAATTTGAAATGTTACGTATTATTTTTACTCAAAAATACAGGTTAAAATAAGAGAAAAATAACTGATCAAATATCTATTCCCACATTTTAAGCATTTGTCTAGATAGGTACTTGTTTCAAAATATACGAGAAGAGAAAACAAATAATAATTTTGCGTACTCTCTCCCGGATGTTGCAGCCCCGGGAATGCGCCAATTTGGCGATTTTTGAAAAACGCGCCAAGAAGGAGAGTAAACTGCGATCGCACCCTTTCTTCTATTGGTAATATTTAGAAGTAAAATGTTTAACTATTCATTGAAAAATAATGCGAAAATAATTCATGAATACACGTTCTTGCATTGACTACGACGCGCGTTAAAAGACTAAAATATTTTAAAAAATTCATCAAACCTAAATTTACCGTTTTGGTACAAATTAAGTAGCGTGTACGAAGTTTGCCCCCAAAAAATAATAATATACTATGCTAAATACTAGGATCCAAGATAATGGCTGCTGACATATATAGAGAAGTCTGGTCGCTCAGGAGGGATATGTTTAGGAAAAATTTTAGGTCCTTTAAAGGACCCTTCCCAAAATAATTTATCTTAAAACAGGACCCTTCAGAAAAAATTTATACCCAAACAGGACCCTTCACAAAACATTTTATCCCAAAACAGGACCCTTCACAAAATTATTTGTCTCTTAAATGAACCTTTCACAGAATTTTTTCACCTTCCAATTCTTTTCACACATTTAGTCATTTAAAAATAAAATCTGGCCTGTAAGTAAGCAGTTGAACTCACCAAAGAGCATATTACTTATCTTTTTATATATGAAGGATAGAACATGAAGACATTGATAATTTAAAATTCATAAAATTATGACTAGAATTTTCACAAAAATAAGAAAAACTTCACAATTTCACAAAAACAGGACCCTGTGAGAAAAGTCTGGACAGGCACCCCTGCTCAGGTTGTTAGGAAGAGAACAGAAAAATCATTTGCAGATTGCAGCATTTGGATCTGGAATCCGTAGAAATTTTTGTGACTTTTAACAAAAAATGCAGCGCACTTGGAGAAGGATGGAGGGGAGGGGTTAGGTATGTTTTTACTTTTTGGAGTATTTCTAAGTAGAACCGAACGAAGAAATAATCCATCTGATTTCATTTTTTGAGAAAATTCCGTTCTAATTACACCCTCATACATACATAGTCGTTGTAATTATGCACATAATGAAATAAAAACTATAAATGTAAAACAGAAGAATGCTAGATGAAAACAAATCTTAAAAACATAGGTTGCTGAACATTTTTGATATACAGTCCCCGGCGAGATTTTGGATTTCGACGTCCAATCCAATTTTGGTGTCAATGCGGCTAATATTTTGGGCGCTATCTTATTAACAAAAATGTAATTTTCACGGCAAGTCGGAGCTGTACTCCGACATTAAAGGCGCGGTAATTTATTAATTTCCACAGTAGAAATGTCCGTATAGGGTTACCCAGTCAGTAGTTGATCAAATAAGGTCGGTGTTACGGGGTTTTTATTATATTTCTTTCCTTTTAAATTTTAGAAGTAAACTAACATGATTGCTACAACCCTTAATAAACGTCCTACAGTGGTCAAAAATGGAATCCGCTGATATTAACTAGCAACAAAATTATAAATAAATCATTTTTTGCTCACAGGCTATCAAAGCCTGAGAGCTAATGTGCCCGCCGGTCCTGTATGTAGGTACGTACAGTCGTGGAAAAAAAAAAGTAAACACCCCTACTAGCTCCTCAACAAATTATCGTAGAAGAAACTTACTGGTACCGAACGATTGGAAATAAAGTCTGCTTTTAAATTATGTATATAAAATTTGCTTAGGGGCCATCTACATATTAAAACGAACCTTAACTTTGTTTTGTTTTTTTCAATAGCAGTACACAGTTCTGACAGCATAAATGAATTCTACACCCTTCAATTAGTCTAAAAACAAATTTTTGTGCAATTCTACTATAAGTTTCCGAGAAATTAATTATTTTAAAACGAGCGTATTTTAATGGCTGTATCCAAATTGAAGTTCCGTACTCGGTTGTTAACCGAGGGAGCTCCCTTCTTGATCAAGGCTCCTTAAGCAGTCAATTAAGCCTGTTAGATTACAGGATAGCATAAAAAATTTCAAAATATTTAGTCACTTCTATCATAGACGGCCCCTTAAACCATCCTTTTGCCGTTTTTTAAGCATAATTTGAAAACTACTTGGAAGAAAAATGTGAAATTTTGGATTTCCATAAAGCTGGACTTAATAAATCTGAATTCATCAAAAAAAACTGTAGGTTGCAATTCATAATTTTTTTTAATATTAATTTCATAGTTCATATCAGAAAATTATAAAAATTGCAAATTCAACGTATTTATGTTTGGGTATATTAGTATTATTGCTACACAAAAAATTAGAACATTAGGATCATAATTTCAGGAGTTATAAATAAAAATATGAAAAGGTAATTTAACATTAGAAGCACTCAATTTTGAATGTTTATAATTCAAAAACTTATCATTCAAATGACTTAAAATTCGGTGTTTAGGCATAGTTTGAACCAAAGATTTGAAATATCTCGTTAAAATTGGGTATTGCCATTGAAAAAAAATGAAGTTTGGATTCGTTTTAATATGTAGATGGCCCCCTAAGCAAATTTTATATACGTCATTTAAAAGTAGACTTTATTTCCAATCGTTCGGTACCAGTGACTTTCGTCTACGATAATTTGTTGAGGAGTTAGTAGGGGGTATTTACTTTTTTTTTTCCACGACTGTACGTACATAACGCGATAACTCTTGATAAAAATACCCGATTTGCTCCAAAAAAAATTTCTAGGTTCATTCTGATAAGGCGCTTCCCTGATTAGTTTTGGGGGTTCATTGGTTAGGTATAAAGGGGGGGGGGAACGCGGGGCTAGTCCTCCCCCCTTAACTTAGATGAATGGGTTTTTCATGCAGAATTATTCGATTTGCTCCAAATTTGGTATACCGATTTAATATGTTAAGGGGCTTCCCTGATTAGTTTTGAGAGTTCATTGGTTAAGGATAAAGGGGGAAAAGAGGGGCTAGCTCCCCTTAATTTAGATGAATGGGTTTTTCATGCAAAATTATTCGATTTGCTCCAAATTTGATATACCGGTTTATTATGTTAAGGAGCTTCCCTGATTATATTTGGAGGTTCATTAGTTAAGTATAAAGGGGGAAAGGGGTGCGCCCCCCCCCCCCTAATTTAGATAAATGGGTTTTTCATGCAGAAATATTCGATTTGCTCCAAATTTGATATACCAGTTTATTATGTTAAAGAGCTGCCTTGATTAGATTTGGAGCTTCATTAGTTAAGTATAAAGGGGGGAAGGGATCTAGACCCACCCCCCTCCTTTAATTTAGATAAATGCGTTTTCCCTGCAGAATTATTCGATTTACTTCAAATTTAATAAACCGGTTTATTCCGATATGGCGCTTCCTTCATTAGATTTGGAGCTTCATTTGTTAAGTATAAAAGTGTAAAAGGGGGGCAAGTCCCCTCCCCTTAATTTAGATAAATAGATTTTCATGCTGAATTATCCAATTTACTTTAATTTTTTTTCTATGTTCCATCTGATAAGCAACTTTTCTGATTAGATTTGAAGGTTCATTGGTTAAGCATAAAGGAGGAAATGGGGCAGCTAATACGCCCTTAATTTAACGAAATGATTTTTTTCATGCTGAATTATCTGCTTTGCTTCAAATTTGATATACCAGTTTATTATGTTAAGGAGCTTCCCTGATTAGATTTAGAGGTTCATTGGTTAAGCATAAAAAGGGGAAACGGGGGCTAATCCCCTTCATTTATTTTTTGAGGGGAATTATTCTTTGAAATAAGAGTATAATACACAATTAGTGTGAATAGCCTATGAGCTCAATGCCATCCGTTTAACTAGGCACTTTTCTTTTTATTTAATTGTCTTTTTCCCAGTGGTTGATCAGGCGAAAGAAGTCAATCAAAAGTCTAAAAATTAATCACTAAAATATCATCCTTGGGCTGTGAATAACAATAATTCTTATAAAACTATTAGTTGAAATAAGCAAGATGGAAGTGAATTATTTTAACTTACCATAATTGTCTCCTATTGATCAAAAACTAAATGTTTAAAAAAAAAAAAAAAAAACGTAAAATGGTTCCTGTTACAGCAGACAGCTCACAACAATATGGCAATAGATGCGCTAATATTCAAACAAAAATATTATTCCCAGTGCCAGTATAAAACTCATTTCCGCTTGAAATGGTGCAATATTTTAACAATTTAATCAACTACTGGGAGGGTATCAACTACTGGCTGGTCACTCGATGTTTTTCTTTCCTTACAAGTCAGAATTCTTTCTATATTGCAAAAGGAAGTTATTTAATTTTATTTGCAAAGGACCAGATTTTGTAGCTAAAGCTTTTAATCCCCGTTCGGGAATTTGCACATATTTCTCAGCCTGACCCCGCACCATACGAAAGAGGGGGGGGGAGTGAAGGGGCCCCTCGCCCCGGGCGCAGAAATTCGGGGGGTGCCAAATTTATACTGTCAACGCGGTTTTTTATTAGCCCCCGGTACGGTATGCTATTTCTTTCTCCCAGCTTATTTTGTGTCGTCTTAAAAAATAACATTACCTTACAGAAGCTTGCCGTAAAACAAAGCAATACGATTAAATACTCTATAGCAATTTTTTTAATTTCTAAGCATCGCACATTTTCAATTTTTATACCGTCGTATTGGGAAAAAAAGTACTTTTAAATGTAATTTGTTTGAAAACTGTATCTCCATTTATTTTTCAAATATTAAATTTTTTGTACTTTTCAGCACCATTTGTCTAACTTTGGCAACTCAAGTACTCCATTTATGTAGAAAGTAAAAAAAAAATAGCTGAAAAATAGCAATTATATCTTTTTGTTGCCATTTTCTCATAACAACCGAAAGAAAATGTAATTAAAGTACGTACTATTTTGAAAAAATGTAAACGAAAAATTTGTGTTAAAACATGGAGCTATTATAAACTATATTTAAGTATCTATAGACTATTTCAGTGTTACGTCAGTCATGACGTTTTGGTTAGAAACTGACTCCAAACAAATGGTTGCTATGCGTCATTTCTTTTTAAATATAAATCGTGGAAAATGTTACCAGTACATATCAAGTATTAAAACACTTACATGTGAGATATAGATATAAGATATAGCTGCAACACTCAAACAAAATAGAAAATACAACATAGCAACCGTTTGTTTGGTGTCAGTTTCCAACCAAAACGTCAGGACTGACGTCACGACTGAAATCGTCTATATTAATGTTACAAACAAATGAATGCCTATGAATCATTAGACAGCCTTTTTTTTTCTGTCGAGTTTGTTTAATGACGGCATGTTTTTGCTGCATTTGTGTATTATTTTGCGATAGTGACGTCCTATGCATGATTTACAGTAGATGTTTAAGAGTGGATCGTAAATGTGGAATTTTTAAGCGGATGCGAATAACGTCATTTTACATAAAATAATAGCGTGTGCTTTAAGGCTTAAAATTTAAATATGTTTTATACTATTTATATATACTTTTTTTTATTATTATTGGGGGCAACACTAAATTCTGAAAAAGCAGAATTCCTATTTTCTAGTTTATTTATTTATATTGGCTGCCGATTACTTTCTGGAAGTTTTTTTTTTTTTTTTAACGGTAATTCTTTTTTCTCTTTTTATTTGTAAAAAACACATACAGAGTATTATATGCATATCTGGATTTTTTTTCCCTATGTAATTACGTGCATTTTTATTTTCTAAGTTATTGCATCGTCCCCTACCCTAACCCCAAAACAAATTTATGACTAAGGATTTTTTTCCATTTTAGATTTGTTTCAGGTTTTTGTGAGTATTTTTTAGCAAAACGTTCTACTTCATTTATACGTTTAATTTTTAATTGGATCTATAGCTTTCATTCGATTATATATAACTATCAATTAAAAAATAATATTTAAATGAATTCTTTACGAGTCTCCATTACTGTTACATTTACCCAACATTAACTTTATTTATTATTAATATTATTATTTTCACTGTGGCAAATATATTTCTTAATTTAATATTTTTTAATTTAATCCACTACTTTTATATTTTGCATTACAAACCATTTACGTTTTTCTTAGAATTTTAGAATGGTTATTTAGAACGTTTTTAGAACGCTTTTCGAAAATTCAACCCCTTTTAAATATTTTTTTTTCAATTGTTCAAACAGAGCATTTACATGTTATAAGTAACTAGCAAAACCCGCGGCTTTGCTCGCATAATAGTTGAAATATGCCAAGTGATATTTATATGCCTAATTTTTATTAGAAGAAATTATATTTTTAGGAATAATTCAAAGATTACTAATTAAGCCACAATTTGACTAAACTTCATTATTACACAGCATTAGGCAGAAATGAGATTTAAATTAATAAGACGAAGTAAAACTAATTCTAAATAAATTATAATTTGAAAAAAGTATATTGAAGCTTTTATACTCATGCTATTGATACTTTTTTTTCATGCGCATATTTCAGCATTCATTTGAAGTTTTGAATTTTTTAGAAACCGTTCTCAGTACGCATTTATATCTTAAAATTTACCATCATGCCAAATCTAAGCTTCTTGTCTAGTGGACTAACACCTCTCTGGTGGAAGTGGTACTAACATAAAATGTCTATTTTGACACAGAGACTGTCACCATTAATTTTCCAACATTAAGGGGACCTTCTACATTAGGAGACCAAAAAAAAGCACTTTTTATGATTTTTTTCGTAAGAAAACTGCATGATGGATCTTTTTGAAATTTTAACGTATCTTTGAGTATACACAAGAATTTTTTTATTAGATTTTGTTGCTTCTACTCTAAGTTATAAACAAATATGTTAACTGCTTTGTAAAATTTCTTTTGGACGATGGGCATGATAGCGCCTTGTAATTATCTAAAACACAAAAATAAATTTTTTTCGAAAACTTCGTCAGTATATCTTCTAGTTAAATTAAATGAACCCATAAATTTATTTTTAAAAAGTTATGTAATGGCTGTTTTAATTTTTTTTTGTTAAATAAATTCGTTTTTATTTGTTAATAACTTTTTGTTTAATAACTAGGGGGCTCTGCCCCCTACGAGCTACGCTCGTCAATCCCCGTTCAGACACCGCAGACTCTAAAAGTACGCTAATTTGATCGACTTTAAAAAGATTTCGGAAGATTGAATTATAATTTTAAAAACAATGGCGATCTCCCTATAAACGGATTTCTATTCATTTCACATTGACTGGGGAATTTTAAGGCCAAATCCGCTGCGGTACTACTTGATTAACCCGTCGGCCAATTTCGAAAAATTATATAAATCGCCAAACCATTCGTCAAATTATACAAATTGACATCATTTTTATTTTAAATAACGAAAGAACAAATAAATTAGTGCAACACTAATAAAAATACAAATAAAACGTCGAACTTGATGACGTAGACACGTGTAACTTGCTTAAAGTCAAGTTAATGTGACATTTACGATCAACCATTATTGGCATTTAATCTTATAGTTTGGCGAATGATAGATTTTTGGTCGACGGGATAACTAAGTAGTACCAAAAATACATATGTCAATCGCTGTTTTCGCCTTTGATTAAGTAAAATAAGATAAACATTTCAAAATAAGCTAGGGAAAAGAAAGTTCTTTTAAATAAGACATTTTAAATTAATCGTTTTTAATCTGACGTAATTTTGACCAAACTATTCTTTCTCTTTTTAATATTCACGTGAAAATACTTGTGTTAGAAATGAAATATTATTTGCGCTTTCCTAACAAAAATAGTTGAAAAGTATCCTCTCAAAATATCAAATAAATGTCTAGCGAAATTTCTAAATTTAAACCGTTTTGCAATATTATTTTGTGTTCATTTTATGTAATAACTGTAATGTGACGTAAATATGACGTAATTTCTCCTATTTAAGACTTCTAACGCATGTTAATAAATTTATTATTTTACAAATTCCTTTCTCTCTTTAAATTTACGTGTAATTATAGTTTTTATGACGTAATTTTTAATAAGTTCCTGCTTTTCGTACATAATTATTTAATTCTAATTCCAAATGTTTTTTTCTGTTTATAATAGTCACGTGTAAATAAATTTTTAATTTATTACACGTATAAATATTTTTTTTGAAGCAAACATTATTGTTTCCGCTGTTTATACAGTTGGCAACAGTTTAAATTAATATCACTGCTGAAAATTTGAATTTAAAATAGAAATAAAACCTCAAAAAATTAGCCAAATTAACAAAAGAAATACAATCTGCACACCGGGAACTTCAAACGTATAAAATGATCTAAAAATGATTAAATTCCATGAATAGTTTTTGCTCCTATAAAATTTTTTAGTGGAACGATTTTGTCCAACTTTAGCATTAAATATCTCTTAAAATAATTCTTCGATTTGAAAACTGTCTGCATCAGCGTGTTTATCAAACATTTCTGTATAATACTACCTATTTTCATATTTTTGTATGCATTATTTTTCTTAATATTAACGAAGAGAGACATCCGGTCACAAAAAATTCAAAACCGGCGGCGGCGGTGACAGCAGTAGTTACTTTTTTTTTAGAATAGAGAGATTTTAGTAAAAGCTTTAATTCATATCGAAGGGAATTAAATAAGCTTTAATTTTTAAAAAATCAAGCTGATTCATTGGGTATTTATTTTTTTTTTTTTTATCTTGCCCACCGTATCAAAAAATGTGGTTGAACATATTTGTTTATAACTTAGAGTAGAAGCAACAAAATCTAATAAGAAAATTATTGTGTATACCTTAAGATATTTTCAGTAAACTGTTAAAATTTCAAAAAGATCCATAATGCAGTTTTCTTACAAAAAAATCATAAAAAGTGCAGTTTTTTGTCTCCTAATGTAGAAGGTCCCCTTAATTTTGAAATCGGTTTGGTATTTATAATATTCCATAGAAAACGTAATTTAGAAAGTATTTAAAGGCTGCTTTTTTAGAACGTTTGTTAGTTCCTGCCAACGACCAGATGGTCGTGGCAACGGCATAAAATATAGTCTGTGTAGAATCAGAGATTGTCACTATTAATTCGCAACCATTATTTTTGCAATATATTTATTATTTCCTGGCATAGGCGTAACTTGGGCTTACAAACTGGGGGGGGTGGGGGGGGGGGCAAAGTCTTGAAGCCCTTTTTTGAAAAATTTACATGTATACCATTACGCACATTTGCACACCTGCACGCACACATATATATACATATACATTAAGTGCTTAAAACTTTCATCATTCAATAAAATTCTGTTTTATTCCTTTAAAATATTATAACAAATTAAGATAAAATACTTCTACCTTTCACATTTCTAATACTGACATGGCAAAAGAAATCAAATGAAAGAAAGACTACAAATTATTTCATAATAAACAAAAATTCAATTATTTATGGTTTTGAAAGTTATTAAAAGCGTTATTTTAGTATTATTTAACATCCAGAGAAATCTCCAAAGATTTCGTTACTTACAGCACACTTTTTTAGTTCTGGTCATTTCAGTTTTTTAAGCATTTAGTTCGATTACATGCCTGTTAAATTTCTGTTTTATTTATATTATTTTGATGACCTTTTAACTTCGTTATGGGATATCAGACAGAAAGAAAGGCTGGACTAATTTATATCAACTTAAGTGCAAACGGATTTATCTTTCATAATCGTCTGCACTCGATAAAGATAGATTTGTTTTAATTTAATGCTTAGAAATTATTTTTTAAAAATATAAAAAATGAGTAAGTTGCAATACAGTTTTGAAAAAAATATCATCTGTAAGTATACATTTTTTTCTTTATTTCGATGGTGTAAAAATCGAAAATGTACGATATTTTAAAAATTACATTAAAAGCGAAATTTAATCGTATGTTGTTGCAAACATCAAAATGACGTCAGCGTTACGGAAGGACAGGTTTATCCTTTATACTATTAGATATAGGCAAAAAATTAAAATTCAACCTAGTTCCTAATCGTAAGTGAATGGAATACAAGCTTGGATACATATATAGGGATAGAGAATATGCATAATTTTTAAAAATCAATACATTTAAACTATTAACACGTTGACTTCCAAGTCAGCCATCGGTGTCTGACACTTATAGATTCTGTAACGGGGGTCTTATTTCGTGTCCTAAACGGAAAGAAAGACATACAAAACAGACTTGGCATTCAACGTGTTAATTGATTTCCCTTGAACTTAAATGTAGCGTAACAATCCAAAAAATTGCTTTAGTTTACGATTACATACTATAGTAGTGCATATGATTTTATTAATTAATAATTTAAATTTTATAAGACATGTTGCGTTTTTGTAATAGATTTCTTACGACGTAGATTTCTTACTTTTATTATGATACGGAATTGTATGGGAAATTAATTTTCTAAATGTTACCTTCTCGCGAAATCTATGTTTTTAATTTTCCCTCAGTCATATACGGGCATCCCCCGACTTACGTGAGTAATGCTTTCCGTAAAATTTTACGTAACTTGAATTTTACGTAAGTCGAATTTGTAAATTTCTAAGGTAAAATTTTGTGAGAATATTTATTATATGCATATCTAACATTGATAAATTGATTTATAACAATTTTCAATCAACATCAAATAACTATAAAAATAAGAAATAATTAAAGTGGACTCATTTAACCTATTCTCCATGCATTTCTGATGGCAAGACAAATGAATAGCACTCATAAAATAAAATAATCCTTGATAAGCACAAACTATATTTATTATGAATTAGATGACTACTATGAATAACTAATAATAAATATTAAGTTATTTTGTTATTTGATTGTACATACAAATAAAAATAGAGCTCTATCTAATATATAAACTATATTACAGTTGTGGTTTATATCTATATATTGTATTTATAAAATAAATATCAAAAGTATGCAACTGCGTATCAAACGGGCTAGTATGTTCACAAATGAAATTTTCGAAATTTATTACGTAACTGCGAATTTACGCAACTCGCGGAATACGTAAGTCGGGGTATGCCTGTAAATGCTAATCGGCAGCCTCTTATTTTATAATCTGCGTCAAATTCATCAATAATTGAATCTTTGTGTATTCTTCTTTCTATTTCACGTTCTATATAAATCAGTGTGGTGTTAAATTGCTCAATAGTTCGCAGATAATATTTCAGTCTGCTTAAGCAAGAAAAACTTCTTTCACTAGTAGCTGTACACTATATGGCTATTAATCACCGGACACTTTCAATTTTAGACATTTTGTCGAATATTTAAAGATATATTTGTCGGATTTTTCTGGCAAATTAGGATTATGAAGAATATGTTCGACTTCATATTTATCAACTGCGATATGATCAGATGGACAATTAGGGGGTCAAAAAAAAAATCAAAGAAAAATAATAATGTTTGGGGTCACCCTGTAAAATAAAATGCATGAAATGATCTATCGCTATAGCTAACGAATATATGGATATTGTGAAAATTATGTATCCATTTCTGGAAGACTAGAATGTATATTCACGGGGACATATCGATTTATTTTAAAAGTTCAAAAAATTCTTGTATGTTTTTTGTTTATATCATGCAGGGTTTGTTTTTCTTTTACCAAATTTAACGCCAATTTCAGAAAAATTGACAAAATGTAGTAGAAATAAAATGGTGTAATTGGATTGTAAATATATTAAATATTTGATGAAATATTTTTTTTTTCCTGATTTGAGGATCAACTCTTTGAAAAAAGCCAGTCAAATATCATGAAAATTCAGAAAGGTATAGGCAATAGACTGAGCTGATTTTTAGTTGTTATCTAAAAACAGCTAAATGATACGGGGTTTTCCATTTTAATGTTTACTCTTTTTTTATTTTAATTTTTTATTGATGCTTTAGTTCTTCTTATAAAACCACTAGAACAAGCCTATTTCACGAAAAACAGAAGTATCAAAATCTAAATATATCTTCTAAATCTACTCGTTGACATTCATTAAGTGCAAACTCATTTGCTGAAAATCATATAATAAAAAATGACAATTTGTGGAAAATCCCTTATCATTCAGCAGCTTTTAGAGAGCAACTAAAAATTCGCTCACTATATTCCCGATATCGTTCTCAATTTTCAAGGTATTTGACTCGGGGTTTTTTTCCTTTCTATCGTGCGCGCATGCGCAGATAAAAAATATTTCATTCAACTGCTCATATTTCATCAAATATTTAATATATTTACATTCCAATTACACCATATTATTTCTACTACATTTTGTCAAATTTTCTGAAACTGGTGTTAAATTTGGTTAAAAAAACCCTGCATGATGTAAACAAAAAACATGCAAGAATTTCTTGAACTTTAAAAAAAAATCAATATATCTCCATGAATGTACAGTCGTGGGAAAAAAAAAGTAAACACCCCCTACTAACTCCTCAACAAATCATCGTAGAAGAAAGTTACGGGTACCGAACGATTGGAAATAAAGTCTACTTTTAAATGATGTATATAAAATTTTCTTAGGGGGTCATCTACATATTAAAATGAATCCAAACTTCATTTTTTTCGATGGCAATACCCAATTTTAACGAGATATTTCAAATCTTCGGTTCAAACTATGCCTAGACACCAAATTTCAAGCCATTTCAATGATAAGTTTTTGAATTATAAACATTCAAAATTTAGTGCTTCTAATGTTAAATTACATTTTCATATTTTTATTTATATCTCCCGAAATTATGCTCCTAATGTGCTAATTTTTTTTGTAGTAATAATACTAATATACCCAAACATAAATAAGCTGAATTTGCAATTTTTATAATTTTATGATATGAATTATGAATTATGAAATTAATATTCGAAAAAATTATGAATTCCAACCTACAATTTTTTTGATGGATTTAGATTTATTAAGTCTTGCTTTATGAAAATTCAAAAATTTCACATTTTTCTTCCAAGTAGTTTTCAAATTATACTTAAAAAACGGCAAAATGATGGTTTAAGGGGCCGTCTATGATGGAAGGGAGTAGACATTTTGAAATTTATTCTGCTGTACTGTAATCAAACAGGTGTCATTGACGCTTAAACGTGTCTTGATCAAGAAGGCGGCTCTCTCGGTTAACAATCCAGTACGGAACTTCAATTTGGATACAGCCCTTAAAATACGCTCGTTTTAAAATAATTAATTTCTCGGAAACTTATGGTACGAATTGCATAAAAATTCTTTTTTAGGCTAATTGAAGGGTGTAGAGTTATGCTGTCAGAATTGGGTACTGCTATTGAAAAAAATAAAGTTATGGTTCGTTTTAATATGTAGATGGCCCCCTAAGCCAATTTTATATACATCATTTAAAAGTAGACTTTATTTCCAATCGTTCGGTACCAGTAACTTTCTTCTACGATAATTTGTTGAGGAGTTAGAAGGGGGTGTTTACTTTTTTTTCCACGACTGTACGTTCTATTCTTTCACAAATTAATTACATATATTGCACAATATCCATATATTTGTAAGCTATTGTGATAGATCATTTTATGCATTTTATTTTACAGGGTGATCCCAAACATTATTATTTTTCTTTGATTTTTTTTTTTTTTTTGTTGACCCCCTAATTGTACTTCTGATCATATCGCAGTTGATAAATATGAAGTCGAACATATTCTTCATAATCCTAATTTGCCAGAAAAATCCTTTAAATATTCGACAAAATGTCTAAAATTAAAAGTGTCCGGTGATTAATGGCTATATAGTGTATTTCTAAAGATTGTAAGAAATTTTTTATAGATAGAGATTTTCAAACCCATTTTTCATGTCATTGCTTTTTATATAGACCAATCTATTTTTAAAAGAATTTGTGAGTCCTGAACTTAAAAACATTTTGTTGAAAATTTTTACTTCGGCCTTTAACCGTTTGAGTGCGGACCTCTTGTTTTATGCTAACATTGCGGAGAAGGTGATAACATTTCTATTTGCTGTCTCAGTTTGGTGTGCATTTAAGCACTAGCGAAATTGCACGAGCGAAGCTTACGATTTCTGTGTATATCGTCGGCTTACAAGTATTTTTTATATATATATAAATATACTCAAACACATTCTCATTTTTGACATATCCAGAAGATTAGTTCCGCACTCAAACGGTTAAACATTCTGTATCTAGGTCGTATATCATACGTACCAAATCATAGCTTTTATCATCAGGTTTCTCACTGCTTAATAATGCAGCTAAGGTGGCCAAGTCGTTTACCTAGAATCTGTTGGCCTAGATCTGTACCTAGAATCTGTTACCTTGGATCATTTCAATTGTTATGACATCCAGAACGGTAAAATGAATATTAATTCTGTAATAACCTTTCGGAGAAATGAATTTTTATTGCTACCTCCACCCCCACCCCCTCCCCACCTTAACTCTGGTGGAATTCTTTTTTTTTTTCTTGGTAATTTAGGAGGTTTGAGTTGCATTTCTGCAGAGAGTGTTCCTCGCATTCATGATACAGTTTTTCAAAATATTTTTCAGAGAGTAAATTAATAAGTTCATTTCTTGTACCACGCACCAATTTCCGTATCAGTGGCATAATGTAAGTTTGATGATTAAAGATATTTTGATAGGATATTCACATGCGTCAGTATCTCTAAGAAATTTAATGCAGAAAAGAAACTCGAAACTTTTTACTGAATTTAACAATCTGTTTGCTTCAGGTACAGAATGAGGATCAGTCTCTTCAATCTCAGAGAGCGTGTTGATTATTTCTCTGAAATTTTTAATAACCGAGCGTAAGGGCTTCAGCTCTGCAGCTCCACCGAGTATCGGAAAATGACTAATAGTTTTGGGTGTATTATTTTTAGATGATTCGGCTACAATTTTTTCAAAAACCGAGTTTCTTTTTGTGGAGGCACAAATAAAATTAGGCAGTAAAATCAATAGGAAGAACTCATTATTTGCAGTATGTGAGATCTCATTCAAAATGCACAATAGTAAAACAAAGAAACGCTGTATTAAACAGTTTATATTTTTTAAGTATTCTATTTTTCTAAATTTGTGATAATAATATTTGAATAATAATAGTAATAATAAGTCATCGTATTTTCCTAACTTAGACTTACCTAACTTAGAATTTTCCTAACTCAACATCCTTTTGTTAGAATTTAAAAAATCCGTATGTATGTACCAGAATCCTGCGAGCCCCTGTTAGAGTCCTGTATTGGCTCTGTTTGACTTTTATTGTTCCGGTTCCAGTTGTGTTTTGACTCTTGTGGTCAGTTTCGGGTTGACCCGATTTTTCAAAAGAATGTCCGAAATATATTTTCAGATTAAAAAACTATATACAATAAGACCTCCATAATGGAAATTCCCAAAAAGCTGAGACCTCTATTTAAGGATCACTTTTTCAATTCGTAACACTTATATTTTTGTACGATTATACCTCTGAATAGTGGGCACCTAAGAATCTACACACGGGTAACATGTTGTAATGTAGGAGACTATGGTATACTTTAACAATGAACACAGTTGATAAATGAAGAGGCCATCGGATGGTTTTTCTTGATTTAATATGACATTCCCAAAACACAAATTTACGAACACAAAACACAAAATATAATCGCGGTAACAATTTCTACTTTTTTAACTACATCACTCGTCGAGTCACATTCACAACCAAAACAACACTCTGCGCGCTCACTCCAGCTTCTCGCTTCGGAGTTCGAAAAAACAGAACAATCTTCTATCTACAGATGACTACCGCCATCTATCGGTGGAAAATGTTAGTTTTCTGTAATGAATTACTTCTTTACAGACTCCTTCCCACCTGGAGAAAACTTTTCACTGTCGACGGGGAAAAGTTTCTTTGTGAATTATTGCTTTCAAGCACCAGTTCCAAACAAAATTTAGTACCGTGAACCACAACTGACTTATTCCCACCATGAAAACATAAATATATAAAATACAAATAAAATTTATAAATATTCAAACATTATACTCAAGATACAAATGAAAAACAATTTACACATATTCAAAACAATAAATTCAAATTTAACTGTTATACAAATTATCATATTTACATATTAGCATTCTAATCAAACTTAGGCTTTTAGGGCTCGACTCAAACTATCAGCATTCTGATGATGTTTTCCCTTTTTATGAACAATTTCATAATTAAAGGACTGTAAAAGTAAGACCCATCTTAAAAGTCTAGGATTAGTTCCGCTGTTTTTATCTAACCATACTAAGGGGTTGTGGTCCGTCTGGATCTGAAATTTTTGAGGTCCATCCAAATAGCATCGTAGTTTTCGCACTGCAAACACAATAGCAGCACATTCTTTTTCGGTGGTACTAAAGTTTCGTTCTCTGTCTGAAAACTTTTTGCTCAGATATAATATAGGATGTTCTTCATTATTTTCATTCAGCTGGGATAATACTATACCAATTCCCAAATTTGAAGCATCACACTGAACGATGAAAGGTTTCGAAAAGTCAGGACTATATAAGACAGGATTTTCAGAGAGTTTACCTTTCAGTTCATCAAATGCCTTTTGACAGTCGTCATTCCAGTTTACTATTGAATTGCGAACTTTTCCTTTTAATAAATTAGTGAGAGGCGTTGCAGTTACAGAAAAATTAGGAATATGGTTCCGATAATATCCGGCTAAACCTAAGAAGGATCGGATTTGAGTTTTAGTAGTAGGAATTGGAAACTCTTTTATGGCTTGAACCTTCAGTTCTCCTGGAGTTCTAAGACCCTGACCCACTAAGTGTCCAAGATATTTTACATAAGCTTGAGCGAATTGACATTTAGATGGTTTAATATGCAGGTTTGCTTCACTCAGTCTTTTGAAAACGTCTTCCAGGTGCTTTAGATGATCTTCCCAAGTTTGAGAAAAGACAGCAACATCATCCAAATAAGGCACCGCATACTCTTCACAGTTTCTGAGTAATCCAGCCATAAGTCGGCTAAATTCATACGGAGCATTTTTTAAACCAAAGGGGAGGCGTAAAGGTCTGTACGTCCCAAAATTTGTGACAAAAGTTGCATACCTTTGAGCACGTTTGGTTAACGGAATTTGCCAGTAACCTCTGGTCAGATCTAAAACTGAAATATGTTTAGCTGAAGACACCTTTTCTATTAACTGGTCAATGTTGGGCAAAGGATAAAATTTTGTGCGAGTCACTTTATTTAAACGGCGATAATCTATGCAAGGTCTCGCTTCTCTGCCTGGAACTTCAACTAAAATTAACGGAGAGGCAAAGTCAGATTCACCTGGCTCAATGACTTCCAGTTTCAGCATTTTCTCGACTTCGGCCTTAAGGATTTCCGTTTGTCTAGGCGACATTTTATAAGGCCGGGCACAGATTGGTTTTTCTGATTCCAGCTCAATATCATGTTCAGCTAGATTCGTGCACCCTGGTTCAGTCGAAAAAGAGTCAGCATATTTTCCAATAAGTTGTCCTAATTCTTCTCGTTGACTTTCATTTAATCTGTTGTTTTTTTGTATGTCTTGCAATACTTCTAACAACGCATTGTCATTATTTTCCTCATCCAATTTAGGAATTTCATCCTCTTCTTCATCCTTAGAGGTTGTTTTTATAGTCAGTAAATTTATACTTTCAATTTTTCTTTGATGGTAGGGCTTTAACATATTTACGTGATACACTTGGGACTTCTTTCTCTCTGGATCGTAAATAACATAGTTTCTGATAATCTCTTCATTACTTCTCCAGGTCCTATCCAACTAACTGACAGTTTATTTGGTTTGGACGGGGCCACAATTAAAACTTGATCTCCCTCTTTAAACTCTTGTTTTCTTGCTTTTATATGATACCAATATTTTTGGTTTTGTTTCTCTTTTTCCATATTTTCTGCAGCGAGCTCTTGGCATTTCTTCATTCTGTTTATTAAGTCAAATACATAGGATATCACACTATCTTCTTCTATATCTTGCTCAGTCAATTTTTCATAGAGTAGCATCATTGGAGTTCTTAAGTTCTGGCCATGGACTAATTCTGCTGGACTGAACCCAGTGCTATTGTGAGTTATAGTTCTTAATGCAAAAAGGGCAGGAGGCAGTACTTTCTCCCAATCAGCTCCAGATTCTAAACAAAGTACTCTGAGTATCCGTTTCAAAGTCCTGTGCATTCTTTCAAATGGATTACTTTGTGGATGATAAACCGAACTTCGCACAACTCTAACTCCAAATTTCTCTAAGAATTCCGTTGTAAGTACACTCATAAATGACTTTCTTTGGTCAGTTTGTAGTATACGAGGAAATCCAAGTCTACTGAAAATTTGCAATAAAGCATCAATAATCGTCGTAGAATACAAATTAGGTGTAGGAACCGCGTCAGGATATTTCGAAGCTAAACAAATTACAGTTATTATGTATTTGTTGCCTAGTGTACTGACAGGTAAAGGTCCACAAGCATCAACATTTAGCTTTGTAAATATTTCTGAAATAACTGGAACAATCTGTAAAGGTGCTTTCTTTTTGTCTTGAGGCTTTCCAACTCGTTGACAGTAGTCACATGTTCTTACATAATCTTCGATATCTTTAAAGCAATTTGGCCAATAAAAAGTCTTAAACAAAGCATCTTTAGTTTTAGCTACCCCCAAATGAGTTGCAACAGCTTCATGACAAAATTTTTTTAACTGCTTACGAAACTTTTCCGGGACAACTAATAATTTTCTTTCAGTACCATTCTTATCTTTTCTTCTATAAAAAAGCATATTTTCCTCTAAAATAAATTTGCTATCTTTGGTGTTTTTCCTTTTAGCTTCTTCAATAAGAGGTTTTAGCTCTTTGCTCTTTTTTTGTTCTTCAGAAAATGTCTTAGGAGAAGTTTTGATAAGCTCTTGTACTGAGACAGTTTGACATACTGGCAAAATTGAGTCTTCTTGGTTTTCTAACTTCTCTTCTTCTGATTTATCTTTATCTTTTTTCGCTTCCATTTTTTTGTTTTCTCTTTATATACTATTGCTATGATTCTTTTCTACAGTTTCATCAGAAATTTCGTGCATTTCAGGTTCTTCATGAGAAACCCTCTCTGCTTCCAGAATTTTCTTCTGAGCTCTGGTTTGAACAGCATTAATCATATGCTCTTTCACTGCCTTTTCTTCTTTACAATGTTCAAATAAAGCGGCTGTTTTATTTCCTAACAAATATCTTCCTAAATCTACAGAGTCTCTTGAGACAGCAGCTTTAGTTATCACATGTCCCATTTCACAGTCTAATTCAATCTCTGCAAGAGGTAAACAGAATAGACCACCGTGTAAGGGCACCCGTACCCACACTTTTTCGTTCAGATACATATGCGGTTTGACATACCTTTGTGCAATTAAATCTATTGTCGCACCGGTATCTCTCAAAATTTCCATTTGTACGCCGTTTACTTTCCCCACACTAAGATAAGGCGTTATTGACGAATCTTGTTCAACTTCCACCTTAACATGAGAAATGATTTCTGGCGATTTCTTAAGTTTATCACATTGAGGACGAAGATGAGTGCTTGATCCACATTCGTAACAACGTAACGTTCTCTTCTTATCAAATTCTCTTTCTCTATGATTCCCAGTTAATGATTCTGATTTAATTGGCAATTTAGGCTTATTATCCTTACTTCCTTTCTTGTAATCAAAGTTATTCGAATTTTTAAACTGGGGTCGAAAATTAGACATGGTCTTTTTGGGAAATTCTTTCTTTTTAAAACTTTCTTTGATACTTTCATAATCATCCAATTTCTTAGCCAAATCTAAAGGCGTCACAAAATTTAACCAATTGTCTAGAAAATGTTCTTTTGTTTCCGCGGGCACTCGAAACTTTAACTGTTCTGTAATAATTAAATCTTTAAGTTTATCAAACTTTTCAACACCTAATTCTGTAATCCAGGCTGTAAAATAACTAGTGAGTTCCTGCGCATAATTCCTCCAAGATTTGTCTGGCGTTTTATGGTGCCGATAAAAACATTGCTTAAGTTTCTCGCTATTCAACTTATATCTTTCTAATATAAGATTATTAACAAAATCGTAGTTAATCGCATCTTCAGGCGATTGCCTGGCTAACATGTTTGTAACCTCTGTGGGCAAAACAGCTAACAAGTATGCAACCCATTCACTCTTCGAAACTTTAGCCATCTCTGCTCTTCTCTCAAAATTAATTAAAAAGAGACCCATCATATCAGATTTTTCGTCGAATTTCGGAACAATTTGTGCCAACTGTATTTTTGGTCCGACATCAACCTTTCTTCCTGATCCATCGTTCTGGTTTTCCATCTTTCCAATTTTTTTAATTCTAGTTCATGTTCATGAGCTTCCTTAGCCATACGTTCTTCCCTTTCTTCTTGTCGAATTCTTTCTTCTTTTTCTTTCTCTTCTTTCTCTCTCTCTTCTCTCGTTTTCCTATCTTCTATTACTCGGTCTAACATGAGTCTAACCTCTTCTTCCTTGTAAACTTCGCTTTCTACAATAATTTTCTTAATTTCTGGAATCTTTTTCGAAAGATCAACTTCCAATTCCAATTCATCACAAATTTCCAACAAGTCTGCTCTTCTAGCTTTTGCTAAATAGGCCATCTTAATTTTAGATAAATCGAAACAAAATCAGAATGCTTAATTTCTAATTAATAGAACTCAGAAGTCTCCTACTTAAACTAGCAACAAAACTTTTAAGCCGATATAATAAATTTTAATTAATAAAGCAATTCTAAAATCCACCTCTATCAAATTCTTAGTAAATTAAACACTCTGCAACTTTTTAAATAAATTAAATAAGTAAATATGTAATTGTGTCAAAAATACAATTAAGATGATAAAAGAATTTTTTTTCAACATTCAGAACTGTATTTTATTCAATAAACACACTTATTTCAAAAACAATAATTAAATTACGCCATTAAAATTAAACCAATCAAACTAAGTAAATACGAGAATTTTTCTTAATTCCCAACCCTTTTTATGCAAGCATAACAAATTACTCGCAAAAAAAATATTTAAAATAATCCACTTAACATTTTCATTTCTTTACATGAAAAGAGTAAATTACAAAATATTCAACTCAATTTCTTTTTCCAAATGAAAATAACACTTTTATCTTTTACTCGATACTTATCAAGTTTTTATTTTTTTACATAAACTCAACAAACAAAACAGAATTATTTATTTTTCCGTTTTAAACTCAATAACTTTTTTTCTTTAAAAATAACAAACAAATATCAAATCCACATTCATTTTGCAATCAGAATCAAAGAACGAAAATATCATCTATTCTATTTTTAGAATAACTAAATAACAAATAAAGAAAAAAAAACAGAATTCATCTGCTTTCCAACAATTTTTCTTTCGAACTTTGTAATTTTGGCATTGATCCAAATAAGAAAATGTTAAGATTGGAATTTTTTTTTTCAAAATCTCGTTCCTTTAAAGAATTAAATGATACCATTTAATATTAAATCATGTTGATTCAAAAGAATTATCACCATCATAAGTATCCCCCAAAATATATAAATAAACTTTATTTATTATTATTTCAACTTTAAGAACAGATCTTAATATTTCTAAGATAAAATGCCTAAGAACACAATATTTTATAAAGAGAACAGCTTAATGAAATAATTTTCAATATTATTCAAATTTTTTATTTGATTTGATGGGAATAAGTTCAGTATATATCAGTACTTGAAATATGCCCAATTAACCCGCGCTTTTTCTAAAGCTTGAAATTAATTTACGCAAGCAATTAAATCTAGTTAATCCAGATTAAAAGAAATTTAATCGATAACAGATGATTCAAGGTACTAATAAATACAAAAATATGGAACTGGCTTACTTGCTAGTTGCATCTTTACTTAGGAACACTGGTCATTTCACCATGGAATCGTACCGGGCTGCCACCATTTTTACTCATGTGTAATGTAGGAGACTATGGTATACTTTAACAATGAACACAGTTGATAAATGAAGAGGCCATCGGATGGTTTTTCTTGATTTAATATGACATTCCCAAAACACAAATTTACGAACACAAAACACAAAATATAATCGCGGTAACAATTTCTACTTTTTTAACTACATCACTCGTCGAGTCACCTTCACAACCAAAACAACACTCTGCGCGCTCACTCCAACTTCTCGCTTCGGAGTTCGAAAAAACAGAACAATCTTCTATCTACAGATGACTACCGCCATCTATCGGTGGAAAATGTTAGTTTTCTGTAATGAATTAGTTTTTTACAATGTGTATGGGTTCATAAACTATCACAATTGAAATGTTGATAATATTTTTCATATTTCGAGAGAAGAAAGAATAAGGTGCGATTACTTCTCTTATATACCTTTTATTTCTCATGCGGTAAATTGAATATAGACTCATTCAATTCCAAATACATATTCATCTGAATCGTAGTTTTGCTCAAACGTTTTGTGAAAATTCGAAGAACACGACTTGCAGAAAATATCTACAGAAAATCTAAATATGACCCGTAAGAATTATCTTTAGACGAACTTTACTCGCAGAAAGAAAATTAGAGTTATCCTGGAAGAAAAAAGAAAATTAGGGACAACCCGACCCGATGCAGAACTCTATTCAAATATCCCAAGGTGTCTGCTATTCAGAGGTTTTACTAAATTTCAATATAAATATATATTTGTCCATTTTTTATGTAAAAGATACAATTGGTATTAGAGATATAATTGTACATTACTTTTCATAATTGCATTAAAACATGTTTTACTTTCCGTGCTGGACTGTAGTGTCCTTGTATGTACTTGTACGTGAGCAAGCGGAGTGTGTGTCCAGATTAAAGGTCGGCGCGTGCCGGGCTCGGGCCTATTTTTATTCACAACACTCGAGCCTGGTCTTCACTCTTTTCGGGTTGTGCCGGGACCGGGCCTTATTATTTCTGAAAGCTCGGGTCGGACGAGACCTAATCATTACTCTGCCCGTGTCTGGCTGGTCTCAGGCTTTACTTTTTTCTGAAGCATTTTGCCAAGCCGAATTTATTTTTTCCGTACCGAGCAAGAACTGGCTGCACGGGCCGAAATTTTCAGTCACGATCTTGAACCAACCCGTATGAAAGTCGTTGTTTCGGCGTGGCTTGGTCCGTGTAAAAATCAGTAAAATTTGGCCTGACTTAAAAATTTTCAAAAAAAATGCATATATTTTTAAATTGCCATTATTCTACAATTAAAACTTATTCTTTTTAAGTAACAGTAGTTTTCTAGGAATTAAAATTAAATTACAGTAAAACCTGTGAAGAAGAACCTGCCCATGACGGAATCCTGTCTTAAACTGAAAAATGTGTTGATCCATGCAAAATGAATTTAATAGTACGAGAGAAAAGAATATAAACATTTACTCCTGCTAAAACGGGAACTTTCCTACAAGGCATTTTTTTTTCTTTCCTATGCGATTCCGTCTTCGAAGATTTTATTGTATAGCATTTTTCAGTCGCCAATGCACGGAATTTGAATTAACGATATTAATGATAACTGAAATATTTACGTACAATAAAGATTCATTAAATAAATAAATATCACAGCCTAGGGTGCTTTTTTTCAAAATTAAGATTATAAACAAAAAAAAGTGGGGGGCGGCTAAAATAAGTATTTTTGGTCAGAACTTCTCGTACGAAACAATTTTTAACCACATCAACGTAAAAATCCATGTTTTGTAGAAATTCAGTCTGGATAACGCCGGGATTTTAACTTTTCCCGGACTGGGCAGGAATCGGGCCGAGATTTAAGTTTTTCTGGTCCGGGCCGTCTCGGGCCAAACTTTCAGCTTTTATACCGTGCCGAGCCATTAATTTTTTTGTACGGACAAGGCTCGAGCCGAACTTTTAAATTTTACACCGGCCCCTGCAGACCTCTAGTCGAGATCGGAATCCAGACATCCAGGACAATTACCTCAGACGTACTGGCGCTAAGAGTATATTCAAGGAACGACAATATAGTCGAGAACCCTGAGAGCCAGGACGTTCTTGTGTTGTGTTTACATTATCCTAAGGAAAAAGGACAATGGTCAGAGTCAAGACACGGTAATCATGATATCTTTTCCCAACGTGCTTCCAAACCAACATCCCTGAGAATATAAAGGGGAAAATAAATTTTTCTACTTTGTACAAAAAAAAAAAAAAAAAAAAAAAAAAACATGAGACACTTTCACTTGAAGTCTTAGGGGCATCCCACACTGAGACGACAAGCGACATGAAGCCGAAACATGTAGCGCATAAACCGGTCGAAACAAAGGACGAAGTTGTTTCAAACCTGTTTTAAACCAGTTTTTCCTGCGAATTCAAGCGACATGTCTTATGTGTCGCCTTAGTGTGGGATGCGCCTTACTATGGCAAAAGGTTATGTTAAGAAGTAAAACAGAAATTACTTATGTCGGCATAAAAACATTCCCAACAAACACAGAACTTTCGGGCCACTGATGGGTTCGTTAGCCTTGGCCGAAAGTGTTCGATGGAGGCCCGTTATCAATGAAAGTTACGGCTCCGTAAAAAAAGTGTCACGATGGACATAATAAGGTCGCAAGAAAATTGGCCGTAAGTACAAGAAGTTGCCCACAATCGTGCCACTAACTTTTCAGTAAAAGTGTTAGATAGCCTTAAACTGCCCACAATTATTATTTTAATGGCCATTAAAAATAACAGCTAACCAGAAGCTAGCCTTTGTCCTACCATTTGTGGTTGTAATAAATTAAATTTAGCCCGAACCTGCCCACAAAAAAGGCTATTATGGTTATTTAAAATGTAATCACTAGCCACGGTTGTGCCATAATGATTGTTTAGGTATAAATCAAAATTTATTCTATAAAAGAAAATACCTTTTTAGCAGGCAAATTAAATGATAAAATATATTTGCAGGATTAAAAAAATCTTATAATTATTTAGGTACGCTTTTCAAGAAAATCAAATTCTTTCACTTGGAACTTTTTCAAAAAAAAATTCCAAAACACAATACTTCACATAATGCATTCATATATTTGCTTATTTATTCACTTACATATTTACAAAATTTATATGCAATGCATATTTAAATTGTTGCATTTCATAAAAAATTATAAAGTATATAAATGAAGAAATAACTAATCAATTAATTCATTATCAAATATTGTATTTTGAACATTTTTGAAAAAGTTCAAGTTAAATTAACTTGATTTTCTTGATAAGTATATCTAAACAATTATAAGATTTTTTTTTTAACCTGCCAAAACATTTTATCATTCAATTAACCTTTTTAAAAGTATTTTATTTTAAAGAATAAATTTCGAATTTATGCTTAAATAATATACATGATTTTAACATAGTTTATTATATATTTTATATTAAAAGGTGACATGTTTGTGATATTCTTTTTACTTAGATTTTCACTATATTTTACACAGGTTAGTTGGTAAATCTATTAGATTATGCTTATTCATCAAAGTTTTATTAAATCATTATAATCTAAATTTTTGCATCATTTCTCATCATTTTTCATTCAAATATTATATAAAAATAAGTTTAAATTTTTATGTAGTAAACGAATGACAGTATAATATTCCTCATATATTTTTAAATTTTGCTTTTATGAGATAATATTTAGATACTTCTCTTGCAGTTTAATAGCCAAACATTAGAAAAAAATATATTATCAACGTTTTCAAAATCCTTGAAAATTATTTATAATTATTAGAAATGTAAATAGTAGTTTAATACTGACTTTAAAAATATATTAAATTAATCTTGATATTTCTAAATTTCATTAAAATTTTAGTTAATCAAATTTTCTCGCGTATAAATTCTTAAATATTTTCTCCTGGTAGAAGAAAATAAAACACCTTTCTTTTTAGTCACATTTTTATATTTGCACTAATACAAACTATTTTAAAGAATGTAATACCGATAATTATAATGTTTAAAAGTTATTTAGGCAATCGCTTAAAAATTAATAAAAATAATTAAATAAAGAAAAATAACTATTGTTAAGAATTTTACACTACTTTATCGAAGATTACAAAATGTATGTTTATAAAATTTTTGTGCATTCATAAAGACTATAAAATAAAATAAACTATTTAGTGTAATTTAACCGAAAGATACAAAATGTATGAGTAAAAAATTCTTGCGTATTCATAAAAACTAAAATATAAGTATCAAACAATAATAGTGAAATCAAATGATGCAAAAGATAGATTCTGCGATTAATAAATTTGCAATGAATAAACATAACTTAAAGACTTGCCGAATCAATACGGACGCAAACATACAATGCAATGCTATATATTGAAATGAAATGAGTTACCGGTTGTAGTTGTTATCACCGTACACAAATAGCACGAATGACGCGGCAAAAAAAATCCAAAACTGGGTGGGGTGGAGAGTAATTCTAGGAAAGATTCTCCTTGACCTTGCTTTACCACATTAGCGATACGAAAGCGGTATTTGTTTGTGGGGGAAGCGATGGAGGATATTTTTATGAGAAGTCCTTAAAAGTATGATAAATAAAATTCACTTATTTCTTAAATCATATATTTTTGAATAGCTGAGATTAAATTCTAACCGGGTTAGTGTTTACTTTTCTGACTTTGGTTGCAGAATTTTTGTTTTATAAAGTTATTTTCATTTTTACAAATTTGAAAAGAACGCTACCATAGGCAGGCCCTGACTATCGCAAGGGCACCCGGGGCCCATGCCCTGGGAACGAAATTTCTGAGGGACACAAAAGTTTTCCGAATTCCATCTAAATTTCCATTAAAAAAATCATAATTGTGAAAAATGTGATATTTGATATATAAATCCGATGAAATGACAAAAATATATCTCAATATATGATTAAAAGCATATTTCAATAAATAATAGACAAAAACAAATTATTTTTTTTATACCTAGAACCATTTTTCAATTTTCCAGAAAACTCAATTTTTTTTAGTTATCACTTTTTGAATAGATGTGTAATATGTAAAAAAAAACTAGTATTTGTAAATCAATCAGTCTAAGGGGGCACAAAAAATTGAAAGTGCCCTGGGTACAGAAACTTGCTAGTCGGGCCCTGACCATAGGCAGTGTTGAAATCAGAGGGTGGCGATGGGGGATAGGATATTCCCCCCGGAGCAATGAGATGTCCTCTCCCGGAAGATTTGAGATTTTGTGTTTTTAATGGTCAATATGAACAATCCCCCCCCCCCCCCACACCACCCTTAGAGCCGCAGAAATCCCTGCCGGTGAAAAGCGTCCTGAATTCAACTGTACCCGTAGGTTTAACATTGGCTTGCGACTTTCTTTGTACTTCATATATACATATCTACATATGTGTTTCGTTCTTGCAAAAATGTAAAGTCAAACTTATTTATTTATTTATTATATTATTATTAAACAAATAGCACTTGTAACTGACATTTTATTTATTTATTGTTATTTTTTTTTATCTAAATTTGTTCTGTAATTCTTCCGTTTTTCTTAACATTAGTTTTCATGTAACTGACATTGAATTAACTATTTTTATGCATATGAAAATATATATATGGCTTTAAGTATAACTTTTATTAGTGAAATAATGATAATAAAGCAAATAAATATGCATAAATCATTAGTAATTTAATAGAGGCAAGGTATTTTATCTTTTTTTACCTTTACGCTGAATTCACAACTTTAAATCTTATATTATTTTGTTTTACATTCATTGTTTTCAGTATGATGATATAAAAATATCCATGCAAAGATATCGAAGATTAGTTTGGAAATATTATTTTATATTTTGTAAAAATATGTTAAAACTAAATAAAAATATCTAATCTATTTTGCTGCTTTAAATATAAATCTCATAACGTATTTATATTTTTGCTAAAACCCACATTTAAAGTAATTAAGATTAATTTAAAAGAAATGAAGAAAAAATACATTTCCTCTCTTTAAATAAATATGTCGGTTAGGTAATATTAGCCCTCACTGTCTAAACGATGAGGATACATTAAATGCTTGCCGGAAATTGCCCTCAATGATTGACCGGTAAAATAAACGCAACTGTTTTCTAGCTTCCGATCCCTAATCTGTTTGGTGATAGCTGACGTAATTAGTGGCGCGTCACTTACGGCACAGTATTGTTTGGCTACAAATGGCCTAAACTCACCCTGGCCGCAACGAATACGCCATGCGGCCCGAAGTCAGGTGTTTGTTGGGTTAATTCTGGTTATTTTGATTTTGATTTTTCCAACTCTAGTTCACACCCAATATAATATATAAATTATTAAACTATATGAATGAAAAATATAGGGAAGAAACAAATACAAAAATGGGTTTTTAGTAGAAAACAAGACAAAAAAACTGGAGGGGCAAAACGCATGTTTTGCCCCTGCTCTTAAAAATCTGGGGGGAGCATGTGCCCCCCCCCCCCTCCCTCGCCCCCGCCAGATTGCGCCCATGTTTCCTGAGATTGCACAGAAATCGTAATTTAGGACTTTTTTAGAACGCTTGATGCTCCTTCCTTCGCTTGACCCCTTTTTAATTTCGAACTTATTTTCGACTGTTCTGTAATTAGGAAATGGGCTTAGAGATCATTTATATTTTATAAGTAACTGCCATGCCATACTTAAAGTTTCTAGTTTCTTCAGTATCTCAGAAATCGCAATTTTGAACGTTTTTTGCTAATGCGACCTTCTGGTGGTAGTGGCACTGACATAAAATACAGCTTATGTTTAGCAGCTTCTATCATCAGTAATTTGAACCCATTATTTTTTAAATCTGTTTGGTATTTCATAAGGTTGTATAAAAATCGTAATTTATATTTGAAGTTATTTTAAAAAGAGGCCCAATTAAAAATTCCAGAAAGAGTACCTTCACATTGTACTTTAGGAATAAAGATTATTTTTTTCTAAATACTTGATCCAATGTGAGGCTCTAATGAAAATTTCTCAAAAACTTGTTCACTCTGAGAATCCTGTAGCATTAAAAGAAATCAATAAAAATATATTATAAAATGGATACTATTTAAAACTATATATATATTCAAACAATCATCGTCGAAGGAATAAGGGATACCAACACAAAGGATGTTTGTACTATGATGATGTTTGAAAGGAAATTTCAATTTGAATATTGCTTACCACAGAAAATTCCTCATGATGTGAATAAAACAGATAAAAAGAATATTTATTTATTCTTCATCTTCCTTTTCAATTCTAATAAAAATATTTTCAATGCTGGCACCCATATTCATGATCGTACTTTCATTGTCTGGTAAATTTGTGGTACATCGGAACAAATTTTAGTTTGATCAAAGGTCTTAAAATTACATTTATAATCCCCCTTTACATTACTAAGATACACAATAAATTGTTTATGGATTTCAGAAACCTCCGATCCACCAAATAGACTATGAACAATATTGCTCTCATTTATGTAGAAATTTAATGCACATTTATTTTAACGAATAAGTGTACACTGTGGTCGGTGTCTAGAAGTAAAGTCCAGGCAGACTCTTGATGGAATCTTAAACTTTAATGCTCTTGATTATGTGGGTGAAATATTTTTCAGATGGGGTATTTACATTTAGATTAAACATGATAACTATAACTGGCCGGCGACATTCCGCCGTGACCCGGTATTCGGTCGAACAGCGACGTTTCAACACGTCTGCTCTCACGAGCAACCAACAGTCAACTCTATCTTTTCACGATAGTTTGTGTAAGTTCAGCAGTTTTTTCCGTTGACTCAGAGGTCGGGGTGGATCATCCCGAGCCTCATCTAAGAATGTGCTAGGCTTTGCAGTGCAGACTTCAAACTCTGTCACCACAATTCGGCCTACCTGACAGGGCTGGGTCCTCCCAATCACCCATCTCCTTTATATACCTGACTGGTACTGGACTACTTTTTCCAGAACGTATAATATACACACAAAAAAAAATTCACAAACAATATATAAAACAAAATAATAGTAAAATCAACCACTAAATACTGCTTTTTAAAAGTTTTCAGTCCTTGACCAATATTTTTAGAGTTAGAAAAATAATAAAGTTTTTCTGCTTGTCACTTGGAAGCAGTTCTTTTCCACAGTTTATTCATAATAGTAATAAAAAAAAAAGATATCAATAATACACAGTTTAAATATATATATATATATATAAACACAAAAATCACTTAAAGCTCAAATATTTCGTCGTAGACAGTAGAAGTCCAAGGCTTCATGTGATCTGCAGCTGTCGAGGTCGTATTTGGACCCTCATGGTGTCCAACTTTACTCACATTGTAGCGATCGTTTCTTTTTACTGCAGTAATCTCATAGGGACCAAGAAACTTAGGCTTTAGTTTGGTACCTGTCCCAAACTGTGTTTTTTGAATGGCCACCAAATCACCGAGTTTATATGTGTTGGCCTTTTTTCGCTTTTCGTTATACGTTTTCACGTTTACCTGTTGTATTTTTAGTATGTTTTGCTTAGCTATCTCTCTATTCGAATTTCTTTCCGATATGAATGAATTTAATTCCTCATCATCTAACAGTGTTTTGATTTGCAGATCAGTTTTCTGCCGCAGTTTCGTTCCTATCAGTAGTTCAAAAGGTGTAAATTTTGTACTCCTCGATACGGTACTATTCATGATACGTTGCACGGGCGCGACAAATTTGTACCATTTAGTGGGGTCTTCTACACTAAGTTTTGCTAAAATTGGGATAAGAATTCTGTGCATTCGCTCTATTTGACCGTTTCCTCTAGGTATCCCTGTTGTTATGGGAATATGCTCTATGTTCTCTTCCTTACAATATTTCTCAAAATCAGCAGAGGTAAATGCTGGTCCTTTATCGGTAATGATTCGCGATGGATTTCCGAAAATATCATGTTGTCTGGTCAATTTATCGATGACTTCTTTAGCGGCTGTAGTTTTAACGGGGTATAGCCAAACAAATTTAGTAAATGCGTCCACAACAGTAAAAATATGATTGTAATTTTTATTTGTAGAAGGCATGGGACCAATGTGATCGATATGATAGGTCTCGAGGGGCATATTTTGTTTGGGGATCGGGTTTAACAGACCTTCTCCTTTTCCTTGCTTTTTATTGCAAAGTATACACTCTATGCAGTTGGCAATGACACTTTCAATTTGCCTTCTTAATTGGGATATAAAATAATTTTCTTTTAAAATAATTTCAGTTTTAGCCACTGGGTAATGACCTTTGTTATGAACATCGCGTATTATTTCCTTTTGCATATTGGTAGGAATCATCAGAAGTTCTCTATCATTTTCATATTCGTTTCGTCGTTTCTTATAAAATATTCTAAACTTTCATTTTTTTCAATTAACTTTTTTATCGCTTGTATGTGTTCGTCTTCTTGTTGTGCATTCTTTATTTTTAATGTTAATTCATCTTGCGATCGGGTAACTATTAGAACTGTATTTCTACTCAATGCGTCTACATGTTTCATTTGGGACCCTGATCGGTGGGCAATTTCATAATCAAATTCCTGTAAGAATAGAGCCCATCTGGCTACTTTTGGCGTAATGTCTTTTTTGTCCATTGTCTTTTGAAACGCAGAACAATCTGTCACAATTTTAAATTTCGTGCCTAATAAGTAGTTTCTGAATTTTTTAACCGATTCTATTACCGCGAGTGTTTCCAATTCGTAACTCGAGTATTTTGTTTGAGTAGGTGTAGTTTTACGGCTCATATAATGAATAGGATGTAAGTTTTTGTTTTCATCTTCTTGTAGTAGGACACTACCAAAACCTATGGCGCTTGCATCGGTGTGCAATTCTAGTCTAGCGCCTCGTCGAAATGTATGCAACACTGGGGGGTTAACTAATTTTTCTTTAAGAGTCTCAAAAGCTTGTTTTTCGAGGATTCCTAATTTAAATGTATTTCCCGCTTTTAATAAATCACTTAAAGGTCTCGCTATAGTTGCATAATGTGGGATGCATTTTCTGAAATAAGAAGTTAAACCCAGAAAACTGTGTAATTGTTTAAGGGTGCGGGGTTCAGGAAAATTCTTTACTGCCAAAGTTTTGGCTTCCGAGGGCCTTGTAGTTCCGTTATCAATAATATAGCCTAAAAATTCAATTTTCCGTTTAAGGAATTGGCATTTTGCAAAATTAAATTCAAGTCCGTAATCCGATGCAACTTCTAGGACGCGTTTCAGTTTTAAAAGCGCTTCTTCTTCAGTCTTCGCAAGTACTATGACATCGTCTAAGTAAATTAATATTACCTTTTCTTTAATTAACTGTTTAAAAACAGCTTGAATATATCTCTGAAAATTCTGCGGGCCTATCGATAATCCGAATGGAAGCTTTAAATATTCGTACTGGAAGGTTATGCGTGACAAATGCTGTATATTTCCTACTCTCCTCTGCTACGTCTATATGAAAAAAACCATTTTTTAAATCCAATGCAGTGAAAACCTTCGCTTCCTCAATGTTATCTAAAACGTCCTCTATTCTTGGCAAAGGAAAATTATCTCTAATTATTTTTTTATTAAGGGGTCTATAGTCAACACACAATCTCCAAGAATTATCTTTCTTTTTCGCTAACACAATAGGCGATGCATAATTAGAATTACTCTTCGTTGTAATTCCCATTTCCAACCATTCTTGTATTTGTTTGTCTACAAATTCCTGTTCTGGATATGCTAATCTACGCGGTCGTTGCGCAATCGGAATATCATCAGTTAATACTATATTTACTTTTAACTCCGTGTCTTTAACCTTGTTTGGCTTATAATTAGTGATCAATTCCGCTAACTCTTTCTTAATAGTGTTGTTTGTAATATGGCTTAGCTCAACTTCCTGAAAATTAATAGAATTAGCTGTCTCAGCTAAATAAATATCTGTGGTTTTCGCTGAGCCTAACTGTGGGACAGAACACTGTTCACTTTCCAACAAACAATTTTTATCAGAGCTTAATTGCATGTTTATTTTTTCACTAAAGTTGCAAGCTGTTTCATTTTGACTAGTTTGTTCTTTTCTCACCAATTCAGCTGTCGCAATCGTTTTTCCTATCGTGGGATTGTTTTGCTTCTCTGGCCGCAACATCGCATGAAATCTGGGTGTGACATAGATGACGCGTCTGGTTTTTGTCATGATTGTTTCTTGCGGGAAAGCAGTGACGTAATTCACCCTAACTTCCTTCAACTTTCGTTTCCCTGCAATTTGCAATCCTTTTTCTGACATATTGAAATTTACCTGTTTCAAAAAGTTATTTCCTAAAATTATAGAATGGCTCAAATTTTTTACGACGTATAAATCTGCATTCACTGTGTAACCATCAATTTCAATTTTTACGGTCATAAATCCTGTGGGTGTAATTTGACTACCACCAATACCTGATAAAACCAAATCATTTTCCTGCAATTTAGGGCATCCCAGGGCTGTATAAGTATCGTTGCTACACATATTGACGTCACTTCGTGTATCGATTAAAGCATCCATATTTTTTCCTAAAATCCCCACGCTTTTTATTATTTTATCAACCGGATTTGAGTTATTGCTTACGGCAGCATTTGCATTTTTAGGAGAATTATTTGTACACTGGTCAGACCTGTGGCCAGGAATTTTACACCTCCAGAGACCGGACTTTCTTTTTTTCGGGGGCAGTCCCTAAAACGGTGGGAAAGGTCATTGCAATTGAAACAACGGATTTTTGTATTTAAATTCTTTTGGGGGGTAGGTGTGTAGTTTTTCTCATATGGTACGCGACTAATGTCATTTCGATGGAACGCTCTATTATTTTCACTACCTTGACGTTTTCTAAATTCCGTGTTTGAGGGCTTAATTTCAGTTTTCCGTAAGTTAATTCTGGCGGTTTCAAAATCATCCAATTTATTGGTCAAATCTTCTACACTCGTAATTTTTGGCAATTCGTCACAAAAATGTTCCTTCATTTCTAGGGACAATTTTCGCCTAATCTGGTCAATGATTAAAATATTTTTTAACTCTTCGAATGTTGATATGTGTAATCCCGACAACCATTCATTTAGAAAATTTGCGATTTCAAATGAGAAATCTTTCCATGACGCTCAATTTTGTTTTCTATGTAAAAAGAATTTTTGCCTGAATTGTTCTGGTGTAAGTTTGAAACGTCTTAAAAGTATTTTCCTTACACAGTCGTAATCACTGGATAGTTCTTAACTTTCACGATTTACTAAACTAACAATATCGAGCGGTAACAGTGCCAACAGATGTGTAACCCATTCATCTTTTTCTATCCCAAGACGCTTCGCTTGCCGTTCGAAAAGGGTTAAGTAAATGCTAATTTCTTCCTCATTATTATATCTATTTAGCAATTTTAGAACATCGAAACCCTTTCCGGCGATTGTAGATATTGGATTATGCAATTGGCTATTTTGTGTATTTTCCAATTGTAATTTTTTCAATTCAAAATCACGATTTTCGATTTCTTTTTGTTGCAACAATTTTTCACTTTCTTCTCTCTCGCTCACGATTCCCGCTAGCAAATTTTTTACTAGATTCTCATTATACCCATCGGATTTTAAAATTAAATCAGTCAGTTGACTTTTATTAGCACCATCTGGAGGACTTAAACCTAACTCGATTACCGCAGTAACCAGATCGATCTTTTTAGACCTTATTAAGTGTGCCATAATTATATCTAACCAATTAACACATAAAATAAAACATTTCAATATAAATCAATAATATATAAGCACCCGATATATCAAATATATCTATATATATAATAATATTAACAGTTTTCTAAAACAGACTTACTTTGTACCTGATATTTCCACAAAAAAAATAAATATATATATTTTCTTCACAATATAACAATACAAAAAAAATAATTATTTAACACCTGTTTTATAAAAACTTGCTTCCCTCTAAATATTCTCACATAATATATATTTCTTTCTTTTCACATAAAAAAAATTATTTCGTTAATACTTTTTCTTTTAAAGAAGCAAAAAAAAAACATGTATTTCTTAGGAAGCAAAAAAAAACCACCTTCCTATATTTCCTCTTCGCAGACACGTCTAAGCAAGTGCCTTATTTCTTTTATTAAAAAAAGTGCAGAACAAAAAAAAATCCACTTCTGCATAAATTACTAAATATTCTTTTTCTTCTGGCGTACACAACAGAAACTTACTGTACATTTTTTATTAACACAATTCAAGCACTTATGGGGAAAAATAAAAAAAAAACACTTCCCCATTTTATCACAAGAGAAGAAAAAAAAGAAAATCTTTCGTCATATAAGACGGGAAAAACTTTCACCGCTCACTATTTAGGTCAGCGTATATTTTCTTCTCGAATACTAGAAACGACCTATTAAAACTTTATCAGATGCATTTTCACAAATGATTCATCTCACAGGAACAGATCTTTTCAAAAAGATGAACACGTAGTTGAAACTTCAACGCGCACATATAGAAACACTCTTTTTATCTTTCCTCCTTGAGAATTTTCCTTTTTCTTTTTTCTCTTTCCAGTAATTCACGGAACATTCGATGAAAGCAATTTTTTTCCTTTCCTTTTCAGAGCATAGTTCAACTTAAGGACATCAGAATTTCTTTAGACATCAGAAAATTTTTCGTACACGTTAAATCCACACATCCACACTTTGCATGTAAATATCCCGGTCGAGACCCCAATCTGTAGAAATTTAATGCACATTTATTTTAACGAATAAGTGTACACTGTGGTCGGTGTCTAGAAGTAAAGTCCAGGCAGACTCTTGATGGAATCTTAAACTTTAATGCTCTTGATTATGTGGGTGAAATATTTACAGATGGGGTATTTACATTTAGATTAAACATGGTAACTATAACTGGCCGGCGACATTCCGCCGTGACCCGGTATTCGGTCGAACAGCAACGTTTCAACACGTCTGCTCTCACGAGCAACCAACAGTCAACTCTATCTTTTCACGATAGTTTGTGTAAGTTCAGCAGTTTTTTTCCGTTGACTCAGAGGTCGGGTGGATCATCCCGAGCCTCATCTAAGAATGTGCTAGGCTTTGCAGTGCAGAGTTCAAACTCTGTCACCACATTTATACTTTTGTATTGCTTCATTTCAGCAACAAACTTCGAAATATACGACTTTTGTGATCCAGTATCGATTAAGCACCTGACAAACTTATCTTCACTATTTCCGCAGATTTTTACAATTAAAGTTTGTACAAAACTTTCTGTGTGAATGTTTTATTTGTTAAAGTGACATTTCTATCGTCAATTTGTTTTTTTCTCATCTACTTTATTACTCTTGTCACAAATTAAATAATTATGTTTTCCACTGCTATACTCACATCTTATTTTTGAAAAGCAATCTTTTGCTAAATGATTTCCTTTTTCATACAAAGATAACACATTCCGTTTTTTCTCAAGCATGCTCGCTTTTCTGCTACGGACTTAGAACAAGCTGCAGAATTGTGCTTAACTGATTCAGCGGAATCACCGCAAAAAATGCAAGGATTTATCGAAACCTTCAATGAAGCAGCAGTAGGAACTGTAAACCTATTTATTTTTCTCTCCCTCTGCACTTGCGGTGAATTTTGAACGATAACCCTATCTTGTATTTGAATCGCAGTTTCTCTGCATTCTATTTCTGCCCGTAGAAATTCAAGCAGTTCGTTGACTTCAAAAAGATTATCCTGAGTTTTCCGTTTACGTTGAAATTCCAAATTTAACTCATTGGGAATTAATTTAAGCAAAATTGGCGTTAGTAACGTACCATATGTTCCGGAAGTTACTTCAAGTGAATTTAAGCTTCTTATTTGAGTCTCAATGTTATCATACAGCTTTCGCAATGCAAAAGTATTATTTACATTTTTAACTGTTTCTAAATTCAATAATTTTCCCATATGAGCATTTATAATCAGGTCTTTACGACCAAAACGCTTTTTGAGTAGTTCAATTGCTGCTATATAATTTTCACTCGATAGCGAAAACCCACTAATTGCACTAGAAGCAGCTCCAATAAGGAAAGAATGCAAATAATTAAATTTGTCAATGTCAGTTAAGCTATCATTTTGATGTATCGCATTATCATATTGGTTCCAAAAAGATAACCAATAAGCAGGATCTCCATTAAATTTATTAATACTCAATTTCGGTAATTTAATTTTAGAATGAGAGCAAGAAGTCAAATTCTCTGTTGAAATACTTTCATTAACCGAATTTGTTTTCTTAATAGAACGTTCAGGTTCAACTTTTAATTTAAAGCATACGTTAGTTTCGATTTCATAGAAATTATTTTTCTAGAATAACCTTCGGCAGTTTCAAATTCAGTTTCTAATTCGCCGTCATTATCCATTAAATTTTGGATCTGCTCATCTAAAGTTGTTAAATTATTATACTTTGAGTTTAACTGATCAATATGTTCCGTAAGAACAGGAACTTCCTGTACTGATTCTGCAAGATACTGCACACAAGTATTAATTAATTTCGTAGTCGCCGTTCTGGAAACAGCACGTTTCTTCTTTAGTTTTTCAATATCAAACATATTTAATCCGTAATTTTAAATATAATTAATTTTATAACAACTTGATATAAGAATAATAATATAACTTTCAAAATATATTCAATAACTTTCAAAATAATCCTGTTCTTAAAATACGCTATCAATCAATATTATTAATAATATTTTCTTCAACAGAATTAAGCATTCAAGACTTTTATTTATTTTTATACTCAATTCTTCATTATATTCAAGGTCAAAACAAACCATCAACAATATTTATTTCAATAGAACTAAATATTCAAAACTTTCGTCTATAAATAATTTTTCATTCAATTAAGATCAAATCAAAAACGGCGTCGCTGTTCTCAGGCGCCTTAAAAATATGATAACAAGCTTTCGAAACAGACAAAAAAGAATGTCAGAAATCTTTAACTTACCCCTTCCTTCAGGTAAGCTCTCACTTGCTTCTGGTTCGGACTGCCGAATTTGATTAGACTTAAATTCTAGTTAAAAATTCACTCTACTCAAATAATACATAACTCGTTATTCTTCAATAATTATATAGAATATATTACAAATATGTACAGGATTATATTACTTAACATTTAAGTGTTTTAACTTCAATCGAATCATCACGGAGGCGCAACTCCGTTCACAAAAACAAAAACGTTATTCTAAAAGTTTTTTCAGCTTCTGTTCACTTCACTTCGGTACGTAAAAGTTTTTAAATTCAGGTGTCACTGCTACTGCAAAGGGATACAGAGGGAGCTGTCCGCGACAACAATGACCATTTGGAAAATGATTTTTTCGAAGACTAAAATTTTTAAGACTTAAAAAATCCCACGGAGTTGATCATACATTACGTACGCCATGAATTAAACATTAACATTCCTGGACCAATCATGAACAAATTTTAAAAGAAATTTCAGTTTTATAATTTTCGGTACCGTAAATTTTTAAACTTCTACGGAGCTGGTCATGCATTACGTACGCCATGGATTAAAAATTACTATTCCTGGACCAATTTTAAATGAAATTTCATACATTACGTACGCCATGGACTACATTTTTCGGTACTGTAAATTTTTAAACTTCTACGGAGCTGGTCATACATTACGTGCGCCATGGATTAAACATTAATATTCCTGGACCAATTTTAAATGAAATTTCATTTTTAAACTTCTAAACATCCCACAATATTACTTTTTATATCGTAGTATAGAGAAAAAAATGTACTTTTAAATGCAATTTGTTTGATAGCTGTATCTCAATTTGTTTCTGAGTTATTAAATTTTTTTTTGTAGTTTTTAACACTTTTTTGTCATAGTGGCAACAGAAGTATCCATCTCTGTTGAAAATAAAGGAAAAATACAGATTACTGTATAGACCAATCAGAAAACGAATAAAATGCTGATTCAACCAATAAAAAGCTTCAGATATGTTTTTGATTTCCTACCCTGACAGAGGACAAAAAAAAAAAAAATCTAATTATTACAGTTTGCTATAATTATTTTCTTTTTAAATTTTTGTCTTATAATTTAAGGAGGTCCAGGTGTAAAAGTTCTCAAAAAAAAAAATTTTTTTTTTTTTTTTTGATTGGTTTAAAAAAAAAATCACCGAGTTTTTAGCGTTAAATACCGCAAACCTCATGCTTTTATCTTCATTAGATCCAGAGATATAACACCTTTTGCTTTGAGAAGCGTAGAGATCCTAGATAAGCGATGCGTCAGCTGCCCTTTGACAAGAACTTTAACTTCATTTACCTCGGAATGACTTTTTCACGATTTGTCAACTTTAAAAATATATATCTAAGTTCCTTGCAAGATATTTGTATGAAATTTTCCAAAGAGCTTTTATGCTATATTTCCAGCAGATTGTCTTCGGGATTTTTAATTTTGAGTGATAATTGTGAAAATATGCTAATTAATGCAAAACTCACTCATAAAAAAACTTGATTTTTATACTTAAAATTTTTTTATAAAATTCACAATCAATATTCTAAGAAATCCCGAAGACAAATTAAAATGACACAATTTCTGTACACAAAAGTGTAAAAATTTTGTAAATCGAGTAAGTATTTCCAGAGTTATATCAAAAATTAAATATGTTTAAAATTTTAAAATTTAAATTTTTTTAAAAAGATATTTAAAATTTTTCAGATTTTCTTTTGCATGCAATTTTCTAATTATATTAAAACATATTTCAGAAAAAATTTTATAACAAAATCCCTATAAATAAAAAAAATAGAATTTTGAGCGCCGGACCCCCTTAAAATAGTATTTCAAAGCACCTAAACAAGCAGTGGCTAGCGATATTGGAATGTCTGGCCAAGGTACTAGATATTGAACAAGTCGAAAAAGTTTTCGAATGATCCCTGTAGGCCGACTATTGCTGGATCTTGTGTATAATGAGTAAGGCGAAATTTTGAACTTTATCTCTCTTATTTTCTGTGCAGTTAAATTTTTGTACGGTTAGCTTACATTTCATATTTTGCAATTTATATTTCATATTTTAGTTAATGGAAAATATTGTGAAGGTTTTGGTCAATTTTTGAAGATGTCCTAAAATATTGCGAAGATTTTATTCAGTTATTATTTCAAGGACTTTTTAATTTGAAATCATTTAATCATATATCAATGATGTAAGTAAGGCACGCCTTTCGAAACCTGATGGAAATATTATTTTTAAAATGGGGGTGGAGTTTTCTGCCTTTCCACCTACTTACAAGATTGAGGCTGGTCGATACGCCTTTCAAAACCTGATGGAAAACTTTTAAAATGAGGATGGGCTCTTTTTTTTTTTTCTTTTTCTTTTTCCACCTGCTTACAAGAATGAGGCTACTGTGACGGTTAATATTCTTGTTTTCAAGTTACAATTTTTTAAGGCACGCACTATAAAAATGTCAGGTAAGCTAGGGTAACTGGACCATGGGCTATACTATAATAAATCATTGGTGCATTTTAAGTTTTAGCTGAATTTAACACTGCAATTTTGAGTTTTTAGGCCCAGTAGAATTTAAGACACAGTCATTTATGAAAAAGTGTAGTACATTTATCCCCATGGCTGTTCTGTTTTCTGTTCCCTCGTCCTCTCTTCAACTTTTCGAAGAAATATTCTGCGGTTTTATAAAAATCTATGCTTTTGTTGAATTATGAATACTTTTCCTTTCCTTTTATTTGGGGTTTTTAACTACTTTCTCAACTAATTATTAGAAATTTAAAATTCTGAAGTTCAGGTACACCAGGAGAGGCCTTTGACTTTCCTCACAAAAGTTTTGAGCCTAGTACGTGCTGAATATTTTGCTAGCCATCGCAGGCACACACACACAAACAGAACGATTTTTTCTTTAATCAGTATTGGTTTGGTTACTGGTGACAAAGACAAATGCTGCATAGAAGAACGATGTCGCCGGACCGGCGACAATGGAAGGAGGTCAAAGTCAGGGTATATTAAATAATTTGTAACATGGACGGCCGAATGATTTCCTCACCGGCCGTTATCAGGATGGTCACTAGTCGAAGTCGTAAAGTCGAAGGATAGCTTCTAGACGATTTGGTCGAGGAGCCTGGGGCCACTTGAACCACATCCCCACTAGCACATTTCGCCTCAAAGATTCGAAATCCTCCCAAAACAGATCTGCGCATTTTCTCGCGCATTATTGCTGCTTCGGATGTTTAGTTTACATTTTTGTGGTACACGAGGGACTTTGTTGAAGGCGAAATAGAAGTACGGACGTCTTAGCGCGATGGTTAAAGCACAATCTTCGTAATGGTTAGGTAGTGAGTTGTGTCCTATTTGTTGTAGATTTTCGTTTTGATCTTTAACATATAAAGATCAGTTGATTTGTATTTTTTTAAATTGTCAATTAGACATTTAAATTTAAATGACAATTAAGTTATAAAATTTAATTTTAAATAAATTTAAATAATTCAAAAAATTTAAATGATTAAATGGACATTTTTTAAAAGGCAATAATTCTTAAAATGAAATTTAAAATATTTTTGCGTTAGTTATGATACCGACCTGTTCTAATAGATAGATATCAAATTAGTATTTTGTTGACCAGTTGCTTCGTTTTTTTTTTTTTTTTTTTTTTTTTTGTCAAATAGACTATTAAATTTTAATTACATTTAAGTTATAAAATTTAATTTAAATTTGTATTACTTTAAATGAAATTTTAAATAAATTTGAATAATTCAAATAAATTTTTAAATTCTATTTTTTAAGTTATAAAATTTAATTTAAATTTCTATTACATTAAATGAAATTTTAAATAAATTTGAATAATTCAAATAAATTTTTAAATTCTATTTTTTAATAATTAAATGAACATTTATTAAAATGCAATAATTCTTAAAATAAAATAAAAAATATTTTTATGTTAGTTGTGATACCTCCCTGTTGTAAGAAATAGATATCAGTTGCTCTGTAATTTTTTTTAATTGTCAATTAGACATTTAAATTATAATTGCATTTAAGTTATCACATTTAATTTAAGTCTGTATTACATAAAATTTAATTTTAAATAAATTTAAGTAATTATTATGTTAATTTAAGTATGTTATCATCACTATTTAAATATATAATTAATACTGATATTTAAATATTTAAACATGTATAATTGATATTAACTAATAATTATTTAAATATGTATAATTAATATTTTCATTTAAATATATATAACTAATATTAATTATTAATTAATTAATATATACATATTATTATATATAATTATTATAATATTATTATATGTAATTATTATAATTAATATATGTATTATAATTATAAAATTATATATTTTTTAAATGTATATAATTTATATTAATTAACATTATTATTTCATATTAATTTATAATTCATATTAATAAATATTATTATTTAAACATATAATTAATGTTTTAGCTTAGTAGTTTGTTATTAATTTTCTTCAGTTTTCAATATCTAGCTAGTGAGATATTAAGTATGAAAAAAAAAAAAATCTATATTAGATAAAAACTTGGGTTTTTTAGACATAAATGAACTTTTGTTTTGTACTAACTACTTTGTAGAAACCCAATCATTGCATGCATATATGTTTAGTATAGACATATCAACTTATGAACAGGAAGGGTGTATTAAATGACAGTTTCACAAAAATGGATGTAAATAACACCAAAAGTATTTTAATTTAAATGCAACTTATTAGTAATAATGCGTAACTGAAACATAGGTATACTTTTTTGGTCATCCTTAGAATCTGGAAGCTATACTTTTTTCTTTCTTTTTTTTTTTCTTTTTTTGGTATATGTTGTCTACATATGATATATTTGAATGGCATTGTGATCTGAAGAATTTTATGAAAATTAGAGTAGATAACAGCAGTTATCTAAACCATATGTGATTTTCAAGCATATTGGAAACACACACATACATAAAATATCTGCAGACAGACATGTATATATTCATATTTATTATGTACAGTCGTGGAAAAAAAAAAAAGTAAACACCCCCTACTAACTCCTCAACAAATCATCATAGAAGAAAGGTACTGCTACCGAACGATTGGAAATAAAGTCTACTTTTAAATGATGTATATAAAATTTTGTTAGGGGTCATCTACATATTAAAACGAATCCTAACTTCATTTTTTTCAATGGCAATACCCAATTTTAACGAGATATTTCAAATCTTCGGTTCAAACTATGCCTAGACACCAAATTTCAAGTCATTTGAATGATAAGTTTTTGAATTATAAACATTCAAAATTTAGTGCTTCTAATGTTAAATTATATTTTCATATTTTTATTTATATCTCCCGAAATTATGCTCCTAATGTGCTAATTTTTTTTGTGGTAATAATACTAATATACCCAAACATAAATAAGCTGAATTTGTAATTTTTATAATTTTATGATATGAATTATGAAATTAATATTCGAAAAAATTGTGAATTGCAACCTACAATTTTTTTGATGGATTTAGATTTATTAAGTCCTGCTTTATGGAAATTCAAAAATTTCACATTTTTCTTCCAAGTAGTTTTCAAATTATGCTTAAAAAACGGCAAAATGATGGTTTAAGGGGCCGTCTATGATGGAAGTGAGTAGACATTTTGAAATTTATTCTGCCGTATTGTAATCTAACACGCTTCATTGGCTCCTTGAGTGGCACTTAAGGTGCCTTGATCAAGGAAGCGGCTCTCTCGGTTAACAATCCAGTACGGAATTCAATTTGGATACAGCCCTTAAAATACGCTCGTTTTAAAATAATTAATTTCTCGGAAACTTATGGTACGAATTGCATAAAAATTCGTTTTTAGGCTAATTGAAGGGTGTAGAGTTCATTTATGCTGTCAGAATTGGGTACTGCTATTGAAAAAAACAAAGTTATGGTTCGTTTTAATATGTAGGTGGCCCCCTAAGCAAATTTTATATACATCATTTAAAAGTAGGCTTTATTTTCAATCGTTCGGTACCAGTAACTTTCTTCTACGATAATTTGTTGAGGAGTTAGTAGGGGGTGTTTACTTTTTTTTTTTTCCACGACTGTACATGTATTGATATGTATTCAAATATGAATATGCGTATGATTGTATATGTTTTCACTTTTATGGGAAAAAATTGTCAGATTTATTGACTTACGAGAACGTTAAGAAAATGCAAAACTAAAGCAGAAAGATGCAATATTACATTGATTATTAAAAACTTTAATTGACTAACCTTAGTGTATAACTATACTCGATGACGTATAACAGATTGGTAAAAACAATAAAAATCTGATCTAGGAGACCTCTCTAAAATCTATATTTTCTTAGTAAGATTTTGAATTGATGTTAAACAAAATTAAATGTATTTTTAGCTATCACTAATCGAATACAATAACAGCTCTTTCTCCTCCTCCTTCATCTTTTATTTCTATTTATTTATTTATTGTTTTTATTCATTTACTTATTTATTTATTATTTATTTACTTTCTCTCTCTTACATTACATGTGATTTAACATGTCATGATTTCTTGTATATTTTCAGCATTAAAAAGTTTTAATTTATTAATCTTAGTGCATTACTATGTTTGATGACTTATATCACACTCGTAGAAAAAAATAAAATAAAAATTTGATATAGCAGACCTCAATATTTTCTTAGTAAGGTTTTGAATTAATACTTATCAAGAAAAGAAAATTTTAAAAAATAAAATGTATTTTTAGCTATCATTTTTTAAACTATTCGAATACAATACCATCTCTCTTTCGTTCTTCTTCTTCTTTTTTTTTTTTTTTTTTTTTTTTTTTAATTATTATTGATTATAAATTGGAATACTATAAGAAATGTAAAAAAATATAAATTAAAATTTACAAATTCTGTTAATACAACAAGTTAAAACAATTGTCGTATATAATTCAATAATATTTGATGGTACATGAAAACGAAATTCCATTAAATATATTTTGATTTTTTCAAATAAATTACTTGTATATCACATTTATTTTATAAAACATAATTTATTTTAGTCAAAAGCATTAGATTAACATGATTATATTTTATTATCTTCTCCCTAGATGGCGACGCTATGAAAATGTACGATGTTAGCAAGGAATCTTTGAAGGGCGAGAGAATGCGCGAAGCAATGCGCAGATCGATTTTGGGAGGATTTCGGAAATCTTTGATGCGGAACATGCAAGTCACATCCCCTACACATAAGATGGTGCAGGTCAATGCGGTTCCAAGAAAAGAGACGACAACTCTATGGTACGACGGGCGCTGTTCTTGACGCGATTTTGGAATCTTCCCTCGATTCACGCATTTGGCGAAGCAAGCTTGGCGTGGTCAATGGCGCGGTTGAAAAACCGGTACTCTGGGTTGCTGTAAACGATACGTTCCCCGCCCGCTAGAAAATATATTGCCATGTGGTTTTGCACGGGTATTTTTGTTAGGGATTTGATGCAGTAAGTCTTTTTTTTCCTTCTTTTTAGTGTGTAAAACATATCTATATCATATTTTTCTTGTTGCGAAGGTTTAATTTGTTTTAATATAATTATATTATTTACATGTTGCTATATCGTGCTACAGTTATATACATAACACCTTTTGGTCATTGCTTATCATGAAGTACTTAATTTAGTGTTAATTTTCCTTCTCCTTTTTACCAGGAAAAGCGGGATCTATTTTTTTTTTTAATAAAGGTGGCTTACAGTTAATTTGCATTAATTTATTTTTAATGCATTCATAAATGTTCTTGGTTAAATAACTAAATGTTTATTACGGCAAGAGTAAATTCATGCAGTTTTTTTGTTACGCATTAGTTTTAATGTGTTTTCCAATTTTAAAAGCCTTTTTAAATATTTTTCAAGCGCATCTCGAAAGAAATTATATTAAGGAAATTTCCAATATACCTTTGCCACTCTTAAAAAAAGCCAAACAGCTTGAGATAATTATAAATAATTAAGAATAATAAAACAGCTTGTATATAAATATACTATAATACTTTTTCCACCTCTGATTCAGTAACTGATGATTGCTTAGAAGATTTAATGAGCCTAGTATAATTTTTTTCATTTATGAAATGATATTCTGCTTTACCAACACATTTTTTTACCCCAGTATCTAATAAACTAATCAAAATGACCATTTTGATTTTTTTTTAAATCTGAATCTTAAAGTGGCTGGTCACTCAGCTTTGGAATTCTCCTCCGTAATTTAAGTCTGTGGACTTTTGATGCATTCATATATTTAAATTATCTTCTCCGGGATATTCCTATTTTTAACATCTTTTTTTTTTTTTCTTAGTTTTCAAAATATTTCTAAAATCTATGCTGAATTTGATATTTTATGTGTTAAAAGCGGCAAACTGTGAGTAAAATTTTAACACTTCATATAAAATTAAGCCTATACTTTAGAAATATTTTGAGAGCTAAGGAAAAAAGAGACATCTTAGGAAAGGTACACTAAAATAGAAGTTAAAAATATTAATTTCCCGAGGAGATATTTTAAATAGACGAATGCATCAAATGCCCATAGACTTTACATTAGGGAAGGGAAATTGGAAGCTGAGTGACCAACCCCCTTAACTGAAAATTTTATTCTTTACATTGTAAATGTGATATATATGGGGTTATTAAAAATATACACCTAAACTTTGCAGTACATGCTGTGTCACTTATCGAAATTTCACACTTCCAATGATGTTATCACATTTATACAACTAATCTGATAAAAATCTTCAATATTGTGAAAGCTGTGAACGAAAGGTTGAATTCAGCGAGGTACACTATCTTATTCTTGAAATAAATATATTGTGGTCTGGTTTTATGTACAAAAAATTTTTCAGGAGTAGTTATGCTTGAAAGTTTGTTCCATTAATTTAGAAACATCCTGCATATTAGGGGGCACAACCTTTTATAAGAGAAGATTCAGTTAGTATATAAATGTTTAGGTTTTCAAGGGCCAAAGTCTGTAGCCCAGAAAAAATTTTATTTCGGGAGTGGGAGATCTATGGCCATGGCTTATAATCTTGTGAAAACAGATTTCGTAAAGGGGGAGGGGTGTGGCAGTTTTACCCTTTATCCAGTGTACAGTTCCAATTCTGTTGGCAAGACAACATCAACAATGTAATTTGTGTCTATAACACATATAATTAAGGTTTTTTTTTTTTTTTAAAGTGGAAATATTCATTGACTTTATTTGAAGGGGTAAAATGATATTTTTAAAAGTACAAAAACAAAATGGTCATTGACTAAAAAAAATTTCATGAATGAAGTTGAGAGGGTGGGGGTGAGTAATAAACATTGAAAGTCAAGGAGAATTTTTTCTTTGTGAAATTTGAAATTGTTGATGATGAAAATTTATGTAGCTATTTCCCTTAAACATCAGATTTTATTATATATACACTATAAAAAAATTTGTGAAAAATAACTGCATTATTGTACAAGAAAAAATTAGCACTCGCCAATCAGCGAGTAATACTGAAAATTTAGAGATTGACTTTATTGCCACAACTGTGCAAATTTAAGTTGCCACTTGACACTCGTCAATTGTGATAATAGATTCCACTAGGTAAAAATGAAATATCCATGATGTGAAATCATTTTTTAAATTAAAGTATATTCTAATTTCAAAAATCCATTTTTCGTTTATATAACATATCAGCATATCTTTAAATATAGTTTATCACTTATATTATAATTTGACTACAGTAAATGCCAGTTTTTTATGTTGAGTGTAATCTTGTCAAAGGGTAAATAAAGGATGTTAGTAAGTCATGATTTTAAGGCTCCCGTCCCACAAAGATACTTGCTAGCTAATGTTAAACCTATGGGAAGGTTCTTTTCTAATATCTCATTTACATTTAAATAATTTTAATTGGATAGCTGGGATTGATCGCTACATTTGTCCTTTTTTACTTTTTTTTTTGGCTGCATACATTTTTAAATGTTATTTTCACTTTTGGAATCATTTCCAAAAGTAAAAGTGTCATCATAAAAATGCACTCAAAGTAAAATAAGGGCTAATGTAGGGATCAACCTCAGCTATCCAATGGGAACAAAATTATTTTAAAATATTGAAATGCAAATGAGATATTGGAAAAGAACCTTCCCGTAGATTTTAGCTCGTGAATGTCTTTGCCTGATGCGATGAAAGATATAACAGTAACGAAAAGCACTTTTTTTAATCAAACATTTGTGAATTTGTTATTGGCCAGTGCATAAAAAATCTGGCTAATGAAAAAAAAAATCATGTACTGGCCAGTGAGTAAAAAAGTTAATTTTGACTTATACATTCTTGATTGATGGTGATTTTACACCCCCCCCCCCCCCAAAAAAAAAATAGACTAGTTACATTATAAAATACGTTCACATTATTTTAAATGTAACTGTTTATATTATAAGCCTGAAAGTATAGTTTTATACTGCAGTTTTGTTTTGTTGCTTTGAGAAAAGAATAATAATAATGCAAAATATTAATGTTTCATTCTATTCGATTATGTTTATGGTTGATAATTGAAAAGAAAGCTAATCATTTATTCATAAAGTTTTCCTTACCTAGACAACCTATTTCATTCATAAATTTCAATGTTTGTTTATTAACATATAAACTGACCATGTGTATGAATATATTTTTCTCACTGTACCATAAGTTTTATATTCTAATTTATTAAATTAAATTTATTTTTAGTTAGCTGAAATCCAGGAAATAGTTTGAGTAATAAATAAAATATCACACTAGTTACAAATAAAATAGGCTAACATTATTTTAAAAATGTAACTTTTTATGTAAGCCTAAAAGTGCCATTATTTTATGCTGCAGTATTGTTGTTTTGAAAAATTGATTAAAAGTTTAACAAAATATTAATCTTTATTAAATGTTTCATTCTATTTGATTGATAAATGAAGAAAGTTATTTATTTAGAAGTAAATAGTTTTTCTTACCTACACAATCAACATTTTTCATAAATTTCAATATACTTACCATTAGCGTAAAACTGACCATGTGTACATATATTTTTCTCACCATAAGTTAAATGTACACTATTCTAATTTATTAAATTAAATTTATTTTTAGCCAGCTTTATGTCAAGGAAATAATTTTTGAGTAATAAATAAATAAAATATCAAACTAGTTACATTATAAAGTAGGCTAACATTATTTTAAAAATGTAACTTTTTATATGATAAGCCTAAAAGTGCCATTATTTTATCCTTGTTTTGAAAAATAGATTAAAAGTTCAACAAAATATTAATCTTTATTAAATGTTTCATTCTATTTGATTGATATAAATGAATAAAGTTATTTATATACAAGTAAATAGTTTTTCTTACCTACACAATCAACCTATTTCATTCATAAATTTCAACATGTTTGTTTACCATTAGCATAGCATATAAACTGATCATGTGTATGAATAAATTTTTCTCACTGTATCTACCATAAGTTAAATCTACACTATTCCAATTTATTAAATTAAATTTATTTTTAGTCAGCTTATGCCAAAGAAATAGTTTGAATAATAATTAAATAAAATATCAGACTGGTTACATTCTAAAATAGGCTATCTTAAAAATACCTTTTTTATATGATAAGCCTAAAAGTATCATTATTTTATCTTGTTTTGAAAAAAGAATAACAAAATTGTCAAATATTAATCTTTATTAAATGCTTCATTCTATTTGATAAATGAGTAGAAAGTTATTTATTTACAGTAAATAAAGTTTTTCTTACCAACAAACAAGCTACTTCATTCATAAATTTCAATATATATGTTTGCCCTTATCCTTATATAAACAGACCATGTGTATGAATGATTTTTTCTCACTGTATCCTGTACCACAAATTAAATCTAGAATGTTCTAATTTACTATATTTATTATTAATCAGCTTATGTTAAGGAAATAGTTGTAGAGTAACAAACAAATTAAATATCAGACTATTTACATTAGGAAATAGGTAAAGATGTTATTAAATGGTAATGTATCCCCTTTTTATATGATAATCCTAAAAATGTGACTATTTTATCCTTTTTTTTTTCCTGATTAAAGAAAAATGTTAATTATAGTATAGAAATACAAACTATAAATGGTTCATTCTATTTGATTGCTAAATGAGAAGAAAATTACCAGTTATTTACAGTAAATTAAACTTTTCTTACCTTCACTAACATGCTATTTCATTCATAAGTTTCAATATGTTTGTTTACCATTATACGAACCATGGATTATTGAAAAACCCCGGTTTATTAACACATTTGAGCACACAGGCGCTAATAACCGGGCAGGAAAATTCTTCTTTTTGGCTTTTTTCTTATCTAAACTTGAACTGATCACCCAATTTTTTGCTACTAAAATGCTCAAATGTATTTATTTTGGAAAGTATCTTGGCAAATGCGAAGAAGTGGGTTTTTGTGTTGTGGAAATGATGCTTGCAACTAAAAACAATAGACTGCGGCATCGAGGGTTGTGCATTCATATATTTCAGAAATTACTAACAGGACTACTAATACAGATTATCTAATAACACAACTTCGAGAAATCTATACCTGGTGGGGTGACGTAATGACCCCACAAACTATAGGTCAAAATTGGGAAATTTCATTAGCGGCCTCTGGCCGGTAGGACTAATTTTTTAACTGGCCACTTTCTTTAAACTAGCGGCCACTTTTTTATTTCAAAATGCTAAACAGTAAAATTTCTATAACTATTAATCTAAAACTGAGTAGCCCAAATAAATATGTTAATATAAATATATTGGAACCAAAAAAAGTAGAATCCTTGATGAAATGCAAGAAAATTTTATTATCTCCTTGTAAAAAAGTGGCCGGAAGGTGGCCGCTGACAGACAATTTTTCACTAGCCACTTTTTTTCATTCACTGGCCCTGTGGCTAGTGCTAATTTTGACCTTTACCACAAACTGAACAGGACGACTGTTATCCTAGTTGAATTGACTAAAAGATGGCATGGGGAGTTTAAATTAAAAAATTTGTTAACTAAAGTATTCCAGGCGTATAAAATTGGGGAACCCAAAAAAAGATGGGTCGCGCTTCAGGGTCCAGAAAATTCGGGTAAAACAACTTTTGCTTCGGCTATAGTAGAACTTTTTAATGGGATTCCTATAAATGTTAATACAAATGAAGATAATAGATTAACATTTCAGCTGGGACAGACTATCGGTCAACGGTTTGTGCATCTAGACGATGTTACCTCCACGGGTTTTCGTAATATAGATAGATGTATGAGAGAAATGCTGGATGGTGATCACTGCGTTTCTCTCAGAAAAAAAAAAGACCCACTTCTTGTCCTTTTTCCTCCGGGGATCCTAACAACTAATGAGGAGCACTTTAATTCTGATATGTACAAATGTGTCTCTGTCAGAATCCACCTTTTTAAATTTATACCCAATAACTAATTCTTTGAGCACCATCTTCTGGATTTTGAGCAAGTCCATTTTGATAAGAAGGCTCTTGTTATACGTAAGTAATAATTTCATTTTAACATTATTTTTTTTTTAGTATGTGAACTATTGGGATTAAAATTTGATATCGGAGACCAGCTATCTTAGAGATTTATTTAAGGATGAGCTCGCGGCCAGTTTGAAAAGTAAGTATATTTATTTTTAAGTAGTATAACTTTTTATATTATTTTACTTAATTTTTTTTCTATTTCTAGGATTTCAGAAAAAACATCGGAACTGTACAGTGTGCCAAAATAACATCCTCGGTTAGTTCGGACGATGAATGCTCTCAGATGGAAGTATTGGTACCCAACACCCCACTAAGCCCTCCACCGATACATCATCAACTCTTTTACCAGCTAGAAATGGACTTAACGCAGGAGAACAGCAAGGATGTCATTTTGGGGGCCTCGGTAGGCTGCATGGATGTGCATACCAGCCATTTCTTCACCTAGAGCCTATCAGAGGAACCTGTTTCCTTCTCATAAATAACATAAAAAAGTGATTGCCTGCAGTGTATGCATCGACTGTCAAAACAAGGATTACTCAGCATGTAAATTCAAAATGTAAAATATTGTAAATAAAAGGCAACAGCCTGGAGAGAATCTAGAGCGGGTAGCGCCTGACAACATGTCTGGTCACTCACTCGGGATGATCCCCTTGGTCTTGCTAAATTTACAATTACAAAGAATAACAAATTACTCAAGAAACCAAAAAAAAATACAAGTAAGTATAGTTTAATTTTTTTTTTTTTTTTTTTTTTTTTTTTAAAGGTAGGATTAATATTTTTCACATATTAAAATTTTCCAGAGTATTTTCGAATATTTCAAAGGGCATTGCGGATCGCTCTTCACCTTGCTCCATTCCTGAGGACTTTTTTTTACGCTTTAAGTCTTTTTCAGTTTTTAGTTCGATATCATGCAAGGTTCACCAATACACAAAATTTTAGCAGGAATTCGAATCAAAGTAGAGTTATTTTGCAGGTCTACTTTACATTGGATTTCCTCGAAACCTGCATGTGAAGAAAACTCTTGTATAAAGTAAATCAATGATGAAAGACCTGCTTTAAACAAATCTTTAGTTATATCAGGTACTTTGTGCCCCAACTGTCGACTTTCAATAATTTTGCTGTATTCTGCATTAGGGATGCACCGAATATTCGGTATTCGGCCATGTTACCAAATATTCGGTTTGGCCGAATAGCAAATTATTCGGCATGCCGAATATTCGGTTTGGCCGAATATCGAAATATTCAGAGCTTTTAAAACCTTATACATTTTCTACGTTTAACAGTCAACTTATAAAGATATTCAGAATAATTAGAAACAAAATCATATTTAAATAAAAGAGAATGTTTTTACATTATTTATTTGCTGTTTGTTAAGTATTATTTAAGAAAATTAGCCGATCATGAGGATTTTCATAGGAATTAATTATGTAGGTACAAATACAAGTTCCTCAACATCGTCCAGTAAAAATCTGTTTCTTGCTAAGATTTTAAGAACAATGTTTACAATCTCTGAAAATGATTGCCCACTCCAGACACCGATCAAGGATGCATTTAAAATTTTCCTTGCTTAATCAAAGGGAGTAGAACAGTTATTCTTGCTAAGTTGTCACCATATAAAATTTGAATTGATTGTATTATTTATTAACTTTTACTTTAGTCTCTTTCTGACAAGCAAATATATGATCCTGTACAATTTTTCTTCCAATTTTTTTACAATCTCTCTTTGATTTTAAAATGTTTGTTTTAGAATTTAAGAAAATTTTATTCATTTGTTTTAATTCTCAGAAGAAGCTATGAAATTTAAAATTTTATTAATTAAAAATTTTTTTATAACTATCTTCTTTGTAAATAACTCAAAGCAGATTTTTTTCAGCATAAAGTTTACTTGAAAAAAGCTCTTGTTTATTAGAATAAAAATTTCTGTTTTAAATATTATGTAAAATCGTTTTAAAATTTAACATTAACCTTTAAACTTTGAAATATAAAAGTATTCGACAAGCCGAATATTCGGTATCCGGCCTAGCAGTTACTATTCGGCTAGCCGAATATTCAGTATTCGGTTCACCTGTTGGCCGAATATACGGTATTCGGCCAAAATCACTATTCGGTGCATCCCTATTCTGCATCTAGTTCTTTTTTGCATTTTAAAGGGTCCTCGGCTTCCCAGCACAATTGTTTTTTAGCCTCATACACACGCATTTCATCTTCGGTGAGAAAATAACTAAACAGCGCACCACATGAACTATCCCGAAGCTTTTCTAACTCAAATTCAGATAGATCATCCCTGTCATCTCCTGTCGCACTATCAATCTGGTCACCTGAGTTTTCGCACTTGCAGTGATTCTTAAAATACATCTGGATAGCTTCAAAAGCAATGTCGAGCATCATGTCTATGTACAGTCGTGGAAAAAAAAAAAGTAAACACCCCCTACTAACTCCTCAGCAAATCATCGTAGAAGAAAGTTACTGGTGCCGAATGATTGGAAATAAAGTCTACTTTTAAATGATGTATATAAAATTTTCTTAGGGGGTCATTTACATATTAAAATTAATCGAAACTTCATTCTTTTCAATGGCAATGCCCAATTTTAACGAGATATTTCAAATCTTCAGTTCAAACTATGCCTAGACACCAAATTTCAAGTCATTTGAATGATAAGTTTTTGCATTATAAACATTCAAAACTTAGTGCTTCCAATGTTAAATTACATTTTCATATCTCCCGAAATTATGCTCCTAATGTGCTATTTTTTTTTTTGTAGTAATAATACTAATATACCCAAACATAAATAAGCTGAATTTGCAATTTTTATAATTTTATGATATGAATTATGAATTGCAACCTACAATTTTTTTGATGGATTTAGATTTATTAAGTCCTGCTTTATGGAAATTCAAAAATTTCACATTTTTATTATAAGTAGTTTTCAAATTATGCTTAAAAAACGGCAAAATGATGGTTTAAGGGGCCGTCTATGAGGGAAGTGAGTAGACATTTTGAAATTTATTCTGCTGTACTGTAATCTAACACACTTCATTGACTCCTTGAGTGGCGTTTAAGGTGCCTTGATCAAGGAAGGGGCTCTCTCGGTTAACAATCCAGTACGGAACTTCAATTTGGGTACAGCCCTTAAAATAAGCTCGTTTTAAAATAATTAATTTCTCGGAAACTTATGGTACGAATTGCATAAAAATTCGTTTTTAGGCTAATTGAAGGGTGTAGAGTTCATTTATGCTGTCAGAATTGAGTACTGCTATTAAAAAAAAACAAAGTTATGGTTCGTTTTAATATGTAGATGGCCCCCTAAGCAAATTTTATATACATCATTTAAAAGTAGACTTTATTTCCAATCGTTCAGTACTTTTTTTTTTCCACGACTGTACTTTTCCATGTTATTCCCTAAAAAAAAAAAAAAAAAAAAAAAAAAAAAAAAATGTGCAGGATACTCGGTTAATTTTTACATGTTAATTTAATAAGAAATTCTATAAAAGATACGGTAAATATGTATGTCTTTTGAACATGCAATAACATTTTTCAATACGTATTCTTTTAGAGTTGGGTTAGCCAAAACATCATCTGGGCAAAATATAAGTCTAGGATCAGTTGGGACTCTTCCTAGTCATTCGGTTGATTGCTGTTGCTGTCCGTTTGGGGGTTGCACATCTTTTGGTAATAACGGATTTTGTACAATTAGCCTTATCGTTATTTTGATTCTCTGGATTTTTTGCCAGGAATGGAGATATTGAGGCTTTGTGTAGTCCTAGTGTTTAGTTAAAAATTGTAGATTTATTTGCTTGCATGCTAGATGTCAGGCATCCATACATATAACATATTCATCATTTAACTCTTTTACATTTTATGGGATCAACACATTTTTCTGCGAGCTTCGTAGTCTTTAATTTCATCTTCCGGGCTATTTCATTCATATGAAAACACCCACTTGCTAATGTTAATCCTATGGGAGAAATTATTAAAAATATCTCTTGCATTTCAATATTTATTTATTTATTTTTTTTTTTTTTTGCATTGGATAGCTGAGGTTGATCTCCTCAAAGGCAATGTTTTACCTTTTCAATTGTCTATATATTTTATTCTTTTTATGAGGATACTTCCACTTTCAAAACCAGTTCAGAAAGGGAAAGTATTCTAATTAAAAAATAAAAACCTGTAAACAAAATCGAAAGTAAAAAGCAGTCTTTGTAGAGATCAACCTCAGCTATCCAATGCAAAAAACAAAACAAATTAAAATGTGGAAATCCAAACAAAATATTTTTAAAAATTTCTCCCATAGGATTAACAGATTTCTGAGTACTTTTTTTGCATGAGTGAAGTATAGAGGCATTGCAAACCGCATGTATTCTGTACTGAGTAACGGGTAATCTCTCTGGTACGAAGTACCAAATCATTAGTTCGGAATATGAGTCGTTACTGCAGAACTTAGAAACAAACTTCAAACGTTACTTTCATTTCGTGATTCATGAACAGAGCCGCATTGTCTGATGCGGAAAGATGTGAATTTGTGTTCGGAAATCAGTTGTTCCCGTATTAGTGTCCCATATGGGTATTCATTTAATCGTTTCGTTACTTCAGTGGCTTTGCTTCAGCACTCGTTTATTTGCCGAAAATGTCCGTGTGAATAATTTTGGAAGGAAGATTTTGAAGTCACATTATCAATAGCAGAACAAACTGCTTTTAGAAGAACGATTACTATGAGATCGTTTTTTCTCTCAGGGATTGTACTTTTTAGCTCACAGGCTATCAAAGCCCGAGAGATAATGTGCCCGCCGGTTCTGTATGTACATAACGCGATAACTCTTGATAGAAATATCCGATTTGCTTCACTTTTTTTTCTAGGTTCATTCTGATACAGCACTTCCCTGATTAGTTTTGGTGGTTGATTGGTTAAGTATAAAAGGGAGGGAACAGGGGCTAATCCTCCTCTTAACTTAGATAAATGGGTTTTCCATGCAGAATTATCGGATTTTCTTCAAATTTGGTATACCGGTTAATTCTGATAAGGCGCTTCCTGATTGATTTGGAAGTTCATTGGTTAAATATAAAGGGGGGAACGTGGGGCTAATACCCACTTAATTAAGATAAATGTTTTTTTCTATCCGATTTGCTTCAAATTTGGTATACTGATTTATTTTGATAAGGCGCTTCCCTGATGACATTTGGAGGATCATTGGTTAAGTATAAAGAGGGGAAACGGGAGGGAGGTAATCCCCCCTTAATTTATTTTTCAAGGGGCATTATTCTTTGAAATAAGAGTATAATATACAATTAATGTCAATGGCATGTGAGCTCAATGCCATCAGTTTAAAGGGCATTTTTCTTTTTTATTTCTCAGATATGAAGTGTTATATGCTTTTTTCAAACATGGAGAGGTTAATTGATTTTTTTTTTTTTTTGCCAAGAGGTTTTATGAATGCATTTAAAAAAAGGAAGCATGGATCCAAACAATAAAGAGACAAGATATGTTTATCATTTAATATTTAAATTAGATTAATTTCGTATTAATTATGCATTTAATCTATTAAGATTGCTCATAATTTTACTGTAAAAAAAAAAACTGAAGCTTATAACAGAATAAAATATTTATTGTAGCTGCATTTAAGAAATGATAAAGTATTTTTATGAAATATAACTTTTTAAATCATTGCTTTTTACTCATATTCACAAAAAATCTGTAAGCACTTTTGATCAGAAATTAAGAAATGGATTAGTGTCTCTTTTTCCTTTAAATTCAAAAGATTTATTTGACGATATACTATGAAAATGTGTGTTTAGAACCAAATTTCTGGATGTGACAGTAATTGAAGGGCCATCATATAAAAGCACTTGATTATAGCTTGAACTGCGATGAACTTATCGAAAAATGAAAAAACGCTATTCGTTTCCATATCATTCGCATCACTGCCAATTTTATGAGTTTATGCATTAGTTGAGTATATGAATGTGTCAGAAAGTTTTGCAATGTCGAGCAGAGGTAAATATGTTTTGAGAACCAATTTCATGCTAGTTTCCGTTATAGACACGTTCAGTTGTCATGTTTTACTGGTTTCAGTAAGCAGTGAATATTTCTATTAATATACTCAATTACTATTTTTTTCTTTAATACATACAGTAATACTTACGGAGATAGAATTGTGAGAAATCCCTAAGGAATTCTGTTTCAGAGAAATTTTTCATCTTAGCAGATGCATTTCCTTGTATTATTTTTATGGAAATCAGATCTTGGAATATTTCAATTCAAGGTAAATTCCACTTTTACACAGATTTCTGTTACAGAAAGGTTTCATACAAAACTTTATTATGGGTCTATGTAACGGTAACAAATTTTTGAAAAGATCTCACATACGGTATATAATTATATTTACTGTAGTCTTATGACCATATATTTCACATGCAGTATTTTGAATGCCCAATTTTATACTTTATGAAATGTTAAATTAGTGTAAGCATCCATATAGATTTTATCTATTATTTTAAGGAACAGTTTAAACTAATTATAATAATAATAAAAAAAAAAACTCAGAAAATTAGAAAATACATCGAATATAAGTGTACTACTACTTAGGATAATTTTTAATATCAGTTTTCTAAAGAGTAATGAGTAACAAATATTTTCTAATGGGTAGTGTGTTTGAAAGTAACGAATACATACGGGTGTTCATTTAGTCGGTACTTTTACAGCACTAGTGAAGTAGCCTCTTAAGTATAATTGAATCATTAGATCTCGTGAAGCATCCTCTATCATTTCTTGAATTTCCTGTGTGTTTCATGAAACATCTTTCAGCACTTTTGGAACACCCTGTGTAGTTGAATCTATATTGTATGTCCGGTGTTGCCCAGGGCCCATTATAATAACCTAAAATAAAACTCAAGTTTGTATGATTTTATATCTTTTTAAAATATTTTAAATAAATGAACCTAGTTTTGGGGGTCCCATTATCTTTTGCAGTGTCTTGTGTGTTCCCAGCAAACCTCCCTCTGAAGGAACCTGTGAACTGCATTCCCCGCAACTTAAGGCAAGTATGTACCGGAAGTGCTCTGCATGTGCCAGAGATAATCGAAAGTCAAGTTGAATGTGCCAGTTCTCGTAGTAATCAAGCAAGCCCATAGAGCCCGAAAAAATAATGCACCATTAATGTTCAAAAATGTTGGCAACTGAAGTCTTAAGATAAAATTTTATAATACAGAAAGTAGCTGAATTGTAATCTAAATTGAATGAACCAAATCCTGTTGAAATTGGGCCCTTATAACCCAAGGAAAGAATGTGCGCCCAAGCAGTGGAAGGCGCACCCCCCCCCTCTCCCCGTAAATTTCATGAATTACTTTTAGTATTAACACAATATTTAATAAATGGATGATTTCCTTTATCTAAAGTTACCTATAAAGTAACGTCAGACTCATAGAGTGATAGACATTTTCTAAAAACCATCAAATCATGTTCAGGATCTTCTAAAACGTATAAATCCATTGAAAACCGGAAGTCAAAATTTTTCATGAATCCAATATTTTCTTCTTGTAAAGATAGAAGAAACTAAAGTTAGTTTTTTTTTAAAATTCTAGAATTTATTATAATACATATTTAAAGATTCTGTTAACTGAAATTCATTATTGCTATTACTATTTTTACAATAAATTGCATTGATACGTTCTGTGATTAATTAAGTCCTGTTATAGCTCGATTTGGCCCGAGTATGTAGAGAAAATGTAAGCTTGATTTTGGCACTCTCAGAGTCTGCTGAAAAAATTCAACACTGACTCGCACACATCTAACTGTCCGATGCCAATCTCTAAAATGGACATATTATGTTTCTGTATTGATGTTGTGAAACTAGCATCAGCTCATGCAGCATATTTGTACTTATTCTCATACCAGTCATGTCCATTGAAAATTGTTTCTATTTTATCAGTGTAGTTTATTTCCAATTTGTTGTACTGTGTCGGTCAGCCCGCTTAATTTTTTTTATCAGTTCGGTTTAGACCATTATAGCAAAAATTGTCTTTATTCTGCTCACCCGGCCTGTTTAAAAAAATTTTATATAGTGTTTAGTAGTAAAATAGTGTCCCCTTTTTGAAAAATTTCCGCCCAGCGGCCCTTTTTTTCTAAAGTCAACACTAAGGGAGTAACTACATTCCTTTCCAAAGTTTTGAAGAGAAAGTTATATTAAGGATTATATTCCAATCATATTTTATTTATAATTTTACTAATAATATTAAAAAACATATTGGTTACATTGAAAAGAAAAATTTAAGAATAATAATTTACTTTAATCATTGACAAATGTTTATGTTTAATAAACAATTCTTTAACTTTGTATGTTTTAAAAGTATTTCATGAAATCTTCTGATTCTAGTCTTCAATGTGTCAGTTAGTTGAAAGATATTTATTGTGTCAGAATATTTTTTAAAAAGGACGCTTCTTGATACAATAACATCGCTAGTTCTTCAGCACGAACACAAAAAAATAAATAAATAAATAAAATAAAAAAGGTTTATTGTTATTGACACACGAAAAACGCAAATAAAATTCCAACCGAAAATGCGCCACAACAAGCGACAGCGAAATAATAACAATAACTCTCTTTGGGCATTTCCCTCGATTCGCGCACGATCGCTACTTCGGTTCCATATTTTTCATTTCATCTCAAAATACATTTCTCGCCAAACAAATCTCGCCAAAAGTGCGTGAATCGAGGGAAGATTCCAAATTCGCGTTCTTGACTTTGAAAACAGGACATTTGTAGTTTACAGCACGCTAACTAGGAGCGCTGCGATCGTCTCCGCCAGCGAAGAATCTGCGCGCGCATATTCTCCCCGACACAATTTTGATTAACAATCCAGTCTAGCCTCATTTCGTCAAGGACGAGCCGTTAATTCCCAAATTGGCTCAACCGAGCCCAGCAATCTGATTGGCTAAAACTGATATTTATATAGTAGATAATTATATTTATTTTTTTATGAGGTAGTGTAATGTAAAATAGAATGCAATTATAATGACTTAAATTGATTGATTTTGTTAAATTTGATCAAAATCACAGTAAAGTAATCCAAAATATTAATATTAATAAAGGATCAGATTGCTGAGATCGGATGAGCCAATTTGGGAATTAACGGCTCGTATTTCAAGGGGGGAAATGCTAAACCTCGCGTTGCGGTAATCGGATACGTTCGTTGCACGTGGGAAAGCTGGTAACAAAGCGGTTATATAGGAAAGCGAAGACACTCCCATGTTAAATGATGCCGCAAAGTAGCGCAACAGCGCCACTAGTGGCCGTGCTGTAAACTAAATTGTTCGGTAGTGGGCGGGGCACCCCACGAGGGATTTGGTTTTGCTTTCATGGACCGATTCATTTATTGCGCGGCAGTACAACGGTAACGACAATTAGAAATTTAACTGCTATGATTAAACTCAGATTAATGAAATATTTAAATTTTTGATAACTAATCTCATTATGTATTTCTTTCAGTTTTTAATATTTTCTGTTTACTTCTTATAATTTATAATGGCGTGAAGAATACGAATGTTTTAAGAGAGATCCATTTTTGAAATAATGGATATATATATTACTTAATGCATTTGACAATTTGTTTCAATGGAATATTTACTATATGGGATTAATATTAACAAATATTTTCTTGTAAAAACATTCATATTTTTCACGCCTTATAAATTATAAAAAGTAAACAGAAAATAAATAAGATTAAATATAAAAGAAATACATAATCCGATTACTTTTATCAATAATTAAAATATTTCATCACTCAACGAGTTTGTTTACTGACAGAATTGAAAACTTCTGGTTGTCGTTTCGTTACTGTTATACTGTCGCGAAATAAACGAGAAGTTCAACGGTTAGTTTTCATAAAAAATCCCTTACTGCAAGTGTATGAAGTGTTTGTTTTATAAGGGTACATAACTGGTTTTATTATAAGCAGGAAGCATTTAGAAAAAAAAATCAGATGTACATTATATTTTAAGTAAATACTAACTTAGGTGTTTTTTTTTTTTGTTTTTTTTATTGCTTTTTTGAATTTTTGCGCACAACTATTATCAGGATTTTAAAAAAAAAAAAGAAAAGAAAAGAAAAAAAAAGAATTTTGCTCTGAAGAAAATTGATTTTTTTTTTCAGTAATACATATAACTTTGAAAAAAAAAATTAAATTGAATAAATGAAATTTTTTTTTTGTTACTTAATGTTTAATTATTAATAAATTAAAGTTTCAACTATTACTTTATACCGAAAATACATATACAGTTTAAATAAGTTAAAATGTATTCTGTACCCTGTTCATGAACCCACGAAATATTGTTTGTGATGTGTTATTGTTTCTTATCTTTTTTTTTTTTTTAATGTCCTTTATTTTGCTGATAAGTCTAAGTTATGCTCAGTTAATTTAGATTTATTAAATCCATTAAAATCTCAAGCTAAATAATTTTGCATAATTTGATTTCGTAAAGATTATTCTCGTCTTAAAGATTTTTTTTTTTTTTTTTTTTTTCAGAATCGTTTGTATTTTACATTATATCAAACTTGATGCTCCATAATTTTTATTTAAATCAAGTAACATTATTTATTTTTTCTCTTAAATTTTTCTTTTTCAAAATCTCTCATATCTATTATCATATACATTGAAAATGTCAAATATTTAAATTGATTTAATCAAAATTAATTTACTTTAAATTTCACAGAAATGAAAAACATTAAATACGTTTAATAAGATTTTCCAATTCAAAGAACTTGTATAACAAAAATTTAATGAATTAAGATTGCCCATTTAAAACCATCTGTTGTTGAACGGTATTATTTGAAATTTTATACAGCAACAGATTAATTGGATAAGTGAAAATAAAAAAAGTGCTTAAAATAATTAAAAAATAAATCATTTAACAACTTTGAATAAATTACATTTCAAATACTATACACAGAATAAATTCAATTCAATCGAAATTATTAAAGATTTTTTAAATACATATATATGGTTATATTTTAAAATTGTGGAGCATCAAATAAATAATTTAAACAAACGGTAAACGAATGTCTTCATGTATTTGTTAAAGAAAAATACGTTTAAAGAAGTAGCACTATTAATACGAACTAAAAATGTGCTACATATTATGCAAGCGTGCATAATGAAAAAGATAAATGAAAACTTGTGTCGTTGTGGGTTAGGATTATCTCGTGCGACACTTAAACAATCACATTTTTAATAACAATTACACACAAAATATATACAGATTCGCGAAAAGCGCAAAATAACTTTGGAACATACATATTTCCATAAAAACATCTCTAGGGGAGATACATTTCGAACACATGCCGAAAACTCTACTTAAACCCGCACAAATCATAATTACATAACTACACTTCACTTCATGTTTGGCAAAATATCTCAGGATATTTTGCCGACAGTGGCAACAGCGCCATCTATATGCTATAAAAATAAGGGAAGGCAGTCATTTTGTTACAACCTCCCCCTCTGGTTCCGCGGACGTCCCGGTGAGGAACCAGTAACTTTTTTAGGTGGTCTGCCACGTTTCCTAATAGGTGCAATAGGCACAATGACAGAGTCATTACACAGTTTCAAAGCTGACGTATGACATATAGCAAGAGGTTCATTTGGATTGTCCATGCTTGCTATAACAAATGTGGTGGGTTATTTTTGAGTTAAAATAATGTATGGTCCGTCACGTTTAGGCATGAACTTTGCAGTTTTATTGCTAGAGGCTTTACTTACTGGATGTAAGTCAACCCAAACCTTGTCTCCTGGAGCAAAATAATGTCCTGGTTTTCTTTTACGGTCAGCGTATTTCTTTCTTTGATCTTGCTTAGCTTTAACTTTGTCCTTAATTTCTTTGGTGAGGTTTGCAAATTTCTTGAGGTATGGTGTAATTTCAGGTACAAAGTTGTCATTGTGAATTACAGCACGAATGTCGTGTTGAACATCGTCTGTCGTTCTTAATTCTCTCCCAAATTGTAAAAATGCTGCTGTTTCTCCAGTGGTGTCACACTTAGCAGTATTCATTGCAAAACGTATTGTTGAAAGTTTCTCTTCCCATGAACAGTGGTCACTCTCTACTAATATAGCCAATCTCGGCTTGAGATCTCTATTTTTTCTCTCCACAGGGTTTGCCTGAGGATGATATATGGGAGTTGGGTTTTGTTTGATACCTAAAAGAAAACAAAGTTGTTGCATTACACTACTAACAAATTGTGATCCGTTATCACATATTATACGTCTGGGTTGACCATATCTAAGGATAACTTCTTCGAGCAACGTAGTTGCACACTGTGCTGCAGTAGCTTCTGTAAGGGCAAATAGTTCAACCCATCTTGTTGCACAGTCTTCTGCTATGAATATCCATCTTTTACCATTCTTGCTTTTTGGTAAAGGGCCAAAAAGATCAATTGATAGAACTTCAAATTGTTGTGAATACACTGGTGTTTGTAACAAACCGGATGGTTTTTGATTAGAAGGTTTATACCTATTACATTCAGCACAATGTTTGACGTAATCTGCAATGTATGAACGCATTCCAGTCCAATAATATCTTTTGGATATTCTATTAAATGTACCTTCAGCACCGTAGTGACCAGCCGAAGGTGAGTCATGGTGTTCTTTTAAAATTTTCTCCCTTTCATGTGAGGGGACTACTAGTTGTGCTTCTTCAGATTCCGAAGTTGGGGAATACCTGTATAAAACTCCTTGGTTCATAACATAACCGCGTTCAGTCCAGTTAGTGTAGTCTAGAGTTTTTTCTTCATCTTCGAAACTTTTAATAATTTTCTTTAATTCTTCATCTTCCATTTGTTCAGCACGTAGATTACTAGGCATTTTAGCAGGGATATCAATCATTATGGTGCAAATATCACAATCTTCTTTACTGATATGATCACACGCAGGACGAGAAAGCATGTCAGCTATGACGTTCGCTTTACCTGGAATGTATTCTATTTTCACATTAAATTCTTGCAACTGTAAAGCCCATCTGGCAAGTCTTCCAGAAGGGGACTTTAAGCTCATGAGCCATCGGAGAGGCTGGTGGTCGGATGCCACAGTAACTTCTGTTCCATCAATGTATCCTCTGAATTTATTAAGAGCCCAGACAACAGCAAGAGCTTCCCGTTCCGCGGTGTGATAGCTGCGTTCTGCAGGAGTCAGTAATCTACTGGCGTACTCAATCGGATGCTCTTCCGCACCTTTACCCTGGAGAAGTACTGCTCCGAGAGCATAATTGCTTGCATCGGTTCGAATGATGAAGGGTTTTGTTTCATCAGCCTGTTTCAATATTGGTGCTGAAACCAGGCATTGCTTCAAGGTTTGAAATGCATTTTCTTCATCGGCACCCCAATGCCATTCAACATTCTTCTTAGTGAGGTTACTAAGTGGTCTGGATATTTCTGCAAAATCTTGTATAAAACGGCGATACCATGAACATGTCTGCAGAAACGATTGCAGTTGTTTTATATTCTTGGGAGGTGGGATCCTCACAATAGCATCAATTTTCCCAGGATCAACTTCTAGGCCATTTGGAGTGATCCAATGTCCTAAGTACTTTACTCTGGTACATGCAAAGTTGCATTTTTCTCGGTTTGCAGAAAGTTTCCATTTGTCTAATCTTTGAAAAACAGCTTCAAGATCAGATAGATGTTGTTCAAAACTTGATGATAAAATAATGAGGTCATCAAGGTAAAGAGAATATTTACATCTGGGAGTCCGTTGCGAAAGTTATCCATCGTCCTCTGAAACGTTGCAGGAGCGTTACGGAGTCCAAAAGGCATTCTTCGAAAGCGGTATGTTCCGAGAGGACATACAAAAGCAGTTTTATCACGATCAGGCCCATAGACACTCACCTGATGGTAGCCAGCATTCAGATCCAGAGTGGTCCTGAACTGGGCAGTCTTTGCCTGATGTAGAAGATCGTCCATACGAGGAAGTGGATAGGTATCCGGTATAGTCACCTCATTGAGCTTCCTGTAGTCTACACATAGACGTACACTACCATTTGGCTTAGGAATAAGCACGATTGGTGCAGAATATGGAGATTCGCATTACTCAATAATTCCTTTGGCAAGAAGATCATCAATTTCTGTTTTCAACAACTCTTTCTTAGCTGGTGATAACCTGTAAGGTGGTAATGATATTGGACGATGTTCTCTAGTGTTTATGTGATGTTCGACGACGGGTGTTGCTTCTCCCCCTGGTTGAAAGGTATTGGAAATTTTTTCAAGCAAGTCATTAAGTCTCTTTCGTTGTATTGCAGATAGGTTTTGACCTTCATTTTCTCTTAACATAACTGTGTTAACTTTGACATTTGGTGTTGAGATTTCAGACGTCGTTTTGAAAGGATCATCAACAAAAGGAATTTTATATCTTGGATTGTTCTGGAAATACCAACTTTGGCTTCGCATATCCAACACGATTCCCATTTTATTCAAAAAATCTATGCCTAACAATGTTCTATTTCCGGTGGCTCCGGGTAACGCAAAAATCGTTGTATTAGTTCTACGACCTTCTATTTCAACAGTGATTGTTGCTTGAAGAACGTTAGTTTCTTTTCGTATGCCATCAGCGAGCGTTATGTTTACACTGGTCTCTTCGAACGAAGTTCCTTGGTCACGGAGAAGCTTGAACAACATTTCCCCAGCAATGGAATGTGTAGCTCCGGTATCTGCGCAAGCTACCCCTGTAATACCATTTACCTTTATATACAACATAGGTGTTGCCTGTGTATTAATATAACAAGATTGGAGATGTAGGGAACTAAAATTTGCTGATTTTACTTGCGTAGATGGGGAACAATTAGGACATTTTGCTTTGACAAAACCTTGTTTCCCACAGACATAGCAGCTTATAACTGGACGCTTATCATCGTTTACAAAGCGTGAATTCGTATATTTTGAGGTAGAAGTATTTTTGAAATTTCCAAAATGTTCGCTAGCTTCATTTTTGGTTACCTGATTTTTCCAGAATTCCTGACCATTTGAATTTTTTGACAAAACATGTTTCTGTGTTTCACGCGATTTTGAATTACTTGCTGATTTTTGAAAAGGTGGTCTAATATTTTTATATACACGGAAAAAACTGTTTTGTTGAAATTACTAAATTTTGGTTCATATAGCTCCATCCAAATATTTTGGTTGAAATGACCAAATTTTGGGTGAACTAACCAAACGATTTGTTGAATTAACAAAATAATTTGGTTAATCTAACCAAAATTTAATCATTCCAACCAAAATATTTGGATGGAGCTATATGAACCAAAATTTAGTAATTTCAACAAAACAGTTTTTTCCGTGTATGTCAAGCTTTTCGGCCAACAAGACAGGGTCATTTAGTTTGTCCCAACCATCTAAATAATGATTTTTATATTCTGGTGGGCACTTTTTTTTTAATCTGATCAGCGATTATTAGTTCTGAGATCTTTTCAAATGAATTAACTTCTAATTCGGATAACCAACCTTCAAAATAATTTCTAATTTCAAAGTAAAAATCTTTCCAAGTAGAATTCTCTCTTTTTTGATGTCGGCTAAATAATACCCTAAACTTCTCCGCTGTTAATTTAAATCTTTTTAACAAAATGTCACGAATATGTGCATAGTTTTTGAACATTTCTTCAGGCTCTCTTGCTATAAGTTTAGCAATGTCATTCGGAAGTACGGCGACTAATTGTGAGACCCAAAAATCTTTGGAGACATTTAACATTTTCATTTGACGTTCAAACATTGTCAAGAACAACGACATATCATCTTTTTCCGGATTAAATGGTGGTAGGATGTTTTTAATATCTATACGCATTTGGTCCATTTGATTTTGTGGAACAGTTGTCGCGGTATGGTTTTGAGCTTGCAGCTTAAGTTTTTCTAACTCATAAGCTCTTTTCTCTGCGATACGTTTGTCCTCAACCCTTTGTTCTTCTATGCTCTCTTGTTTTTTCCAATTTTGTTCTTCTATGCTCTCTTGTTTTTTTCTATCTTCCACGATAGCAATCAATGTCTCTTTTACAAATTGTTCATCGTCTTTAAAAAGGGCGCACTTCATAATTTTTTCACGCAAGACTACTATTTTATCATCTGCATCTACCTGAAGCTCTAATTCGGTAGCCAAATTATATAAATCGATTTTTTTCCCTTTAGAAAGAAAAGCCATTTTTCCTCAAATCAGTTAAATTTATGCTTAAATTACAAAATTATATGCAATACTTGACCCATTAAATAATCAAATAACAAAATAACTACCTTCCCCTTACAGGTAAATATGCATAAACTTTCATAAACAATTGATGAAACATACAAAAAATAATTTAATACCATACCAAAATCTATCTCTAATTAAACATGAGCTCATGTAAATATTAATGCAAAAATATTATAATCAGTTAATATGCAACTTTTTTTTTCTAATATAACTTACCGTATAAAACTGTCAGAAATATTTAAATCATAAAATTTTAAGTATATGAAATACCATCGATAATTTGATGTGAAAAAAATTTTCATTCACAAATAAATATGAAAGCAACAAAAATATCAAAATAAAGTACTTACTTACTTCTTTAAAATAAACAACATTCTAAATAATTATTGACGATTACCGAAATCACTTTTCTTTTCTAATATACTACGCTGTGCACAGTTAGAACAAATAATCATAAAATTGACTTACTCAAATAATATTGCATTGAAAAAAGAAAAGAAAAAAATATTACCAAAAGAAATTATATAAATCTCTTTTTCAGAAAATTAATCTTTCATAATACTCAAAAGAACAAAACAAAAAAACCCACATACATAAAACATCATTTAAAAATAAATAAACCACCAGCTGGCCAGCAATAAACAGAAAAAAAAAATTCAACTTTTTACCGGTAAGAAAACAAAATTTATCTTTAGATAATCATTCTTCGGTGGTCACGTGACAGTTTCAGATTTCTTTTAAACACACAGAATATCGGCGATAGCAGAACACTGCAAGTTATTCCGAAAACATTTTAGAGTTGCGTAACGAGTATTCGATGATCACAAACAGCAATTATGTAACAAACTCAAAGATTTTTTTTTTCACTTTTAACAGCACACTTTCGCCTTGAGAACTTTGAAGCTTGAAGCATACCCCACAAATAATTATTCCATAAGGATGGCACTAATTACTTGATTTAATATCAAAAAGAATGCACACATTAGAACCGAAGTGGTTCTTTTTTCCTTTTACCATATTCTTGAAATGATGATTTCACACAATTACGAATCTAGCTGATTCTTTTTACTCATTTGCCAGGGCGGCAATACACTATAGAAGGAAAACGCTTTTCTTGAAATTAGGCTTTCACATTCACAGAATTGAGAATGGTTTCTCAAACTTTAGAATTTGGAGATTCTTTTTAATCACTTACTTTGTCAGGATGACAAATACACAATTATCCACTGTCATTATTGTCCGGATGACAATATTTTGAACCTGGTATAGCGGTTCCTTTTTATTTCGTTTTTGAAGAAGGAGATTTTTTCACGTTGGGCGTCATTTTGTGTCGTTGTGGGTTAGGATTAACTCGTGCGACACTTAAACAATCACATTTTTAATAACAATTACACACAAAATATATACAGATTCGCGAAAAGCGCAAAATAACTTTGGTACATACATATTTCCATAAAAACATCTCTAGGGGAGATACATTTCGAACACACGCCGAAAACTCTACTTAAACCCGCGCAAATCATAATTACATACCTTCATTTCACTTCATGTTTGGCAAAATATCTCAGGATATTTTGCCGACAGTGGCAACAGCGCCATCTATATGCTATAAAATTTATTATGTGTATGTATTAATAGTGCTACTTCTTTAAACGTATTTTTCTTTAACAAATACATAAAGACATTCGTTTACCGTTTGTTTAAATTATTTATTTGATGCTCCACAATTTTAAAATATAACCATATATATATGTATTTAAAAAATCTTTAATAATTTCGATTGAATTGAATTTATTCTGTGTATAGTATTTGAAATGTAATTTATTCAAAGTTGTTAAATGATTTATTTTTTAATTATTTTAAGCGCTTTTTTTATTTTTACTTATCCAATTAATCTGTTGCTGTATAAAATTTCAAATAATACCGTTCAACAACAGATGGTTTTAAATGGGCAATCTTAATTCATTAAATTTTTGTTATACAAGTTCTTTGAATTGGAAAATCTTATTAAACGTATTTAATGTTTTTCATTTCTGTGAAATTTAAAGTAAATTAATTTTGATTAAATCAATTTAAATATTTGACATTTTCAATGTATATAATAATAGATATGAGAGATTTTGAAAAAGAAAAACTTAAGAGAAAAAATAAATAATGTTACTTGATTTAAATAAAAATTATGGAGCATCAAGTTTGATATAATGTAAGATACAAATGATTCTGAAAAAAAAAAAAAAAAAAAAAATCTTTAAGACGAGAATAATCTTTACGAAATCAAATTATGCAAAATTATTTAGCTTGAGATTTTAATGGATTTAATAAATCTAAATTAACTGAGCATAACTTAGACTTATCAGCAAAATAAAGGACATTAAAAAAAAAAAAAAAAAGATAAGAAACAATAACACATCACAAACAATATTTCGTGGGTTCATGAACAGGGTACAGAATACATTTTAACTTATTTAAACTGTATATGTATTTTCGGTATAAAGTAATAGTTGAAACTTTAATTTATTAATAATTAAACATTAAGTAACAAAAAAAATTTCATTTATTCAATTTAATTTTTTTTTTTCAAAGTTATATGTATTACTGAAAAAAAGATCAATTTTCTTCAGAGCAAAATTCTTTTTTTTCTTTTCTTTTCTTTTTTTTTCTGTCAGTAAACAAACTCGTTGAGTGATGAAATATTTTAATTATTGATAAAAGTAATCGGATTATGTATTTCTTTTATATTTAATCTTATTTATTTTCTGTTTACTTTTTATAATTTATAAGGCGTGAAAAATATGAATGTTTTTACAAGAAAATATTTGTTGTAAATATTAATCCCATATAGTAAATATTCCATTGAAACAAATTGTCAAATGCATTAAATAATATATATATCCATTATTTCAAAAATGGATCTCTCTTAAAACATTCGTATTCTTCACGCCATTATAAATTATAAGAAGTAAACAGAAAATATTAAAAACTGAAAGAAATACATAATGAGATTAGTTATCAAAAATTTAAATATTTCATTAATCTGAGTTTAATCATAGCAGTTAAATTTCTAACTGTCGTTACCGTTGTACTGCCGCGCAATAAATGAATCGGTACGTGAAAGCAAAACCAAATCCCTCGTGGAGTGCCCCGCCCACTACACGAGCGTCTGGGGAGAGAACGACTTCTAATAGTAGCACTTAGAAAAAATTCGGCTTCCGTTTCAACAGGGAAGAAAGGGAGGAAACAGTCTGCGTTCTTCCCTCAACCTTGTGTAACTTTCCCTTTTCGCTTGCAATAATTATCCAGTTATGGGAACATTAAAATTATAAATAAAAAATGTCGAATGTTGAATTTTATAATTTGATTCTCAGAAAAAAATGACTTTTTTCAAAAATAAATAACATAATTTTAAAAGGAAATAAAAAAGAAGAATGGCTGTTATTTATATAAAAACCTTTTATATATAAATCTGTAAAAATTATTTTTATAATTATAGCTTCATATTTTAATATTATAATATTTCATTATATAAATATTAACATATTTAAAATAAAAAATAAGTAGATTTGTCAATTCTGCATATATTTATATATAATATAGTTATTTGGCAATTAATATTATATATATATAACTATATTAAAAAGTCTGTGTCCACGAAATACTGATTTTTTTTTTTTTTTTTTTTTTTTTTTTTTTTTTTTTTTTTTTTAACTTTTTCACATCGGAAAATCCATTTTTACCGTTTTCATTTTTTATTAACTTTTATATATTAACCATTTACCTTTCTGTGTGTTTACTGTTTACCTATTCTTTTTTTAAATAAGGCCAATTGTCGTAAATGTTTGATATTTTGTTAAGATTAGCACTAACCTCATCGTATCCTTTTTTTTTTTTTTTTTTTTTTTTGCAAAATTATGTCAATATTTCCAGTTTGGGGAATTCGATTTGAATATTTTACAATGCTTTTTCAATTCATCATTAAATGATTTTCTGAAGGAGATATGAGATAATATTTTAAGGATTACGTTTATTAGATTAAGTAAGAAGGAGGGGGGGGGGGGAGAGTTCGGTTTAAATTCTTTAACTTACATAAATAACGAAAATGTCAATTTTCCTGTTTAATTTACTGCATCTATTTGACATTAAACGGAATTTTCCTTCCAAAGTTGCAAAGTTCTTTTTTCTTTCTTTTGTATATATATATATAAATATATATAATCAGCGTGATTAAACATTAAAATGTTAAAACCTCGACCTGTTTTTCAATTAACTCGATTTTTAAATGGATAATCCTCATGGTTCATAAAATTAAGGACAGGATTTTCCCTAATATAAATTGACTGTTGATGAGTATTTGCTTAGTATTTTTTTTAAATAAAAATATTGAGCAAATGGTCGTTTGTATATTATTTTTACAACATGTCATGACATTTCATTTTTTTTTTAACCCTTTATGTCCCAAATTATGAATTCATGAAAATTTCATCTTCTAAAACATTTTTTTGTGAATTTTTGAAACTACATTAGAAGATTTACACACACATTTAATAAATTTTAGAAGGATTTTGCAATTTAAAGTCAATTAATTAAATTTGTATTTATAGGAATTTTGTACGATATTTATAACTTCATTCAAATCTTTTATTTTAAATAATTTTTTTTACCATTTTATAGAATTAGAAAATGTACAAATACAATACTCTTACAATAGAAATATAGGAATAATTCCGAACTGAAACTTTTCACCCTCAAACTTCCAAAGTCAAAAAAGCTAAAGAAAGGGAAAAAAAAAAAAAAAATCATCCTTTTAAGAATAGTTTTGTTTTGTTCAACCAATAATGCTTTTGGAATAAGATAACGTAAAGTACCTATAACTCATTCTAAAATGTACTACTACTAATCGATGCATATTTTATATTAAGTTATTTTAATGGTACGTTAAAGTAGCGTCGGGGCATAAAGGGTTAAATAATTAATTATTCGGAAATTTGGTCCTTACGGTTATAGAGCGCACACAGAATTAAAAATATGGAAGAGAATGTTGTAAGAAATTAAAAGGAAGTGTGGTTTTAAAATCTTCTTAATTTTTAAATTAACTTTTCATATCTTATTGCAATAATTAAATTTATCCTTTATTAAGTCATTTTCCTTCATAGAACCATTTAATAATATGTCAGTAAGATATTATAAAATATTTAAAAAAAAAAAAGTACAAAAGTTACAAAAATCCTTCAGCTGTAAAATTTTACACAAGCTTACCCCCCACCCCCTCACACACACAAAAGAAAAAAAGTAGGATATGATGAGTGCTTATTTCGAATAAATATATTATCTATAAAGAATACTGCAGAATTGACAAAACTACTTATTTTTTTAAGTCTGTTACAAAAATATATTAAAATATAATAATAATAAAATATGAAGCTATAAAAATATTATATCAGATTTATCTAACAAAAGGTTTTCAGATAAATAACAGCCATTACTAGAATTCTATTTTTTGAAAAATTATTTCCTTTAGAAAACATTTCATTTTTTTCAAATTCGATGTTTTTTTTTTGTTGTTGTTGTTTTCTTTCTGTGTTGTTCAAATTATTCTTCGCTGTTTATAATTTTAACAATTTCCATAATCGAATAACAAATGCAAGCAAAAAGGGAAAGCAACATGAGGCTGAGGGAAGAACGCAGTAGATTTTCCCTTTTCTCCACAGCTGAAAAGGAAGGAGAATTTTTTCTAAGTTCTACTGTTAGCAGTCGTTCTCTCCCCAGACGCTCGTGCCCACTACCGAACAATTTAGTTTACAGCACGGCCACTAGTGGCGCTGTTGCGCTACTTTGCGGCATCATTTAACATGGGAGTATCTTCGCTTTCCTATGTAACCGCTTTGGTGCAGGTGGTTAAACAAAATTCCTAGCTGGTATGACACTAATATTAACCCCGAACGGCGAAAGTATTCGGGATGACATGAACAAGTTGTAGAGAATTTTATCTGCCTGAAAGAAACAGATCATTTTCTTATAAAAATGTCTCAGTAGAATTTAGTGGGACGAGTATAATTAAAATGTTCTTTTCAGAAAGTTTAATGCTTGAAAGAGATTTCTGTAGAGTGTATCCCCCCCCCCCCTCCCGCCCAAATTAATATCTTTTATTCTTTAGCTTCCACAAAATAAACATTTTTTTTTTTTTTTTTTTTTTTTTTTACGCCTTATTTATTTTAATTTTAGACAGATATGCTGTTCATAAATTCAGCTTTTATGTTTAAAAACTGTAAAATTATATTTCTTTACTCATCGAATAGTTATCTGATATTATTTGCTGTCATTTTAAATGGAGGCTCCATTAAAAGTTCCAGAAAGATTACCTTCACATTGTACGTTAGAAGATTTTTTTTTCTAAATACTTCATCCTATGCGAATCACCAATGAAAGATTTTTGAAAAATTTTTTTACTCTGAGAATTTTGTAGCATTAAAAGAAATCAACAAAAACTTATTAAGAAATGAAATAAGTATTCTAAACATATTCAAATAATCATCATCAAAGGAATAAAGGTAAGGTAAGATAAGGTAAGGTAAGGTAAGGTAAGGTAAGCACCCACCCTGGGAACCCGCTTTTGGCTTATGGTTAGGTTTGAACCCCGAGCCCAGGGCAGGAAAAGTTCTACTACCTACGGAACACCAACCCAAAAAATATTCATTAGTAGTATAAGTATGCATAGATTTAAGATTTAAAAGTTGTGATATTGAGTATTTATCTTTTTACACTTTTAGATCACAATAATCCACATATTTACAACACTTTGATGGTATTTTCACGATTCAAGATGCAAACAATGATATAATCTGTGTACAAGTATAAAAATACTACTTTCAATGAATCATATTCAATTACATATTTACAACACTGTATTGCTATTTTCAAGATTTACGATGCAACAATATTTTTGACTTTATACTGTAATTAAAATAAGGATTAATATATTTAAAACATTACACTACAATTAGAATGAAATGTGAATTCTGACTATCATCACCCACATATCAATAACACTTTGATACTTTTTATAAGGTACAAGATGCAAACAGTAATGAATTCAGTAATAGATAAGTAATAGATACGTTACACTATTATATAAATTTAAGGATTTATAGATGATAGATACTCGCATATTTACATCACAATAATGCTATATTCAAGGTATTTGATGCGAACAATAATTAAGATTTTGTACTAAAATGAAAAAGTGAAAAATGAAAAAAGTAAAAGTTGCTATGTGCACTATTTACAAAAGAACTGGCATCTGAAAATGACTCAGTCGAAGTTACTTACCAAGATTTTAAAGAATAAAGGATACCACAACAGAGGATGTTTATACTAAGATGGTGTCTGAAACGAAATTTCTATTTGAATATTGTTATACATTGCAAAATTACATACTCCTGAAAATTCCCCATGAGTGTATAAAACAAATAAAAAGACCATTTATTCAGCATTTTCAAATAAAAATGTTTTCAGCGCTGGCACCTAAATTTATGATAATATTTTCATTGTCCGGTAAATTTCTGGAGATGAATAACTCCACTCCAAACATCCATTTATTTCCTCTTTATGCATTTTTAGGAGCGTTCGTAATTATATAACTACGTGGCACCTATAGTCGTCGTTCAGTTCGTCTGTCCGCATATAACAGCGCAAAAACTACCCAACCGAATCGTTTGAAATTTAAAATATATAAATGTTGCATAATTTTGTGGAAATTTCAAATTTTATGAAAATCGGACGTATAGTTTAATTACAGGGACAGTCAAAAGTGTTCCATTACATCGTTACATTACAGCCAATGGGGGAAAAAAAATTGAAGTGCATTTTAATGATGTTACAGCCTTTCGAACAGAAGGAAATTGATATGCACTTATGAAGTGGACTAAAATATACATTCAGTACAATATGCAGTGCAAAAAATATTTATAAAACTAGTTATAGTACGAACGCACCTCAGTTGCCACATTTAACGTGCAATTTCCAACTTGTTACATTTACAATTGTAAATATTTATGTAGATACAGATAGTACAATCTTGAGATGAATATTAAATAGACTCACTATATGATAAAAAATGGAGATTGCACGCTGAAATAAAGAAACTTTTTTTAAACATCATCGAAAGAAAATTACACAATGAAAAAAAATGTATTTATAATTTATATATTGGAATCAAACAGCTGTGCAGAGTGAGCGTGTTTTAATTGGTTAATGAGAGTTGAAGTCCTTCAACGTAACTACTCTACAAAATCAAGGCCGATCATCATACGGAATGAAGATCAAAAGATTCAACAGCGTATTAAATATTCTCTGTTTTCCAAAATTTTGGGAGATTGTTCCCACATTTCTGAAATTTCCATTTATTTAAGTCTGCTAGTCAGTCAAGTTCCGAATATCCCTCGCTAATGCGTGTGATGATGTCTCTGGGCATATGATGCATTCGTACATTTAACATATCTCCTCGGGAAATCAATATTTTAAACTTTTTTTTTACTGTATATTCATCTTAAAGAATGTCTCTTTTATCCTTAGTTGTCAAAATATTTCTAAAATATCTACTTAATTTCATGTGAAGTATTAAAATCTTGCTCTCAGTCGTCAGTCCGTCACTTTTTAACACTCAAACCATTAAATTGAGCCTACAATTTTGAAATACTTTGAAAACTAATTAAAACATAAACATCTTTTAACCCTTAAATGCGCGATTTTTTATTTTGTTTCGAAAAAATTATACTCCCTCCGTCCCAAATTAGTTGTCACATTTGGATTGAAAATTTTGTCCTAAATTAGTTGTCACATTTCAAGTAGGTGGAGTCATAAATAACTTCCGATGCAGTTTAGTAGATAAACACCAGTAAAATTATATTGCAATGAGTATAACATGGTAACTATGTGTTGGAAAAATTGTTGAATTAAATGTGAACTAATGGGAATAAGAGGTCGCGAAAATTGCAATTATGAATAATAATTTAGAAAGTGCCCAAAAGAAGAAAATGAATAATGAAGAGCGTAACGTTATATTGCAATTTTTATTGCAACATTGGAAAAATGATAAACTGAGCCATGGTTCTGTAAATGCTGCAGCGATGAAATTTGATGTTCATCGTAGAACAATATCCCGTTTGTGGAAGCAGGCAAAGACGTCAAAAATAACAGATGATGGAGTTTACAATGTACAGTCACAAAAAACTGCTAAATGCGGACGAAGAAAAAAAAGATTTTTCTCAGCAATTGAGCAAAATCAAAGATATCCCAATAAAACGAAGACAATCACTTCGGAGTTTATCATGTGCTGTTAGCATTCCTAAATCAACATTACACAGGATTCTCAAGGAAGGAAAAGTTTTTAAGCGTATTTCATCCACCATTAAGCCAAGTCTAACGGAAAAAAATAAGCTGGACAGAATTCGATTTTGCTTACAGCATGTTCAAACTAATGGATGTTTTTCGGAAATGTTGGATCGTATTCATATCGATGAAAAGTGGTTTTATATTACGAAAACCAGTAATTCATTTTACATCACCCTAGATGAAACTGAACCTTTGAGGCATTGCAAAAGCAAAAGGTTTATTACCAAAGTAATGTTTATGGCAGCGGTAGCAAGACCAAGATGGAACTCGAATACAAACGAAATGTTTGATGGAAAGATTGGAATATGGCTGTTTGTTTATTCAGAAAATGCAAAAAGAAACTCAAAAATCGTGCAAAAGGAACTGCTGTGACAAAAGTTGCAGAAATTGTTAACAAAGAAGAAATCCGAAAAATGATTATAGAAAAAGTTTTACCGGCTATACGTGAAAAATTTCCAACTAGTGAAAAATCGAGTCCTATATACATACAACAGGACAATGCGAAACCTCATTTGGCAGTGGATGATCCCAGTATCACAGAAGAATGTTTAAAAGATAGATGGAATTTGCAACTACAATGTCAACCTCCGAATAGTCCGGATTTAAATGTACTTGATCTCGGGTTTTTTAATGTAATACAGTCATTGCAACATCAGATGCCCACAAACAATATTGACAACTTAATTGATGCTGTTGAAACCGCTTTTCAAAATATGGAAGTGAAAAAGCTTGAAAATGTATTTTTAACTTTGCAAACATGTATGGAAAACATTATGCTGTCAGGCGGAGACAACTGTTACAAAATAACTCATCTCAAGAAAGAAAAACTTCGTCGTCAAAATCTTCTTCCGCGAAACCTGATATGTAAACCTGGAGCAATATTATGTGCAAAAAATTCCTTAAAAATCAGTTAAAATTGTATTATTTGCTATTAAAATAATCACAACTTTGTATTTTCATTCTCATTTTTTATATATATATTTTACAGTTATAGCACTTATTTTGTGACAAATTTTTCAAAGCAAATTTACAGGGTTCGCACGCTCTTAAGCCACGTCCCATTTTGTAAGGATTCTACAACAAATATCCCCGACACATATGGAAAGTCAGGCACAGGTGGTACTAGACAAACATAGAAAGATAATTTTCTTCCTAATAAATTCACGATTCATTAACTAGAAGATAGTTTCATGCGAATCATTACAAAATGGGGCGTGGCTTAAGAGTGTGCGAACCCTGGATTTTTTTAAATTATTTTGTACTGATTTAAGGTGGTGAGGAGGGTAAGTAAATGTTGATGATTGATAGTATGGCATCCAGAAATCTCTGAAAAATGTTGAAACAAATTCATAAAATCATCACTATCAATAATCGGTACAAAAGTATTCAAATGTGAAAACTAATTTGGGACGGAGGGAGTATATGATTCTCTGAAAGGTTTATTACACAGGAAAAATAATGAAATAAATCCGAAATACATTTTTTATATAATACGTCAATCTTTTCTTCTGTTGCACATCTGCAATATAAGTAAAAACTACTGTCGTGTAGCTGTTTTACGCTAAAATATTGCAAATTAGTAAATATTTTAATAAGTAAGTCTCCAAATACCTTATTTTATATAATTATTTATTTTATAAAGCTTAACCTTTAACTCTTTAATTCCCATGATAGTATACGTTCCAGAAATTACATAGTCCAGAGAATCTGACATTTAACCAGAAAGTTTCAATGGTTAATATCGCTTAATTTAAATACGGAAAGTCTGCTATTATTTAAAGCAAATATTGCTATTTTAATTTTCTAGTGTGAATTAGGTATGTACGTATAAAAAAATCTATTAAATTGAAAACGCTGTTCTTTGAATATATGCAAAGCTACGCACTAAAGGGTTAAGAAGAGAACAAAAGAAAAATGATTGAAAATATTATTTTCCGGAGGAGATATTTTATTTGAAATTCCCTTTTATTATGCTTATATTTTTACCCCACGAGCGTCTGGGGAGAGAACGACTTCTAATGGTAGCACTTAGAAAAATTTCGACTTCCGTTTCAACAGGGAAGAAAGGGAGAAAACAGTCTGCGTTCTTCCCTCAACCATGTGTAACGTTCCCTTTTCGCTTGCATTTATTATCCGATAATGGGAGCATTAAAATTATAAATAAAAAATGTCGATAATTTGATTCTCAAAAAAAAAATTATTTTTCTCAAAAATAAATAATTTTTTAAAAGGATAATAAATTTTAAAAGGAAATAAATAAAAAAGAAGAATGGCTGTTATTTATATAAAAATCTTTTTATATAAATCTGTAAAAATTATTTTTGTAATTATAGCTTCATATTTTAATATTATAATGTTTTATTATATATATATTAACATATTTAAAATAAAAAATAATTAGATTTGTCAATTCTGCATTATATATATAGTATAGTTATTTGGCAATTAATATTATATATAACTATATTCAAAAATCTGTGTCCACAAAATACTGATTTTTTTTTCTGTTTCACCTCAAAAAATTCCTTTTTACAGTATTCATTTTTTATTAAGTTTTATACTCGTATATTAATGATTTACCTTTCTGTGTGTTTACCTATTCTTTTTTTAAATAAGGCCAATTGTCGTAAATGTTTAATATTTTGTGAAGATTAGCACCAACCTCATCGTATCCTACTTTTTTTTTTTTTTCTTTCCTTTTTTGCACGCTTATGTCAACATTTTCAGTTTGGGGAATTCGATTTGAATATTTTACAATGCTTTTTTTAAATTTATTATTAAATGATTTTCTGATGGAGATATGAGATAATATATTTTTTAACGATTGCGTTTAGTAGATTAAGTAGGAAAGAGGGGGGGGGGGGGTCGGTTTAAATTTTTTAACTTACATAAAGGACAAAAATATCAATTTTCCCGTTTAATTTATTGCATCTATTTGGCATTAAATGAAATTTCCCTTCCAGAGTTGCAATCTTTATATAAGTTCTTTATATATATATATATATATATATATCAGTGTGATTAAAATGCTAAAACTTCGACATGTTTTTCAATTAACTTGATTTTTAATGGACAATCCCCATGGTTCATAAAATTAAGGGCAGGATTTTCCTTAATATAAATTGGCTGAATATTTGCCAAGTATTTTTTTAAATAGAAATATTAAGCAAATAATCATTTTTTACATTATTTTTACAACATGTCATGACATTTAATTTATTTTTTTAACCCTTTATGTCCCAAATTATGAATTCACAAAAATTACATCTTCTAAAACATTTTTTGTGAATTTTTGAAACTACATTAGAAGATTTACACACACATTTAATAAATTTTAGAAGGATTTTGCCATTTAAAGTCAATTAAATTTGTATTTATAGGAATTTTGCGCAATATTTATAACTTCATTCAAATCTTTTACTTTTTATTTATTTATTTATTTAAATATTTTTTAGTATTTTATAGAATTAGGAAATGTACAAATATAACGCTCTTATAATAGAAATATGGGAATAATTCCGAACTGAAACTTTTCACCCTCAAACTTTCAGCGTCAAGAAAGCTGAAGAGATGCAAATGAAAAAAAAAAAAAATCATCCTTTTAAAAACAATTTTGTTTTGTTCAACCAATAATGCTTTTGAAATGAGATAACGTAAAGTACCTATAACTCATTCTAAAATGTACTACTACAACTAATCGATACATATTCTACATCAAGTTATTTTAATGCTACGTTAAAGTAGCGTCGGGGCATAAAGGGTTAAACAGTTAAATAATTAATTATTCGGAAATCTGTTCCTTACAGTTATAGAGCACACATATAATTAAAAATATGAAAGAGAATGTTGTAAGAAAGTAAAATGAAGTGATGTTTTAAAATCTTATTAATAATTTTTAAATTAACTTTTCAAATCTTATTACAATAATTAAATTCTTCCTTTATTAAGTCATTTTCCTTCATAAAACCATTTAATAATATGTCAGTAAGATATTATAAAATATATATTTTTTAAAAATACAAAAGTTACAAAAATCCTTTAACTGTAAAATTTTACATAAGCTTACCCCCCCCCCCCCCTCACACACAAAAGAAAAAAAGTAGGATATGATGAGTATTTTCGAATAAATATATTATCTATAAAATTACTGCAGAATTGGCAAAACTACTTATTTTTTAAGCCTGTTGCAAAAATATATTAAAAAATAATAATAATAAAATATGATGCGAGGAAAATATTTTTTTCAGATTTATCTAACAAAAAAATTTTAAGATAAATAAAAGCCATTACTATAATTCTATTAAATATATACATATATATATTTCCTTTTTTTGCAAATTCGATGTTCTTTTTTTTTGTTGTTGTTGTTCAAATTATAAGATTCAGCATTCTTCGCTGTTTATAATTTTAACAATTTCCATAATCGAATAACAAATGCAAGCGAAAAGGGAAAGCTACATATGGCTGAGGGAAGAACGCAGTAGTTTTTCCCTTTTCTCCACAGCTGAAAGGGAAGGAGATTTTTTTTCTAAGTTCTACTGTTAGCAGTCGTTCTCTCCCCAGACGCTCGTTTTTACCCCAAACGGTGAAACTAGTCAGGGTAACGAGACATACGGAACGTTAGCGATGTTTACAATCATAAAATGAGAAACAGAACATTATCTTATACAAATGTCTCCTTAAAATTTAGTGGGACGAGTATAATTAAAATGTTGTTTTCTGAAAGTTTAATGCTTCAATGAGATTTCTGCAGAGTGTATCCCCCCCCCCCTCCAAATTAATAGCTTTTATTCCTTTTATTCTTTAGCTTCCACAAAATAAACATTTTTTTTTTTTTTTTACGCCTTATTCATTTTAATTTTAGACTGATATGCAGTTCATAAATTGAGCTTTTATGTTTAAAAACTGTAAAATTATATTTTTTTTTACTCATCGAATAGTTATGTGATATCATTTGCATCATTTGCTGTTATTTTAAATGAAAGTCCTGTTAAAGATTCCAGAAAGAGTACCTATCCAGTGTATGTTAGAAATATATATATATATATATATGTATATTATATATAAATTCTTCATCGTATACGAAACACTAATAAAAGATGTTTGAAAAACTTGTTTAGTCTGAGAATTCTGTAACATTAAAAGAAATCAACAAAAATATATTATGAAATGAAATAAATATTCTGAAAATAGTCAAATAATCATCGTCAAAGGAATAAAGGGTACCACAACAGAGGATATTCATACTAAGATGATATCTGAAACGAAATTTCTATTTGAATATTGTTATACGTAGCAAAATTACACACCTCTGAAAATCCCCCCATGATGTATATCTCTGTATTTATGTATATAAAAAAAAAAAAAAAAAAAAAAAAAAAAAAAAAAAAAAAACTAACGCTGTCACCGTCGTTGTTTATGAATTTTTTGTCATCGGGGATCTTTCTTCGTTAATATTAAGATAATTACTGAATACAAAAATATGAAAATCGATGATAGTGTAGAGAAATATCTGATAAACAAGCTAATGCTTTTAAATCGAATAATTATTTTAAGAGATATTTAATGTTGGTCAAAATGGTTCCATTAAAAGTTTTATAGGAGCAAAAACTATACATAGGAATGTAATATTTTTTTCTGAGGGTATACATTACAAGTTCCCGGTGTGCAAACTGCTTTTATTTTTTAATTCGACTCCTTTTTTGAGGATTTATTTTCCTTTAAAATTCAAATTTTCAGCATTTCGAGAGATATTTTTTACATCTTTTAGAAAAGGGTATTATTTTAAATTGTTGCCAATTTTACAAACAACGCAAAGAATATTTCCTTCAAATGAAAAATTTATTTATACTTGCCTATTATAAACAGAAAAAGCTTTCAAATTAGAATTGAATGACTACTTATTAAAAGCAGGGAAATTTTGAAAATTACGTCATAAAAATTATATTTACGCGTGAATTTTAAAAGAGAAAGAAAATTGTAAAATAATAAATTCATTAATATGCGTTAAAAGTCGTAAATGGAGGAAATTACGTCGTATTTAAAATGGCAAAAAAAAAAAAAAAAAAACAGTTTAAATTTAAAAATATATTTGCGCGAGACATTTATTTCATATTTTGAGATAATCCTTTAAACTGTTGTTTTGAATTCTAAGCCAGCGCAAATAATATTTCCCTTCTAACAACAACAAAAAAAAAAAAGTATTTTCACATGATTATTAAAAAGATAAAGAAAACTTTGGTGAAAATTACGTGAGACTTAAAACGAGACATTTAAAATGTTTTATTTAAAAGAACTTTCTTATAGCGTTGTTAAAAAATACCGGTAGACAAATACTCTGTTTGCTTCATTAATTTTATATTAACTGATTTTCAAATTTTTCACTGACATGATTTAATCAAAGACGAAAGCAGCCCGTTAACAGGGAGATCGCCACTGTTTTTTTTATTATTATAATTCAATCTTCCCAAAAATTTTTAAAGCCACTCAAATTAGCGTGCTTTTAGAGTTTGCGGTCCCTGAACGGTGGGAGGGGGGGGGGGGGTAGCGTGGCTCGTAGAAGGCAGAGCCCCTAGTAAAACAAGTAAACAGACTATTTATTTATTCCTCATCCTCTAATCAAAACATTTTCAATGCTCGCGCCTATCTTTGTTATCGTATTTTCATTGTCCGGTAAATTTGTGGAGATGAATAATTCCGCCCCAAACAACCATTTATTTCCTTTTTATGCATTTTTACATATACAATTGTAAGTATTTAACTGGATACAGATAGTACAATCTTGAGATGGATATTTCATAGCCTCACAATATGATAAAAAATAGAGATTGCTCACTAAAAAAAAAAGAAACTTTTTAAAATATCATTTAAAAAAAATTACATAATAAAAAAATTTAATTATAATCTATATATTGGAATCAAGCAACTGTGCTGAGTGAGCGTGTTTTAGTTGGTTAATAAGAGTTGAAGTCCTTCAACGTACATACTCTACAAAATCAAGGCCGATCATCATACGGAATGGAGATCAAAAGATGAAACAATGGATTAAATATTCTCTGGTTTCCAAAATGTGGGAGAGTGTTCCCACATTTCTGAAATTTCCCTTTATTTAGGAAGGTTTCAGACAGCAAATCATTAGAACTTTTTGAATTTCCCCTTTTATAATAATTTTTTAAAACAAAACGGGGAGGTATTCGGGATCGTCAGAACTTTTTAATGACATAACCTCTATTAAGAAAACAAAATATTTTCCTTACAAAAATGTATCTTTAAAATTTATTTGGGCTATAGAATTAAAATGTTGATTTGAGAAATGTAATGCTTCATAAGAGACTTCTGCAGAGAGTATTTTTTCCTCAAATTAAACTAAAAGCTTTTATTTTTTAGCTTCCGTAAACTAGAGAGTTTTTTTACGCCATATTCATTTTACAGTTAGAAAAATAGGGAGTTCATAAGTTCGGCCACTTTTATGTTTAAAATGCGTAAAATTATATATATTTTTTTTTCATCGAATAGTTATCTGATACTATTTGCTGTTATTTTGAATGGAGACCCTGTTAAAAATTCCAGAAAAAAGTACCTTCATATTGTACATTAGGAATACAGATTTTTTTTTTTTCTTCTAAATACTTCATCCTATATGAATCACTAACGAAAGATTTCTCGAAAACTTCTTTACTCTCAGAATTCTGTAACCTTAAAAGAAATTTACAAAAATGTATTGTGATATGGAATAAGTTTTCTGAAAATATTCAGATAACCATCATCGAATAAATAAAGGATACCATCATCACAGAGGATGTTTGTACTAAGAAGATTTTTGAAACGAAATTTCTACTTGAATATTGTTATACATAGCAAAATTAGATACCTCTGAAAATGATGTACCGATGATGTGCATAAAACAGACAAAATGTCAATCAACGACTAAAGACAATCAAGTCTAATGAAAACATTTTCACTGCTGGCCCCATATTCATGATTGTATTTTCATTGTCTGGTAAATTTACGGAGCTGAATAACTCCACACCAAACATCCCTTTATTTCCTCTTTCTTTCCTCCTTTCTTTCCTTTTCCTCTTCTTTTGTTATTTTTACTTGGATGTTTATTAGTTTATTTCCATACTAGCGGCCTTGGCGACCAGTTTGGCCTCCCTTAAATGTATGCTAAGCTTAAGCATTGTATCATGTTACTTTTATTGATAATTTAATTTATTTGCTCAATCCTTCGCCAAATCGAAGATTCTGATACAGAAATCATGAACTCGTTATTTTTATGTTAGCCGGGCGCAGGTGATAAATCGCCAAACACTGTTCCTGTCGTATTTTTTCGCATTTTAATAATTTCATTTACAATGTAATACTTTCACTCCTTTTTTTTTTTTAAATACTACATAACTTTAATTTAAAACTGAAATATTTAAAATTTATGACTCTCAATTATTTCTTTAAAAAAAGAGAGAAAAGAATAAAAGTAATAAATAATACCATAAACCATGACATTTAATTGCAACAGCAAAGCTTTGTTTTAATTTACCACGCGAATTTTTTTTTATGACAATCGCATTAAATGGGCTGATAATACTGATTCCATGATGGCGATGGAACAATATTTGGCGATTTATCATCTGCGCCCGGCTAACATTAAATTACCAAATTGGCCTCCTGGCATATAAAAAGTGAAGCGGTCAACCCGGAACTATTGATGACAATCACATGACTTAGGCTATTATTATAGAGATTCATAACCATGGGGCAACTCGAGGCATAATTTTGATAAGTTATGCCTTGATGCTGCATCGTTACATATTGAATTTTTACGCGTTGCAATATCTATGGTTTCTCTTACAATGGATGGATAGTATAGATTGGAATGAAAAATTATCTTACTCTCATTTAAATTTATTAAAGGATTAATTAAATTATTTACAATTAATAAAAGAATTTTTTTAATTTATAAAATGATTTAAAAATTTTTAAAGGATACAGGCGAAACATATAAACAGTCTGATAAAACTATTTTGGCCTTTTTTAAAAAAATTTCGTGGTACACACTTTATCAATTAGAAGAAGTATATTATTACAAGTTGTTAATTTGTTACATAGTTATGAGTATATATTTTTGCATTGACATTTGTTTTTGACGCTGTATACATGTAACATGTCTTGAAAATAAACTTTTATTACTTTCTTCTATCTTCAATAGAAGAAAGTATTGTAATCGAAATTTTTTTCGACTTCCGGTTTTTGACGGATTTGCATGTTTTAGGGGTCAGAGATTCCAAAAAACATGTTTATAGAAAATGTCTGTCTGTCTGTGTGTCCGTCTGTCTGTCGCCATTGTACCATCAAAAAGTGTATGAAGTTATGTATAGAATTAAACCAAACTTTTATTATAAGTTTTTGGTTATGGCAAGCAGGACCTCCCGGAATTTGGAAAAAATTCGCCGGTAGGGGGCGCTGATATAACAATTTTTGTGCGATTTTGAATATTGTACCATCCAAAAGTGTATGGAGTTATGCATAGAATTGAACCAAATTTTTAGTTTAAGTTTTTGGATATGACAAGCAGGTCCTTCCTGAATTTGGAAAAAATTCGCCGGTAGGGGGCGCTGTAAATGCGTTTTTTGTGCGATTTTGAATATTTTACCATCGAAAAGTGTATGAAGTTATGCATAGAATTGAACCAAATTTTTATTTTAAGTTTTTGGCTATGGCAAGCAGGTCCTCTCTGAATTTGCTAAAAATTCGCCGGTAGTGGACGCTGTAATAGCGATTTTTGTGCGATTTTGAATATTGTACCGTCCAAAAGTGTATGAAGTTATGCATAGAATTAAACCAAATTTTTATTTTAAGTTTTTGGATATGGCAAGCAGGTCCTCCATGAATTTGCAAAAAATTCGCCGTTAGGGGGCGCTGTAATAGCGATTTTGAATATTGCACCATCGAAAAGTGTATGAAGTTATGCATAGAATTGAACCAAAAAAAAAATTGTAAGTTCTTGGCTATGGCAAGGAGCTCCTCCCTTAATTTGTAAAAAAATTGCTCGTAGAGGGCGCTGTAATAGCGATTTTTGTACAATTTTTGTGCCATTTTGAATATTGTACCGCCGAAAAGTGTATGAAGTTATGCATAGAATTGGACCAAATTTTATGTGTTTATTTTTGGTCATGTCACGAAGGTCCTCCCTGAATTTGGAAAAATTCTGCCGGAAGGGGGCACTATAATTGCGATGTCTGTACCATTTTCATTATTGTACCATCGAAAAGTGCATGAAGTTATCCATATAATTGAACCAAATTTTTTGTGCATGTTTCTGGCTATGGCAAACAAGTCCTCCCTGAACTTGAAAAAATTCCGAAAGAAGGGGGCGCTATAATTCCGATCTCTGTGCCATTTTCATTATTGTACCATCGAACAGCGTATAAAATTATGCATACAATTGAACCAAAATGTTTGTGCTTGTTTTTGGCTTTGGCCAACAGGTTCTCCTTGAATTTGGAAATATTGCGCGGTAAAGGGGCTCCGTGCTAGCGATTTTTGTATACTTTTCTTGATTTTTCATAGTTCTATTGTGCATCGGCGGCTCATGCAGCGGCGGGAACTCGCTTCCTGCTAAGCCGGCTATTCACAAACAGCTGATAACGACAGAATAAGGAAAAATTAATAATTTTAACAAATATCATGATATAGATTAACTCGTTTTTAGTCCGTTTAATTGACTTGAGCAGAAATTTAAGATGAAAATCAAAGTTGGTATAGTATTGAACTAATAATATTGAATTATTAACATGTGTAACTAGGTTTTGAAATATTAAGATGCATAAGATAGAAGAAAGTTTTGGGATTGGCACATCCAACTAGTTTTTTATGTAATTACGATAGAGTCTGGATATCATTAACTACACTTGAAGAAAAAAAAATTACAGTTTTCCTGAGCATAAGAAGTAGATCTTTTAACAAAAATGGAAAGTATACTTAAAATGAAAAAAGCCTATAATAAATTACTTCAGCCTACATCAGCATTTCCCTTTTTTTAATGTGAAATTAATAGGGAAAAGTTTTTACTTTTGCTAAAGATTAAAACAAAAATAAAACTACACTTTTATTTGAAACTCACACCGGGAAATTCAAAAAGTATAGTAAGTCAATAGTTTTGTTGTTTTTCTGTTATCAATATAATTCTGTAAAGTTCAGATCTTGTTAACGGCTGATGATGGAACCATTCGACCGTTCATCATATTACGTCACATTAGGGATGGGTTCGTCGGGTATGTCGACTCACTTGATTGATGAGTCGACATACTGACTCGACTCTCGACTCACTTGCGGCTTGCGGAAGTAAGATTGGTTGGTTGGCTGGTAGTAACGATGACGCAATCCTACTTTTCGTATCAAATTTATCGCGCAGGAGAAAATATTTGAGCATAAGCTTGAATTATTTTGGTTTTGATTTTATATCGAAGAAGTCTTTTATTGTCGTTTATACTTTGTTGCAACTGGAAACAGTCAAACTAGATGTCTCTACGGTCCAAAATTTCCAGGCCCCGTCCAGTCCCGTCCACAGAAAAAAATGTTTGGCCCGGCCCGTAGAAAAATAATCAACTACCCGCCCCGGTATAAAATCTAAAAGCTCATCCCGTACAAAAAAATTACTGGTCCGGGCCGGTAGAAAAACTTTAAAATTCAGGCCAATCCCGTCTTGGCCCGACCCCCCCCCCCCCCCCAAAAAAAAAAAAAAGTTAAAATCTAGGTATTTAAAACTAGAAAACATGTTTTTTACGTCGATAGGATTAAAAATTGTTTCGTACGAGGAGTTCTGACTAAAAATACTTATTTTATCATTTTTTCTTTTCATTTTTTATAATCTTTATTTTTAAAAAAACATCGTGTGCTGCGATATTTATTTTTTTTAATGAATCACTATCTGTATGTAAATGATTCAGTTAACATTAATATCGTTAATCCATATTCTATGTATTTGAGGCTTAAGAATCTAATAACTACTATACCAGTGGTGGAAAATTGGCGCAGAGGCGGAGCCTATTGACACCACTAAATTTTTATGGTATTATTCAGTTTAATAAAAACTCAGAAATTTGATCATTAGATAAGAGGCAAAATACTACTATAATTTAGTGGTGTCAATAGGCTCCACCTCTGCGCCAATTTTCCACCACTGCTATACAGTAAAATCACCTAAGACGAAATTGCTTAGGAAATAAAAAATATACTTTATAGACAAGTTCCCTTCTTAGCAGTTTTAAATGTATTATATACTTTTCTTCACATATTATTATATTCATTTTTCATGTATCAACACATTTTTAGTTTAAGACAGGATTCCGTCATATACGGGTTCTTTTTCACAAGTTTTATTGTATTTAAATTTTATTGCCTAGAAATTGCTATTCTTTAAAAAGAATAAATTCTAAATTTTAGTTGTACAATAATGGCAATTAAAAAATATATGTATTTTTTGCAAAAAGTTTTGGGCCGGAACAAATTTTACTGATTTTTGCACGGATCAGACCAGGCCAAGACAATAATTTTCATACGGGGTGGGTCGAGACCGGTACTTAAAATGTCGGCCCTTACAAATCTTGGAAGAATGAAGCCAGTCACGGATCAGAACTGAAAAATTAAGCTGAGCTCGGCACAATCTTTTAGAAAAAAGATAGGCCCTAGCCCGGTCTGCAAAGAGCAATGCCTAGGCCTGGCCCAAAGCCTTAAAAAAAGTAAGGCCCGATTCGACCCCCAGCGTTGCGAAAAATTGGTCCTAGCCCTGCCCTCGGGTTGGGCCAGTGCACACCTCTAAGCCAAACTGTAAAATTTAGAAATATTCTTGTTTAATACCGTAACATGTCTATTTTTTTTTAATTGGGAGTGGAAGGTTTTGAGGTGTTATTTTTTTAATATATATCAAGTTTTAAAGGTTTAAATTTTCTGTGCTGAAAACAAAACGGGAAACGGGTTTTTTTTTTTTTTTTTTTTTTTTTTTTTTTCGTGTGTGTGTGTGCGCGATCGTGCGCGCGGAGTGTGGGTAAGTGAATTTTACTGCTGACAAGGACAAGAATCCATCAAAATATCCGAAATCCTCCCCAATCACAACATTTTTAATTCTTAGATCTCTTCTTCATTGATTCTTTTAGGATTCCGTACTTAAAAAGTGAAAACGGAGCTATTATAAGTTGATAGTGTTAAAAAATTTATAGATTAAAAGCTATTCACAAATATCTTTCGAAAAAAAAAGGACTAATTTAGTTATTTGATTTTTTTTTCTTTTATGCGTGTGTGTATGTGTATCGTTTGGATATTGTTGGAAAGACCTCGTAACACCGAAATCAAAAATATATTTGTTCTAATTTTAGATACTGTCAAAAATATGATACAAAAATAAGTACCCCACCCCCCCACCCCCTCCAGCCTATTTCCGATTCCACTATAACTAAAATTATGAAAAAAAAAATAATCTAGGGGCAATAGTAGTTTATTCAAACTTTGCTGGAAAATTATAGCGATTATCCTCGGTCACATAGTTTAGGCGGAAACCGCATTTTTCCTTACACACAAACTTTAATTTGCGGGGCTCAGCGGCAGTATTTTTAACTACAAAGTTATAAAACTGACAGGCCTAACTATTGTGGCGATTTGGAATCAAATAGCGTTTTCCATTTGTTTACATAAATAAATTGCTTATCAAGAAAAATACGATTTTTGTCACGTAACGACAAGTTTTTCTCTTTTCCCCGTGCTATCGTGTACCGAACTTCGTTTAAAACTTCAACTTAGACAGCAGTTTTTGCAGGATATTTTGGCAAAAAAAAAAAAAAAAAGGAAAATGCCATTCGATTACTTAGTTCCTGAATAAGAACACCTGTAAATTTTACGCTTTTCCGAACAAAAAATAATTCAATAATCAGTCGCCCGTCCACCCGGAGGGGGGGGGGGCAGTAAGTTTTAAAAAGTTCTTTTTTTCTCATGTTTATAGTTTTTGATTTACTCCCTTTTAAAATTTTATTTTTAAAACCATGATAATATATTGAGATATGTCCATAGAGAGACACACACAGCCTAGTTGTTTACGAAAAAAAAGGGGGGGGAGCGACAGGATTCCGAAAATATCTTCCATACCTGGGTTTAAATAAGGAACGTTAAAAAAATCGATTGGCTAAACTTTAAAAAATATATATGTAAATTATATGCATTTAATATTACCTGCGAACATTTTTATTTATAAAACGGAATTAAAATAACATTATATACGCAAACAAATAAATAATAATTCACTTTTATCTAAAATACATCTAAAATAAATTCAGTAACTTAGAATACTTTAAACAACCTGCTACTATAGTAGAATTTTATTTCTCTTTCTTCTAAGTTTTTTTTTTTAATATTGCATGATATGAAAACAGATGAAAATATTCCCCTAACTAGTCCTACTTCTTTTTTTGCCAAAAAATACAAAGGTAACATCTGCTTTTTTTTTTTTTTTAAATCTTCTTTCCCCTAAGCATATCGTAAATTCAACTAATCTTTAACAAAATATCCTACTGCCCGCCCCCTTGTCTCTGTCCCTCCCTCTCCTTTCATTCATACCGTCATCTTCCTAAACATACATCTACACTGTTTTCTCTTTTCCCAAAATCACCAATACATAATCAAACCGAGATTTCCGTTCTCTGCTAAACAACCCAGCCCTGATTCGAAGAGTTGAAATCTGATACTGAGTGGAAAGAGTGGTTTTCGAAGAATCGAAAATCCCCTCCTCAACTCTCGACTCTTACGCTCGTATTCATGAATAACTTCGACCGAGGGTTAAACCGCGGGTTCAGTAACCCCAGGTTGGTATTTTCAACCGGGAGTTGAAAACTCGTATTCACCGTTTACTTCGGATGAAAAGTTACCCAACTCGGGGTTTCTCGACCTAGGTTGAACGAAATGTGTTTATTGGTTAAAAAAATCACATGCCTTGTTCGGTTTCGCATCGAGACTTCGTTTGTGCATGTTTTGGAAGAAAAACGCCAATTAAAAAAAAAAAAAAAAGAAAGAAAGAAAGATTCAATGTAGTGTGTTTTTTTTTTGTTTTTTTTTCCACAAAATGTATGGACAAAATAAAAACCTGTAATCATTAAAAATGAATCAACTTAATTTTTCTTGAGTTTTAATATTTTTTAAACAATTGTTTTTTTTTTTAAATTTATTAATGAGTTAGGTTAATGATATGAAACGTGTCAACTGCTAAAATAAATGTTAAAAGGTTCTTTTTCAAAATAAATTTTCGCATAGTTGCTAAAAAATGAACTTGATTTGGGCCAAAACTAATGAAACTTGATTTGAATAAAAACTAAAATTTTATTTCAACAGCAATTAAGATGATTTCTATTATTAATAGCTCTAGTTAGCAATTAAACAATTTCTGATAATGAAAATATTAAAATGAAGAAAAAAGGAAAAAAATTATGAAAGTAGTCTGTTGAACTTTATATATACTATTTCTTTTATTAGTATAGATGGTATCCCAGATATGTTTAATTCTAATTAAATTAGATAGTAATTAATATTCCAGGTTGACAGGAAAAAGTAGTGAAATAATATTAACAGAACTGCAGAAAAAGCGGAACAGGTGATCCTAGCGGTGCCCTGGCACCAGGTACCAAGCCGCAGAGGCGCTCCATAGGCGCATATAGTTATCACTTCCGAGCGATTGATAAACATTTTTTCATTAAACTAGTCGCTAAATAAAACTCTATACTTCCTTTAAGTTTAAACTGTGTGCAGTGGAGATATTTTATAAGATATTATTTAAAGGAACACAAATATTTTAAACTTTTTAAGACTACTAGTGTATAGTGTATGAATTTCCATTCAACACATATAATCGAATAAGGACTTTCCTAAATCATGATAAATGTATTCTGAATACTATCTGGACAAATAAATGTGAAATATTACAGAAAGTTGAATTTTTATCGACCAGCTTTTAGGACCTATCCCCACCCCTACCCCTCCAGCCATATGTATGAGAATTTTTCTATTATCACATTTACAAGATCAAAGCTATTCACTCGATTATCTTTGACTATTTTTTGATAAATTAGCCTAATAATTACGAAATATTATTACATGCACGAAGACACTTGTTTTTGGTTGCAGTGTTGCATTTGAAAAAATGTATTTATTTAGAAAATGTTATTTTATTTTCTATATTTTTTCCAGCTTCTTAATTTCATATTTTTAATTCATTTAGATATCACTTCATTAGATGTAATAAGAATCTCCTTTAGAATAGAAATTAAAAGTGGGATTCCTTTTTTTTTTTTTTTTTTTGATGACTGATTAATGATAGATTTCTAGACTAAATAGGCAGAGTAATGATAGTTTGTAATCTAACAAAACAACTCAAATTAATTATTAATAATTTCATATAATTTTACATTAGCTAATAAATAAAATAGCTGTCTGTTGTAGTAGAATCAGTGGAGAAAAACAAGTTCCCATTTGTACCACCCTACCCATTCCCTCTATTTTTTTTCTCTTTTTTGGTGTCATTCTTTAATTTAAATAAATTAAACGTTTCTCAAGATGCTGTGTAAGATATAGAAATAAAAAGAAAGTTTAAAGTACATATTACCAAAAATAGAAGAATATATGTAATCTCATACATACACATATATATATTATCTATATATTTTTTGACTGGTTTATTTATATATATACATTATATCTCCTTCATTACATGTTGAATTGTTTGCTTTCATAAATACTCATGATCACGAAGAATTCATTTACCTTAAAAATAGTCATTATTACTACAAGGGCTGATAAAAAATATTTTTGTGTGGGGTTATTTTAAAAAGGGAATTTTTTTTTCAACTTTTTATTTATTTATTTTAATTTAGCCGTCAATTAAGAAGCAAAAATTATAAGTGATCTCTAAAAAAAGTCACTATTTCAGGAGGTAACATTGAAAAGTTATTCATTTTAGGATTTATTATTACTATTATTATTTTCGTATAAAATAGTACTAATGCAATATTTTATATTATGTATAGTTTTGAAATTAAAATACAGTTGAAAAATAAATGCAATAAAAATAAATATTTCAAATTCCACAAAAATTGGGAAACATACGTAGAAGTTTACAAACAGTCGTAAAAAAAAAAAAAAAAAAGGTAATAAAACTCAAATTGTTTAAATTTTAAGTTAAAATATCTAATTTATAGATCTGATTTATATTTATCTCAGTTTGTACATAAACAATAATATATCTTTTACACAATAGACCCAAAATTTAATTTTAAAACATTCTATAAGTACTGATCAAAAATCTACAGAGAATCTATGGATATTCTAAGATAATCTGTGTATTTCTTTACTTAAACAAAAATGCAAATTAGCCTGAGTCTCACATTTTAATTAGAACTTATGCAAGTATGGCGTTTATTTCGGTCCTGTTAAAATACATTTGTGAATTTTTTAACATCAAAATTGCAAAAAATAAATGATCTTAAACGCGACAGTTGTTACTTTAAAACAAATTATTCGGCTGTTTAAGTAATATTGGCTATTTTTAAGGCAAATAAATTTTTCGCGACCACGCGTATTTGTGTAAACAAACAATTAAACATGTATTCAATATATAGAGGCTATATACATAAATATAAACAAATCAGATAAAAATATTGAAGATAATTACATATATATGAGATTACATACCTTTGGATAATGTTATTCCGTTTTATTTAATAGTAGAACTTCTATGTTTTACACAGCACCTTCTTCTATCAACACGTCTGCCGCCATTGTAAAATGGCGGTCCTCTCACTCTCACCGCTTGTTTTTCGTTAAATACGCATGCTCGGTTGAAAAATCCTGGGTTGAACTTGCAGTAGACCAAGGTTGGGTTTACTGAACCCGGCGTTAAATTTTAACCTCGAACCGGTTCAGTGGGGTTGACGGTGAATGCCATTTGAGTTTTCAACCCGGGTTTTCAGCATAACTCCGGGTCGAAGTTATTCGTGAATACGAGCGTAAGTCCGACACTGTGTTAAACTCGTCCAACCACTCTTTGAGTGAGCCGACTTCGACTCTTCGACTCCGAATCCCAAACTGAGTGGAAATTAAAGTTCGACTCTTTTTAGTCGAGGCAATTCACTATCCAGGAGTCGAGAGTTCGACTCACAGATTTTGAGTCGACTCTTCGACTCTTCGGCCAACTCTAGCCTGCGATGGCTAGCAAAATATGCGGCACATACTAGGCTCAAAACTTTTGTGAGGAAAGTCAAAGGCCTCTCCTGATGTACCTCAGCTTCAGAATTTTAAATTTCTAATAATTAGTTGAGAAATTAGTTAAAAACCCCAAATAAAAAGGAAGGAAAAGTATTCATAATTCAACAAAAGCATAGATTTTTATAAAACCGCAGAATATTTCCTCCAAATTTTTGAAGAGAGGGCGAGGGAACAGAAAACAGCACTGCCATGGCGATAAATGTACTACACTTTTTCATAACGGACTGTGTCTTAAATTCTGCTGGGCCTAAAAACTCAAAATTGCAGTGTTAAATTCAGCTAAAACTTAAAAGGCACCAACGGTTTATTATAAAATAGCCTACGGTCCAGTTACCCTAGCTTACCTGACATTTTTATAGTGCGTGCATTAAAAAATTGTAAAGCTTGAAAACAAGAATTTTAACCATCACAGTAGCCTCATTCTTGTAAGCAGGTGGAAAGGCAATTAAAAAAAAAAAAAAAAAAAAAAAAAACCCTTATTTTAAAAGTAATATTTCCATCAGGTTTCGAAAGGCGTGCCTTACTTACATCATTGATATATGATTAAATGCTTTCAAATTTTAAAAATCTTTAAAATAATAACTGAATAAAATCTTCGCAATATTTTAGGACATCTTCAAAAATTGATGAAAACCTGCACAATATTTTCCATTAACTAAAATCTCAAATATAAATTGCAAAAAATGAAATGTAAGCTAACCGTACAAAACTATAACTGCACAGAAAGCGAGAGAGATAAAATTCAAAATGTCGCCTTACTCATTATACACAAGATCCAGCGATAGTCGGCCTACGGGGATCGTTGGAAAACTTTTTCGACTTGTTCAATATCTAGTACCTTGGCCAGACATTCCAATATAGCTGCCACTGCTTGTTTAGGTGTTTTGAAATTCTATTTTAAGGGTGCCCGGGGCTCAAAATTCTATTTTCATATTTATAGAGATTTTGTTATGAATTTTTTTTCTGAAATATGTTTTAATATAAATATTGCATGCAAAAAAAATCTGAAAATTTTTAAATCTGTTTTTTTTTTAAATTTAAATTTTAAAATTTTAAACGTATTTAATTTTCTATATAACTCTGGGAATACTCGATTTACAAAATTTTTACACTTTTGAGTACAGAAAATGTGTCATTTTATTTTGTTTTCAGGATTTCTTAAAATATTGATTATGAATTTTATAAAAAAAATTTAAGTATAAAAATGAAATTTTTTTTATCATAGAGTTTTGCATTAATTAGCATATTTTCACAATTATCACTCATAATTAAAAATCCCGAAGACAATCTGTTGGAAAAATAGCATAAAAGCTCCTTGGAAAATTTCATACAAATACCTTGCAAGGAACTTAGATATATCCTTTTAAATTTGACAAATCGTGAAAAAGTCATTCCGAGGTAAACGAAGTTAAAGTTCTTGTCAAAGGGTAGCTGACGCATCGCTTATCTAGGATCTCTACGCTTCTCAAGGCAAAAGGTGTTAAATATCTGGATCTAATGAAGATAAAAGAATGCGGTTTGTGGTATTTAACGCTAAAAATTCGGTAATATTTTTTCAGCCAATCAAATTTAGTTATTTATTTATTTATTATTATTTTTTTTTTAGAACTTTTACACCCGGACCTCCTTAAATTATAATACAAAAAATTAAAAACCTGTCTTTTAAAAAGAAAATAATTATTGCAAACTCTAATAATTAGGATTTTTTTATTATTATTATTATCATTATTATTATTATTATTTGGAAAAATGGTTATTGTCCTCTGTCAGGGAAGGAAATCAAAAACATATCTGAGGCTTTTTATTGGTTGAATCCGCATTTTATTCGTTTTCTGATTGGTCTATACAGTAATCTGTATTTTCCCTTAATTTCTAGAGATGGATGCTTCTGTTGCCACTATGACAAAAAAGTGTTAAAAACTACAAAAAATTTTTTTTAATAACTCAGAAACAAATTGAGATACAGCTTTCAAACAAATAGCATTTAAAAGTACATTTTTTTCTCTAAACGACGATATAAAAAGTAATATTGTGGGATGTTTAGAAGTTTAAAAATGAAATTTCATTTAAAATTGGTCCAGTAATATTAATGTTTAATCCATGGCGCACGTAATGTATGACCAGCTCCGTAGAAGTTTAAAAATTTACAGTGCCGAAAATTGTAAAACTGAATTTTTTTTTTAAATTTGTCCATGATGGGTCCAGGAATGTTAATGATTAATTCATGGCGTACGTAATGTATGATCAACTCCGTGGGATTTTTTATGTCTTAAAAATTTTAGTCCTAGAAAAAATCATTTTCCAAATGATCATTGTAATTTGTTAAATTGCTTTTTTTTTTTTTTTTTGCTTACTCCATTAACATTCTCTCCCCCCCCCCTCCCCCCTGTCTCGATAATTTAATAATTGTATATCTTTGAAATTCAGCATTTAAAAATTTTATATCATATCTAATAATTAAAACATTCATCTTGTGATAATGATCATATTTATTTTTAACAAGTCTTCATAAATATTTTATTAAATATTGATATCGTAATCGTTAAATTTATTTGAAAATTATTATTTTGTTTCAATTATAAGCTTTAATTAAGGCCTGATTCTAAATACAATTAAAAAAATGTATCTTTTACTTTTTGTAGGGTATCCGTGATAGTAGGTGTGCATTACTGGAGTTTTGGGCGTCCATAACTGGAATTCGAGATGTTTTGATTTTTTCTTCTGTTAGTATAGTTACATGTTAATTCACAGTGAGGGAATGTAACTATGAAATTGGTTAAATATTGTTGATAGATTAATATAATGTTTTAAAAATGGAACATAATAAATATAACTATTAATTAAAAAATAATATATAAATGAATTTTTTACGAGTCTCCATTACTGGTACGTTTACCCAACATTAACTTTATTTATTTTTAATATTATTATTTTCACTGTGGCAAATATATTTCTTAATTTAATCCACTACTTTTATATTTTGCATTAACAACCATTTACGTTTTTCTTAGAATTTTAGAATGGTTATTTAGAACGTTTTTGGAACGCTTTTCGCAAATTCCACCCCTTTTAAATTATTATTTTATTTTTATTTATTTATTTATTTTTTTTTTTTTTACTGTTCTTAGAGAGCAATTACATGTTATACTAGGGCGATTCTCAAAAGGTGGGTACTGGACACACATCATAACTTTAAGCCTTTCAAACATAACTTTAATTATCATTGACTTTATTTTATTTTATTTTATTTTTTACACTGAGTTTTTAATTCTATTCAGAGACAGAAAATGTCATAATTTATTGAAAAAGCTTTGTATAAATATCTTAAAATTTTATTATTTTATGCTAAAGAAGCCAATTTCGGACATTCATAACGTTAACTGCTCCAATGTACCACCAAGAAAAAGAGTTTTAACTTTTTTCCAGGTGGTTCTAATGTCAAACAACGAATGCATAAAAGAAACGGATGCTTATTTGATAATTTCGTCAACCCCTTCGGGACGGGAGCCTTTTACGAAATTTTTAATCTTTTGTCACGGCTTTTTAAAAACATAAATTTGTGTCTTCTTGAATCGAGAAAATGCGCTGATTAAACAAGGCAAATTTTACAGTAAAATTTTACTGGTACTTAATACTAAAAGCAAGGATTCTGAGCGCTTCATGCGGCACGTATACGTGTCGCTCGTCCCCAAGGGGTTAAGAGATGGCAGGCTTATTTATAACTTTTTTGAAGATAGAAGGACTTTTCTATAAAGAATTTTTCTGTATTTTGTTATGTCCGAAAGTAACGTACATAACAAAACATTTGATTTTATTATTATTATTACTGGATAACAAAAAGTTAATTATACATATATATATGTATACACATACAATTACTACATTCTTAGTCTTAAGAATTTTTTAAATACTAAGCGCAACGTCCAAAATCTGTAACGTACGTGCGAAAAAATGTCCAAAATTTGTAACGTACACAACTGCTAATTAAATGCTTAAATAATTAATTTACCAGAATAGTTGCTGTCTTTTAATGTTTGTGTATAGTTTTGTAGACATACTGTTAAAAATATTTATATATTATATTTATAGACAAAATTTTAAAAAATTGATCTTAAATTTGAAAATTTTAAAAATTACATATAGTTAACGTTTAATGATCCCACCTTTTGAGAATCCCCCACTAAGTAACTAGCAAAACCCTCGGCTTTGTTCGCGTAACAGTTGAAATATATCAAGTGATATTTGTATGTCTAATTTTTATTAGAAGAAATTATACCTACTTTTAGGAATAATTAAAAAATTACTAATTAAGCCACAGTTTGACTAAATTTCATTATTATTCTGCATTACGCAAAAATGAGACTCAAATTAATAGGACGAAATAAAACTAATTATAAATAAATGATAATTTGCAAAAAGTATGTTGAAGCTTTTATGCTTATTTCGTACGCTCATTTCAGTATTCATTTGAAATTTTGAATTTTTTAGAAATTGTTCTTAGTGCGCATTTACATCTCAAAATTATCCATCATGCCAAATTCCAAGCTTCTTGTCTAATGGCCTACCACCTCTCTGGTGGTTATGGAACTAACATAAAGTGTCTGTTTTGAAACAGAGACTATCACCATTAATTTTCCAATATTAATTTTGAAATCGGTTTGGTATTTCTAAATATTCTATAGAAAACGTAATTTAGAAAGTATTTAAAGACTTTTTTAGAACGTTTGCTGTTCCTGCCAACCCCAGGTGGTAGTGACAACGGCATAAAATATAGTCTGTGTAGGATCAGAGACTGTTACTATTGATTCACAACCATTACTTTTGTATTTATTACTAACAGATCCGCCCAGCGATGCCCGGGGTTTGTAAATAATAGACTTAAGCAAAACTCAAGTTTGTATGATTTTATATCTTTTGAAAATCTTTTAAATGAACTACTTGCGGGGGCCCCATTGCCTTCCGCAGCGTCTAGTGTGTTCCCAAGAAACCTCTTTCCGAACAAACTTGGGACCTGGGTCCCCGCTACCTAAAGCAGCGTGCATCGGATGAGCTTCCCATGTGCCGGAGACATTCAAAAACAAAGTTGAGTGATCAATCCTCGAAGTAATCCAGTCCATAGAAACCGAAAAAAGAATGCACCATTAATGTTGGTAATTAAAGTCTAAAATTAAATTTCGTAATACAGAAAGTAGCCGAATTGTCATCTAAGCTAAATGAAACAAATCCCATTGAAATTAGACACTTAGAACCCGAGGAAAGAATACGCCCCCAAGCGGTGGAAGGTTCTCCCTCCTTAAATTTCACAAATTACTTTTAACATTAACACGATATTTAATAAACGGATAAAATCCCATATCTAAAATTACCTTTAAAGTAACGTGATTTCTAATTTACGGCTGCAATGACTAAACGTAAGTTTTTGCAGAAAAAGGATATTAATGTTTCAAAAAGGTTATAACTGAGGTATAAAGAAAGACCGGGCTCTGGGGGCCAGGGATTTAACTGGAATGTATAGTTGGGTATAAGAATTTTTTTGTAGTGTATATTATATAGAGTCAAGTGTCAACTATTTTACATGAAAATGTTGCTTGATGGCTGAATATAAATATTTTTTTTAAATATCGTTGAAGGAAAATTATTTTTAAAAAAATTGTGATTATAATTTTTATAATAAAATCTAATATCAAAAGCAACCGTACAGAGTGAACGTGTTTTTGATTGGTTGGTAAAAGTTGAATTCTTTCTAAGTAAATACTCTACAAAATTAAGGACAATTATCATACAGAATAAAAGATCACGGGCCACTGTTCATCTGACTGAAAACATCGACCCAAGATAATTTTCTCCGGTTTTTATTTTCATTGATCCTTCCTAAACGTTCATCATCCTCTCGTGTATATTTTGTATATATCATTGTAAATATTCCTTTTATTTTTATTTTATTCCTCATATTCTTAACCTTAGATTCTAAAGTGTATTATATATATATAAATGTATAGCGCATTTAAATGGCCAGTTTTTTTGCATCCCCTTCTTTTTTCTAGCGTTATGTTTGTCAGATTTCGGCTATGACACAAATTGTTCTATGTTACATTTCTCCACTAAATGTAAGGAATTGTCTCCGGGCACTCTGACACCAAATCACATCCAAGTATCATACGGAATTAAATGTATAGCGCCTTTAAATGGCCAGTTTTTTTTGCACCCCTTCTTTTTTCTAGCGTTATGTTTGTCAGATTTCGGCTATGACACAAATTGTCCTATGTTACATTTCTCCACTAAATGTAAGGAGTTGTCTCCGAACACTCTGACACCAAATCACATTCAAGTATCATACGGAATTAAATGTATAGCGCCTTTAAGTGGCCAGTTTTTTTGCACCCCTTCTTTTTTCTAGCGTTATGTTTGTCAGATATCGGCTATGACACAAATTGTTCTATGTTACATTTCTCCACTAAATGTAAGGAGTTGTCTCCGGGCACTCTGACACCAAATCTCATACAGGTATCATACGGAATGAGGTTCAAAAGATTCAAGAGCGGATTAAAAATCCTCTGTTTTCCAAGAATTTGGGAAAAGTGTTTCGATACTTCTGAAATTTCCGTTTATTTATTTAAGGAAATTTTCCGTAAACCACTAAAATTATTTGAATTTTCCTTTTTACACTAGCATTTAAACCCAAGCAAACGACGGACAGATTCGAGGTGCCCCCCCCCCTTTTTTTTTCAACTTATAAAAATGGAGTTTAAAATTAAGTAGGACTAATATAATTAAAATGTTGTTCTGAGAAAGTGTATTATTTGAGATTTCTGCACAGAGTATTCCCCCTTCCTTACAATTAATAGCTGTTATTCCTTTTATTCTTAGGCAATTTTCTTTTACGCCCTACTCATTTTAAGTTTACACAAATATGCAGTTCAGAAATTCAGCTTTTATGTTTAAAATGGGTAAAATGATAGTTTTTCATTCATCGAGTACAAGTTATCGTGCTATCATTTGCTTTCCTTTTGAATGGAGACCTCGTTAAAAATTCCAGAAACAGTACTTTCACACTATACGTCAGAAATGAAGATTTTTTTCCTAAATACTTAATCCTGTGCGAATCTGTAATGAAAGATTTCTGAAAAACTTGTTTACTTTGAGAATTTTGCATCATTAAAAGAAATCAACAAAAATGTCTTATAAAATGGAATAAGTTTTGTGAAAATAATCAAATGTTCAACGTCAAACGAATAGCGGATACCACCACAGAGGATGTTTGTAACGAAATTTCTATTTGAATATTGCTATACATAGAAAAAAATGGATATCACTGAAAATTCTCCACGATGTGAATAAAACAGAGAAAAAGACTATTCTTGATCTTCTTTTTCAAATTGAATAAAAACACTTTTAATTCTTTAACCTGTATTCATCATTGTCCGGTAAATTTATGGATTCTGAGTAACTCTATCCCAAATATATTTTTATGTGCTCTTTATGTATTTGTACATTTACAATTGAACATATTTATATGGATTCCGATAGCTCAATTTTGAGATGAATATTATATAGAATACTATAAAAAATACTGAATGCTCACTGAAAAAATTAAAACATTGTTTAAAATATCATTGAAAGAAAATTACATAATAAAAAAAAATGTATAATTATAATTTATATATTGGAATCAAGAAACTGTGCAGAGTGAGCGATAATAAGAGTTGAAATTCTTCAACGTAAATTACAAAATCAAGGCCGATCATCATACGGAATAAACATCAAAAGATTCAACAACGGGTTAAAAATTCCCTGTTTTCCAAAATTTGGAGAGAGTGTTCCCACATTTCTGAAATTTCCCTTTATTTAAGTCTGCTAGTCAGTCAATTTCCGAATTCCCATCGATGATGTTAAGTCTCTGGTCGTGCGATGCATTGGTATATTTAACATATCTCCTCTAGAAATCAATATTTTTAACTTCGTTTTACTACATATTCCTCTTGAAGAATGTCTCCATTATCTTTAACTGTTGAAATACTACTAAAATATATAGGGTGATCGAGCCAGTAGTTGATCAAATAAGGTCGGTGCTACGCCGTTTTTATTATATTTCCTTCCTTTCAAGTTTTAGAAGATAATTGCTGCATCTCTTAATGAATGTTCTATAATAAGCAAAAATGAAATCTGGTGAAATTAAATAGCAACAAAATTATAAGTAAATAGTTTCTTTGCAATTTTCCCAGTAGCAATCGAAGAAATCTCTCGAAAATTCAAAAATTAATCTATAAAATATCTTTTTTAAGCTGTGGTTAACAATAATTCATATAAAATTATTATTTGATATACGCAAGATGAAAGTGGATTATTTTAACTTATCGTAATTGTTTCAAACTAATCAAAAACTAAATATTTAGAATTTCTAATAAAATAATTCATAAGGCAGCTGACAACAATGTGACAACAGGTGCTCCAACATTCAAACAAAAATATTATGTCTAGTGCCACGTGTAAAACTCATTTCTGCCAGAAATGGCGTAATATTTCAAAAATTTGATCAATTATTGGAGGGGTATCAACTACTAGCGCGGTCACCCAATTTAATTTCACGTGAAGCGTTAAAATCTTACTCAATTCGTCCCCTTTTAACACCTAAAATTTAAAATTGAGCCTACAATTTTGAAATTAATTAAAAAATAAACATATTTTAAGAAGAGAAGAGAAGAAAAAAGTCCTTCCGGCCAGTGCCGGGAGGAAGAGGTAGCTTTCATATTCCTTATTTTAAAAAAGCCAACTTATATTATACAAACACACGAAGCTCAATTAAGTGGAAACCGAATGTAGGAGATTCAATACTAATTTTTATCAATACTAAATCATTATGAATGAGAATTTCGCGAAATTAGTCAGCTGTATCCAAGCTGCTTTTATTTAAAGTAACTTATATTTGGCTGCCAAATTCGGCGATTTCTTAAAGTGCCTGCCATTTTAAGACAACATGGTGGATGAGGCTAACCAGTGAACTTGGTCGAGACCTTAGTAATTGCTGTGCACATGCTCACTCACATCGGAATCGGTTGATATATACGAGCGCTGTCGCAGGCAAAGAATTAGATTTTTCAAAATGTCACCCACGTTAGAAATTGAAACTGCTATATCTAAGACATTTTTTAAGATAAAGACAAACAAAAAATGCTCCTGAATCCTTATATCAAGGTCAAATACTTAAGAAAGAAACCTTTTTCAATTTCTAATTTTTTTGCATCTCACTTTAAATATATATTTTTTTATTTAATGGCCGCCATTTTGAAACAAGATGGCTGATGAAGCTGGCCAGCGAACTTGGTCGAGTTATTGATGTATACAATCCACATGCCTTCTTCCATCGAAATAGGCGAATACGTGTGGTATCGCGTGACAAATACAAGATCGTTTCAAAGTGTTAGCCGTGATAGAAATTCAAAGTGCTATAATTCAACCACTTTTTAAGATAAAAACAACAGAACAAATTTTCAGAAACAAAAACTGCTCCAGAATCGTTGTATCAAGGCAAATCACATAAAAAAAATCTTTTTTATTTTCCAATTTTTTAATACCTCATTTTAAATTTTAAATTACATTTTTTTTAAAAAATGGCAACCCTTTTGAAACAAGATGGCGAATGAAGCTGGCCAACGAACTCGGTCGAGACATTGGTATACTATGTACAGACCAAGCTACATTCAAATCGGTTGATAAATACGCCTGTTATCGCGTGACAAAAATCAGGTCGTTTTAAAATGTCAGCCACAAAGGAAATTCAAAATGTTATAACTCAGCCATTTTTTTAGATATAGACGAAACAAAACTTGTTCCGGAATCTTTGTATTAAGGTCAAACACATACGAAAAAAATCTTTTTCATTTTTCAATTTTTTAGCATCTCATTTTAAATTAAAATTTTTTTAATTTTTTTTAAATGGCCGCCATTTTGAAACAAGATGGCGGATGAAGTTGGCCAACGAATTCGGTTGAGTTATTTGTATGTACTATGTACACACCAAGGTACATCCAAATCGGTTCATAAATACGTCTGTTATCACGTGGCAAATATCAGGACGTTTCAAAATATCAGCCACGCTAGAAATTCAAAATGCTATAACTCAGCCATTTTTTAAGATATAGACGAAACAAAAACTGCTCCCGAATCTTTTTATCAAGGTCAAACACATAAAAAAAAATATTTTTTCAATTTTCAATTTTTTGGTACCACATTTCAAATTAAAAATTTTTTTTAAATTTTAAATGGCCGCCATTTTTAAACAAGATGGCGGATGAAGCTGGCCAACGAACTCGGTCGAGACATTGGTCTGTACTATGTATAAACGAAGTTACATCCAAATCGGTTCATAAATACGCCTTTTATCGCGTGACAAAATTCAGGATGTTTCAAAATGTCAGCTTCGCTAGAAATTCAAAATGCTATAACTCAGCCATTTTTTAAGATATAGACGAAACAAAAACTGCTACGGAGTCTTTGTATAATGGTCAAATACATAAGAAAAAAATATTTTTCCATTTTCAATTTTTTGGTACCACATTTCAAATTTTAAATTTTTTTAAATGGCCGCCATTTCGAAACAAAATGGCGGATGAAGCTGGCCAACGAACTCGGTCGAGACATTGGTATGTACTATGTACACACCGAATTACATTCAAATCGGTTCATAAATACGAGAGTTACAGTGTGACATAGGTCAGATATATATATATATATTGATATATATATATATATATCGATATATATATATATATATTGATATATATATATATATATATATATCAATTTTGAACGGAGGGTGGTTTCGGGGTCTGGGGGTCATGATCGATGAAAATATACCAAAATTTTTTGAAATCGCTTTCCTCCGAACGGCTGATATAGGTAGCTTTTTGTAAAGAAAGCTACCTAAAATGAGTGGAAAATATTAATTTCCGGATGAGATGTTTTAAATATACGAATGCATCCTACGCCAAAGCCGCCTTAAGACTACAAGCCAAACACAAGGTTTCGCGACGTCACGATGCGGGGCTTACGCCAGCCGTTGAGAGCACAGCGTTATATAAAACATATCAATTCTTTCCTCTACATTCCAACTTATTATCACAGCATAGGGGAAAAAATATATATTTATAGTTTAAAGACGCTAATTAAATGCTTTTCATTCAATTTTAATCACTCAAACAGTAATAATAAAGATAACGCAAGAACAATATTTATGAAGTAATATCACTGTGTCAATGAAAATGTGCATCAGAATTACAGTTATATTAAAGAAAATTCGTTCGTTAATGAAAAACAAATCACAAGTATTAAATTTATTTTAGTGGACAGTTTGTATTATTTATTCTACTTTGAAATTTAGAAACAATATCAATTATCTATTTGGTATATATTCAAAAACAAGACATTATACATTATTACATATATATATATATATATATATATATATAAATTTGCAGTTTAAACACATAAATTGAATTATTTTACTTTCAACTATTTCAAAATAAATAAATAACAATAAGTGTGCCAATCAAAACCCACATCTAAAAATTAAATTAAAGTGGATGAAAAGTGAATGTTAAATGAAAACAAATTCAAGTTGTGTTCTATTTTTATTAGGTAGCTTTCTTTACAAAAAAGCTACCTATTGCAGCCGTTCGGAGGAAAGCGATTTCAAAAAATTTTGGTATATTTTCATCGATCATGACCCCCAGACCCCGAAACCACCCTCCGTTCAAAATTGATATATATATATATATATATATATATATATATATATATGACCTATGTCACACTGTAACTCCCGTAATTATTAACCGATTTCGATGTAATTCGGTGTGTACATAGTACATACCAATGTCTCGACCGAGTTCGTTGGCCAGCTTCATCTGCCGTTTTGTTTCAAAATGGCGGCCATTTAAAATTTTTTAAAAAATTTAAAAATTGAAATGTGGTACCAAAAAATTAAAAATGGAAAAATATTTTTTTCTTATGTATTTGACCTTTATACAAAGATTCCGGAGCAGTTTTTGTTTCGTCTATATCTTAAAAAATGGCTGAGTTATAGCATTTTGAATTTCTAGCGTGGCTGACATTTTGAAACGTCCTGAATTTTGTCACGCGATAAAAGGCGTATTTATGAACCGATTTGGATGTAACTTCGTTTATACATAGTACATACCAATGTCTCGACCGGGTTCGTTAGCCAGCTTCACCCGCCATCTTGTTTAAAAATGGCGGCCATTTAAATTTTTAAGAAAAATTTAAATTTGAAATGTGGTACCAAAAATTGAAATTTGAAAAAATATTTTCTTCTTATGTGTTTGAACTTGATAAAAAGATTCGGGAGCAGTTTTTGTTTCGTCTATATCTCAAGAAATGGCTGAGTTATAGCATTTTGAATTTCTAGTGTGGCTGACATTTTAAAACGTCCTGATTTTTCTCACGTAATAACAGGCGTATTTATGAACCGACTTGGATGTACCTTGGTGTGTACATAGTACATACAAATATCTCGACCGAGTTCGTTGGCCGCCATCTTGTTTCAAAATGGCGGCCATTTAAAAAAATAAAAAAATAAAAAAATTTAAATGAGATACCAAAAAATTGGAAAATGAAAAAGATTTTTTTGTATGTGTTTGACCTTAATACAAAGATTCCGGAACAGTTTTTCTTTCGTCTATATCTAAAAAAAAATGGCTGAGTAATAGCATTTTGAATTTCTCTTGTGGCTGACATTTTAAAACGACCTGATTTTTGTCACGCGATAACAGGCGTATTTATGAACCTATTTTGATGTAACTTGGTCTGTACATAGTACATACCAATGTCTCGACCGAGTTCGTTGGCCAGCTTCATTCGCCATCTTGTTTCAAAAGGGTTGCCATTTAAAAAAATTTAAATTTAAAATTCAAAATGAGGTATTAAAAAATTGGAAAATGAAAAAGATTTTTTTTATGTGTTTGGCCTTGATACAAAGATTCCGGAGCAGTTTTTGTTTCTGAAAATTTGTTCTTTTGTTGATATCTTAAAAAATGGTTGATTTATAGCACTTTGAATTTCTAGCATGGCTAACATTTTGAAACTATCTTGTATTTGTCACGCGATAACACACGTATTCACCTATTTCGATGTAAGAAGGCATGTGGATAGTATACATCAACACCTCGACCAAGTTCGCTGGCCAGATTCATCAGCCATCTTGTTTCAAAATGGCGGCCATTAAATTAAAAAATATATATATATCTAAAGTGAGGTGCAAAAAAATTAGAAATTGAAAAAGGTTTCTTTCTTAACTATTTGATCTTGATATAAGGATTCAGGAGCATTTTTTGTTTGTCTTTACCTTAAAAAATGGCTCAGATATAGCAGTTTCAATTTCTATTGTGTATGACATTTTGAAAAATCTGATTTTTTGCATGCGACAGCACTCCTATATATATACCGATTCCGATGTGAGTGAGCATGTGCACAGCAATTACTAAGGTCTCGACCAAGTTCACTGCTTAGCCTCATCCACCATGTTGTCTTAAAATGACAGGCACTTTAATAAATTGCCGAATTTGGCAGCCAAATATAAGTTACTTTAAAGAAAAGCAGCTTGGATAAAGCTGACTAATTTCGCGAAATTCTCATTCATTATATTGATAAAAATTAGTATTGAATCTCCTATATTCGGTTTCCACTAAATTGAGCTTCGTGTGTTTGCATGATATAAGTTGGCTTTTTTTAAATAAGGATTATTAAAGCTACCTCTTCCTCCCGGCACTGGCCGGAAGGACTTTTTTTAATCGGGCTTGAAATTATACAGTAAATATCCTATTAAATTTAAGTGATTTGAAACCTGCATATAATAAATAGTAAAATTAAAGTATACATGAAATTAAGTATTCTTATAAATAAATTTTCGTACTGTAAACTTTACTTAACAGAAATGGGTAATTTTCACATAAAATCCATTAAATTAAAAATTATAAATCTGTCATAATACTAAAACAACATAAGTTCATGAAACAGAAGATTATTATTTAGTTTTGTATTAGTTTGATATATTATGCAAGGTACAAGCAATGGATTTTTTAAAAAGTGTATTGACATATGAAGAGAAAAATAAAAGAAAGAAAGAAAACACTTTCATCAATTGGAATTAAAATATTCCTAATTTATGTTCATTTTCCTCGAATGTTTAGGTAATAGCTGATATAAAAAAACATTGAAAAACCCAAAAACCTTCCACGAAAATATTTCATTTCCAAAATAATGTTGTGTGGGTTCTTAAATGTTTGTTCACATCTTTTAAGCTTATAATCAATTTTTATGAGATGAAAAGTATTTCCTGACTAGATCGAAAAGTAAATTTATAATTATAGAACAGTAATTTTATTTATTGTTATTTTTAATTAAACATTAAAATGTATATGAAAACACATAGCATTTTTTCGAAGAAGGGGTGGGGGGTGGGGGGCAACTACTGTTTTGCATAAGGGTGCTAACAACCCTTCCTCTAGTCTTGTAAATAAATTGTTTACAGTTGTGGCAAAAATAGAAAGATTCAAAAGCATTATCCCCATAGCTCTATTTACACAGTACATAAGCATTTATAATTTAACAAAAAATTATAAAAAGAACTTTTATTAAGATAACAAAAGTTTAAGATTAAAAAACAACAATAAATTGATACATGTATATCGATCGGGCTTTGCTTTAAAAGAAGTAAACAAGATAAAAATGCTATGTATCCACAGCGACTTTTATGAAAATTTCTAGAGTATTTAAATTTTTAAGTATGAATATATATATATAAATACATAAATTTGTTGTCAAATTAAAGTCCAGCCAATTCTGCATACAAAATAATCCGAGTTACTATTCACACGACAAGTGTTTTTTAATAAATGGGCGCTAATTAAAAGTTACTCTAGTGAATGAGAGGATGGTGTGACAAGATACAAATTAAATGATATAAGTCTTGACACGATTTAGGGATGTTTGTCATTTTAAATTATTGCTCTATGTGGAAAGAAACAGAGCTCAATAATATCGTTTCGTTTTGAGACACGGTATTATTGATGGCATCGCATTAGGATTTGCTAGTTAGTTTCAAAGAAATTAAAAATAAAAGATTTTGAACACAAGAAATAAAACTTGTGCTGATAGCATATAAATATAATTTGAAAATAAAACTTACCTTGAAAAGAATATGTTATTAGGCTCAGTAAAACGCACGTGCACGTGTTTTTTCTAAATAGCAAGATACAAAATTCAAATGTTCTCCGTTGGCAGTTAACTAGCTCCGGGCTGTGACGTCACATGTGGGGGAATGAAGGGCGTGTCTGGCTTGTTGTCTTTAGGCGGCTTTGCCTACGCCCATAGACTTAACATTACGGAGGGGAATTCGGAAAGTGACTGACTAGCAGCTGCATGGAAGTCTTTCGTAAATCACTAGAATTTCTTGAATTTCCCTTCTTATGCTAATAATATTTTAACACCGAGCGGGTAATAGTATTTTAGTATTCGCAATGACACTAATAATTTAACTCCGAACGGCGAAAGTATTCGGGATGGCATGAACAAGTTGTAGAGAATTTTATCGGCATGAAAGAAACAGATCATTTTCTTATAAAAATGTCTCAATAAAATTTAGTAGAACGAGTATAATTAAAATGTTCTTTTCAGTCTTTCGTAAATCACTAGAATTTTTTGAATTTCCCTTCTTATGCTAATAGTATTTTAACACCGAACGGGTAATGGTATTTTAGTATTCGCAATGACACTAATATTATATTTTAACCCCGAACGGCGAAAGTATTCGGGATGGCATGAACAAGTTGTAGAGAATTTTATCGGCATAAAAGAAAACAGATCATTTTCTTATAAAAATGTCTCAATAAAATTTAGTGGAACGAGTATAATTATAATGTTCTTTTCAGAAAGTTTAATGTTTGAAAGAGATTTCTGTAGAGTGTATTCCACCGCCCCCCCTCCCCCAAATTAATAGCTTTTATTCCTTTTTGTTCTTTAGCTTCCACAAAATAAACAACTTTTTTTTTACGCCTTATTCATTTTAATTTTAGGCAGATATGCTGTTCATAAATTCAGCTTTTATGTTTAAAAACTGTAAAATTATATTTTTTTACTCATCGAATAATTACCTGATATTATTTGCTGTCATTTTAAATGGAGGCTCCATTAAAAGTTCCAGAAAGATTACCTTCACATTGTACGTTAGAAATAAAGTTTTTTTTTTTCTAAATACCTCATCCTATGCGAATCACCAATGAAAGATTTCTGAAAAACTTTTTTACTCTGAGAATTTTGTAACATTAAAAGAAATCAACAAAAACTTATTAAGAAATGAAATAAGTATTCTAAAAATATTCAAATAATCATCATCAAAGGAATAAAGGTAAGGTAAGGTAAGGCAAGGTAAGCACCGACCCTGGGAAACCGCTTTTGGCTTGTGGTTAGGTTTGAACCCCGAGCCCAGGGCAGGGAAAACTTCTACTACCTACGGAACCCCAACTCAAAAAAATATTCATTAGTATTATATATAAGTATGCATAGATTTAAGATTTAAAAGTTGTGACATTGAGTATTTATCTTTTTACACTTTTAGATCACAATAATCCACATATTTACAACACTTTGATGCTATTTTCAGGATTCAAGATGCAAACAATGATCTAATCTATGTACAAGTATAAAAATACTACTTTCAATGAATCATATTCAATTACATATTTACAACACTATATTGCTATTTTCAAGATTCAGGATGCAACAATATTTTTGACTTTAAACTGTAATTAAAATAATGATTAATATATTTAAAACATTACACTACAATTAGAATGAAATGTGAATTGTGACTACCATCACCCACATATCCATGACAATTTGATACTTTTTATAAGGTACAAGATGCAATCAGTAATGAATTCAGTAATAGATACCAGTTATAGATACGTTACACTATTATATAAATTTAAGGATTTATAGATGATAGATACTCACATATTTACAACACAATAATGCTATATTCAAGGTATTTGATGTGAACAATAATTAAGATTTTGTACTAAAATGAAAAAGGGAAAAATGAAAAAAGTAAAAGTTGCTATGTACACTATTTACAAAAGAACTGGCATCTGAAAATGACTCAGTCGAAGTTACTTACCAAGATTTTAAAGAATAAAGGATACCACAACAGAGGATGTTTATACTAAGATGATGTGTGAAACAAAATTTCTATTTGAATATTGTTATACATTGCAAAATTACATACCCCTGAAATTTCCCCATGAGGGTATAAAAAAAATAAAAAGACTAATTGTTCAGCATTTTCAAACGAAAGTGTTTTCAGCGCTGGCACCTAAATTTATGATAATACTTTCACTGTCCGGTAAATTTCTGGGGATGAATAACTCCGCCCCAAACATCCATTTATTTCCCCTTTATGCAGTTTTAGGTACGTTCGTAATTATATAACGACGTGGCACCTATAGTCGTCGTTCAGTTCGTCTGTCCGCATATAACAGCCAGGGGCGTAGCTTGAAAATTCTATTGGGGGGGGGGGGGACCTGACTTTGGCGCCCTTTTACAATTTTCATTTCCACCCCCTTCCCCCCCCCCCCATTTCATAATTTCATTTTTCGCCTTTTTTCTATCTTCAATAGAAGAAAGTATTGTAATCTAAATTTTTTTATGCCTGGTTTTCGACGAATTTACACGTTTTAAGGGTCAGAGATCACAAAAAACATGTTTATACAAAATGTCTGTCCGTGTGTCGCCATTGTACCATCGAAAAGTGTATGAAGTTATGCAAAGAATTGAGCCAATTTGTTTTGTATGTTTTTGGCTATGGCAAGCAGGTCCTTATTTCAATATGGAAATATTCTGACGGAAGGGGGCACTGCAATAGCGATTTTTGTCCATTTTCCTTATTGTGCCATCGAAAAGTGTATAAAGTTATCTATAGAATTGAACCAAATTTTATGTGTATGTTTTTGGCTATGGCCAGCAGGTCCTCCTTCAATATGGAAATATTCTGCCGGGAGGGGGCGCCGTAATAGCGATGCCTGTGCCATTTCCATTGTTTTACCATCGAAAAGTGTATGAAGTTATGCATAGAATTCAACCAAATGTTTTATGTATGTTTTTGGCTATGGCAAACAGATCCTCCCTGAATTTAAAAATATTCCGCCTAAAAGGGGTGATAGCGATTGTTGTATAATTTTCTTGATTTTTTGTAGTTCTATTGTCCATTGGCGGTTCGTGCAACGACGGGAACTCTCATCCTGCTAAGCCGGCTATTCGCAAACAGCTGATGTACAAAAGAATAACGAAAAACTATTGATTTTAATAAATATCATGATCGAGATCAACTAGTTTTTACTCCGATTAATTGAATGAAATACAAATTTATGATGAAAATCAAAGTTGGTATAGTATTGAACTGATAATATTGACGTATTAACATATGAGCAACTTTTTGAAATTTAAGCTGTATGAGACAGAAGAAAGTTTTGGGATTGGCACATCCAACTAATTTGATAGTATATTTAGACATTCCTCATTAACTCAAAGCAGTATTTGTAAATAATTAATCTATTATAAGGGTATAGTTGCTACGATGTACCGTAAATTTTGGAAAGTTTACCGTCTGCCACATTTGGCAGACATTAATCCTTTTGCATACATTTATGCAGCAAAGACAAAAACTTTTCAACAAAGTTAAAAAGTGTTAAATGAGTTTTGCTCTAAAAAAGTTTTGTTCTAAGAAGGATTTTTTTTTAATTTTTTTTTCCTTCTCCAAAATACAAAAATGTTTGATGCAACGCAGTTAGAATGTTGATTTCATGTCTACATGCACCAAAATTTCAGATTTTCATATTCAAATTCAAACAAACCACGAACCAAGAAAGCTTTCTTTTCTTTTTAAATATGTGAAACACGCACTGAATTGTAGCTTGATTGTTACCTGGTGATCACTTCTCTCACTATCACGTCTCGAAAGCCTGTTTAAAATATCAGTTTTGATTTTCACAGAAAAATTCCAGTGCTGTTTGATTCTTTGAGAACTGGTTAAAAATACGTGAAATTTTATATGCGAACAGATGATGATGATTTTACGAATGTGTCAAAAGTAATATTTTGGAAGGAATTTGAGCTTTAAATAAAGTAAACAACTGTAAATGCTCTTATATTCTGCTCAATCATCAACAATTTAAAACAAATCTTTCATAAATTAAGTTACATAATCTGCTTCCTTCGTAAATTTTTTTATTGTTTTCGTTTTTGTAAAAAGATACCTAGCTTATTTCTTCCGTTTATTTACTCTTGAGGCATTCGTGCCTGAGACACCAGTTTATATATATATATATATATATATATATATATATATATATACACATTCACTTCAAGAAACACATGTCTCCAATTCTCCAAATGACCGGAATGCACTGTTGTCACATTTACCACAAGAGGGGAATTCACTAGCGTCTCTTTCGTGCGCTATTCCCTACCTGAGCGATGGATAGCGGTTAAGTCCATTCTAAATGCAGGTGGGAAGGTTGGGAGAGCTCAGAAATTTGCTCCGTAAACCCCGTGATGTTTGCGTCATCATTGTTTATGTTCATATTTACTACTCTGATTTCGGCGTTAAGATATGCAGCTTCTTAAAATCTTGTATATCGTCATTGACGACTATTTTATTATTAAAAACATCATAGGTATATGAAGGTGCATTCCTTATTCCAAGAAAAACATAATTTATAAGAGTTTAGAAAATGCACATTTAAATATTCATCCTCATCAAATAAAATCAGTTTTCCATCTTTTTAAATTTATATGCTCTAGTATTTTATTTTTGCAATTTTTCTGATCATAAAGATATAATTATATTTAGATGATGATAAAAAGGTATGATTGGTAAAATATTACAGTTAATTTCTTTGCCAATCTAATTAATTTCATTAAAATCCTAATTATGTAAATATATGCTTAATAATAAGCATTTCTTAAAGTGATAAAGGCTGTTGTTTTTAAAAAGTGCTTTTAAAGAAAAAATCAAATAAATATTAGTTATTTGTGATTATAATATTCCAATAATATTTATTTCAATTTATAGAGTATAACGTGGTTTTTTGTGAATGATACAAATAGCTATTTTATTTCTCTGTTAAGGTGATGATTTTAAAACTAATGTTAATAAAATTATTGAATTAAATTAATAAATTAATTTATAGGGTTTGAAAAAAGTTGTAAATGCGAAATTTGGATAACATTTTTAAATATATTTTAAAAAACAAAAGGTTTTTTTAAAGTCCATATTTAAGAGCATATTATAGTTGTTTTTTTATTTTTAACACACTCTTAAATAGTTATCAAAATTAACTTAAATAACTGATAGGTTTTTTTCATTAAGAATATTTATTTTTGCAAATTATTAAAAACTTGTGAATGGTTATGAGAAATGTTTTGTGTATGAATTGTACTATTTTTATATTTAAAAAAAAAAAAATCATTTACATATTTAAGTAAGATTTACCTAAAGGTATTGGAAAGTAATTGCTAGCTCAAATTATTAGAATGTAACTGTCAATATTATTGTTTTATTTTTTCTCCTTTATTAAGCATAAATTTAAAATCTTATTATGAAAAACAAGATTCTAGAAAATCTTTAAACTTTTCTTATTTTTTAACAAGATGCAAGAAAAATGCATAAAAAAAAAACTTCCCCGAATTCTTAAACAATAACTAAATACCATTTTTCAATGACTAGCCTTAAAATTTTCAGTATACACACACACACATATATTTAAATATAATTCAACATTTATTCGGTATTCAAACATATTATCACCCCCCCCACACACACACACACACACACCTCTATCTTTCATACCTTATAAATTGAATCATTAACTTAATTCAATTAGTATAGTATAAGAAATTTAATTCTCCAACAAAATATGGTTCCACACTGCCATGTTTTTGATTTCATGTCGATACAAGGCAGAATTAGAAATCCGTCTTTATCTTGATTTAAACCAGGTCTTAGCTGAAAATTTGCACTCTTTTTCTAAATGTTTTCATCATTTGAGCACTACTGTATGGCAGAATAGACTTTAAAATCCGAAGGATCAATAATTAAAATTAAAAATTCAGTTCTTAATTCACGAATTTATTATTTTCAGTATCTTAAGTTCAGATTAATAAAAGATTTTAAAAATAAAATAGAAAATTTAAAATAAAATTGAAAAGTAAAGTTTAAAAAAGAGAGAGGGAGAGGGGGGGGGGAGGCGGAGGGGATATGCCAAATATTAAATTTATATGCTTTAACATTGAAGTTATATTTAAGTATATGTACTGCAATTTATATGCATAAATATTTTTCTATCCTGAAAACCTAAAAAAAAACCCTTCTTCTTTATCTTGTTTTAGGTCAAGCATCTGTTAGTACATATTAGCAAGTTTTATTTATTTGATATTTATTTCTTTTATTGTTTTTACTTTAAAAATTTTATTTTAGATTTACTAGTTTATGATATCATACAATAAATTGAAAAAATTACGGCTATTCATAGAAAAATCATAATTAATTATTATTATTATTTAAGAATTCAAAGAAAAATTTTTTAATTCATTATTTTTGCATCTTGTTAAGAAACAAGAAAGGTTTAATTTGAAGAACCCCTTAGAATCTTATTTTTCATAATAATATTTTGAATTTATACATAATAAAAGAGAAAGGGAGAGAGAAAAAAATAATATTAAGAATTACTTTCTAATAATTTCTAATACTTTCTAATAATTAATTATTTTCCAATATCTTCATCTAAATCTTACTTAAAGCTTGTATTATACTTATTGAATTAAATTAATGAATTAATTTATAGGATTCTTTAAATGTTGCAAAATTTGCATTTAAATTTTTAAATATACTTTTAAAAAATTATTGCTATTTTTTTTAAGTCCAAGTGTAAGAGTATGATTTTTTTTTTCCATGTAAGGAACTCTTAAATAGCTATTTATCAAAAATAACTTAAATTTAATTGTGCCTTTTTCTGTTGTTGTTGTTGTTTTTACATTAGAAACAATTTTTCGGCACTAAATTATTAAAAACTTATGAATGGCTATGAGAATTCTTTTGTATAAATTTGTCTTTTTTATTTATAAAAATTTATTATTTATTTAAGTATGATTTAGCTAAAGGTATTGGAAAGCAATTGATAGTTAAAATTAATAAAAAGTAATTGTTATCATTTTTTTTTGTCTCCCTTTCTCTTTTATTTAGTATAAATTCAAAATATTATTATGAAACATAAGATCCTAGGGGGTTCTTCAAATTAAATTTCTCTTGTTTCTTAACAAGATGCAAAAATTATGAATTTAAAAAAGTTCTTCTTTAAATTCTTAAATAATAATAATAATTAAATAAGATTTTTCTATGATTAGCCATAAATTTTTCCATTTATTGCATGACATCATAAACTAGTAAATCTGAAAAAAAAAAATTTTTTTAAGTAAAAAAATAAAAGAAATAAATAACAAATAAATAAAACATGCTATTATTAACAGATGCTAGTCCTAAGTCAAGATACACACATATATTTTAATATAACTTCAATGTTAAAGCATTTAAATTAAATATTTGGTATTAAAATATACCCCCCCCCCCCCAAACTCTCTTTTTATTTATTTATTTATTATTATTATTTTTTTTGTCACAGAAAGAACATATTATAATTTTTATTGTTATTATTATTTTAAGAATACAATGAAGAATATTTTTTATTCGTTGTTAAGAAGAAAAAAGAAATACAAAATTAATTAAAAACCTTTCTACATGTTATATTTTGAAGATTAGTCAGTAGATGGCGCTCGTTTCTAGAGTGGGGGGAGCCTTCAGTTTGTTTATACCTAAGCGTTGTGCGATTTAGCGTTGACCGCAGAATTCTGTCTACCCTTCCCACCTGCATTTAGAATGGACTTAACCGCTATCCATAGCTGTCGTAGGGAATAGCGCACGAAAGAGACGCTAGTGGGGAATTCAAAGAATTCAAACTTTAGGTGGAGGAAATTAATATTCAGAGGATACTTTCAGGAGAATTGCTATACGACAACCTTAAAGGTCTGAATCTGCACGGCCGGAGTCCGGTACAGGACGAAATAAAGTCAAACTTTCAAACGGGCTGGGCATATAAAAAAAAAATTAAAAGGATTTCGATGTACCAAGTTTTTAAAGAAATGGGCCTGTGCCTATCTCTGTAGATTTTCACATCCAGAAGCTCTTGTTAGCATATTTTGGAAACCTGGGGTTATGACCGAAGGCCCGGCGCTCCTATATGTGTCTGGTACACTCAAAGCTCTCGGGGTACTCGGAGGTGTGATCCCCGAACTACGCCGCTTAATCCTCGAGTACTTAGATTTTACTGTCGTTGCGACCATGTCGTTCAATGGTGTTTGGGGAGCAGGGAAAGTGACGTGCGTTCGGCGGTGCTCTTGTTTGGCGAGTAGAATTGTGTCATGGCGGCATCACTGGTTTATAACAGTTCCGCTTGACGTGATGCACATAAGAGCTCCTCAGAGCTTAGACTGGAGAGGTGACTTGCGTAAGGCATGTTCATTTTATACCAAATTTTAAAAGATCGGACTAAGACGACGAAATATAAACAATTTTCAATGGACTTGGTTGGAACAAAAATAGGTTGTAAATGTGTTGCACGAACCGATGCTAGTTTGACAGCACAATACAGAAATTTAACATGCCCATCGTAGAGATCGGCATTGTGTCTTAGGCCGGGCCTATTTTTTCCTGTCGACTCGTACCAGTTTCAGGCGTACATTTTTTCTACATACTTGTTCCGGGGTGGACTTTGGCTTAATTGTTACTAGGACCTGTCGAACAGGACATTTTTTTATTTTATTTATTAATTTTTTGTAAAAAGAATAGTGATAATGGAATCTTTGGAAATATACTTTACTGAATTACGAAAAAAATATTTTCAAAAATCTCTTTTTTTGCAATACGGCTTCAAAATGTATGTTTTTTAACCATTTGTTATATTTATTCTAAACTAATTTTTTTTAAATGAGTCTTTATTTGAATATAAAAGTCTAAGAGTTTAAGTGTTCTTTAATGTTGCTGTTCTGTATTCTATGGATTATGTACTTATAGTCTGAAATATAGGGTAAGGTAGTGAATTACTAAAAATTTCGCATAAATATCTATGCAATTTTCTTTAAAAGAAAATCTTAATTATATGTTAAGAAAAATCAGATTTTTTTTGTAGAAAGTGAGCCGTTCTTAGTTTTTAATTTTTTAAAGACACCAGGCTTTTAGTTTTTAAAACCAACCAAGATAGCTTTGTTTTGTATTGGGGCGTGTCCGATCTTAGAAATTTCGGCCCGTGCAGTCCCCTACACAACCTCCACCCTCTCTGAGACGTGCTACTTTGCACTTACTTTCTATACAAGAGTGACCAACAACTACTGAGATGAGGATAAAATGAACTGCTATGGATCGAATTACACTTACTCTCTCGCAATTGATTACAATTCCTGTTTTCAGAATTATCTATTCCGCATATATAAATTGCTTTTGTTAGGGAGTAGAGGTAATAACAATGTTAAAATTAAATTTCTTATACAAATATGGTATGTTAAAAGTAACTTACTTTATAATTTAACATTTAAAGTAAAGTGCCTGTACAAATAATTGTAACTACTATTTAAATCATTTCTTTAAGTGTGCCTGACGGCCATAGGCGTAGCGTCGGGGGGGGCACGGGGGGCATGTGCCCCTCCAACCTTCTGAACCCAGGGCGCCAGAACAGAAAGCGTAGGGGGCGCCAAATGCAGATTTTTTTTGAAAGAATTTTTTTTGAAGAACCATTTGCATTAAAATTTACAAATATATAAAAAGATTCATGTATAACAGAAGACTGCAAATGAATTAGAAGAAAGAGCTGTTCTCTTGGGCTATTTTCTTTATCCAATTCAAATGTACCATGTATCTTCTATCATTTAAATCACTTCATCTGTCAGGAGAATCACTAACATTTTCCAAAGTCAGTCTCTACTCATCTCTTCTGTGTGAAACTGTCCCTCACCGATAATTGCCAAACGTCAACCGATTTCCCTGGGGGAGGGGGTGCAGAGGGGCATGTGCCCAGACGCCAGAACGAAAAGCGAAGAAGGCGCCAAATGAAGATTTTGTTTGACTCTGGCTGTTCTGATGAAAAGATTCCATGAAGGCTGTTCAATTTTTTTTATCTCTCTCCCTGAGCAGCGTTGAGCTTTCTTTTTTCCCGTCTTGCTATGGGCGAGGTCGGGTGGTTACCAGGGACAATAAAAACAAACGGGAGGCCGTTAATTGAAGGCTGAAATTAAGGGGGGAGGCAGAGGAGGCATGTGCCCTGTGCGCCACGCGAAGGGGGCGCCAGATGAAAATTTGGTTTGCCGTTTTATACATTATATATATGTTCGTGTGAAATTTGTGCCCTGTGCGCCACGCGAAGGTTCGCCAGATGAAAATTTGGTTTGCCATTTTATACATTATATATATGTTCGTGTGAAATTTGTGCCCTGTGCGCCACGCGAAGGTGGCGCCAGATGAAAATTTGGTTTGCCGTTTTATACATTATATATATGTTTGTGTGAAATTTGTGCCCTGTGCGCCACGCAAAGGGGGCGCCAGGTGAAAATTTGGTTTGCCATTTTATACATTATATATATGTTCGTGTAAAATTTGTGCCCTGTGCGCCACGCGAAGGTGGCGCCAGATGAAAATTTGGTTTGCCGTTTTATGCATTATATATATGTTCGTGTGAAATTTATGTAAAAAAAAAAATTTCTAGCAGAAAAATCAAAAAGAAAAGCTGACTAAAGTGCATTAAAATTGTCAAATAGATAAAAAGATTCGCCTACAATATACAAGACAGCAAATAACCCCATCATTTTTCTTATAATTGCTTTTTTACATGCATATCACCATATCTAGCCTTAGAGGAGGCGAGGTCAGGTGACTGACTGGGAGAATATAAACCAAGCGGTCGAAATTTCACAAAATAAAAAGTAAAAACTTAATAATTTTGTTATTCTTGTTTTGAGTCACACATAAATTTGAAAATTAGCATTAGGTTGAGGAAAGTATGTTGACATATCTATCTATAAATAAGAAGCGTAGTATAAGTGATAATTCCACGAAATTGGTGTAGATAGTACAGGAAGATGTTTTAGAATACTGGAATTCAGTTTTATGCCTACAGTAAATCCTGGTTTTTTTTTTTTTTTTATCTTAAAACAATGTGACTCATATCACTATAATATTAAATTGCCTCAATTGTAATTATTTGTAATGCTACAACAACAGTAAAATCTGGAAAAATGAAATGCGTCTATAATGGAATCTTGTCTTAAATGAAAAAACTACATGGTTTCAACAGAAAGAATACCAATAGTTATATCTGCTAAGACGGAAACCTGTATAAAGCAGAATTATTTCAGCTTCCTTTCAATTTTTTTTACAGGTTTTAATGAATATATTTGACAAAGCTGGTTATATATTTCAATATTACGTATTTTACTGTTACACATTTTAAATTTTAAAATAAGTCCGCTAACAGAAACTTTCGTAAATTTCTTTTTGTAAATTTACTTTACCGAGGAAGTAGAGGGGCGCCAAAATCCATGTCTGCCCCGAGTGAAAATATAGCTAGTTTCGGACCTGGAAGGGGTGCACAAAGCAAAATGCTTTAGTAAAACCCTTTAAAAGAAAAAAAATGAGTATAGCATTTACAGTGGTACAGTAAAAAATCTCCCACAGGGCGCCATGGCTAATGAAGGCGCCTATCCCTTTATCCCCCAAAATGATTTTTTCTCTTCTTTTTGTCATTTCTACGCGTTTTGCCAACCCAGGCGGAAGTAGAAAAATGCTGCTCTGTTCCTTTTGGTGCAATTATTTTTTGCATTACTTTTGGGGCAATTGTTTTTTTTTTTTTTTTTTTTTTTTTTTTTTGCAACCAACCAGATCCAGTCTTAAAGAAAGAAGGCGAGCTTGGACGACTGCACGTGATTTAAAAAAAAACTCTCACCATGAGTGGGCGCCATGAGTAAAAGCCGCAGCCGCCCCTGCTTTTACCGTCCCAAATTACATTTCTCGTCCTTTTGCCATTCCTAGGTAGGTGACAACTGAAAAATGCTGCCGCCCATGCTGTTTACTAAAATTACTTTTTTTTACATCCAGATCCGGCCTGAAAGGACGCGAGGTCGGGCAACTGTCAATGACTAAAAACTAAGGGTTGAAATATATGCACGATAGAATAGTAACCCGCTTTTTTAAGAATATAGCCCGGGTTAAAACTAGGGGGGTAGAGAAGAGGTATGTGCCCCAAGCATCAGAATAAAGGCGAAGGGGGCGCTAAATGAAGATTTTGTTTGTCGTTTCATACAAAATTGTATATATATATATATATATACGAAATACAAAGAAACTCGCAAGCTAATGTTAAACTTATTGGAGCGTTCTTTTCAAATTTCCCTCTTGCATTTTAATATTTTACAATGCTTTATTTCCCTAGGATAGTTTAGATTCATCTTTAGTGTTGCTATACTTTTAAGTTTCGAAACCTGTACTGGAAGTGAAAGTAATTTTATAAAAAATATCTGCAACCAAAATCGGAAATGTGAACACTAACCCGGTTAGAATTCAACCTCAGCTTTTATAAGCTAAAAAATCATTTAAAACTATTGATATGCAAGCGAAAAAATTTAAAAAGAACATTCCCATATGTTTAGTATTAGCGTTCCATTTTTTTCGCGTGACTAGTGTAGGCTCTTAACGCTCAAGCTAATGTTAATCCTATGGGAAAGTTGTTTACATATTTCTTATTCTAATTTTAACTGTTAAATGATTTTTATTATTTTTTTTTATTCTTTGCATAGGGTACCTGAGGTCGATAACTTTTATTGTGCGTGAGGAGATGTGTGTGTGTGTGTGGGGGGGGGGGGGTAAGGCGCCAAAATCCATGTTATCCCTGGGCGCAAAAAAAGGGTAGTTTCGGCCCTGCCCGTACGATTGATGTTAAGGGTGTGCTTATTGTGCAATATATTAAAAATATTCATTAGTCACTGTTTTAAAAAGATATGTAATTGTGTATTATACATGGGATTTTGCAGATATCAACAATTGGTCGCAGAAAAATAGTTTTCCATCGGTCTCTAAAAAAGAAACTTGTAAATTTCGCCTAACCATTACGGAACGAAAATCGAAAATTTTGTCAAACAACTGTCGCGGACAAGGAAAAAAAAAACCCGCGAATTTGGTCAAATAGTCTCGCAAAAAAAATCGCGAATTTCGTCAAAAGATCTCTCTGAAACAAATACTGAATATCATTTTCATCAATCGGCCGTAGAAAAATTCACGAAATTTGGCAAAGGATCGTGTAAAGTAAATCGTGAACTCCATGAAACGATCGGCAGAAAAAAAAATGCGAATTTTGGTAATTCTCGACAAAAAAAATCACGGATCTTCTCAAAGGACCGTGGAAAAATATCTTGAATTTTATCAAAGGTTGCGGAAACAAATGGTGACTTTCGTCAATCTGTCACCGAAAAATCGTCGCAAATTTCCTCTAAATAATGCACAAAATACTACGAATTTTGTCTAACGATCAAGAGAAAAAAAATTGAAAATTTCGTCAAATGGTCGCGGGCAAAAAGACAGCAGGGGTCTGAGCAAAAAAAAAAAAAAAAAATCTGAAATTTACAGCAAATTTTCCGAAAGGTTACAGCAGAGGTGAAAAAGGGGGTGGGGTGGGGAATCTCCTCCCGTCACCAATTATGCGTTTTTTCGGCGGTCCTTTAGCGAAATTCGCGTTTTTACCGCGATCCTTTGCCGAAATTCGCGTTTTTCCGCGATCTTTTAAACAAAATTTACGTTTTTCCGTGATCCTTCGACGAAATTTGTGTTTCTTTATTGCGATCCTTTGACGAAATTCGTGTTTTTCTGCGATCTTTTGATGAAATTTGTGTTTTTTGCGATCCCTTGGGGAATTTTGTATTTTTTTCCCGATCCCTTAACGAAGTTTGCGTTTTTTCCGCAATTCTTTGGCGAAATTAGTTTTTTCTTCTGCGATCCTTTGAAGAAATTTGGCGATTTTTTCTGTGAACGATTGTCGTAATTGAATTTTTGGCTACCATTTGCCGAAATTCGCGATAGTTTTCATGACCAAATTTTCGGACTAATAACCGATTTTTTTAAATTTTCGGAACCGAATGCCTTAAATTTTCGGAAAATTCGGAATAAAATCACCCTTGAAAAGACGCGAATTTGGTCAAATAACCGCGTAAAAAATCGAGAATTTAAACAAATGATTTTGCGCGAATTACAAGAATTTCGTAAGTCGGTTTTGAAAAGAAAATCACGAATTTCGACAAACTATCGTGGAAAAGAATAGCGAATTTCGTAAAATGATATCTGAAACAAACAGCGAATGCCATCAATCGGTCGTGAAAAAATACATATCGCGAATTTCGACAAATGATGGCGGAAAAAAAAATTTCGCCAATCTGTCGCAGAAAAATTCGCGAATTTCGGCAAAGGATCGCGGGAAAAAAATCGTGAGTTCCGTAAAACGATCGCTAGAAACAAAGACGCGGAATTTGGCAAAGTATCACGGGGGGAAAAATTGAGTTCTGTGAAACGATCGCCCCCCAAAAAATCGGGAAATTTGCAATAGGTCATAGGAAAAACTGCGAAATCTTCTTCAAAGATCGTAGCAAAAGATAGCAAAAAGAAATAACTATTTTCGTCGATTGATTGGGGGAAAAAATCGCGAATCTCCTCACACAACCGTTGGAAAAGTGCTTTTGGGATGTTGACTTTGCAGGCACTTTGAAGAAAAAGATCGAGTATTTTCAGTAAAAATAGTCACTGAAATGAGAAAAAAGTAGCGGGTTTTCATGAAATAGTCGCTTTTTAATAATTTTCGACCTAAAATAGTCGCCATAGCCGCCGGATGCTGAAAATAGTCGCTTTTTGTAGCATTTTAGTAGTAAGTGGCAGCCCTGCAATTGTATGTTAAGAAAAATCGGAATTTTTTGAGAAATTGAGTCGAGCAGAACCGGGCTTGATTTAATTGATATTTAACGGGCCAGGCTTGTTTTGACTGATTTTTGTACGAGCCGGGCCTGGTCGTAAACTGTGAAAATATGAACGGTCCGGGCTCGGGTGGAACTTTTAATTTTCTCACCGGGCTGTTCTCGGGCCTGGAAATTGCGGTCCGTGCAGACCTCTAGGGGCGTGACTCCCAGGGGCGTGAAAATAGGGGCTAAAGGAGAGGTCGCCCCGGGCGCGAAATTTATGCTACGAACCACCGTTTTATTTGTTTATTAATTTTTTGGCCGCTTATCATTTTCCGGTGAAATTTCTTTTTCGTCGCAAAACATCATGAACTCTTTAACAAATAAGTACAATTTTCTTTTATGTTATTTAGTTGTGCAGAATTTCTAAATTAAAAATAAACCTTTTAAAGTTCCAAAATAAACACGAAATATTTATTTGATAGAATTTATTTATGTTTCTGCACTTTATCAATTTTATTACACCCATCAAAAAGAGAGAGATTTTTTTTTTTTGGGGGGGGGGGGGCGCAAGATTGAAAATTCGCTCCGGGCGCCGTTTTTACTTGGTGCCCCCCCCCCAAATTTCTGGTCACGCTACGCCTATGCTGACGGCGCCATTAAACCTTGTGTAGCGCCTTCTACTTGACCATATTTGTGAACCGTTCTAATCCCCTCCAGTCACTTCCATGTCTTTTCACTTTCTTTCTACTACCAACGGTTACAAACAACTACTGAGATAAGAAGAATCGAATTACACTTACTGTTCCGCAATTCATTACAATTACTGTTTTCAGAATTTTCTCTTCTGCATGTATAAATTGTTTTTGTTGGGGAATAGAGGTAGTAATTTAAACCCTTTTTTGAGGGTGCCTGGCAGCACCCTTAAACCTTATATGGCGCCCTACAACTTGAATATATTGGAAAACTGTTCTCATCCCTACTGTACCTTTCAGTAGTTTCCACTCTTTCTTTCTACTGCTAAAAGTGACCAATCTAGACGAGATGGAAATAATTGTATTTCTAAGGATCAAATTACATTTACTGTCCAGCAGTTGATTACAATTTCTGTTTCGGAATTTTTTCTCCTGCATATATATATATATATATATATATATATATATATATATATATAAATTGTTTTTGTTAGGAAAAAGATGTAGTAATCTAAATCCCCGCTCCTTTTTTTTTTTTGTGGGTGCCTGACGGCGCCCTTAAACCTTCTGTGGCACCCTACTAAACTAAACTAATCTCTGTGGCCATACAATCCATGAAGGATCTGGGCCGGCACTGCCCATCCCTGTTTTCTTGACCCTGGGCCCCGAGGTGCTATGCAGCATACGTTCTGGTCAGGTGGGCAGCCAAACGCGGGACTATGTGTTTAATTCCCAAGCAAGCTTGGTACTAATTTCATCGACCCCGAAGGGATGAAAGGCTAAGTGAAGCTTGTCTAGTCGGGAGTCGAATTCTCGACTTGCAGCGCGGCTGACCGCTGCTCTTGCCACTATGCCACTGGGCTTCGTGGCGCCCTATTAATGAACATATTTGCAAACTTTTCTAATCCCTTCAAGTACTTCTTTCCACTTTCTTTTTACTGCCAAGGGTGACCAACAACTACCGAGATAAGATGGAAATAATTGTACTTCTATCCTGCAATTGATTACAATTCCTACTTTCAAATTTTTTCATTCCGGATGTATAAATTTTCTTTGGGATGGGGGGGGGGGGGTGTAGCGGAAGTAACAGGTCTAAAATTGAATGCCTTATACAAGTTTTGTATGTAAAAAGTAACTCACTTTGTAACTTTACATTTAAAATAAAATTATTTTATAATTACTTTTTACTACTGATAAACACTTTTTTACGGGCGCCTGACGGCGCCCATAAACCTTCTGTGGCGCCCTATTATTTGAACATATTAGGGGGGGGGGAAGGCTCCCCTCTCCCCCCCCCTAAAGCTACGTCCCTGATAACAGCGCAAAAACTACCCAACCGAATCGTTTGAAATTTAAAATATATAAATGTTGCATAATTTTGTGGAGTCATTTGAAATTTTATGAAAATCTAAAACAGCTATATGAGTTTTTAAAAAAAATTACAAACGCTTCGAAAACTAAAATTTCTAAAAATTGGTACTTTCCCCCTTTACCATGCCAAAATGTATGCTATTGCGCCATTTATTTCAACCCTAATCGTGCAAAAGATTTTTATTGCAAACCGTGCTACACATTAACATTTACTAATTATTGAACGTGAATATTTTTATGCAGAATTTTTAATGATGGAATTTATTTTATTCCATCATAATCTCGCAAAACTTTTTAATTTGTTATTTTTTTAATAGAAAATATTTATTACTGATACTGATATAGATTTTACCATTTCGCATATCTGATGATGAGGAAGCTACAATAAAATTATTTCAGAAGTTAGGAATTATACATATAAAAAAGTTTTGTTCAAAAAACCATGAATGTCTTCATTGAAAGAATGAAATGTTTACTGCAATATGAGACTTTCGTATTACGTACGCCATGCTTCAGTAGTAAAAGACATTTACAATTTCAAGACTGCAGATTAAATTGACTATATTTTATGACTTGCAAAATATTTATTTATTCTTATATTTTAAGTATTTATTTTGGTACCCGTCGACCAATTTCGCCAAATTATACAAATTGACGTAATTTTTATTTTAAATAACGAAAGAACAAATAAATTAGTATAACATTAATAAAAATACGGTACTTTTTAGCTATCCCGTCGACCAAATTACTGTCGCCAAATTGTAAGATTAATTGCCAATAATGGTTGCCATTAATTAATTAATTGGGTACTTCTTAGTTATCCCGTTGACCAAATTACTATCGCCAAATTGTAAGATTAAATGCCAATAATGGTTGCCATTAATTAATTAAATGTAAGATTAAATGCCAATAATGGCCAATAAAACCATTAATTCGACGTTTTATTTGTATTTTTATTCATATTTTACTAATTTGTTTATTCTTTCGTTATTTAAAATAAAAAATTATGTCAATGTGTATAATTTTCCGATAAACATGGCGATTTATATAATTTGGCGAATTTGGTCGACGAGATAACTAAGAAGTACCATTAATTGTAAGATGAAAGGCCAATAAAACCATTAATTCGACGTTCTATTTGTCTTTTTATTAATGTTTTGCTAATTTATTTGTTCTTTCGTTATTTAAAATAAAAAATTATGTCTATAATTTGGCGATAAACATGGCGATTTATATAATTTGGCGAATTTGGTCGATGGGATAACTAAGAAGTACCAAAAAGACATTTAAAACGTCGAAATAAAAATCACCTGATGACGTAAATATGTGTAACTTGCTTAAAGTCAAGTGAATGTGACATTTACGATCAACCATTATTGGCATTAAATCTTATATTTTGGCAATAGATTTTTGGTCGACGGTATAACCAAGTAGTACCATTATTTTTATTTATTTAAAAAATGGTAGGTCAAAGTCTGTAATCTTCAAAAGTTATATATTTTAAATGCTCATTTTTTTTTATCAACAAAATTATCTGGGAGCACGGCAGTGCGTCCGCCAAGTTCGCACAAGCCGTAAGCTACCTTTTCCTGAACCATTTCGGCATACTTTTCACCCCCTCATAACGTTGTTTTAGGGAGAGATATAGAATTTTTTCTTTTATACACATATTCGTATGATCAAACTGAACTAAGATTCCACGATTTCATGTTTCTGTATTTAGTAGTTTTCGAAATATTAAATTCCGAAAAAGCGCTTTTTTGTCACTGACTCACTTCGCATCATCAAATAACTAAGGTACTTCTAAAAGTCGTAGAATCATGAAATTTCAAAAGTAAGTCGGGTTTGTAGCACAATTAACCAGAAAAATCTGAAAACACAGAATTTCCGCCTCTAAACCCTTAAAACAGGGGGTGTTGATTTGGCCGTAAACAGTTCCTTCACATTTAATTGCGCCAATGTTAGTCGCCAATACTCGATTACAGAGTTTTGAAGGGGTCACGTAATTTCAAACAGAATAAAACTTTATATATATGCTTTTCCAAAGATGTTTGTTAAATAGAAAAAAATGAATATACCTAAAAATTTTAATCAGTATAGGTTATGATATATTCACGATATTAAAACAATAAAACATTTAACAAAATATAACCGCAATTCGGTATGTTTCCGATATAGTAGCCTTGGCGAAATAGAGAAAATAGCCTTGACGAGAAAAGAAATTTGATAATAACGTATTTTCTGGCAACCTATCTACTGTGTCATATACACAAGCAATTTTTTCCATATGTATACAATTTATTTAATGTAAGGAACCCGTTTATTTATTTTTGTATACCAACATAAATAATTTGTATATAAAAAACAATATTTTATACGTGTATAAATAAAATGTTTATATGTATATACATATATATATATAACATATATAAATTACATAAAAGTTCATCAGGTTTGTTTTCATAGTTCTTTATATCATTTGGCAACATATCTCAGTTTCTGAAGTCCGAATTGCGCCAAGATTTTTAAAAAACGCCAAGGTCCCTATAGTGGAAAAATATCCTAATTCTCATATGAAAGTTTAAAAATCTGCTTTTAATTAAATGAAATGTGTAACTAATAAAGCTGTCTTTAACGATGTGCGACAGATGCGGTGTCCGAAGTCCGCTGCTAATGTTATTATATTGTATTATTAGCCTACTTACTGTTAATTTATTGTTAATTTTAAATCTGTAAAAGAAAGATTATAGTTATAGATCAGATATGTTGGTTGCCAAAACTCGATTACAGAAAATTAGCCTGAGTTATAAAGGTGTTACATGATTTCAAGCTGAATGAAATTTTATATGCTTTTACAAAAATCTTAATAAGGCAAATCTTTCAATTTACCCGTCCATCTTTCTATCTTTTACTTCCTTAAAACAAATTTTATTAAAGACCGGGAGGCGTCTGCACAGATCACCTCATCGAGTTGACGGCTGAAATTTTAGGATTAGTTAAATATCGATTAGTGTATTGAAGTGTAACTGGTCTGCCAATTCATATCTTTGTGGAAACCACCTACAGACCCGATTTTACCGGTTAATTGGTGGATTTTCCATTGTGTTTTCCTGCACCCATTCCTCCATGATTCCATACTTTTGGATGCAGGAAAATACAATAGTAAACCTATCAGTCAGCCACTAAAATTAGGTCTTCAGGTTCTTTCTACCAAGATATTACTTAACAGACCAGTTGCATTTTAATGTACTAATCTAGTTTTAACTAATCCTAATATTTCAGCTGTAGACTCGATGAGGTGATGGTGTGTGCAGACGCCCCCCGGTCTATTATAAATGTCAGAATTCTAATCTCAATAGCACTCTGGTCAATCTGGCAAATATCCCTACTATTTATGGAGCACTATTCCTTTAAGTGCGTTTTAGTGATGTTAAAGAACTTTACACATATGCATATAATACGTAATACATTTGCATCATACATATTATAGGTATGTGTATAATAAATAATACATATGCATCATTATGACGTCAGAACAAACAAAACATTTTTTGTCGCCAAATTTGAGAATTGACATGATATATTACCAAATTTGGTGACACTTCGCTAAATGTCGCCAAGCTTGGCGAGTATTTGACGTTTGTGGCTATTTTTCAATGAGTTAATTATTAATGCGAGCCATCTATTTATATTTTCCCGCATATCATCTGAATAGTTAAATAATGTAACGTACGAATATTTCCAAAGTGCCAGTAGTTTCGTCACTGCTATTGTTAATATATTGTACTGTTATTATACTTACTGTGACTATCTTGTTAATCTTTACTTTGCTGAAACTTCTGTATTATATAAATAGAATTTATGGAAACTATTAAAGCACCAAAACTGACAATTCTCCTTATGATTATTATAATTTTATAATATGTAACCTGTTAATCGATATGTACTGTTAGAAGGGATCTTCTATAATCCGGTTCCTCACATTTTAGTTTTCAGGTTTCGAATAAAATTAGCTAAAAACTTAAAACCATGGCAAATTGGCTAATTCTTCAACACGATTAGATGAGAAGAATGATAGATTTTCAAGTGGATCATAGCAGTGAGCCTGTAGACCTTCTATTCTTCCATAATCGAGTCTATTGAAAAGGTTAGCATGAAACAAAAAGATATTAGCATCAATGTGGTTTAATGAAAATGCAGATATTATCAAAGGATTTAATAAGAATAATTTCACTTGTAACCAATCGTATCAGTTAAAATACAATAATTGGCAGTAAGCCCAATTAGAAAAGATTACTTAATACGATTAAAAATTTCCGCATTAGAGAACGAATCGATAAGGAAACATGCATAAGTGAGTTAAGAGATATTTGTCATGAAAGAATGAAATACATAATAACCCAAAATATAGGATGTGCTTCCATGATCGTAAAGAGTTCTTGATTTCTCTATCAAAAGCTTCCGACTTGGCGAAAGAATGGGCAAGTAAATTAAATTATGAATAGCAGTAACATGATGCAACGTTTAACATGCAATTAATAGAGTATATACTGCTTGCTAAAGGCGGCTAGTACTTTAATATAAAAAGAAATAAAGTATGAATTTGTAAAGCTCAATAAAATAAATTTAGGTATTTTTATGCTAACCGGGCGCGAGTGGCAAATCGCCAAACACTGTCCCCAACTCTATTGTTCATATTGCATTCATTTCATTTAAAAATATAAACTTTTCAGTCATCTCATTTAAAATAGATGCATTTCCCTCATTTTATTTAATAGAATATTTAACATAGAAATAAATAAATAAATAAATAAATAACAAATAATAACATAAACCGAAATATTTTATTTGAAAATCAAAGCATTGTTTCTAATTTACACATGTGAAAAATGAAAACTACTATTGGCGAAAAAACAAAATGCTAATTAGGGGATTTGCTCCCGGCTAACATAAAAGTACTGAAATTTAAGTTTTTTATATTAATATAGCTTAGAAAGAAACTAGAAAAAACATACAAAAAGTAGTGATATCCCAACAAAAAGTTTTCGGTAAAAAAAAAAGCGCCAAGTTTTCCTTAATGTTTCTGCTAGAAAAAGTAGTGATATCTGAAGTTCGCACAAGGGCACAAGTTAAAAGACAAACATCCCAAATCTTTCATTGAAAATGGCTTCCTGCGACTTGGCCGTTAATGCCTTCGTGAGGGTTTTTCAAATTTTAAAGTATGTACAAATAAGTTACATGACAACTACATTTTTTGATTATTTTAGGCATTTTGTGGCACAAAGCACAGAAATAAAACACACATTTAAAAAAAGCATTTAAACCACTTCAGTCTATTTAAATGCTTAGAAGTTAAATATAACAAAATACTTGTATTCAGAAGGTAATATCCCTAATTGCTAAAACATAATTAGTATCAGCTTTTAACAGTTTATAAATCGAATACCTCTTAATGTATGCAAACAAACTATAATAAATGTTCAAACGAAAAAAATCTCTTTCGTCAATGCCCAAGATTTCAATATTATACAATATAATATAATGTAACATATTGTGAGATTTGAAGAAAGTAAATTTTGTTTTATTTCTTAGGTTTTACGTTAATGACTTTAGCTTTAGACCGTACGAAATGTCTATTAAACCACATGTGGACTAAATGATCTGTAATCAAAACTATTGTTTGTTGAAATTGAATGGTATTTATCAGAAATCTTTTACTTATAATGTCTTTATGTGAATTTTCCTCTTTGCATACTAATATTAATTTTAATATTTAAATAATTCATAAATGCGAAATTTCCAGTCATTAATTTTGAAATGCTGTAGAAGGCATTAACGGCCAAGTCGCAGGAAGCCATTTTCAATGAAAGATTTGGGATGTTTGTCTTTTAACTTGTGCCCTTGTGCGAACTTCAGATATCACTACTTTTTCTAGCAGAAACATTAAGGAAAACTTGGCGCTTTTTTTTTTCACCGAAAACTTTTTGTTGGGATTTTTTTTTTCAAATGTATCATTTCATTTTTGTGCCAACTATTACGCTTGGTGACAATGGTGTTGGCATAACAGGGAAATACCAAAACAATTACTGATTTTATTTCAAATGTAAAGAAAAGGTTTAATGAGCAATAAATATTGTAAATATCACTATAACTCAGATTCTACTGAACAGAATTTTGTAGAACTTACACTGTTAAATAATAAATTTGGTTTATAAATGGTTTAATGTAAAAACCATCATTCTAAGTTACTACGGGAGTTCTAAAATTAGGTGAACTCGATTATGAAAGATTTTAAGTCAACTAATTAAATGCAAAGTAAGTTAGATAATATTTCAGGGATTTTTTCAATATTTATCATATCATTCTGTGTTGTTTAGTTACGGAGCTATGCGGAAAAAATTCTCAGTGGTACAGTAAAGAAAAGTGGAAGATATACGCTACAGAGAAGGTATACTAGAGAGTATATATGCTATAGTTATGGAAGTTGAGCTGAGTTCCTTAAAAAATTCAGAAGTGATGCAGTATATACCTACCCCTACCTCGCAGATGGTTCTATAATCAGGTTAACGCGATTATGAAAGTTATATTTAACTATCTCAATATATATATAATACAAAGAGAAATTTCATTTCGGCCGCTTATATCTTGAGTTCTGCTGAATAGATTTTGACGGGACTTACATTGTTAGTTAGATAATTTTTCGGAAAAGGCGTTAGTATAAAACATAACGTTCTACGTTGCTTAGTTAAATAATTATGGGGAAAGTTCTAAATAAGATGAACCCAATTTTGAAAGATATGCTTTTGTTAAAGGTTCCACTGAATGAATTTTTATGGGATTTAAACTGTTAATTAGATCATTTTTAGGGAAGGTTTCGGTATATTTTCCAGTTTAAAAGATTCTGCTAAGTGGATTTCGATGCAACTTGATCGGTTAGTTAATTTTTCAGTGAATGTTTTAGTATAAAGCACATATCATTTGATGTTGCTTGGTTGTTAGGTTGCTTGATTGTAGAATCATAGATGAAAGTTCTAGAATCAGGCGAACCCAATTATTATGAACGATCAGCCTTTTCAATAAGTCCAATTAACAGATTCTGGTGAGACTTAAATTGATAATTTTTCATGAACGCTTTTAGTATATTACATATTGTTCTATTGTTCTTTACCAAATCCTACACTTAGATCAACTAAAGAAACTGGTCCTTAACAGTCTAAATTTTGTATGACTCAATAAAAGATAGCGTAATGACATTCATATTGCTTTCAGCAATTCGGTTGGATACACCAGGTAAATGTTCATATTGCTTTAAAACGCATGACCAAATTCACAGATGTATTTTGTTTCATTCAAGATTTCTTTAGAAAAACCGACCAGCGTAGCGGGCGAAGGCGGCTAGTCTGCAATATAAATAAAAACTACTGTCGTGTGGCTGTTTTACGCTAAAATATTGCAAATTAGTAAATATTTTAATAAGTATGTCTCCAAATATCTTATTTTATAAAATTATTTATTTTATAAAGCTTAACCTTTAACTCTTTAATTCCCATGATAGAATACGTTCCAGAAATTACATAGTCCAGAGAATCTGACATTTAACCAGAAAGTTTCAATGGTTAATGTCCCTTAATTTAAGTCTGTTATTATTTAAAGCAAATATTGCTATTTTAATTTTCTGGTGTGAATTAGGTTTGTACGAATAAAAAAATCTATTAAATTGAAAACACTGTTGTTTGCAATGTAATATGCAAAGCTGCGCACTAAAGGGTTAAGAAGAGAACAAAGGAAAAATGATTGAAAATATTATTTTCCGGAGGAGATATTTTAAATATACGAATGCATCCTATGCCCATAGACTTAACATTACGGAGGGCGAATTCGGAAGGCGACTGACTAGCAGCTAGCAGCAATTCAGGATCTTTATTTATACTAGCAGTCTTAAGGTAGTTTTTCGTAAATCACTAGAACTTCTTGAATTTCACTTTTATTATGCTTATATTTTTACCCCAAACGGTGAAGTAATTCGGGGTAGTGAGGGATGCGAAATATTAGTGATGTATGCAATCATAACCTAGAAAACAGAACATTATCTTATACAAATGTCCCTTAAAATTTAGTGGGACAAGTATAATTAAAATGTTGTTTTCTGAATGTTTAATGCTTCAATGAGATTTCTGCAGAGTGTATTCCCCCCATTCAAAAAAATAATTAATAGCTTTTATTCCTTTTATTCTTTAGCTTCCATAAAATAAACAATTTTTTACGCCTTATTCACTTTAACTTTAGACTGATATGCAGCTCATAAATTGAGCTTTTATGTTTAAAAACTTTATAATTATATTTTTTTTACTCATCGAATAGTTATATATCATTTGCATCATTTGCTGTTATTTTAAATGAAAGTCCTGTTAAATATTCCAGAAAGAGTACCTATTCATTTTATGTTAGAAATATATATATATATATATATATATATATATATATGTATATTATATATAAATTCTTCATCGTATACGAAACACTAATAAAAGATGTCTGAAAAACTTGTTTAGTCTGAGAATTCTGTAACATTAAAAGAAATTAAGTTAAATAATGCTATAAAAAGTGATAGAATATCTTTATTAAGACTTACGATCGTTTCATCGCACAATCGGCGACATTTTCAAAATCAATCATAATAGAAAATATTTTCACATAACTTAAAAACAATAATATAGTAAACAATGTCACGAGACATGAAGCATAATGAAAATATTGCAACCATAAAATAAAATAAAAATTAAATTAGCTATTTGCGAGCGTGGATTAATTTTCACATAATTTAAAAACAACATGGTAAACAATGTCACGAGACATCAAGCATACTGAAAAACATTGCAAAACATAAAATAAAATAAAATTAACTTGGCTATTTGCGAGTGTGGATTAATTTTTACAATGACTTAGTATCTCTTTCCAAATTCTAGGTAAATCAAGGGACACAGAATCATTGCAAATATTCTCGTTGCGTAAAAATATTATTATTGTTTTTAAGTTATGTGAAAATATTTTCTATTATGATTGATTTTGAAAATGTCGCCGATTGTGCGATGAAACGATCGTAAGTCTTAATAAAGATATTCTATCACTTTTTATAGCATTATTTAACTTAATTTGTTTATAAGTGATTATTATACATGTTTTTAAAACATTAAAAGAAATCAACAAAAATATATTATGAAATGAAATAAATATTCTGAAAATAGTCAAATAATCATCGTCAAAGGAATAAAGGATACCACAACAGAGGATATTTATACTAAGATGATATCTGAAACGAAATTTCTATTTGAATATTACGTAGCAAAATTACACACCTCTGAAAATCCCCCCATGATGCGTATCTCTGTATTTAAAAAAAAAAAAAAAAAAGTAACTAACGCTGTCACCGGCACTGTTTATGAATTTTTTGTCATCGGGGGTCTTTCTTCGTTAATATTAAGATAATTACTGAATACAAAAATATGAAAATCGATGATAGTATAGAGAAATATTTGATAAACAAGCTAATGCTTTTAAATCGAATAATTATTTTAAGAGATATTTAATGTTGGTCAAAATCAAAATGATTCCATTAAAAAAGTTTTATAGGAGCAAAAACTATACATAGGAATGTAATATTTTTTTCTGAGGATATACATTACAAGTTCCCGGTGTGCAAACTGCTTTTATTTTTTAATTCGACTCATTTTTTGAGGATTTATTTTCGGTACAGATGTCATATTCGCCCCATATTGGCGCGATTCTTTTCGGTTGCCAATTTGGCGAAAACATCAACAGCATAAACAACATAATCCGGGTTACCACATCAAACAAAATAACGACACTTTGACGCAAGTTAAGTACCTGTTGCCTATATGATATTGGCGACAGAAAAAAATCGCGCCAATATGGGGCGAATATGACATCTGTTCCTTATTTTCATTTAAAATTCAAATTTTCAGCATTTCGAGAGATATTTTTTACATCTTTTAGAAAAGAGTATTGCCAATTTAAAAAACAACGAAAAGAATAATATTTCCTTCAAATGAAAAAATTATTTACACTTGACTATTATAAACAGAAAAAAAGATTTCAAATTAGAATTTAATGACTACTTATTAAAAGCAGGGAAATTTTGAAAATTACGTCATAAAAATTATATTTACGTGTGAATTTTAAAAGAGAAAGAAAATTGTAAAATAATAAATCCATTAATATGTGCTAAAAGTCGTAAATGGAGGAAATTATTTCATATTTAAAATGACCAAACAATAATAATGAAAAACAGTTTAAATTAAAAAATATATTTGCGCGAGACATTTATTTGATATTTTGAGATAATCTTTTAAACTGTTGTTTTGAATTCTAAGACAGCGCAAATAATATTTCCCTTTTAACAGAAAAAAAAAAAAAAAAAAAAGTATTTTTACATGATTATTAAAAAGAGAAAGAAAACTTTGGTGGAAATTACGTGAGACTTAGAACGGTACATTTAAAATGTCTTATTTAAAAGAACTTTCTTATAGCGTTGTTAAAAAATACCGGTAGACAAATACTCTGTTTGCTTCATTAATTTTATATTAGCTGATTTTCAAATTTTTCACTGACATGATTTAATCAAAGACGGAAACAGCCCGTTAATAGGGAGATCGCCACTGTTTTTTTTTATTATTATTATAATTCAATCTTCCCAAAAAATTTTAAAGCCAATCAAATTAACGTGCTGTTCAAATTTTTTTTACAGTTAGAAAAATAGGGAGTTCATAAGTTCGGCCACTTTTATGTTTAAAATGCGTAAAATTATATATATTTTTTTTTCATCGAATAGTTATCTGATACTATTTGCTGTTATTTTAAATGGAGACCCTGTTAAAAATTCCAGAAAAAAGTACCTTCACATTGTACGTTAGGAATGCAGATTTTTTTTTCTTCTAAATACTTCATCCTATATGAATCACTAATGAAAGATTTCTCGAAAACTTCTTTACTCTCAGAATTCTGTAACCTTAAAAGAAATTTACAAAAATGTATTATGATATGGAATAAGTTTTCTGAAAATATTCAGATAACCATCGTCGAATAAATAAAGGATACCATCATCACAGAGGATGTTTGTATTAAGAAGATTTTTGAAACGAAATTTCTACTTGAATATTGTTATACATAGCAAAATTAGATACCTCTGAAAATGATGTACCGATGATGTGCATAAAACAGACAAAATGTCAATCAAAGACTAAAGATAATCAAGTCTAATGAAAATATTTTCACTGCTGGCCCCATATTCATGATTGTATTTTCATTGTCTGGTAAATTTACGGAGCTGAATAACTCCACACCAAACATCCCTTTATTTCCTCTTTCTCTTTCTTTTGTTATTTTTACTTGGATGTTTATTTCCATACTAGCGGCCTTGGCGACCAGTTTGGCCTCCCTTAAATGTATGCTAAGCATTGTATCATGTTACTTTTATTGATAATTTAATTTATTTGCTCAATCCTTCGCCAAATCGAAGATTCTGATACAGAAATCATGAACTCGTTATTTTTATGTTAGCCGGGCGCAGGTGATAAATCGCCAAACACTGTTCCTGTCGTATTTTTTCGCATTTTAATAATTTCATTTACAATGTAATACTTTCACTCATTTTTTTTTAAATACTACATAACTTTAATTTAAAACTGAAATATTTAAAATTTATTACTCACAATTATTTCTTTAAAAAAAGAGAGAAAAGAATAAAAGTAATAATTAATACCATAAACCATGACATTTAATTGCAACAGCAAAGCTTTGTTTTAATTTACCACGCGATTTTTTTTTTATGACAATCGCATTAAATGGGCTGATAATACTGATTCCATGATGGCGATGGAACAATATTTGGCGATTTATCATCTGCGCCCGGCTAACATTAAATTACCAAATTGGCCTCCTGGCATATAAAAAGTGAAGCGGTCAACCCGGAACTATTGATGACAATCACATGACTTAGGCTATTATTATAGAGATTCATAACCATGGGGCAACTCGAGGCATAATTTTGATAAGTTATGCCTTGATGCTGCATCGTTACATATTGAATTTTTACGCGTTACAATATCTATGGTTTCTCTTACAATGGATGGATAGTATAGATTGGAATGAAAAATTATCTTACTCTCATTTAAATTTATTAAAGGATTAATTAAATTATTTACAATTAATAAAAGAATTTTTTTAATTTATAAAATGATTTAAAAATTTTTAAAGGATACAGGCGAAACATATAAACAGTCTGATAAAACTATTTTGGCCTTTTTTTAAAAAAATTCATGTTACACACTTTATCAATTAGAAGAAGTATATTATTACAAGTTGTTAATTTGTTACATAGTTATGAGTATATATTTTTGCATTGACATTTGTTATTGACGCTGTATATATGTAACATGTCTTGAAAACCGGGGAAAATAAACTTTTTTTTTTATGTAATTACGATAGAGTCCGGATATTATTAACTACACTTGAAGAAAAAAAAAATTACACTTTTCCTGAGTATAAGAAGTAGATCTTTTAACAAAAATGGAAAGTATACTTAAAATGAAAAAAGCCTATAATAAATTACTTCAGCCTACATCAGCATTTCCCTTTTTTTAATGTGAAATTAATAGGGAAAAGTTTTACTTTTGCTAAAGATTAAAACAAAAATAAAACTACACTTTTTTTTTAAACTCACACCGGGAAATTCAAAAAGTATAGTATATCAATAATTTTGTTGTTTTTCTGTTGTCAATGGGATTTCATATAATTCGGATCTTGTTAACGGCTGATGATGGAATCATTCGGCCGTTCATCATATTACGTCACATGATAAAATCTTTAATCATTGTTGCCAGATGTAGTATTTGATCGCTGATCGCTCGAATTTAGGAGTGTAGTATTTCTTAAAAATTGAGAAATTTGATATGACGGCAATCTGGTTATCGGATAACCTTCCATCTGCGCAACCTACCGAGCATAGTTTCTGGATCTTTAGCAACACACACACAAGAAAAGAAATATAATAATTTAAAACCTTTTATGTCAGCATCAAAGCATGGTTTTTAACATATATACGTAAAAAATTATATCAACCACTTTTCAGCTTAATTATTATTATTTAAATATAACCATGATTTTGTATAATACTAATTAACTTCGGTAGATGGCGCTAAAGTCAAATTTGTAGCGTAGTATTTTTCATTTTAAAAATCTGGCAACACTGTTATTAATACATTACGTTCTGCTCCTTAGACAGAGCTCCATGGACAGACCTAATTTGTCACTGGGCACTATACTAGAGAGAAATATACGTCCGCGGTACTGCCAAAGAAAGTGAAGTGTGAAGAAGGGAAACTTTCATAGACGCGATGTAAATCCACGACCCTCAGAGAAACAGTTCAAACAGCTAAGCGGTAGAAGCCGCATAAAGGGGCGAAAGATAACGTGGGGTTTACTTGGCGTGCTTTTGCGTGATCGCCAGTAGCGATAATTATCAAAATGTGGAGTAACGCTGTGCTCACCGCTGCCCCCTGTCCGCGCGAAAGCAGTGCGCTCCCCTCCCCCCTCTTTTCATGAATGGGGCTTCTCTCCGAGGGAGAAACCCCTTGAAGGTCAAAGATCGTAGAATACGTTAGAAGAATCTGATAGTTGATATGTTAGATTTCGAGTGAAAGTGAAACTTTCGATACGTAAAATTTATTATTTTACAGAGTGCTGTATCACTGAAGATTTTTCCATTGTACGTATTCGTCGGCTATCTATTAGCAATACAGAAAATATATCATAACAACAGAACATGAACAGATCATATTAAAAAATCTGTCCCAATCGCTGTTAAGTCACAAGTCAAACTGACCAAGAAATGTCGTTTTGAATTCTCGCGGGGCGTTGGCGCGAAGGTGTTATCTTAGGTTTACTACAAGAAAGTTTGGCGAATTTTTAGATGCAATGAAGAATGCCTATGATTGGATCTCCCCTTTGAGTGTGTTTCCTAGCAGAGCTGTTTGCACTGTTGCGGTTAGTTACGGTTTCCATTCCAAAGTCTTCCCTTCTTTTCCTCTACGTTCTTTTGGTACTGCGTATAGCTACTGCCACAGAGTGTCCTGCCCCCTGCCCGAACAACAACAAAAGTATAAGAAGGGGAAGGGGGAAGAGGAACGTGGAGAAATTCCAAAATTATCAATCAGTTGCTTGAAGATATCAGCAACAGATTTTAAAATATATAGGACAATTAAAAACCAATTTTTGAACGTAGCCAATGTTTTTAATAACAAAAGTACTTTTACATAAATAATCTGGTGTGAGTTTTACTTTAAATGCGCATTACTTTTATATTGTTTTTTTTTTTTTTTATAGTTGGTGTAATAATATTTTCAGGGTTAGCAAATTTTTGATATGCGACAATTTTTAACTGTTTTAAGAGCCTACTTCAGTTAAAGGAAAAGACACGTTCGCTAATGCTAATCCTATGGAAGACATTTATAAAGATATCTCGTTTGAATTTAAATATTTTTAAATGATTTTTTTTTCATTGAATAGTTAAGATCGATCTGTACAAAGGCCGTTGTTTACTTTTTCGATTTTCTTTACAGGTATTCTTAATGAGGACACTTTCATTTTGGAAACCGGTTTCGAAAGTAAAAGCATCCTTATAAAAAAAAATCTGCAATCAAAATCGAAAAAGTAAAAAACGGCCTGCATACAAATCGATTTCAGTTATCCAATGAAAAAAAAAAATCATTTAAAAATATTGAAATGCGACGGAGATATCTTTATAAATTTCTTCCATAGGATTAGCATTAGCGAATGCGTCTTTTCGTTTGACTTTAGTAGTCTCTTAACCATGGTTTAAATCGTCATGTTAAAAACCTATATTTATTTACCTATATAGTTCAACCTATATTTATATTTAGTAAGTAATTTTTTTCTTTTTTTTTTTTTTTTTTTAAATAAAGAAAGTCTTTCTAAATATGTTGTAGAAAAAATAAATATAAATTTTTGAAGAAACACTTAGATTTTTAATAGTAAACAAAATATTAGATTTCTGAAAACTCTTATCTTATGTATTAACTTTCAATGTGTTATTCAAAAGCTGCAGGGATATTATATTATTAAGAAATTAAGAAATTTATTTATAACCAAACTTAGTGTATAGTTTAAAATATGTTAAAGATTAAACATTTTTAAAGAAAAACACAAACATTTTCTGAACATTAGACATTTTTGAAGAAAATTATTTTAAACAGGTAGGGTATTCATCAATCATTCACAATCTGAGAACTTCTATTTTTTAACTCTTCTAAAATAAACTGGAGGGGGGGGGGGGGATGTGAATTGCTTTTAGCATATTTTGTTTAAGGTGAGGGAGTAGGAAATGTCCCAAGGTGCTGCTTTTGTGTTCCTGGAATGCAAATCTCCTTTATATCCTTCTAAAACCCATCTCCCTTTCATTCAAAATGGGATAAGTTACTTATTCCCAGAAGTCCAGTTATTTTACATTCTTTTTCAGAGCTCTCTCTTTGCCTTCAATCAGTATTCCACATCCCCCCCCCCCCCCCTTCATTCAAAATGCGATGGTTCACTTGTTATCAGAAAACCAGTTCTTTTAGATTTTTTTCTGTGTGGCTTATCTCTGTATTCATTAGGGTTGAATTCCCTTTTCTGTTAGTCAAATTAGGTTCTAGCCCTTTTTTTCTATTTCATTTAAAGAAAAAAAAAATACATATTTCATTTAAAAAAGAAAGTATGAATCGTGCTGGCAGACCTACAGATTTAGTGTAGCAATATTTGCATGAAATTAAAATTGGTGGAAAATATTATGCAAAATGCAAGAATTGTGGAAATGTTAGAGCAAATCAAGTAGACGGAATGAAAAATCATATTGCTCAGTGTTTAAAGAAAGAATCAACTACTTTGGATTGTACATGATAGGGTTGATGTTGATGAATCTGAATTTAACATGCCAAGCAAGAAAGTAAAGCCTAACCCTTTCTTTGTAAGAACAAGTACAGATGAAACACATAAATTGGATATACTAGTTGCAAAATTTTTCTATGCCAACAACATTCCTTCTAATGCTTTGGGACATCCAACATTCCAAAGTTTTGTAATTGCACTAAAAAAACCTAGATATTCTCCTACTACTAGAAAAGCATTATCGAATTCATTGCTGGACGAAGTTTCAACTGAGATTGAAGAAACAACTAGAGAGAAAAGAAAAAGATTGTTTAATAAAAGTACTTAATGTATTTTGATAAAAAGCCGAGGAAGTTCAACTACAACTTTTATAGTATGAGTCTTAAGGTCAACCAAATCGACGTGATTTATTAAAAAAAGCTCCTAAATTGCAATTTATCACAGCAAAGGCAGACTTATGATTGAGCTGACACACGTTCTGTTATGAAGTACAGATGGAATTGCAATGTTGACATCAGCTAAAACTTAAAAGATACCAACGATTTATTATAAAACAGCCTATGGCCCAGTTACCTCCTTGGTCCAGTTATCCCAGCTTACCTTACATTTTTGTAGTATCTTAAAAAATTATAAAACTTGAAAACAAGAATTTTAACTAGGGGTGATTGTGAGTGAAAAAAAAAAAAAAATAAATAATAAAAAATCTGAAATTCACAGCAAATTTTCTAAAAGGTTACAACAGAGGGGGGGTAAGGGGGGGGGGAAATCCACACTCGGCAGTATGTGTTTTTTGCCCCTCTTTGACGAAATTCGCTTTTTTGGCAATCCTTTGACGAAATTTGCGTTTTCTCGCGATCTTTTGACGAAATATGCGGTTTTTTTTTTTTTTTTTTTTTGCAATCCTTTGACAAAATTCCTGTTTTTCTTTTCGTTATCTTTTGACGAAAAGGCATAGCCGGCATTGAAAGCATTGAAAACAAACCTTTCAATCAAATTTCCTCATTTTTTCCCTAGATATGGCTACCTATCTGACAATATATTTCCCATATTATCCCCTTATAAATATTGATATTTTAGGAGATAAAAATTGTTTTTTCGAATTTTTTAAAAACTGATTTTCTCAAAACCTGCCGCACCGAATTTCATGCCATTAACTGAGGTTATATAGATCCAAATATGCATAACTGGGATTTTTGAATAATTTTCTGTTTATAAAAACTGTGTGAAATAGTGATACAAAATTTTACAAAAATAAAAATCATACCTTGTGGTTATACGAAAATTACCATTTTCTTATTAAAAAAAATCCTCCTATGTGCACTTAAAGTATATATAAATTCCCAAAGTGTGCGTTGGGTATAACATATAAACATTTGCAAAAATGTGTGTAAAAATTAATAAAATTCCTTTAAAGGCGTTATTTGGGGCGGAGCTATTCAAATTCAACATCCGAAGAATTTTTTGAATAAAGTCAGCAGATAATGTGTAAACTGCTGTATTTTAGACTTCAATAAGCATATTGGCCACCTTTTTCCATTCTGTCGATACTGATTTGATATGGAAAACTAGAGTTTTCTGTCGGAGATATAAGAAAAAAATATTTTTTCCTTGGAAAACGACAATATTCTCCGATACTGTAATGTAACGACAGTTATTATGATGACTTTTATTTAAACATTTCTCTCAGCACTTTTATCGAATAGTAATAACAGTAAGTAGTTTCGCCATTTATAAGTGTGAGTGACCGTAATCAAATAAGGATGTTATGTAATTTGAGTTTGAGCCAGTTGCGCTCATTTATTTCTGAGGTGTTGCCAGGTTTGGATAGTAGTAGACAATTTTTTATTCAAGATATATACTACTCGCAATTTTTGCTTTATTTAAAGCAGGTTTCTGTAGCTATTCGATCCGAAGACAAAGGGAAAATTGGTACATAATTTAAGTAAAAAAATAAATAATCCAAAGCCGACAACACTGGATGATGCTTTGTATTTAAAAATATATTTCCTTAATTTTGAGCCATTTAATTTTTAATGAGATAAAATGTTTTTTAAAATAAATAAATATTAGTCTAAAAAAACAGTGAAACAAATATCAGGAGATTAAAATGTACTGTAAAGACATTACTAATTTTTTGCAAAATATATTTATAAACATATAGACAAATACGTAGTCGAGTTCAGTGCTTCAGGCCTCACTTTAAAAAAATTGACTTTTCTGAGAAAACAAATCAGCTGACAATGTGTTATGTTAATGTTAATGTACTATATTTGTTCGAAACAAACATTTAACATTATGGTTACCAAAGCAAATTGCTCGTTTTAAAAGGTTGAAACTACTAACTAAAATTAATTTTCATTAAAACTGGTGAAAAACATTTTCATTTAAATTGATTGTGATCACTATCGTTACATTTCGATATCGAAGAAAGTAGTTTGTTTCCATGCCAAAAATAGTCTTCTCTATTGCTGTCTGCGACACAAACGACAATTTTTGATATCGAAGCAATATCCACAGCGTTGAGAATGATGCCCGTGTGTTTATTTAAATTTGAAATATAGTAATTCTCTAAATGTTTATTCCAAAAATTCTTCGGATGGCGAATTTGAGTAGCTCCGCCCCAAATACCGCCTTTAAATGGTTTTTATTAATTTTTACACATACTTTTGTAAATATTTATATGTTATACCCAACGCACTCTTTTGACCTTTATATATAATAAACGTGCACATATGAGGAATTTTTTTACAAGGAAATGGTAATTTTCGTATAACAATAAGATATGATTTTTATATTTGTAAATTTTTATATCGCAATTTCACACAGTTTTTATAAACAGAAAATTATACAAAAATTCCCAGTTATGCACATTTGGTATTTATATATACAGGGTGTCCGGTATCAACGGTGTCCAATGGCTAATTCCTAAACCGTTAGTCATAGACATATAGTTCCAATTAGAAAAATGCTTTAAATTAGATAAAGAAATATTTTAAAAGCGATTTGGGTCAATAAAAACATTTCTTAAAAAATTACGAAATTTAAATTTTTATACGGGCCCCCGGTCCTATCAGCTATATTTAGTAAAATTTTCCTATTACACTGACAAGTAAGACAAAAAAAAGTCCCATTCATATGACGCTAAAATTGTGCGAGTTATGAAACTTTAAAAATGCATGACTTATGCCACTTTTCTGCTCTGAAAACAAATGAGTTCGCCTTGGCTTTGAGGGGTCATATTCCAAGTCATATTCCAAGTGAAAAAAAAAAAATAAATAAATAATAAAAAATCTGAAATTCACAGCAAATTTTCTAAAAGGTTACAACAGAGGGGGGTAGGGGGGGGGGAATCCACTCCCGGCAGTATGTGTTTTTTGCCCCTCTTTGACGAAATTCGCTTTTTTGGCAATCCTTTGACGAAATTTGCGTTTTCTCGTGATCTTTTGACGAAATATGCGTTTTTTTTTTTTTTTTTGCAATCCTTTGACAGAATTCCTGTTTTTTTTTCGTTATCTTTTGACGAAAAGGCATAGCCGGCATTGAAAGCATTGAAAACATACCTTTCAATCAAATTTCCTCATTTTTTCCCTAGATATGGCTACATATCTGACAATATATTTCCCATATTATCCCCTTATAAATATTGATATTTTATGAGATAAAAATTGTTTTTTCGATTTTTTTAAAAACTGATTTTCTCAAAACCTGCCGCACCGAATTTCATGCCATTAATTGAGGTTATATAGATCCAAATATGCATAATTGGGATTTTTGAATAATTTTCTGTTTATAAAAACTGTGTGAAATAGTGATACAAAATTTTACAAAAATAAAAATCATACCTTGTGGTTATGCGAAAATTACCATTTTCTTATAAAAAAAAAATCCTCCTATGTGCACTTAAAGTATATATAAATTCCCAAAGTGTGCGTTGGGTATAACATATAAACATTTGCAAAAATGTGTGTAAAAATTAATAAAATTCCTTTAAAGGCGTTATTTGGGGCGGAGCTATTCAAATTCAACATCCGAAGAATATTTTGAATAAAGTCAGCAGATAATGTGTAAACTGCTGTATTTTAGACTTCAATAAGCATATTGGCCACCTTTTTCCATTCTGTCGATACTGATTTGATATGGAAAACTAGAGTTTTCTGTCGGAGATATAAGAAAAAAATATTTTTCCTTGGAAAACGACAATATTCTCCGATACTGTAATGTAACGACAGTTATTATGATGACTTTTATTTAAACATTTTTCTCAGCACTTTTATCGAATAGTAATAACAGTAAGTAGTTTCGCCATTTATAAGTGTGAGTGACCGTAATCAAATAAGGATGTTATGTAATTTGAGTTTGAGCCAATTGCGCTCATTTATTTCTGAGGTGTTGCCAGGTTTGGATAGTAGTAGACAATTTTTTATTCAAGATATATACTACTCGCAATTTTTGCTTTATTTAAAGCAGGTTTCTGTAGCTATTCAATTCGAAGACAAAGGGAAAATTGGTACATAATTTAAGTAAAAAAATAAATAATCCAAAGCCGACAACACTGGATGATGCTTTGTATTTAAAAATATATTTCCTTAATTTTGAGCCATTTAATTTTTAATGAGATAAAATGTTTTTTAAAATAAATAAATATTAGTCTAAAAAAACAGTGAAACAAATATCAGGAGATTAAAATGTACTGTAAAGACATTACTAATTTTTTGCAAAATATATTTATAAACATATAGACAAATACGTAGTCGGGTTCAGTGCTTCAGGCCTCACTTTACAAAAATTGACTTTTCTGAGAAAACTAATCAGCTGACAATGTGTTATGTTAATGTATTATATTTGTGCGAAACAAACATTTAACATTATGGTTACCAAAGCAAATTGCTGGTTTTAAAAGGTTGAAACTACTAACTAAAATTAGTTTTCATTAAAACTGGTCAAAAATATTTTCATTTAAATTGATTGTGATCACTATCGTTACATTTCGATATCGAAGAAAGTAGTTTGTTTCCATGCCAAAAATAGTCTTCTCTATTGCTGTCTGCGACACAAACGACAATTTTTGATATCGAAGCAATATCGACAGCGTTGAGAATGATGCCCGTGTGTTTATTTAAATTTGAAATATAGTAATTCTCTAAGTGTTTATTCCAAAAATTCTTCGGATGGCGAATTTGAGTAGCTCCGCCCCAAATACTGCCTTTAAATGGTTTTTATTAATTTTTACACATACTTTTGTAAATATTTATATGTTATACCCAACGCACTCTTTTGACCTTTATATATAATAAACGTGCACATATGAGGAATTTTTTTACAAGGAAATGGTAATTTTCGTATAACAATAAGATATGATTTTTATATTTGTAAATTTTTATATCGCAATTTCACACAGTTTTTAAAAACAGAAAGTTATACAAAAATTCCCAGTTATGCACATTTGGTATTTATTTATACAGGGTGTCCGGTATCAACGGTGTCCAATGGCTAATTCCCAAACCGTTAGTCATAGACATATAGTTCCAATTAGAAAAATGCTTTAAATTAGATAAAGAAATATTTTAAAAGCGATTTGGGTCAATAAAAACATTTCTTAAAAAATTACGAAATTTAAATTTTTATACGGTCCCCCGGTCCTATAAGTTATATTTAGTAAAATTTTCCTATTACACTGACAAGTAAGACAAAAAAAAAGTCCCATTCATATGACGCTAAAATTGTGCGAGTTATGAAACTTTTAAAATGCATGACTTATGCCACTTTTCTGCTCTGAAAACAAATGAGTTCGGCTTGACTTTGAGGGGTCATATTCCAAGTCATATATTAAGTGAAAAAAAAAAAATAAATAATAAAAAATCTGAAATTCACAGCAAATTTTCTAAAAGGTTACAACAGAGGGGTGGTAGGGGGGGGGGGGGAATCCACTCCCGGCAGTATGTTTTTTTTGCCCCTCTTTGACGAAATTCGCTTTTTTGGCAATCCTTTGACGAAATTTGCGTTTTCTCGCGATCTTTTGACGAAATATGCGTTTTTTTTTTTTTTTTTTTTTTTGCAATCCTCTGACAAAATCCCTTTTTTTTTTTCGTTATCTTTTGACGAAAAGGCATAGCCGGCATTGAAAGCATTGAAAACATACCTTTCAATCAAATTTCCTCATTTTTTCCCTAGATATGGCTACCTATCTGACAATATATTTCCCATATTATCCCCTTATAAATATTGATATTTTATGAGATAAAAATTGTTTTTTCGAATTTTTTAAAAACTGATTTTCTCAAAACCTGCCGCACCGAATTTCATGCCATTAACTGAGGTTATATAGATCCAAATATGCATAATTGGGATTTTTGAATAATTTTCTGTTTATAAAAACTGTGTGAAATAGTGATACAAAATTTTACAAAAATAAAAATCATACCTTGTGGTTATACGAAAATTACCATTTTCTTATAAAAAAAAATCCTCCTATGTGCACTTAAAGTATATATAAATTCCCAAAGTGTGCGTTGGGTATAACATATAAACATTTGCAAAAATATGTGTAAAAATTAATAAAATTCCTTTAAAGGCGTTATTTGGGGCGGAGCTATTCACATTCAACATCCGAAGAATTTTTTGAATAAAGTCAGCAGATAATGTGTAAACTGCTGTATTTTAGACTTCAATAAGCATATTGGCCACCTTTTTCCATTCTGTCGATACTGATTTGATATGGAAAACTAGAGTTTTCTGTCGGAGATATAAGAAAAAAATATTTTTCCTTGGAAAACGACAATATTCTCCGATACTGTAATGTAACGACAGTTATTATGATGACTTTTATTTAAACATTTTTCTCAGCACTTTTATCGAATAGTAATAACAGTAAGTAGTTTCGCCATTTATAAGTGTGAGTGACCGTAATCAAATAAGGATGTTATGTAATTTGAGTTTGAGCCAATTGCGCTCATTTATTTCTGAGGTGTTGCCAGGTTTGGATAGTAGTAGACAATTTTTTATTCAAGATATATACTACTCGCAATTTTTGCTTTATTTAAAGCAGGTTTCTGTAGCTATTCAATTCGAAGACAAAGGGAAAATTGGTACATAATTTAAGTAAAAAAATAAATAATCCAAAGCCGACAACACTGGATGATGCTTTGTATTTAAAAATATATTTCCTTAATTTTGAGCCATTTAATTTTTAATGAGATAAAATGTTTTTTAAAATAAATAAATATTAGTCTAAAAAAACAGTGAAACAAATATCAGGAGATTAAAATGTACTGTAAAGACATTACTAATTTTTTGCAAAATATATTTATAAACATATAGACAAATACGTAGTCGGGTTCAGTGCTTCAGGCCTCACTTTAAAAAAATTGACTTTTCTGAAAAAACAAATCAGCTGACAATGTGTTATGTTATGTTATGTTAATGTATTATATTTGTTCGAAACAAACATTTAACATTATGGTTACCAAAGCAAATTGCTCGTTTTAAAAGGTTGAAACTACTAACTAAAATTAATTTTCGTTAAAACTGGTGAAAAACATTTTCATTTAAATTGATTGTGATCACTATCGTTACATTTCGATATCGAAGAAAGTAGTTTGTTTCCATGCCAAAAATAGTCTTCTCTATTGCTGTCTGCGACACAAACGACGATTTTTGATATCGAAGCAATATCGACAGCATTGAGAATGATGCCCGTGTGTTTATTTAAAATTGAAATATAGTAATTCTCTAAGTGTTTATTCCAAAAATTCTTCGGATGGCGAATTTGAGTAGCTCCGCCCCAAATACCGCCTTTAAATGGTTTTTATTAATTTTTACACATACTTTTGTAAATATTTATGTTATACCCAACGTACTCTTTTGACCTTTATATATAATAAACGTGCACATATGAGGAATTTTTTTACAAGGAAATGGTAATTTTCGTATAACAATAAGATATGATTTTTATATTTTTATATCGCAATTTCACACAGTTTTTATAAACAGAAAATTATACAAAAATTCCCAGTTATGCACATTTGGTATTTATTTATACAGGGTGTCCGGTATCAACGGTGTCCAATGGCTAATTCCTAAACCGTTAGTCATAGACATATAGTTCCAATTAGAAAAATGCTTTAAATTAGATAAAGAAATATTTTAAAAGCGATTTGGGTCAATAAAAACATTTCTTAAAAAATTACGAAATTTAAATTTTTATACGGTCCCCGGTCCTATAAGTTATATTTAGTAAAATTTTCCTATTACACTGACAAGTAAGACAAAAAAAAGTCCCATTCATATGACGCTAAAATTGTGCGAGTTATGAAACTTTAAAAATGCATGACTTATGCCACTTTTCTGCTCTGAAAACAAATGAGTTCGGCTTGGCTTTGAGGGGTCATATTCCAAGTGCTTAAAGTATTCGAAGATCTCATTTCATGTGTATTTGCGCTTTGAAAAAAATCGTACAAGTATTACGATTAAGTTAACATTTATTAAGTTTCAGATTGGCTGAAATAACATGTTTTGTTTTGTCAGGATTTGAGACTGTTTCTTTTATGATTTCTTTTAATAAAATTATGCTTTTTTATAAGTTTTTATGTTACTTCAACGATCTTATGTATGTTTTTCCAGTTAAAAATTTGCATTCGAACTTTAACCCAATTTCAAATATCCGAACGAGATTACATTTTATATACTGGCGCAAATATGATAACAATCTAATATTATTATGATTTTCGGTGGTTACCATTTATACTTATTTTATAGGATAACACAAAAAATTTCGGATGGATTACCGGCAAGAAGTTTATGAAAAAGTTTTAGATTAGATAATACAAGACGGAGATTGTTGGGTTTTTTAACTTTATGTATTTTTTAGCACTGAATCCGAAAATTGCCTTAATTTTTAATCATCATGTCAGGATATTTCGCAAATCATAAATTGTCGAATTTAAAGAATAACAAAAATCGGATACTATAAAGTAGAGGAGATGGTTGTATTTTTTAATTTTTGATAATTGATTTTTACGTACTTTTTAGCACTAAATTTGAAAATGACTTTCATTTTTAACCATCACGTTAGAATTTTTTTGCAAATGTGTAAGTTAAAATATAGCGAAAATCTCATTCTATAAAACAAATGTAAAACTATTTTTATTTTATTTTATTCAATAATTTATTCGATATTTTTGCTTATCTTGGGATTCTTACAGCTTGGTGGTGTGATGAGATGGGGGAGGAGATTAAATTTTAACTTTTAACTTTTTAACTTTGAAATTTACAATTTGCGAAAAATCTTGATGTGATGGCTAAACATGAAGGTCAATTCCGGATTCAGCGGTACAGAATACATAAGAATCCATTATCAAAAGCTAAAAAACATGAAATAACCTAACTTTTGCAGGCTAGTGTAATCTAATAATATTTTTAAATACGTATCATTTTGTAAAGAATTGAGGCTGTTAATTTAGCATCATTTTATTTAACAAAAATTCTGTTTTTTTCTTTCTTCTTAAATGTGTATTAAAAATTGTATATTTTGCATTAATATGTCAGAATGACTAAAGATTTCAAATTTATATTGCAATGTTAATTTTACTCTCAACCATTTTTTAATATATCTGACGAAATTATATTTCGACTAAATTTGTGAATGACTCCCAATTTGCAGCAAAAAATATGCTCAAATTTAAACAGGTATTACTCGGTCAATTTTAATCGTAGAACAACGGGACTTTTTTTGTATTACTTCTCAGTGTAAAAGGAAAATTTTGCTAAATATAACTTATAGGACCGGGGGGGACCCTATAAAAATTTAAATTTCGTAATTTTTCAAGAAATGCTTTTATTGACCCAAATAGCTTTTTAAATATTTCTTTACCTGATTTTAAACATTTTTGTAATTGTAACTATATGTCTATGACTAACGGTTTAGGAATTAACCATTGGACACCGTTGAGACCGGACACCCTGTATAGTCTCAATTAATGGCATTAAATTCGGTGCAATAGTTTTTGAGAAATCAGTTTAAAAAAAAAAATCAAAAATCATTTTTATCTCATAAAATATCAATATTTATAAGATGATAATAGAGGAAATATATTATCAGATAAGTAACCACATCTAGGAAATAATTCAGGAAATTTTATGGAAAGGCATGTTTCCAATGCATATCCGGCTATGCCCTTTGCGGGTTTTTTTTTTTTTCTTTCTCAATTCTCTGACGAAATTCGCGTTTTTCCTGCGATCCTTTAACGAAATTATCAAGTTTTCTGCGAATGAATTGGAGAAATTGATTTTTTTCGGTGCCCATTTGTCGAAATTATTTTTTGTCCAAATTTTCGGATTTATTTCCGATTTTTTTTTTTTAATTTTCGGAAATGAATGTCTTAAATTTTGGGGAAATTCGGAGCAGAACCACTCCTGATTTTAACTATCGAAGTAGATCAGCCAGACCCATTCTTGTAAGTAGGTGGAAAGTCGGAAAAATACCACTCCCATTTTAAAAGTAATATTTCCACCAGTTTTCGAAAGGCATACCTCACTTACATACAGTAGAGCCCCGCAAATCCGAACCCCGCTAATCCAAAATTCCGGTTAATCCGAGCTGATTTTATTTTCGAAAATTATACTTGAACAGATTAACTGAAAATATTAACTTACGAAATTTTCAGGATTAAAAGATGAATGTCGAAAAACACGTGTAGAAGTTAGAATTAAACAAAAAATGGCAGTAAAGTATTTTATTCATTCTTTAAACAGCTTCAATAGAATTTAAAAAAATGTTAAGTTTAATATTTAAATTCTTACTTGACTCATTATATTAACCAAGAATATTATTATTATTATTATGTCTTGTAACTGTATGTTTTCCTCCATGTATTTTCTTTTGATCTAAACTTTAACTTTTGCATCTGGCAACATGTTCTGAGTGGTAGTCAGTTGGCGTACTGTGTGTACAATGTGGCATGGCCACTGTGGTAAGGAATAAATTATAATTTAAGTAAGTTTAATCAATAAGTTTTTATAGGTTATGGGCCCAGGATTTACGACCATTTAATCAACTTTCATTCGTAACTAAAGTTTAGTTTATTTTCGTAGCATTTGTTGCTATAGCGTGTAAAGCAAATCACGCCGGTTGTTAGGCCTAACGTAACGGGACATTTGTTTCGAAAGTTGTTATTACTGACATCGTACCCTGAATAAGATAAGCATGGCTGGACTTGATTTTTCATCAATGAATAAATTTGACGGGAAAAATTATTCCCAGTGGCGTTTCCAAATAAACTGTGCCTTGAAAGCGAAAGGCGTGTTCGCTGTCGCGAGTGGATCGAAAGCTAAGCCTGACACCGAAGCAGAGATTGAAAAATGGGAAAAAGACGATGCTATTGCCATGTTCACAATTACTGCAGCGATGGAAATGAAGCAAATAACTCTAATCGAAAGTTGTTCAACATCGTGTGGCATGCTAACAAAGTTAGACTCTGTGTTTCAACAAAAATCGGACTTCAATAAAATGTTGCTATTGGACAAATTTCACCAACTTAAAATGGACATGAATGAAACTGCTGTAGAGTATATTGCCAGGGTAGAGAATTTAGCACATCAGATCAAAAACTCTGGCGAAAATATTTACGAAATAACTCTCATTACCAAAATTCTGGGTACTTTACCAGCAAAATACCGTAACTTCCGGCAAGCATGGTTGTCGATGGATGAAAACAGACAGAATCTGTCAAATTTAACAGCGAGGCTAATTGACGAGGAAACAAATTTGAATGAGAACGACAGAGATGAATCGGCATTTGTCGCGAACTACAGGGCACCTAGGCCACCAGCGAGCTACAAGCCAAAGACAAACCAAATAAAAGGTAAACTGGACAAATCAAAGATAACGTGTTACTCCTGTCGAAAGAAAGGCCATTTTGCCAGAGAATGTAGATCCCAACAACAAAGAAGGAGTAGAGATAATAACGGACCAGGTACATCTAATGATTCCATAGGATACAATGCTTTTAGTGCGAAAGTGAAAGAAATAGAGAGCTGTGAAGAAAACCAGTGGATACTCGATAGTGGAGCATCAGCACATATGACATATGATTTCCACTCACTAAATGGATTCCAAAAATTAGATGGAAGTGATAAAATTCGCCTTGGAGATAACACAGAGCTCCCAATAGAAGGAAAAGGTGAGGTAAGAATTTTGAAATTCATAAACAATACCTGGATTGAGGGTTTAATAACAGATGTATTGTATGTGCCAGGTTTAAAGAAAAATTTATTTTCTGAGGGAACTGTAGCAAATAAGAATATGAAAATTATCAAAACTGGTAATAGTGCTAAAATTTATAATCGTGATGATAACCTTATTGCCACAGCTGTTCGTACTTCGAACAACTTATATGCAATGTTATTCAAAACAATAAAACCCATTGAAGCTAATACAGCTGCTACAGATAATATTAAATTATGGCACGAGAGAATGGGTCACATTAATCTTAAGGACCTAAGAGAGTTAAGTGAAAAAGGAATCATTGATAAGATTGACTTTTCAGAAGCTGATAAATTCTTTTGTGACGGCTGCCAATACGGCAAACAGCATAAACTTTCTTTTAGCTATAGAAAATATAAATCTAGCAAACCTGGTGAACTGATTTACAGCGATTTGTGTGGTCCAATGTCAACATCATCACTAGGCGGTGCCAATTATTTTGTTATTTTTAAAGATGACTTTAGTGGTTATGTTTCTGTTGCATTTTTGAAACATAAATGTGATACCTTAGAACATTTCAACAAGTTTGTGTCTATTTGTGAAAACAAACATTCAACAACAGTGAAAGCCCTTAGAGTAGACAATGGTAGAGAATTTATAAACCATGACTTCAAAGATTTTCTGCATAAAAAAGGTATTGAACTTGAGCCTACGGCTCAGCACCGTGCGAAAGGGGGGGCGAAGCGGGCGGTCGCCCCGGGCGCAGAAATTTAGGGGCGCCAAATTTGCACTACCAATTTCCGTTTTTTTCTTTTTTTAATTGTCGTCAATCATTTTCATTGGAATTTTTTTTTTCACTCTTCGATATTCTATATTTTTGTAAAACTAAGTGTATATATTTACATATCGGGAATATTTTCCCCAGTGGAAGTATGTACATTTTTCATTTCAAAATTATTGCGTTGTTCACATTTACTTTTCATTGAGCTCTTTAGATCTGATGATTTTATAATATGCTTTTGTGATATTTTATTGCAGTGTTTCTTAAACTTTTGCACTCTGCGGGCCTTTTACATCGTATACGACAGTTTCTGCCACCTGCCACACTCAGTGAATATGAATTGCTAACCTATTCTGATTCCACTATGGGATCATTCTTATAGTCATTCGGTCATTACTTTGCTGTTAAAAAAAGGTCCAGTAAAGGATGAAAATGCTGATTACATGAAATCTGCGATTGCATAAGGACTACAATTTTCCAAACTAACATTCAAGAAAATTATTCCTAGTGGAGAAATTATTAACGGTGATTGCTGCTTGTTTGAAAACTTAATTAAGGGAATCACTATATTTTGTTTTCTCTTTTTATTATTCACTAATTATCATGATCGCCCTCCAAAGTTAGCCAATCCATATTGTGGGTTTTTCATGTGGAAGAAATTAAATCCTAAAATTCCTGAGCATAAAATGGTCTAGAACACAGGAATGCATGCATTCGCTAAAGGAAACTTGAGAGACGTTTAAAATTAAATCATATAATCGACAGCAAATTTGAAAAGAGCTAAAGTGAAAATTACTGAAAGTGAAAAAGATAAATGGCAAAATATATTCAGGATGAAATTATGAACTTTCTTCTCAATGAAGTAAGAAAAACGATTGTAGAAGAAATTAATAGAGCAAGGTATTTTTCAATTTCGTTCGATCGCACTCCATATACCGAGTGTCCTAAAATGGACTGACTGTTTTTAAAATTCAATAACGTGTAAATGGTGACAGCTATTTAAAAAAAAAAATTGCGGGAAGGTAATGTAAAATGTCAGTATTTTTTTACCTCGATTTCCGACTTTAGTTCCAAATAGCAATGATAGATGGCGCTGCAAGCAGCGATGACCACCTCGGGAACTCAGCTTACGCTTTAGAGTGATAGTGCAATGCCGAGGGGCAGACCAAATCCACAAGCTGCTCGCGTTACAAATGACTTTTTCAATTCTTATACTGCAGTTTTACAATTTCACATTACAACATAAATATCGATGATTTGTTGAAGAATTAAACAGCTTTATAGTTAATTCAGGTTACAGCAGTATACTTTATTAAACCATATTCGTGAAAATCAATCAAGTTTACACTGAATTGACAATTATGCCAGCAATGTATAACCACACAAGCACTATAAAGACAACATCTAGCACCATAGGTGCTCAATCAAGGCCAAAACCGAAACCGCCCAACACTGATGCGAAAAGAGGAGGCTAAATGTATGGAGTGGGTCTCATTCTCCAATACAATCTTATTTTTTAGAGGCCTATTCTGTATATTTAGCCTTCTTCCTTCGCATGATGCTAAGGGATTTCAGTTTAGACCTCCATTGAGTGCTTATTCCTTGCCATCTATCTCTGCTATTTGGAACTAAAACCGAGAATCGCAGTAAAAATACTTCTAATATCTTACATAACTCTCCTGCAAGAATTTCTTTTAATAATTGTAACCATTTGCAAGTTACTGAATTTTAAACACAGTCCAGTTTAGGAATCCAGTACACCTCACAAAGAACAAATGACGCAAATTATACGATACCGAAAATTGAAAATTTACATTCGTGGAAAGGTTTCTTGACTACATCAAGTTAAAAAAAGAAAAAAAAAAGGGAAAAAACTTAGCATAAGAAATTTAAGATAAGCTAATGTCCGACAATCTCGACATTCACAGCTGCACGAGAGGTTCTGTTCTCAAAGACGACAGACGGGAGGTGCTGAGTGCGACCCAATCGCGCACGTCAGCCTAATCGTTCGAAATTGTCCGTAGTTTTCTTCGAACCTTGCGTTAATACGGGTTAGGTTCCCTTAGAAAGACCTTACAGAGGACACTCCCATCCAACTCCGGCCTACTATATCCAACTTGTAGATAATCGGCCGTCATAAACAATACCAATATCAACCCTTCAGAGCTCAATGTTGTAATATGGTGCAAATATGGCTTCCCTATATAATGTTGTGTAAGCTCGAATCGTCGAAGTAAATAAATTCGTCTATTTTTTACCATGTTCTGCACATTCTTTAAACTTTGAGTTCGTGCTGCTGGTGTATGTCCAAAAATGTCCGGAACTGCATAAAATGTGTTTGTTTTTTCTTCTCTTCTACTGAAAGATGGGATATACTTATGTCCCACTTATCAGTTTATTTAAAGAAACATTGCGATACTCTATGGTCATGAGAAAATAAAGCTATATCTGCAGTTTACAAACAATTGCCACAGATTTTAAAAGCTCTGGAAGACCTTATAGAAATGAAGTAAAATCAGTAAACTTACTCAGGAGCAAAAAGCTTAATAAAGCAAATAAAGAAATTTCCCTTTATTTACGGCCTACTAGTTTGACACAACATTTTAAATGAAATAGAAAAAGTTAATATTATTCTCACGAAAAAAAAGAAGAAAAAAAACTGTCAATGTTTCGATCTCCAGCAAACTGATTGAAACACTAAAAAACACATTTCAAAAAATAAGAGAGGAAATTTTTGAATAAGAAAGCGAAGATTTGGTTATGTCTGTAAATGTAGAGTCCTTATTTGAATAAAACAGAAAACGTAAAATTCGCAGAACAATTTGACTACGAAGCTTCTGATGAAAGTGGAAATTTATATGAATGTGAAGGATTTCGTGTTACGTAGAGACACTATAACCGTGCAACTGAACTGGAGGTTTGAGAAACCGAGAAATGTAAAACAAGAATTTGAGTTTCTGGCTGGTTGCGAATCTAAAATCAGTTATCGAAAATCTGTTAATATTGCCTGGATCTTGCCCTTTATTGCTGACTTGAATGGACTTGAATTGTTAAGCGAGGTTTTAAATGCGAAAACTTTATTTCCACCATTAGATAAGAACTTTTATAAAATGGATCATTTAGAAATCCTTTAGTTGCTCCATAATTTTAACTTTGGGAAAACAGCGAATTATAAAAAGATGGAGACAGCGTACATAATTTATAAGTATTCCAGTAACAATAAAATAGTAAAAAACTACTTAAGATCTACTGTGAGCCGAGAGATTAAGCAACCTGAATTTACTTTCTATAAAATTCAGTGTGTCACAATCTTTACACATAAAATAATAAACGATTTTGTTACCCTAAATGCAAGAAAAATAAAATGGAAGTAAATGTATTTGCCTGATATTATATTTTATATTAATTAAAACATTGCTTCAGTTATCTTTCTTAATTAATGTACTGAAATTATAATTTATTTTTATCTTTTACATTATGTTCTGCAGGTTTTTTGTTTCTTTTGCTTTTTTAGTATACTTATTGGTTGAAGGGACCGCTTGTTTCCAATCTGGTTGTTAGCGATTTTTACCCATTTTCTGCAGCTTAAAGACTAACAAGAACTAAAAATGGCTACAAAAATATGTGAGAAAGGTTAAAAAAAATCTGTCGCAAAGCATCATGATCTCATTAACAAATAAGTGCAATTTTCTTTTCTGTTCCCTCATAGCATGCATGGTCACGGTGACGTCGTTGTGACGTCACTGTGAGTCACTGTGGTCACGTCACATCTGTGACCAAAATGCCACCACTCAGTGATGTCACATTGTGACTGAGATGTGAACTTCTTAGAAAAATTTAAAAAATTACAAAAAATATTCAAAACATGTTATTTATGTAAAATTATATTTTCTGGCAATAAAAAAAAAAAAAAAAAAAATTGTGACGTTCCTGTTATGTCACTGCATGTAACGTACGTCACGTCACATATGTGACGAAAAAACCACCATATTGTAAGTCACAGTGTGACAAAAATATGAACATCAAAAATCTTTGAAAATGAACAGAAATATTTTAAACATGCCCGAGTTACAGCAACATAAGGAATGAAAACATAAGGAATGGATAGGAAATAGTAAATTCGGACACGAAAAGAGGTGGGGGGGGGGGGCATAAAAAGGAAAATGCACGGTACAAGTATCAACAAACTAGATTTTCATGCTATATTTTATCAATTTGTTATCTAAGACAGTGAAGTATACTTTTTTTATGATTTCAATTTTATCTACCATTGCAATTTAATCCTTCACCGATTGTTATTATTATAAAAGTGTTTCTCGGAAAAATGGTACGTTATGAAGCAATTTGGATAACATATTTAGAATTAGGAATATTAAATCTGTACACTTTACATATTTAGTTTGCAGGGAGGAAGTTTTTTGTCGACCAGTGTTATTCGAAACACTTCTGTGGTTTCAAACTAAAATTTTCTGTTACAGTTAAGTCTGCAGCTTTTAATGAGCACGTAGAAAGAGTACTCAGAGTTTAGTCATATATGCATTTCTTGCTTTAGAATTTGCATTCAAGTCATATTTTTTCCTGTTAGTGTTTAACTATTTTAAATAACTATTTTTTAAAAAATTCTACTTCTTTCAGACTTTTTAAATAAAATTAGTATTTTCCGAAAAAATATTTATACAAATTTTATACAAAACCCAAGATATAATTATTCATATTTTAAATTCGTGTTTTAGAAATACGACTTTAAAAAAAGCTATTTTACAAATAGTTTTATTCTACAGAAAATGAATATAAAAAAATGACAGATTGACAAAGAAAATTTTTTTATCCTGTATACTCTCTTTTCATTTATTAAGATGCCTAATTTGTATTTATTACGTGTAAAACAAACTTTACTTTTAAAAAAAAGAAAGAAAAAAGGCAGGTGTTTCATTCAAATAGAAAATTTTCATTACAGACAAAAATTATAATAATACAGTATAAGCACCTGCTTGCGCGTGCGCGTGCGCTATCGTCTGCGCTCGATTAAACCGTAGAATAAAATAAGGATCAGAACTTTTGACGCGGGAAGTATGTCTGACAATTTTGTCATTTTGTCAGAAATATGTCTGACAATTTAGGATAAAACACGGATATTATTAAACTATTTATGGAACTTAAAAGGTATGTCTTATTTAATTTAAATTTTTTATTCCTGTTTGATAGATTAAAGTTAAATAAATTGTAGTATGTCATATGCAATGAGACTGATCTGCAATTCTATTCCGATTCGATGCTGTAAAATATCTTAATCTGCATCGCTAGAAGGGAAAAAAAAAAGCTGATGCAGAGACTGATTCTAACACAGTATTTATCGTCATTAATATTTTGGAGTTAAATATGATATTCGATTATAATGATATTAGGAAACTGTTTCAATTTTGAAATTAACATTATACTGGGAAAATATCTTTTTACATATTGTAGTAGTGAAACTTTTGAAAGATTTTTTTTTTTTCATTGTTAGTAATATTTTAAATTAGTATTTAAAATCTTAAATCTTCATACCAATGTTTTCAGATTTAACATTTGCCAAAATTATAAAATAGTAGAAATTCCTTATAACATATGGAAAGATTTTTGAGAAATTGTTAAATGCATTTAATTCATCTATTGTAGTTTGTTGTTGCTTAATAGTACAATTATAAATACTAATTATTTAGTGTTTTTTAAATTGATATATTTATTTTTTTTTATTCTATTTAATCATTTTTTTTTTTGCTGTTTGTGATTTTAATCGAACATTTAATTGTAGACATTCAGAATCAGTTATTAAATTTTCTTTGATTGTAAACTCATTTTCTACGTTTTCGATACATTTATTTTATTGGCATTAAAAAATAAAAAATAATATTTAAGCATTGAAATAAAGTGTTTTTCAGGCCCGATAAAGTTGAAAAGTGTTTATGACTTCGGTTTGTTTGGCCGTCTGTCCGCGCTCTAACTCGCGTAAATATACTCGGATTGACTTGAAATTTTTGGATGTTATTGACGTTTACCATAGCAAGGTCCCTATTTGTAATGAAGTTTGTAGCATGTTTAGTTCATTTACAGGGACAGTCAAAAGTATTCCATTACATTACGGCCTGTGGGAGAAAAAATCGTTTCAAATGATTTTTAATGATTTTACACGCTTTCAAACAGAATAAAATTGATATGCATTTATGAAGCGCACTAAAATGTGCATTCCGTTGAATATGCAATGCAGAGAATAGTTATTGTTTATTTACAGGGCTAAAAAAGGAATTCCAATACATAATGATATAGGGGTGGAGGGAATTGTTTGCGGCGTACTATATGTTAATCTATTTGATATGTAATGAAATTGATATACGTCGTTGAGGTTTGCATACTATGAATTATTTCATGTATAATACGAAGTGTATATAGCATTTACAGGGACACACAAAATATTTCAGATACTATATTGTATCCGAAGTACTGTTCATTAGCGATGATTGCTGGAAATGCATTTTTAATTATGATATGCGCTTTTATGATTCACTACATTTATGCAAAGTATATGGTGTATATATATATATGCTATAATTCATATACAGGACTATACAGAAGTATTCGTAAGGGTTACTGTGTATTGCTTAAAGGTGTTTTTTAAATAAGTTATGCATTTTTACGCTGCACTGTATTTAATTTACTAAGAAATGTTTGTAGAATATAGATAAAATGATATACAGGGTCACGCAAAGAATTGGATACGTTGCCGTCTATAAATTATAATTTCTGGAAATGTGATTTCAGCAGTTTTAAAAGTGTTTTAGTTTGAATTAAATTTTAACTAAATAGTGGCGTGTAATAAAGGTTCTAGGTAAACTACAGGGTTGTACAAAATTACTTATGTATGTTTCCATATACTGTATTTGGACTGTATATGTAATATTTCAGCAATTAGTATAAATTGCTGAAAGAGAATTTCAACCTGTTATGCGTTTCCTTGATAAACTAAATTTTTCCATTATATAGTATATATACCAATCTACAGATCAAATACAGGACTGTTTAAAAGAATTGGAAAACATATTTGGCTATGGATGGTAACTGCTGAAAATGTTCAAATGTTTTATGCGTTTTCATGTTTAGTTAGTTATCTTGTTTACGTTATTTCCCCCGATGTCTTGTTAAAACATTCAGGAAGAGTTGGAAAGTGTTTTATAATATAGGCTTAACGCATGATATATCTTACTTGTTGTTTCTATTTCCCAGATCAGTCTTTTCCTATAAAACATACCAAATCTAATTAGCTCATATTCACAAAATACAATATATACGGGAATAAAAATTTAAATAAATAGGGCTTATCATGTCGTTCTATAAATAACAGTTGTATTAATGTCCGTTGGACTCCATGTTCGTATTTAGTAAAGCAATGACAAATCACAAAAAATTAAAAAGCTTACACATTCTTAATATTAAGCTTGAATTCAAGATCAAGCTTAGAACTTAATAAAAAAAGATGTCAGTTGATAAGGATTGTTTTTTAAATGGAAAATTAAAAATATTTTAGAAGAATAGGACTCCAAAATAGGGATATCTTGCTAAAAAGTACGGTAAAAAGATAAGACTTTATATTTCAAACAAAACTTTACTTTAAAATTATCATAGTGTTTATGACAAGAATCATCACAATATTAATACTTGGAAATTTTTCCAAAGAGAAACATTCGCCTTGCGTACAATATTTCAAATGAAAATCAAATTTCAAATTAATTGCTTAAAAGGCGCAAAGGCCAACATAGTGAAAACATTCCACCCCGGGACTCGATCCCGGGTCATCAGTATAGCGCACTGACATTCTACTGACTAAACCACATGGAACGATACCCAGCCTGGAAAATTTCTCCCTATTACATGTTGGCGAGGCCACAAACGCAGCACAAGATGGAATATTTATCGTGAGCCACCGTCATGGGGCAAGCACGAAACTTAATTAAATCCAGCATCGATTGAAACTATATTAATGCTTGGAAATTTTTTCAGAGAGAAACATTCGCCTTGCATACAGTATTTCAAATGAAAAATTTCAAATTAAAATTGCCTTTTAAGCAATTAATTTGAAATTTGATTTTCATTTGAAATATTGTATGCAAGGCGAATGGTTCTCTCTGGAAAAATTTCCAAGTATTAATATAGTTTCAATCGATGCTCGATTTAATTAAGTTTCGTGTTTGCCCCATGTCGATGGCTCACGATAAATATTCCACCTTGTGCTGCGTTTGTAGCCTTGCCAACATGTAATAGTGAGAAATTTTCCAGGCCGGGTATCGTTACATGTGGTTTAGTCGGTAGAATGTCAGTGCGCTATACTGATGGCCCGGGTTCGAGTCCCAGCATGGAATCTTTTTCACTATGTTCGCCTTTGCGCCTTTTAAGCAATTAATTTGAAATTTGATTTTCATTTGAAATCATCACAGTGTTTATAACAAATTCGTCACAAATGACACATATTTCACAAATTGGTCACAATGTGACTTCAAAGCATTGTCACTTTCGTCACAGGTTCGTCACAAAGTTTATGCCAAAATAGTCCCAAATGACACACTTTTCACAAATTTGTCACACCGTGACTTCACTGAGTGGTCACAATGTGACGTCACAAACGACCTCTAAAACGGCCATAACGACCTCGCATTCTAGTCACTATGACGTCACATCGACGTCACGTGACGTCACATCGACGGTCACAAAATCACAGTGTGACTTCACAACGACGTCGCCGTGACGCCACCATGCCTTACGGGTTATTTAGTTGTTTGGAATTTCTGAATTAAAATTAAATCTTTTAAAGTTCTAAAATAAGTGCAAAATATTTATTCAATATAATTTATTTCTATTTATGCCCTTTATCAATTTTGAAGGAGGGGGGGGGGGGGCGCCAAATTGACACGCTGCCCCGGGCGCAGTTTTCTCTTCGCACGGCCCTGCTACGGCTCCTTACACTCCAGAGCAGAATGGAAAAGCGGAGAGAAGTTTGAGAACAATTATGGAAAGTGCTCGGTCAATGCTACATAGCAAGAATTTACCATTGTTTTTGTGGGCTGAAGCAGTTAATACAGCTGTGCATATTCTGAATAATGTACCGACAAGTCAGACTCCTGGATCTACTCCATATGAACTATGGGTAGGAAAACAGAAATCACTCAAGTACCTGAGGACTTTTGGATCAGAAGCGTATATGCATGTGCCAGACCAATTGCGAAAGAAATTACATCCAAAGAGTATCAAAACAATCTTTGTTGGCTATGAAAGAAACTCAACAAATTACCGGCTTTTTGATCCTGGATCAAAAACAATAAAAATTTCAAGGAATGTTACATTTAATGAAAGAACAAGTGTGACAGATATTCATTCGCAAAAGAAAAAGGCAATTTTAGTAAGCAACTCTGAATACCAAGATGTTACCAGTGAGTCAGAAACTGAAACACACCTAATGACGAATGATGGTGATACACTTAATGCATCACAGGTCTCGGATGATGAAGCTTCCTCTTATAATTTCAGACCCAGGGAAAATATAAGAATTCCCAGGCGTTATGATGTAAATGTTGCTGAAATTCCCAAAACATACGAAGAAGCAATTAACTCTCATCAATCAAAGCAGTGGAGAGATGCAATAAGAGAGGAACTCGAATCACTACAGAAAAACAACACCTGGCAGTTGGTAAAATGTCCAGAAGGGAAAAATATAATTGGATCAAAGTGGGTGTTCAACATAAAGCAGTTACCGAATGGAGAGATAGAGCGTTTTAAGGCTCGATTGTGTGCAAAAGGTTTCTCACAAGTGGAGGGAGTTGATTTCAATGAAACATTCTCCCCAACAACCAGGTATGATACCATAAGAGTGATTTTGGCAATTGCTGCTCAAAAGAAGTTAAAAATATTGCAGTGTGACATCAAAACAGCATTTCTGCATGGTGATATTGATGAAGAGATATACATGGAACCTCCTCCAGGCCTACCTATTGATCCAGACTTAGTATGCAAGTTAAGAAGATCCTTAGAAGACTTAAGATCCTTTAAGAAGGCTTAAAACAGTCATCAAGATGTTGGAACCAGAAGTTTTCAGATTTCTTGCGAAATTACGGATTCATTCAAAGTGTGGCTGATCCCTGTTTATTCCATGGTGTTTTCCAAGGTAGGAAAGTCCTTCTAATTTTGTACGTTGATGATGTTCTCTTACTATGTGAAGATGAAGGAATTTTGAATGACAAAATGAAAAATATGAACAAGAACTTTGAAGCCACTATTTGTAAATCAGGTTGTTTTGTTGGAATTGAGATTGATCAAAATACAGATGGCTCAATTTTTATCCATTCACAAGCTTACATTAAGAAAATTTTAAGACAATTCAACCTTGAGTATTGTTAGTGTTCCTGCAGATCCCTATATAATTTTGTCGTCTGAACCTGACATGTTAGAAGAAATTGGTGTGCCATATCGTGAAGCTGTTGGGTCGCTACTGTTTCTTTCTGCTACAACTCGTCCTGACATCACATATGCAGTAAACCTTGTAAGTCGGTTCCAAAATAACTACAGCCAAATACATTGGAATGCTGTGAAAAGAATAATGAAATACCTAAAAGGAACTCTCCATCATGGCATCCAGTATATGCCCGAATCAGAAAGTTCTCGCTTTGTGGCTTATTCTGATGCAGATTTCGCTGGTGACCTGGACCACTACCCCCTACATACTAAATGCCTCTCGCATTCACCGTTTTCCCCATATCAGAACTGGAAGTCAGCTTAGCCCCAAAATGCTCTGCCATCTATCGGTGACAATTGACATGATTTTTAAAAACCTATAGAAAAATAACGTAAACAAAAGTTGTTTTGAGAATATTTAAATAGAAAATTTTAAAATAAATTAGCTTAAAAAGCAAAATTTGTTAATTTTTTTTTATTTATTCCTAGAATTTCCCTTTTTTTTTTCTCTCTCTTTTGTATTTATTTTAATTGTTGTATTAAATGACATTTTTTCTATAAAATATTTGAAAAGAGAAATTATTTCATAATTTCTCTTCAATTTCAAATGATGAATGATAAAATAACGCACATAATTTATTTTATTATATGAATTTTAAATTATATGTTCTTTTTTAAAATTAATTATAATATATAAATTAATAGCACTTACATTTACTTGTAAATAGATTTCCATCAAAAATAAAATAAACAAGGTTTATGAAGTGAAAATATTTATTAACACTATAAAATGAATTTACATGAATTTACACTATACATGAATTTTAATCAATGGATCAAAAACTATGAGCAAGTTTAAAAAGGTTATTGCAAAACATAAAAGTATTTGATTAAATTAAATTTTACTAGATAGTAAGACATGTATTTCTTTCAGGCAAAATATTTATAATAAACAAAGTTAATGTGGGGTGAATGTGTCAGTGAAGGACAATCTTAAGGAATTGCTTTAAAAATAATTTTTAATTAATAATTATAATTATTATATTCCTGTTTTTTTTGACATTATATTAATCTATCAACAATATTTAACTAACTTCATAGTTGTACTTCCCATTGTGAATTAAAATTTAATTCTAATAACATAATTACTTGACACTCCAGTACTAGTACCATACAGTTGCCTCAATAAATAGATTGCAATATTTTTCTGAACTTCCCTATTTAATATTTTCTATCTAAAATAATTAAATCATTGATATTGTGATGATAATACTATAAATATTAATTACCTTTATCATAATAATGAAACTAGCAAGTCTTTTTTTTTAAGTGTTTAAAAAACATTTAACTCACAGCTTCATTTCTTTTATATTTGAATTATTAATTATTATAAGTAATCATCAAGTACTTTCAGGAAATTTAAATAGTATTCAATGATGCTCCAAGACACTTTTTTTTTCATCTTTTTGACTACCCCCCCCCCCCTCACCCCTACACACACACACACCAGGGCCGAAACTAGCCTTTTTTGCACCCGGGGCAAACATGGTTTTGGCGCACCTCCCCCCCCCCCCCTCCTTCTTCCACAAAGTATATTTACAAAGAGAATTTTACTAATTTTATAATAGACGACTTATTTCAAAATTTAAAATATGTAATACTGAACTACGTAATCTACAGTGGCGGATCCAAGGGGGAGGTCCCTCTAAACACCAACAAAAATATTCTAAAGATTATTTTTAAAATGAAATATACAGTAGAGTCCTGATTATCCGAGTCCTGCCTAACCGAGTTTCCGCTTTCACCGAGTTATTTTATTCTGATGGACTGATGGCTTCCATTATTATAAAACAGCCATTATAAATGAAGTGTTAGGTGAAGATGAAAGAGCAGTCGTAAAAAGTTAGAACTCTGATTTTCTGGTCAGAATGGGAAAAATATGGGCAAAATTTTTTTTGAAAAAAAAAAAAAATTATGGCCATTTTTTTTTCGAGAACTCTGATTTTCTGGTCAGAATAGGAAAAAAATGGGCATAATTTTTTTGCCATTTTTGTTCCCATTCTAACCAGAAAATGAGAGTTCTAACTTTTTACGACTGCTCTGTCATCTTCACCTAACACTTCATTTATAATCGCTGTTCCATAATAATGGAAGCCACCAGTTCGTCAGAATAAAATGATTCATTCTAAAGGTAAAATCCTTCGTTTGGCGCCCCTTTATTCTGGCGCCCGGGGCACATGCCCCCTCTGCCCCCCCCCCCCCCCCCCTTAGTTTCGGCGCTGCCACATACACACGCACGTTGCCTGAATAAATTGATTGCAGTGTTTTTCTGAAATTCCCTATTTAATATTTTCTATCTAAAATAATTAAATTATTGATATTGTGATAATAATATTATAAATATTAGTGACATTTATTGTAATAATGAAATTAGCAAGTCTTCGGGTCAGGACCTCAAACGTCAATTAGGCAGCTTTTTTTTTCTTTCTCCCTGTCTCTCTTTCTCTCTCTTTCTCTCTTTTTTTTTTTTTTTTTTTTTTTTTTTTTGGCAGTGTTTAAAACAGTCAGCTCACAGTTTCATTTTTATTTGCATTATTAATTATTACGAGTAATATATGAAGTACTTTCAGGAAATTGAATAAATTGGAAATACGATTCTATGCACTGATGTTCCAAGACACTTTTTTCATCTTTTTTTCGTGTCAGGACCTCAAACATCAATTCTGCTCTCTCTCTCTCTCTCTTTTTTGCAGCGTTTAAAACAGTCAACTCACAGTTTCATCTCTTTCATATTTGCATTATTAATTATTACGAGTAATATATCAAATACTTTCAGGAAATTTAATAAATTGGAACTCTCTCTCTTTTTTTTTTTTTTCTTGCAGTGTTTAAAACAGTCAACTCAGTTTCATTTCTTTCATATTTGCATTATTAATTATTACGAGTAATAGATCAAGTACTTTCAAGAAATTTAATAAGTTGGAAATACGATTCTGTGCACTGATGTTCCAAGACACTTTTTTCATCTTTTTTACTATCCCCCCCCCCCCCCTCCGATACACACACATGTTGCCTCAATAAATTGATAGTAGTATTTTTTTTAATTCCCTATTTTATATTTTCTCTATAAAATAATTAATTTATTGATATTGTGATAATAATACTATACATATTAATTACATTTATTATGATAATGAAACTAGCAAGTCTTCCGGTCAAGGCCTCAAAACGTCAATTCTGCAGTTTTTTTTTTTTTTTTTTAAACATTTAATTTAGTTTCATTTTTTTTATATTTGTACTATTAATTATTACAAGTAATAATCAAGTACTTTCAGGAATGAAATTATTGATATATTTCAATTACATAATATTTATATTGCTTCAAAACACAATGCTATGAATACATATTTATTTTGATCACATTACTAATTCGTATTCGATTTCATCGTGTATCATTTATTATTATTATCATTATAATTTTGCTGGGAGAAATTAAAATAATTTTGAATGTTATTGTATTTTCATTTTCATACATAATTATTTTATAAAAAGAAATACTTTGATCTATCATTTTTATTATTAATAATAACAATATTATTTCAGATTCTTTCAGATTAAGGTACTCTTTTCCTTTTAAGGCATTGTAAATTAATAAAAATACATCTTATTAATAGCAACTGTACATTAATTTAATTTATTATTATTCAACGGAATGTTATTAGAAACATGCAAATAATAGTAGTAAAAATATCTATTTGTATTTTTAAAAATACAATGAAAAAAAGTTAAAAAGACTCGTTGACTATCTTCTACAGGAATGGTGAAAAGAAATATTTTCCTTTATTTTGCTGGATGAACAGCAGTAAGGCACACAGCAATATGGCAATTTATAGAGAATATATTAACTTCATTAAAAGTAAACATTCTGTTTAAAAAAATCACAAATTACTGAAAAAAATATAAAAAAAACAATAGCTTTCAAAGGCAGGTCTATGAGGCGATCCATGTAAATACAGCAATAACATACCCCAAACAGTAGCGCCATCTATCAACCTTGCTGACTTCCATTTTTGAGTCAAATGCGAGAGGCATGTAGTATGTAGGGGGTAGTGCCTGGACACCAGAAGATCCACCACTGGGTATGTTTTCATGTTGTCAGGTGGTGCCATTACATGGAGCACTAGTAGGCAATCTTCAGTGTCAACATCGACCACTGAATCTGAATATATAGCGGCATCTACTGCAGTTAAAGAAGTCGTGTGGCTCCGCCAGCTGTTATGTGACATAGATGAAACATCCTTTTGTGAAAAAAATGTCACTTTGCATATTGATAACCAAAGTGCAATAAAATTGATTAAAAATCCAGTGTACCATAAGCGTACTAAGCATATTGACATCAGGTACCATTTCATCCGTGAAAAGTACCAGGATAAAACTGTGAACATTGATTATGTTAATAGTAATGGACAGTTGGCAGACATATTTACAAAGGCTTTGCCTAGAGACAAATTTGAAAAATTTAGAACTCTGATAAACTGTCTTGCTAAGTGCTAAATTGATATTTTTTAAATTTTAATAAGTGTAATTTTTTATTGACAAGTAAGAATTGGAGGGAGTGTTAAGTTTAATATTTAAATTCTTACTTGACTCATTATATTAACCAAGAATATTATTATTATTATTATGTCTTGTAACTGTATGTTTTCCTCCATGTATTTTCTTTTGATCTAAACTTTAACTTTTGCATCTGGCAACATGTTCTGAGTGGTAGTCAGTTGGCGTACTGTGTGTACAATGTGGCATGGCCACTGTGGTAAGGAATAAATTATAATTTAAGTAAGTTTAATCAATAAGTTTTTATAAAAAAAAAATACTCAATAATGTAGCAGTACAACATATGTACACGAATATAAAATGAAAACGTGCTCTGTAGGCCTACTCGTAGAAGCCATCTTCAAAAAATCTCGATTATCAGTTTGTTTACCAGTCACTATAAAATTCTTTTTTTTTATGCAAAAAGTATTTAATTCAAATGATAAAAATGTATTGTTTCTTTTCAGAAATGTTTTTTCTTTCCTCCTATTCGAGATTTTGAACTGTTTGTAACGGGTTGTTAGATAATTCCTCATTCTGAAGTTACATTGGATTATTATAAACATCAGGCGTGATTAAAGAAGGAATACTATTTTTTTTTCCAAAAGTCGTGCCGGATTGTCCAGCATGCCGGACCTTAGGAAGCCGGATTAGAGGATGTTTATTATACTACTGAGTACTTATAACTTGCATTTTTAGCACTTATCTTTTTCTTTTCTATTTTTATCGGAATTTCGGATAATCCGAATATTTTGTAATCCGAACAGGCGCCGGTCCCAATTAGTTCGGATTAGCGGGGTTCTACTGTAATTGCTTTATGATTAAATGCTTTCAAATTATAAAAGTCATTAAAATAATAAGTGAATAAAACCTTTGAAATATTTTAAGACATCTTCAAAAATTGGACAAAACCTTTGCACTATTTTCCATTAACTAAAATCTTAAATAATAAATTGGAAAACGTGAAATGTAAGCTGCCTTAGTGATGGACGATTCTCGAAAATTCGACAATCGAGAAAAATCGTCATCGTAAAAAATCATAATCGACACAGCCATCGATTAATTCCTAGAATCTGCAATCGAGATGTTTTACAATCGATTATAACGAGAGAAGCTAAAAACAATTGTTGGAAAACTTAGCTATTATTCTGGCCGAAAATTTCATAGTAGTGATAGGGCTTTGCTCGATAATTCTGCTATCGCAATTATTTTCTCCTGATTTAGGTTTACGGGGTTGCTTCAGTCAATTGAAAAGACCTGCTCGCTAATGCTAATCTTATGGAAGAAATTTATAAAGATATCTCATTTGAATTTCAGTATTTTAAAATGATTTTCTTTGCATTGGAATAAATTCCCCTTTCTTTTTTATGAAACTGCAATGTCCAAATCGCGTAACTATGGCGCATTTGATGAATCAAATAACCTTTCTACTTTTTAGACAACTCCAAAAAGTTTGATACAGTTTAAAGTTCCCCTAAATGTCAAATACTGTGGAATTTCTCCATTGATCGAAAACAAAAGTTTCTTTAGAAAAATGCAAGTATAGTAAGATAAAGATACCTACCAAGAGGGAACCTGTCTAACACGAAAACTGTTTTCTAGTACCTAGCGATTCCAACATGACTCTTTAAGTCTGTATCGAAATCGAAAGTAGCTACTTTATGACACATTTAAAAACTCATTTTTTATTTTAGACGCATTAGCTAGAATCGATTAGCATTTCCCTCTTTTCGATATACGCAAAAGGTTTGATACAAATTAAAGTTCCCTAAATGTCTAAAGTATATCAAATGCTGTGGAATTTCTCCGTTTATCGAAAACAAAAAAGCTTTATCGAAAAACGTAAGGATAACCAGACATATATAAATACTGAGAGGGAACCTGCCTAACACGGAAATTGTTTTCCAGTGCCTAGCGATTCTAGCATGACTCTTCAAGTCTGTATCGAAATCCCAAAGTAGCTAGTTTCTGACACATTTACTAGCTCATTTTTTATTTTAGGCGCATTAGCTAAAATCGATTAGCATTTTCTTCTTTTCTATAAAGGCAGAAGGTTTGATACAAGTTAAAGTTCCCTAAATGTCCAAAGTGTGTCTAATGCTGTGGAATTTCTCCGTTTATCGAGAAACATAAGGGCAACCAGACAAATATAACTGCTAAGAGGGAACCTGTCTAACACGGAAATTGTTTTCCAGTGCCTAGCGATTCCAACATGACTCTTCAAGTCTGTATCAAAATCCAAAGTAGCTTGTTTCAGACACATATACTAGCTCATTTTTTATTTTAGGCGCATTAGCTAGAATCGATTAGCATTTTCTTCTTTTCGATAAAGGCAGAAGGTTTGATACAGGTGAAAGTTCCCTAAATGTCTAAAGTGTGTCTAATGCTGTTGAATTTCTCCGTTTATCAAAAACAAAAGAGTGTTACTGAAATCTAGAAAGGTAAACAGACAAATATATCCGCTAATAGGGAATTCTATAACTAAAATAAAACTTCAGTGGACTTCATTTTTGGTATTTTGGATAATTTTAATTTTCCAATCCTTACCAACGTGGTATTAGATGATGGGTCTGGAAAGGGTAGAAGAAATGCCCCCCCCCCCCCCAAGAGGGGCATTTGGCCCAAATTGATAGTAGGGCAGACCAAGGATGAAAGTTAACTTCATGTAAGAGAGGACTAGGGAAAGTTGAGAATGATAAAAAAAAAACTAAACCATTGAATAAGAAAAAAATTAAAGAAAAAGAAAAATGGTAAAAGAATAAGTGAAGCGTGTGATTAGAGCCAGACAAATGAAGAGGGGCCCGGTGGGCCACAGCTGGTCCAGAATGAGTGCCCAAGTAGTCAGAATGGGTCAAGAACTTGGAGAATAGTATCTACAATGAAGAAAAACAATGAGACAAAATATTATGAAAAACAGATGAAAAATACCAATAGCCTGAGGCTAAAAGTAAAATGTTTCACTGGACGGCGTCCCCTGGTGGTAGTAAAAATAAAATTGATACGAGGTGAAAAGACTTTATTTTGTGAATTTTATAATTTTTGAACAAACCGTATACTAAAGGTTTGAAAAAACAAAACTTTAAAGCGCCCTCTTGAGGCGAAGAAGGGAGTTAAAATTAAGAAACATATGTCCATATTTTTTATTCGATTTTCGACACAATTTGATGTTAGTCTTATATTTTTCCTATGAGTGCGAGATACCGTACCAGAGTACGAAAAAAACTGCCGCTAAGTATATTCTTATAGAGCATTAAGCCCAGGGGTCTAAAATTAACGGTGGATTGACAAAAGAAAGGTAGATTTAGAAAGGTTATGAGATTACCCTTATTTTAATATATTACATGAGTAGGGTAAAGTAATTTTGAAAAATCCTCTTTCCTGAGGCGACACTTAAAATCTTGACAACACATAATTTGCAGTGCAGTTTTGTTTTAACAATAGCATTCTAATATTAAGAGATATGGGACAGCTTAGGAGGGCTAAAATAAGAGAAACATTGAAAATCAAAGACAAACTGGCCCCAAATTCACTAGAAAACTTCTATATCAACAATTGAAACCCGAACTGATAACTTAAACCACTATGCCTCCTAACCCATATCGGTTAATAACAAAAGCGAATGGAAAAGAACATGTACTCCTTTGGGTCATGACTTACACCAGAAGAGCGGTAAGTTTGACTCTTCTAAAAGCTTCCTTTCTCTCGCCCTCCGATATATATTTTCTGCTGCTGCAAACTGCTCGTTTACCTCTGCTCGATGGCAAACCTTCGCTTACTTCGAGATATCTCATCGATTGTAAATCATCGCTTCCCATTGTCATTCTCGTTTCTCACTCTCGGTCTGTGTTCAACATTTCATATGACATTGTCGAGAATGTTCGTCCTTTCTCGAAATGTTATTCTCGATGATTGTCATTTCACGCTCGGCCAAGAAGAGCCGAGATGAGATATCGAGGGCGAGCTGGATAGAGAAATAGGCATGACAATGAGCTGTGAAATGAAGCTTTAATGTTCAATGTTTTTCTTATTTTAGCCCTACCAAGCTGTCACATACCCGGAGCCCTCCGATAAATATTATTTATTATACATAAAAATTTCAAAGAGGAAGGTGGGTCGGGTGAATTCCGAGGACGTGTGAGTGGGCGGGGCGCAATTTAAAAAAAATTACCGAATTCTTCCTGTGGCATGTCATCGAAAAGACCTTTGACAACTCTTTCTATTATGAACCTTTCTTCCCCCCGAAGGTGAAATTCGGGGGGTGGGGAGGGGGCGAACAAATTTTTAAAACCGTAGCCGATTTCTATAATAAATTTTAATATCATTTTAGATGCGGGTTTTTTGTGCAGTCTTCCGGTAAATATTATTTATTGAACATAAAAATTTTAAAGTGGGGGCTGCGTAAATTCCGGTGCGAAAGCCAAGGGGGGGGGGAGGGAGGGTGAGCAATTTTCAAACTTTTTTTGGACCAGTCATGTGATATGTTATCGGAAAGCTTTCGGATGACTCTTTCATATTATGAGAATTTCTTCCTCCAATCCCCAATTTGGCCCCCACTGCGATGGGCAGTTTTTTCCGTTTTTATCATTTTAGATCGGATTTTTTTTATGGAGCCCTCCGATAAATATTATTTATAATATATGAAATTTCAGGACACTTTTCTAAATTTAGCCAAGACCCCTCATGTGACATATCGTTGGAAAGGTTTGTGACTACTTATTGATGTTATGCACTTCCGGTGGCCGTCCCCCCCACTTTGCCCCCCGGGAGATACTTTTCCAAATATAGCCAAGACCCATCATGTGAGATATCATTGGAAAGGTCTGTGACTACTAATTGATGTTATGCACCTTTGGTGTCCGTCCCCCTACTTCCCCCCCGGAGGGAACTTTTCCCAAATTTAGCCAAGACCCCTCATGTGAGATATCGTTGGAAAGGTCTGTGACTACTTATTGATGTTATGCACCTCCGGTGACAGCCCCCCCCCCACTTTCCCCCTCCCCCGAAGGACACTTTTTCAAATTTAGCCAAGACCCCTCATGTGAGATATCGTTGGAAAGGTCTGTAATTACTTATTGATGTTATGCACCTACGGTGTTCGTCCCCCCCCCCCACTTTGCCCCCTCCCCGGGGGGCACGTTTCAAAATTTAGCCAAGACTTCTCCTGTGAGATATTGTTGGAAAGGTCTGTGACTGCTTATTGATGTTATGCTCCTCCGGTGTCCGTCCCCCCACTTCCACCCCCCCCCGGAGATACTTTTCCAAATTTAGACAAGACCCTACATGTGATATATTGTTGGAAAGGTCTGTGACTACTTATTGATGTTCTGCACTTCCGGTGACCGCCCCCCACTTTTCCCCCACGGGGGACACTTTTCTAAATTTAGCCGAGACCCCTCATGTGACATATTGTTGGAAAGGCCTATGACCACTTACTCATGTTATCCACCTCCCGCACCCCTCCCCCCTCTTTGCCTCAACGGGAAGGGCATTTTTATAAATTCAGATCCAGACCACTCATGTGATATATGGTTCGAAAGGCCTAAAGTTCTGTGACGACTTATTCATATTATGCAGCTACTGTGCCCATCCGCTCACTTTGACCCCTCCCCCAAGAGATCTGGTCCGAAGTTCGTTCGTTTCGAGATTATATTTTTTTACAAGATTTTGTAGTGCGTGCACACCACGCCTGCTATACGGTGTCGTATATAGCGGGTAACCTGTTCGTGATTTCATATTACAAGATTACGTACGTACAACTTAGGGGCCCCGATTAAAGGAGGGGCCCACTAACGGGCGAATTCGCCTAGTCTTTATTAGCACCGATTCATTCCAGTTCGCCCGCAGACGATTCTTGATAAATGTATGACGTATATAATATGTAATATTTGATGTATAAAAGCAATTGGCAAACTGGAATCATCGAGAAAAAATTTACACAATCGAAAAATATCGAGATATCCATACAATCGAGAAAATCGAGAAAAACATCTCGTTATCGCCCATCACTAAGCTGCCTTCTTCTTCTTCTTTTTTTTTTCTCTCCGCTTGTAATATTTTGGGAAACATGAAAGAAAAAGAATATGTGTGGCTGCTACAGGAGTTATTTCAATTTCATGAAATCTGTGAAGGGGGTGAGATGAAGTGAATGGGCAGGTTGGTTGTTGGTTGTATTTATGACGGCCAATTATCAGCACGTGGTATATAGGCCCGAAGGGGGAGTCCCCTCCGTGGGGGTCTTTCTAAGGGAACCTAACCCGTATTTAAGCTTGGAGAACCAAGGCTCGAAGAAAACCACGAAAACTTCGAACGATTAGGCCGACGGGTGCGATTGGGATCGAACCCAACACCTCCCGTCTACCAGCTTCGAGAGCAGAACCTCTCGGCCACTGGTGGGGCAGTGAATGGGCAGTGGGTGGACTGCAGTGACATTGACACATGTACAATCTTTTTTGTTTCTCACAATACTAGTGAAAAAACTTTCCAGAAACATAACTCCATACATAATGCTTTGCTGTAAGTCTGAAAGTAAATCGGCACGTCAGATGACGATTAAATATTAGTTTAATTAAAATCTTTATACGTTCGATAACGGAATTAAAAAAGTGTAATTCATGCTGTGCAACTGATATAAATAAAGTTAGATATTGCTGATTTTTATTTTTCAGTTATGGAAATGATTATTTAATGATTTTCTTTTTTAATGTTTTAACATTTTTCAATATATTTGCAACCGAAAAAGGTAGCAAAATTAAATTTGTATGACTGCAGCATTATATTTCTGCAGTCAAAGATTTTACACGTCAGGTGACTACAATTTCGATGGTACTCACAAGGGAACCACTTTAGGTGTTGCTCGCACCTAGTATTGAAACCTGGTGCATTTTAAAGCTATATATTAGGAAGTTTGGGAATCGATAAAAAATTTTTGTAAAATAATATTTTTTGATTTTACAGCAGATTAACTTTCTGAAAATGCAATTTTCTAGACCACTTTTCGGTCTTTTAACGTAAAACGTTTAAAAAAAAAATAGCTAAAAATATACATTAGTCAATAATAACTATAAAATGTTGAAAAAAAGTTTTAAAATTCCTTCAAGAACCTACGAATTTGATTTTAAAAAAAAATACAATATTATATTTACATATTTGGCGGGGAAAGATTGGAGTCTTTTTCGTCCCGTTCAGTTTTCCGGCAACCCTAGCTCAGTATTTTCGCTACGTACCGTGTTGTAATGGTTTGGACGTAAACCTACTGCAGGTATAAAGCTAGTGAAAATTTTGAAGTGCCATATCTGGTGACTTAACTCTCTTTTGGTGTAAAATTAACAAATAAAAATCCAATAATAAAAAATTATAAATATAAAAAAATACATAAAATATGATTTTAACAAAGAATTTTTATCGGTTCTCTAACTTTTATGCATAGGGCTACAAAATGCACCAGGTCTCGATTCTAGGTGCGAGCAACACCTAAAGTGGTTCCCTTGTCAGGTATGCGTCGTTTTAGAGCGGTCTCCTGAAACACGTATAATAGGTGTTTTAGTGTTTATTATATACATAATGGCGCTAAGTGTATAACGCTTCGGAGTGAACTCATCCGGATCCCACTTCGCTTTATCGTATTCCATTCGGCCATTTTTATCCAAAATTATTTTTTCGAATAAAACTTCATAAAAGTTACATTTTTAGAAAGATTATTCAAAATAAATTAACATTTGAGAGATGACTCACATTCAGTTATGCATATATTCTGAGATAACTTCAGTTGAAATTAATTTGGCAGCTCTATCTCTCCCTCCATAAGTAAACATTCGTTTGTATCGCATTCATTGTGAACATCTATACTTCGTTGGCGCCGTCTATCTGTAGTTAAAATAAAAAAGAAGTTTCTTTTTGTATTTAGTAGGGAAAATAAATTTGTAATTTAATAAAAGAATTTGATAAAAAAAAAATCAGCTAATTTACTTAAGTGATACAGGATCATTTTTAATGATCAAAATTTATTACAGGTTTCTTTATGCATGTTTAAAAAAAATCAGGATTTAATCAGAGTTGAAATTTTTAAAATTTAAGTTAGATAATTATTATTTTGGCATCAGCTATCGGCAATTAATCTGTGAAGGACCCCCCCCCCCCCCCCCCCCCGATTTATAAGAAATTGAAAGTTACTGATTATTTTAAAGCAATGAACGAAGACGAAAGTTAATTGACACTATATTTTAAAATAGCATTATTAGTTCTAATTTGCATGTTTTTTTTCGAAGTAGTTCTTCAAATTTTGCGAGTGAAGTTCTTTCTTGTAAATTAAGTTTCAATGATAAATGGGCTGTTTTTATAATTATTTTACCCCCACCTGATCCTATTAGTCAGATAAGATAAAATTTATTACAATTCTTTTGAAAATGCAAACACGTCATTCTGACGGGCTATCCCCTAATATATATATATATATATATATATGTATATATATATATATGTATATATATATATATGTATATATATATATATATATATATATGTTCTATAAAAATTTTAGTCGCGATATTCCTTAAATTATTCTACTTTTCGGCATATTCAATATTTCCTTACTTTAATAATACCTATCGTTTATTCCTATTTAAATTCCCCTTAATGTAAAACGCGTATATCAATAATGTCTTATTCCAAAACCTTAATTTAAAGCTTTAGATTCCTTCATAGATTTTTTTAAGCTACCTTATCTATCATATTCTGAGTAAATTTTTATGTTCGAATGTTTTCAAAAGCCATTTTCTTTTCTTTACTAATTTTCATTATAAACACCTTTCCCGCGCTTAACTTTTCACCTTAAATAACTTCCGATCTTAAAACTGGAATTCTTTTTTTTAAGCCTCGCCCTGTCTCCCAATTGGTTCTAGACAATCGTTTGAGAGCGGCCGCCTTTTTCTAATTCGTTCGTTTCGTGTGCTACGTAATCAATGTATGTTTGCGCCGAATTCACTGCACGGTCTCGGAACGCACATATCAGAGATTTACATAGAATTTCTCCTGTCTTCAAATGGTGTAATAGCTATCTGGTGTTTTCTGACGTCGCAGAATATGAGGATTGTCAGCGTGCTGCATCGTGTGCTGTAAGACATTTTTGTAGACTATAGGAAAAATGCTGAGTGTGATCCTTGCCTACCACTCTACCATTATCGACTGCAGAACTGATCATTAGTGATCGTTGCTGGTCACTATAACATGGTCTTCGACTGTGTTATTTTCTACAGATGACGGCATCCCAACGGTGGATTATTTATTCGGTCATGCGCCAATCACCACACCTGCCAAATCACCATCTATATATATAGATATATATAGTCATTAACTTCTTAAGTAGTTTAAAACTTTATAACCACACCTATTCTATTCCCAATGACTCATAATATAAAGCTAAGACAATTAACCAATAGACTAGGTGATAAGTTCCTTTCAACTGGGAAGCCACTCAATGCTTACTCTACTGTTCAGTGCTGCTGAAACATATTTTTTCATTAATAATAAGTTCCTGCTACCCCGAATACCTTCCACTTCTGGAGTAGAGTTAAAAAATTCTAGTGATTTAATGAAAACTTCTCTAAATAAAGTGAAATTTCAGAAATATGGGAACATCCTCCACAAAATTTAGGAAAACAGAAAAGTTTTTATCCTCTGTTAAATCTTTTGATCTTCATTCCGTATGATGATCAGGTTTGATTCTATACTTATTAATCAATCATAAACACGGTCACTGCACAGTTGCTTGATTCCAATATACATATTATAATGACATATTATGTAATTTTCTTTCAATGATATTTAAAAAAGTATCTTTGATTCTGTGAGCTATCAGAATTTTTTCCAATACAGTGTGTCTAAAAATTAGTTGGACAAAAAGGATGATTTATTGAATGAAATTGACAGGAAAAAAAAAAATTAAAGTACAGTCGTGGAAGAAAAAGTAAACACCCCCTACTAACTCCTCAACAAATTATCGTAGAAGAAAGTACCGGTACCGAACGATTGGAAATAAAGTCTACTTTTAAATGATGTATATAAAATTTGTTTAGGGGCCCATCTACATATTAAAACGAACCATAACTTTGTTTTTTTCAATAGCAGTACACAATTCTGACAGCATAAATGAACTCTACACCCTTCAATTAGTCTAAAAACAAATTTTTATGCAATTCGTACCATAAGTTTCCGAGAAATTAATTATTTTAAAACGAGCTTATTTTAAGGGCTGTATCCAAATTGAAGTTCGGTACTCGATTGTTAACCGAGAGAGCTCCCTTCTTGATCAAGGCACCTTAAGCAGTCAATTAAGCCTGTTAGATTGCAGGATAGCATAAGAAATTTCAAAATATTTAGTCACTTCTATCATAGACCCTTAAACTATATCTTAAACCATCATTTTGCCGTTTTTTAAGCATAATTTGAAAACTACTTGGAAGAAAAATGTGAAATTTTGGATTTTCATAAGGCAGGACTTAATAAATCTGAATCCATCAAAAAAATTGTAGGTTGCAATTCATAATTTTTTTTAATATTAATTTCATAATTCATATCAGAAAATTTTAAAAATTGCAAATTCAACGTATTTATGTTTGGGTATATTAGTGTTATTGCGACACAAAAAAATTAGAACATTAGGATCATAATTTCAGAAGTTATAAATAAAAATATGAAAATATAATTTAACATTAGAAGCACTAAATTTTGAATGTTTATAATTCAAAAACTTATCATTCAAATGACTTGACATTTGGTGTCTAGGCATAGTTTGAACCAAAGATTTGAAATATCTCGTTAAAATTGGGTATTGCCATTGAAAAAAATGAAGTTTGGATTCGTTTTAATATGTAGATGCCCCCCCCCCTAAGCAAATTTTATATACGTCATTTAAAAGTAGACTTTATTTCCAATCGTTCGGTACCAGTAACTTTTGTCTACGATAATTTGTTGAGGAGTTAGTAGGGGGTGTTTACTTTTTTTTTCCACTACTGTACATATTGTTGTAAGGTAGTTCAAGTTTACCATTATCACAAATGTTCGATGAGACTTCCTTTCGTGACTGTGCAAATGTCCCATCGGCAAATCATTCCTTGCCACAGATTTGTCAGCATGTTTCCGTCGATCAAATTAATTGCAGTGCAGATTCTTGATTTTAGTTCAGAGATGGATGCAGGAAGTGATGACTTGTACACTTGATCCTTTAGAAAACCCCATACAGTGAAATCAAGCGGTGAAAGATCTTGTGATCGTGGTGGCCATCGAGTAACACCTTCGCTCGCTAAGCGATAGCGTCAGTTATGACATCTAACGCCATCTATGGATAAACTTCGGCAATATTACTACTAGTCTGACTTTCAACTCGTTAATTTCATTTAATATTTCGGAAGTTCTTAACTTGCGAAATTGCTCAACTAATTTGTAGACATCCTGTATAATGACCCAGATAGCACACAGATATCGGCCAATGCCCCTATCAATATTGGTCAATATCTCGAAAGTCACTGAATGTCAGACGTCAAATTTACAATATCTGTTGATATTCACAGATGTAACTTGAAATTAGTTTTTAAAAGAATGCATACAAACGAATTTTTTGCATTACTTATAACATTATAATGTGTAAATGTAAGTAAAGTCACATGACAATATTTAAATTATTTTTTCATAAGATAAACTCTTGGACAATAGACATTTTTTCCTGACTCCATGTATTTATTTTTTTTTTTTGGTTCAGACGAAAAACGTGAGATGTTCGACGATATTATTGATGTTGTTATTAGGGTTTGGAGATGTGTATTCGTGGTTGCTGTAATGTGATTGTCTAAATAAATGTTTTGTGTGTTTTTTAAAGAAGTTATGTTTATAGTAAAATAATTATCATTATTTTAACTAAAATGTTAGAAAATAGATAACAGTAAATAGCATTCTAAACAATAAAATTTAACAATTTTGTAATTTTTAGAAAATTTGATTTTTTAATACCTTATTTTTAATATTTTATTTGCATTGGCCAGTGTTGTAAAAATGATATTAGTGTTCCAACATTCAGAGATATCTATCGACATTCGTAAAAACAATATCATTTTTCAGATAGTATTTCAAGATATCTGTCGACATTTAGCATATCTGACGAAGTTTGTAATTTTGACCAAAGCAACTGGAAAGTTCTGAAGGACCGCCCATTTCTATCGTTTTCAGTTTTCATCGAAGAGTGTTTGATGAAGACGCCGCTAATATTTCGGAAGTTCTTAACTTGCGAAATTGCCCAACTAATTTGTAGACACCCTGTATAATGAGTCTATATAATATCCATCTCAAGATTGTGCTATCGGTGTCCACATGAATATTTACAATTGTAAATGTAAAAATGCATAAAGAAGAAATCAAGAGTTAATTTGGGAGCGGAGTTACTCAGCTTCGCAAATTTTTCAGACAATCAAAATACGATCATAAATATAGGTGCCAGCATTGAAAATGTTTTCATTAGAGTTCAAAAAGAAGATGAATAATAAATAAATAGTTGTTTTATCTGTTTTATACACATCATGAGCAATTTTCAGTGGTATCTGATTTTGCTATGCATATTCAAACAGAAATTTCGTTTCAAACATCCAAGGCCGAAACTGGGGGGGGGGGGGGGGCAGAGGGGGCGTGTGCCCCGGGCTCCAGAACGAAGGGGCGCCAAATGAAGGATTATACCTTTGGATTGGATCATTTTCTTCTGATGGACTGATGGCTTCTATTATTATGAAACAGCCATTATAAATGAAGTGTTAGGTGAAGATGAAAGAGCAGTCGTAAAAAGTTAGAACTCTGATCTTCTGGTCAGAATGGGAAGAAAAAAAATTGCCATACTTTTTTTTTTTATAATATTTTTTATTTTATTTTTTTTATTTTATTTTATTTTTTCAAAAAAAAAAAAAAAAAAAAAAATTATGGCCATTTTTTTTCTCCATTCTGACCAGAAAATCAGAGTTCTAACTTTTTACGGCTGCTCTTTCATCTTCACCTAACACTTCATTTATAATGGCTGTTTCATAATAATAGAAGCCATCAGTCCATCAGAAGAAAATAACTCGGTGAAAGCGGAAACTCGGTTAAGCAGGACTCGGATAATCGGGACTCTAACTGTATATTTCATTTAAAAAATGATCTTTAGAATATTTTTGTTGGTGTTCAGACCTCCCCCTTGGATCCGCCATTGTAGATTACGTAGTTCAGTATTACATATTTTAAATTTAAAAATAAGTCGGCTATTAGAAAATTAGTAAAATTTTCTTTGTAAATATACTTTGCGGAAGAGCGGGGGGGGGGGGGGGGGGCGCCAAAATCCATGCTTGCCCCGGGTGCAAAAAAGGCTAGTTTCGGCCCTGCAAACATCATCTTAGTACAAACATCCACAGTGGTGGTATCCTTTTTTCCTTTAACGATGATTATTTAAATATTTTCACAAAAATTATTCCATTTCATAATACATTTTTGCTGATTTTATTATTAATTTTGCACGATTCTCAGTGTACACAAGTTTTCAGAAATCTTTCATTAGTGATTTGCATATGGGCTATATATTCGCATACCTGTTGATGGCACTTGGATCAAGTACTTGCAAATGTTTTTAGAAAAAAAAATCTTTATTTCTAACGGACAATGTGTAGGTATTCTTTGTGGAAATTATTTATTATTATTATTTCGGGAAAAGGAAGTTTTCATTAAAATAAAATAAAATAAAATAATTTTAAAAAGAAAGAATAAATAAAAGATGTCATTTTATCTCTTTTACTCACACCCTGGGAAAATTTCAGCGGTATCTATTATTGATATAAATAAGAAATAACAACATTCAAACAGAAATTTCGTTACAAACTAAACATCATCTTACAACAAACATCCTCAGTGGTGGTATCCTTTATTCCTTTGACGATGATTATTTGAATATTTTCAGAAAACTTATTCTATTTCATAATACATTTTTGTTGATTACTTTTAATGTTACTGAACTCTTAACGTAAACAAGTTTTTTTTTTACAAATATAGAGATTCGGATAGGGTGAAGTAGAGCAATCGCTTAACATTCACGAATTTTAATTATTTGCGAAATTGAAAAGGCAGAACATTTCAACATCCGCGAATAATTAACTTGGTTATTCGCGAATTTGATTTATAAACAGAGCTGCCAAGTCTCCGGCTTGTTGGATGCCAGTATTTTAATACAGAAAGTGTTCTGTTACTTAGTTGGAACATTCATCCATTTAAAATAATAAAATTTTCTGTAAGATTATAGTGGTAGGCAAAAAGGCGGAGACTTGGCAACTCTGTTTTTAAAGAATATTTTTTTTTACATAGTAAACTCACTTTGTTTGACCAATTCTATGAGCTACGTGGCACTTGACACCCATCTACTGTATAACCTACCATATTACTGTATGGCATAGCTGCCAACTATTCCGCTTTTTTGTACCAGAAAAATTTTATAGTAAATTTTACCATCTTAAATCGCCGTAATCTGCCGATTACACAAGGAAAAAATTTGTGTTAAATTTTTGTGGTCCCAAAAAACGTAAGATGTTGGCAACTATGCTGTATGGCCTAAGTTGCGAGAACTCCATCCCTTGTGTTGAGGGAAAATATACATCAGTAAGTTAGTATGCAGATTTTTTTTTTCAATTTTATAAACTTTCTAAAATTCCAAATTTTTATTTGCAGATGAAAATTTTTCTGCAAATATTGTCGGAGAAATTTTAAAACATCGACAACTTGTTGAAAAAGCAATAGAATGCTATTCTTCACTGGCGAGGAGTCTTAAATTTAGAACTGAAATCGAGGCCGCCTCTTTTCAATACATTGAAACTTACCGGGTGTTCCAAAAATGACCGACGATTTTAAAATTCAATAACTTGCAAACGGTGACAGATATTTAATTTTTTTTTTTTTACAGGAATGATGTATGATGTCAGGATTTTTTTTTTTTTTTTTACTGTGATCCTTTATTTTAGTTCGAATTTCAAACAATAGATGGCGCTGAGAGCAATAGGTGCTCAGTCCAGACCCGTTTTTTGGTACTTCGGTGTCCATTCAATACATTTTAATCTCCTTTTTTTTGCATGGAGGAAGAGCCGAAAAATCGAGCCTGTTAGCGGTTATTGCTTGCAGCGCCATTTATCGATGCTACTTGTAAGTAAAACTCAGAATCGAGGCATACAAACTCCTGACATCTTACATAACACTACTGCAAGAATTTTTTTAATATCTGTCACCGTTTGCAAGTTATTGAATTTTAAGGGGTCTCAGGACTCTTAAAATTGGAAAAAAGGAAAAAAAAAGGACTATTTTCAACATTTAATATCTTAAAATGTATTTGATATTAAGACACAATTTTAAATGGAAATGAAAGATACAAGTATGTTCTTTCATTTCAAATATTTGAAAAATTGCAAGATGCAGAATTAGCATTTACAGGGGGCTCAAAACTGTCAGACTTTTGACGAGCAGAAAATCGGCATAACAGCTTATGCGCACGATTACAAAATAAATTTTGCAATAAGAATAAAAATTTTTGTGCCTACTTATAACTCAGATTATAATAATTACACTGAACCTAAATAAATTTGTATTTAAAGCATTTTTATATTTTTAATACAAAATTGTATTTAGCTAATGTAAAATTTAGAAAATTTCAACAATATAAACCCCTAAAAAAATATTTTATTTTTACAATAAAATGGTAATTTTAGGTTCAGTTTATACAGACCAACATGAAACATATGTTTTGAAAATTTCATGAAAAAATATTCAGAAGTTTTTGAGATATCGTGCGCGTTATGCCCAAAAACGTCATTTGAAGAAATATGACTTCAAAATTTTGGAAACACCGCTTCAGCTATTGAGCGAGTATAATTCTAAATGACATAACTTTTATTCAAATGGGAATTTCAAGATAACAATTATATCAAAATGTTCAGAAAACATAGAAGTTTAACATCTAAAAAAATTAAAATTTCGAAAATTTTAGAGCTTTAAGAGTCTTGAGACCCCTTAAAATCACCGGTTATTTTTGGGACACCCGGTAATAAACAAAAGATCTGTTCTGTCAAACAATCGCAAATCACTACATTTTTTGTGCCATCAACCAGCAAACTAGCAAATAAATTTTGTCCAATATCTTTATAATTATTCAAATTTATTTAAAGCATGTACTTTTAACGTACAATATTTAATAAAGATGCGTTTTGAGTTTTGAATTTCACTTACTCTTTTATATTTAAAGAAAATTACAAAACCTAACCCACTTTTATCACAGAAAAATTGTTTCAACATTCGCGCTTTTGGTTTTTGATTTATCGCGGAGGTTTCCGCGAATCTAACCCTCGCGAATGTTAAGGAATTACTGCATTTAGAAAAAAAATCCATTTCTAACGATTTCTAAATATTATTTAATTTATTTAAAGCATGTACTTTTAATGTACAATATTTAATAAAGATGCGTTTTGAGTTTTGAATTTCAATTACTCTTTTATATGTTAAGGAATTACTGCATTTAGAAAAAAAATCTTTATTTCTAACGATTTCTAAACATTATTTAATTTATTTAAAGCATGTACTTTTAATGTACAATATTTAACAAAGATGCGTTTTGAGTTTTGAATTTCAATTACTCTTTTATATGTTAAGGAATTACTACATTTAGAAAAATAAATCTTTATTTCAAACGATTTCTAAATATTATTTAATTTATTTAAAGCATGTACTTTTAACGTACAATATTTAATAAAGATGCGCTTTGAGTTTTGAATTTCAGTTACTTCTTTTATATGTTCAGGAATTACTGCATTTAGAAAAAAAAATCTTTATTTCTAACGATTTCTAAATATTAATTAATTTATTTAAAGCATGTACTTTTAACTTACAATAGTTAATAAAGATGCGTTTTGAGTTTTGAATTTCAATTACTTTTTTATATTTAAAGAAAATTATAAAACCTAACCCACTTTTATCATAGAAAAATACTTTCAGCATTCGCGCTTTTGGTTTTTGATTTATCGCGGAGGTTTCCGAGAACCTAACCTTCGCGAATGTTAAGGAGTTAACTGCATTTAGAAAAAAAACTTTATTTCTAACGATTTCTAAATATTATTTAATTTATTCAAAGCATGTACTTTTAACGTACAATATTTAATAAAGATGCGTTTTGAGTTTTGAATTTCAATTACTCTTTTATATTTAAAGAAAATTATAAAACCTAATCCCCTTTTATCACAGAAAAATAGTTTCAACATTCGCGCTTTTGGATTTTGATTTATCGCGGAGGTTTCCGCGAACCCTCGCGAATGTTAAGGAATTACTGCATTTAGAAAAAAAGAATCTTTATTCCTAACACACAGTGTGAAGATACTCTTTCTGGAATTTTTAACGGGGCCTTCAAGTAAAATGACAGCAAATGATATCAGATAAGTATTCAATGAGTAAAAGCATATAATTTTACACATTTTAAAAGCTGAATTTATGAACTGCATATTTGTCTGAAATTAAAATGAGAAAACGTAAAAATGTCTATTTTACAGAAGCTAAAGAATAAAAGAAACAAAAGCTATTAATGATGCTTTTTTTTTTGGGGGGGGGGGGGGGTAGAATTCTTACTGCAGAAATCTTGCGTGAAGCATTACACTTTCTCGAAACGATATTTTAATTATACTCGTCCCACTAAACTTTAAGGAGACATTTCTAAAGGAAAAATGTTCTATTTAGCAGTTCACTGTTGATGTGTTTATTCATTTCTTGTAACCCTGAATACCTTCGCTGTTTGGGGTTAAAATATTAGCGTAAGAAGGAAAATTTAAAAATCTATATTCTAATGCTATTGATTTACGAAAAACTTCCATACAGGATTGCCGGTTTTTATTTTGTGCTCCATTTTTATTTGAAATTTCAAATTCAGACCGGAAATTTTGAAAGAAGAATATTTATTTATATAAGCACAAAATTTCTGTCATTAAATAAATCAAAAAGTACTATTTTTAATTTCTGACACGAATTCTGATTTCGACATAAAATTGGAGACCAGACTGGCAACCCTGCTTCCATAAGATTGTTGAAATGATACAAAAAGCATACTTATTGCTCTTTAAAAAGGTATTTTTATTTTGTAAATATACAAAATGAATACAGCTATAAAACCAAGGGCGTAGGAACCGGGGAAGCTGTGGCTCCCCCTGGAATATTTCAGACGGGCTCAGCTCCCCCGGGTGAAATTCTCGCACCACATCTGTTTACGATACATTACTGAATTAAAAAATAAAGTATACTTTTTCTAGGAAATTCACACATTAAACAACAAAGAGAAGAGAGAGAGGGTGTGATGAGCACACTTGTTTGTGCCTTCACCCTTTTCCTCATTGTTTACAACCCTCCCGATTTCCAGAAAAAAAGAGGGTCTTATATAGGTCTGCTACAAATTACCTGCACCGATAACATATTTATAAAGAGGAGGTCTTTAAAATTGATTTGGAAGAGATTTGAAAAGAATTTGTAAGCAAAACAACAGAAAGCACTTTAATGTTTGGTAAATGGAAGTGGGAGAAGCTTTAAATTTGAATATTGTATTCCGGATTGCACATAAATTAAGTTTCTATGTATCAAGTATACCTATTAAAAATTATTTTAATTGGATTAAAGAGTTGGTGATCTTTTGATATGCTTCTATTTTATACTTCTGTTTGTGAAACGTGCAATACTATGAAGGAACCCTCCAAAATGAACGATCCACGCCTCTAGCTTTCCGCAATATGCCCCGGCTCCCCCTGTTTGTACAGAGTTCCTACGCCACTATATAAAACCGAAAATAAGAACTGCCTTACTTACAATCCTTAATGTGAAGGTAAACACTTTTGATTTTCTATTTAGAAGATAATGGCAGTTTTCATTTTCTTGAAACTTTTGTGAGTAAATATGTATCAATGCAAAAACCCTTGACGGGTTAAAAGTTTCTGACGCAGCAATTTATCTTATGCTCTAAGAATTTTAAATATGGAACTTAAAAATACTGATATCAAATTTTGAGTGACGTTATGCTATTTCTTAAAAAATATATTTGTATTTATTTCATCATTTTATTTTTGTTTTATTTATAATCGCATGTGCAAAAGTTATGTTCAACATGAAAAGCTGCATAAAATTTTATTCGCTGTTGCTTTATCGTTTACATCTCTCATAAATTCAAAATATGAGTTTTAAAAGATATGATATAAAATTTAAGTGACGCCTTGGTGTGACTTTAAAAGGTTTGTTTTAAAATTCAATTTAAATTATTTTTGACTTGGTTAAAATATTTTTTTACATCTACACAATACTTTTAATTTTCCAATTCGCTGTTAAATATATAACTTTCATTGAATCTATACTATGCATTGAAATGTATTTATTTCAATAAAATGATTTATCTTTTGTGTCACGCTATTCAAAATTGTGAGTAAGATTTATGTAAATGGTTTCTTTGCGTCAAACTATCCTTTTTCATACATTTCATGTAGTTTGGACACAATGACGCAAAGAAACCATTTACATAAATCTTACTCACAATTTTGAATAGCGTGACACAAAAGATAAATCATTTTATTGAAATAAATACATTTCAATGCATAGTATAGATTCAATGAAAGTTATATATTTAACAGTGAATTGGAAAATTAAAAGTATTGTGTAGATGTAAAAAAATATTTTAACCAAGTCAAAAATAATTTAAATTGAATTTTAAAACAAACCTTTTAAAGTCACACCAAGGCGTCACTTAAATTTTATATCATATCTTTTAAAACTCATATTTTGAATTTATGAGAGATGTAAATGATAAAGCAACAGCGAATAAAATTGTATGCAGCTTTTCATGTTGAACATAACTTTTGCACATGCGATTATAAATAAAACAAAAATAAAATGATGAAATAAATACAAATATATTTTTTAAGAAATAGCATAACGTCACTCAAAATTTGATATCAGTATTTTTAAGTTCCATATTTAAAATTCTTAGAGCATAAGATAAATTGCTGCGTCAGAAACTTTTAACCCGTCAAGGGTTTTTGCATTGATATCATTACTTTTTTTAGGTTAGTGATAAAATGATTAAAAAAAAGATACTTATGGAATTTAATGCAGATTTAATTTTTACTATTTTATTACAATTTTCCTTATAGCAGTTTGTATATAAAAACAAGTGGGTAAGTATAATCGCTGATCGCACAGAGGGTTTCATTTGATATTCCTTTAAAAACACTTTGTCCTTAAATTAATAAATCCAAAATGTTAATTTATAATTATTAAATCCTTACATAGATGGTGCACCAATAGTTCCAATTTTCATGGGGCAGGGAACGCATTCTTTTAAACAAACCACCTTCCAATTGAAGTCACCAAAAACCAAGTTGAATAAGCCAGACCCCGTTGTGTTGTTTCACAAACAGCAGTCTCATGTCCCCTCCTTCCCCCCTTTTTCAAAATTTTTCAGACCAGTACCTAAGAATGGAACCGAAATAATTTTTTCTCTTCAGAAATTAGGATAAAAAAATAGTATGCAGTACTCATAAATTTACTTTAATGCTATATAGGGTGATTATTAAGTTAATTATAACGTTTGGAATCTGTTGCATTGATGTCCGAAAGGTGGTTTCTGAGTTATGGAAGCTGGACCCATAAGGCGCCATAGAGAGGCGAAGCCCACTAGTGTCTATCATAATTATATCTGCCATGTGGACTAATTGCGATATTTAATCAAAATAGTCCCCCCCCCCCTCCTCATCCCCGGAAATATAACAAATACAAAATGTGTCTTTATAAACCTATCGTCAAATAGGTTTTTATTTCTTTTTCCCTAAAAAAAAAAACATGATTTTTATATCCGTAACGTAAATAGCGGACGAAGCCCGCTAGTTCCTATCATAATATATATTTTTAATAATTTTATATAGTCTATAATAAAAATCAGACTTAAAATAGTCTAGTTCCATGAGTACTTGTAGTGTCAGTTACATGCTACGATTTTTGGATACCAGTATTTTAGAACGGGAAAATGTGACTTATTTTATCGGAGATATCTCATTAATTGAATAAGGTGAAGCAAACTTTTTGAAAAAAAGGTGGCCAACAAGCATGGCAGTTATCAGCTATGTGACTTTGTGCTAAAGTCCATTAATTTGATCTGCTTTAAAAAGATTACGGAAGATTGAATTATAGTAGAACCTGGATTAACAGAGCTTCGATTAATCGAGGTTTCTGTTAACCGAGCCTATAACAAAGTCTGATTTTTTTTTTCCTTTTGAATGAGCCTTAAAAATAACCACACTCTTTAGCTCACTGTCCGTGCTATATACAGGCCTTCTGCCCCCAAAAGCACTCAACTCCAAAGAAACACTGGACCCTGAGAAGTCAATAGCGAACAATGCTTTGTTTCCAGTGGCTGTGTGAACTTTCGTAAATTTTTCAATTTGCATTTTAAAATTTACTACTGGTAGTTGATTTTCTTTTTAAATTTGTTAAGCTGTGAAACAGAACTTTACATATATTTATTTTTATTATTTAAAAAACGTTCTATATATTTTTTTAAAAGAGATGTTAAATTCGCAAGCACGGCGAGTTTTTACACACAGTTTCTATAAACCGAGATTTCCGATTCCGATTTAGTAACAGTCCCAATTAGCTCGGATAATCGAGGCTGCTCTGTATAATTAAAAAATCAATGGCGATCTTACTGTAAACGGGTTTCCCTTTTACTGAGGGATTTCAAGACCGAATCAGCTGATGTTAGTTGCTGTTTCCGTGCTTGATTAAATAAGATTAGTTAAACATTTGAAAATTACCAAATATAAAAGGAACTAAGTCAACAGAGTGTTTGCTTTATGGTATTTTTTTACAACGCTATAAGAAAATGATTTTAAATAAGAGATTTTAAATGTAACGTTTTAAATCTGACATAATTTTCACCAAACTTTCCTTTCTCTTGTAACATTCAACTGAAAATATTTTTATTATTAGAAAGATAATATTATTATTTGCGCTACCTTAAAATTGGCAACTATAGTTAAAAATATCATCTCGAAATTTGAAATAAATCTCTCATATAAATATATTTTTTAATTTAAACTGTTTTGCAATATTATTATTTGGCCACTTTGGCCAATATGACGTAATTTCCTCCATTTACGACTTTTAACACATATCAATGAATTTATTATTTAAAAATTTTCTTTTTCTTTTAATATTCACGTGTAAATATAATTTTTATGACGTAATTTTCAATGTTTTCCTGCTTTTAATGCGTAATCATTTAATTCTAATTTGAAAATAATTGATTATTTTATAATTTTCTTTCATTTTAAGTAAGCATGTGTAAAAACAATTTTTATGACGTAATGTTTAATATTTTCCTGCTTTTAACACGTTATCATTTAATTCTAATTTAAAAGGATTTTTTTCTGTTTATAATAGTCACGTGTGAATAAATTTTTAATTTAAAGGATATATTATTCTTTGCGCTGTTTTAACAATTGGCAACAATTTAAAATAACCTTTTCTAAAATATGTAAAAAATATCTCTGGAAATTCTGAAAATTTTAATTTAAAATTGAAATAAACCGTCAAAAAATTAGGCAAGTTAAAAATAATAAATGCACTCTGCAAACTTCGAGTTTCTATTGAATGATTAAATTGAATAAAAATGATTAAATTCCCATGTATATTTTTTTTTTCCTATGAGACTTTTTTAATGAGACAATTTTATCCAGATTTAACATTAAATATCTCTTAAAATAATTCTTCGATTTAAAAACTGTCTAGTTCAACGTTTTTATCAAACATTTCTCTATAATACTACCCATTTTAATATTTTTGTATGCAGTAATTTTCTTAATATTTGCGAAATAGACCTCTAGTCACAAGAGATTCTTTCAAAGCGGTGAAAAGCGTTAGTTTTTTCTTTTTTTTCCGAATAAGAGACAAAATGTAATGTGGTACGCAATTGCGTCAAAAGATGGCGGCACCAGAATTCTGATATGCTTATTATGTAAAACTTCATTGTTATTTATAAATAAAACATTTCAACTAAATTATTTATTATAAAATAATTAGTACATCACAATAGTTTTTATGCAAGGAAAATAATAATTATAATAATAATAATATTATGGATGTCAGTGATTATATATTGATTGACCGTCATAATAATAAAAAATGATATTATAAAAAGAAGAGCTGAAATGAATTATTTTTTTACGTTTCTGATCGTGTGATTTATATTCAAATAATAATTACAGTAAACTCTCTGTAAGGCGGACTCTGTGTAAGACGGAAATCTGTCTAACTCGGAAAGAATTTCAAGTCCCTACGAATCCATAGACATAGAGTAAAATTTGTCTAAGGCGGAATATTGTCTATTGCGGAAAATTTTCTTGGTTCCGATCGATTCCGCCTTACACAGAGTTTACTGTATTAATGTATATTTTTTGTAAAGTGATTGAAATTAAATATATTTATAAAATTTATGGTAATATTTTTATTGTTGAAAAATTGCCAAGAAATAATCATCATCAAATTGGCGTCATTATAATTGTAATTTTAACTTAATAGCAATTAAAAAATTACAAAGGAACTGAGAATAATGGTCAACTAACAGACTTTTAAAAAAAAAAAAAAAAAACTTCACACGCACTAGCGAGTATCGAACTGCCTATGTTAAGATCAGTAGTCGATGGCCCTCAACCACTCAGCCGTGGGAAGACAAAATTTTTCTCCCCAAAAGTGGTTAAAAAGAAAGCATGTGTATGAATACAGTGTCATGCATTTTCGGTGAAATTTCCATAGAATGGCGAAGAAATATAGTCCGATTTTTCATGCGCATTATAAAACGAACAAGAGTCTTGCTGGAAACAAGTAAATTGTTATTTGGTTCATCTGAAACATATTTATTTGATTTTTAAAAAATCGCCCGTGTCATTTTCGAGAGAAAAAAAAATCGAATTATTTAACGAACGAGAGTTTTCCCAGAAAAAAGAAAAGTGTTATTCACCTCGCCTTAATCACATTTATATCATGTATCAATTTAAAAATAATCGTTAGAACCGTTTTCGAGATTTTCAAATTAGGAACTTCCTCGATATTATACCAACGTTTTCACTTTAAAAATGACTATTTAGATCTCAAAATATACTGCACGTAGAAATGTAAAAATTTCAGTATACGATTAGACTGCAGATATAAGACTGTTCTAGAAAATTCAGAACAATAAGACGTATATCTGCTGAGTTATTAAAAGGCGGCTTTTCGCATTTTCTTTGATGTCGAGTTAGCTGTATATATGAGTTCCGCCATCTACGAATTCTATGATACGATACGATACGATTTTAACGATACGATACGATACGATTTTAGGCTTAAGGCTGCGTCACTCGAAATACTACCGTCTTCCATGATGCGCACCAGCGAACTTATAAATCACCAAAGTTCAATGACTTCCGTTCTTTACATCCGAGTAAATTATTCTTAAAAATAGAGAATAAATCTTATCTTACAACTTTTGAGATTAAAATTTTAAATATTTCTAAAAAAAAAAAATTATTTTAATTCGCAGAACATAAATGTCTTGCCAAACAGAAAAAAATGAATGTCTGAAAGTCAAGGTTTCATAATAATATAGTTGCATTTATTTATATGCGTCACAGGTAGTATGTTAGGATTATTCATATACTAAATGGCGAAACAATCAGTCATACAATCAGTCACTTTTCGAATTCCCCTCCGTAATGTCAAGTCTATGGACGTAGGTGCATTCGTACATTTATAAAATCTCCGGATATTAATATTTTTCACTTCTTTTTCTTTTCTTCTCTTCCTAAAAGATGTTCATTTTCTTCTAAAAATATTTCTAAAATGCAGCCTCAATTTAATGTCTTGCATGTTAAAAGCTGACGAACTGAGAGTAAGGTTTTAACATTTCACAAAAATTAAGTAATATATTTCGGAAATATTTTGACGAGTAAGGTAAAAAGATAAATTCTTTAAGTAAAAATTTACAGTAAAAAGAAAATAAAAAAATTTGATTTTTTGAGGAGATGTGTCAAATATATGAATGCATCACACACTCATCGATTTAGTATTAGCGAGGGGAATTCGGAATGTGACTGACTAGCAGCTTAAACAATATAAAAATTTTGTTTTTAAAGTCAATTCCTACTTAGGTCATCAAAGAAAAAATTTAATATAATCCCTTAAGCTAATATTAATTTTTGTTGTATTAAAATATCTCAATTTGTTGATTTTCTATAAGCCAGTAAACCCTATTGGTTTACAATGGAAGCCTATGGGAATTTGACGAAATATTAGAAATATCACCAAGTTGGCGTCACTTTTGGCGACTCATTTTGGTCGCCAAATTTGGCGATATATCGCCAAATTGGCGACAAACTTGGCTGTATTTGGGGACAGAACAGCATCCCCCCTATGGTAACCTTATAGATATGAAGATGCAAAATGCTGTTCAATCACCAATGGCCTCCATTTTGTCTCCCATATAAAACTAAAATTAATTAATTAAAATTTAATTAATGAATTAATATTTAAAAAAAACTGTATTAACATCAATTGTCATCCAGTACAAGTTTAAAAAATGTATTTCAACTTGACAGGATGAATAATAAGTATTTTATTAGAGATTGAAAATTTAAACAAGATATATAAATATAAGGAGAGTGTGAACTAATAGTAGGAATTGAATAAAAGAAAATTTTCAGAAATGTGGGAAACTTTTCCCGAAATTTTAGAAAATAGGGAATTTTTAATCCGCTTTTGAATCTTTTCATCTTCTTTTCGTATGATGATCGGCCTTGATTTTGTACAGTATTTACATCGAAATACTTCAATTCTTATTAAACAATCAAAACCACATTAAATTCCGCAAAGTTCCTCGATTCCAATGTGTGATTATTTAAAATTACATTTTCTTTTTATTATATAACTTTGTTTCAATATATTTAAAAATATAACTTTTTTTCAATGAGTAATCAGCATTTTTTATAATATAGTGTATCTATATAACATATATCTCATAATTGTGCTATTGGTAACCGCATAAATATTTACAATTGTAAATGTAAAAATGCATAATAAGGAAATAAAGGGATGTTTGGAGCGGAGTTACTCAGCTTTGCACATTTACCAGACAATCAAAATACGATCATAAATATAGGTGCTAACATTGAAAATGTTTTCATTAGACTTGAAAAAGATGACGAAGAAAAGATAAATTGTCTTTTTATCTCTTTTAGATACACCATGAGGAATTTTCAGTGGTATCTAATTTTGTTATGTATATTCAAATAGAAATTTCGTTTCAAACATCATCTTAGTACAAACATCCTCTGTTGTGGTATCCTTTATTCTTTTAACGATGATTATTTGAATACTTTCACAAAACTTATTCCATTACCGTATATTTCCGTGTATACGATTTTTCAGTGAAAAATCGTACAAAATCAGAAACCTATGTTAAAAAAAAAAAGAGATGAACAATTCAGTGAAGGAAAACTAATAGAAAAGTTAAATAGAAAAAAATACGCTTTCCGAAATTATTGATCTTTCCTATTCTATTTTAGGTCGCTGCCAAATCTAGTTGATTGGGTTGCGCTGGACGGTTGTCTAAATAAGCCACTTAAAGACATGTTCCTTTCGAAATGGACTGAATGTATGTCATCTGGGGCTGCAGCTGTGACAAATGGCTGTAATTTTTAAAAAGTACACATTGTCACTATCTATGAATGGGAGAAAGAATCTTGGCTTGAATTAATACAAGAAATGATGGTCCGATCTTTCAAAAAATGTTGCATCAGTAATGAAATAGATGGAACTGAAGATGATACCATTTTCGAAGAAGATGGTGATGATGAGGAATTAAACATTAGCGATATTCATCCTGATAGACTGGGAGGCGGCACCACAGACAATCACCTCATCGAGTTCATGTCTGAAATCTCAGAATTCATTAAAGCTTGATTCGCATATTAACACGCAATCGGTCTGCCAAATCATATCTTGGTGGAAAACACCTGAAAACTCGATTTTAGCGGTTGACTCGTAGGTTTACCATTGTGTTTTCCTGCACTCAAAGGTATGAAAACATGGAGGACTGGCAGTAGGAAAACACAATGGTAAACCTACGAGTCAACTGCTAAAGTCAGGTTTTCAGGTATTTTCCACCATTATATGATTTGGCAGACCGATTGCGTTTTAATATGTAAATCGTGTTTTACATAATTCTGGAATTTCAGCCGTGAACTTGATGAGGTGATGGTCTCTACTGCCACCTCCTGGTCTATGATGTACCAATGAAAGAAAGTAATTTTAAGAAGTTGCTGGAAAATTCTGCTAATGACTTAGTTATATTGAATGATGATTGGTGACTTTTTTTTTTTATTGTAAAAGAATGGAATATTAAAGTATGTTTAGAAATTTGTAAGTATTTTATATATTTTTTATCTTTACTAACTTTTTTTATTTTAGAATATCAATTTTGGAAATTTTCTTAGACTCACGTATAAGCCGACCCCTTCACTTTAGAGCCAAAAAATTCCCAAAAAGTCTCGGCTTATACACGGAAATATACAGTAATTCATTTTTAAAGACTAAATAATGTATAAAAAATAATATGAATCTTTTCTTTATAATAGGATTAATATACGTCCTTATTTAACCCTTAAATGCCCGATTTTTCAAAAATCATTGTAATAATGTTTTTCGGCTTTCATTTTTTAAATAAATCATGGGAAAAATACTTTAAAAAAATCATATTTTCTTTTAAGTGTGGTTTACGGCTAAGAAACAATTTGGTACTAATCGGCAATTTAATCGGCTTTAATTGAAAAAATAATTTTCCTTGATAAAATTCTATAATATTAAACACACAAGAATTTTAGGAACTATAATAAAAAATAAATTTTACTTGCTCACTGCAGAACAAAATAGGATATTTCGCAAGCTTCCAAACAAAACAAAAAGAACATGTAGCAACAATTGAAAAAATAAATTTATCTTCATTCTTAAACAGCACAAGTGTTGCCATCTACATGTTGAAAATCGATTTAATGATATCTTCAGAATGTATTTTATTGGCAACATTAGTCATTATAGCTTCAATATTATTCTAATAGTATTTTAGAGCCAAAATTGGGTATGTTGCCGAAAAGGAACACCAGGCATTTAAGGGTTAATATGGACAGATGGTATTTTGTTGGCTTTGTCCGTGCTGTGGAGTATTTAAAAAAATAATAAATGATGTGTCCTTTGTAAAAACTTTCAGGATTACATTCATTGACTATGGCATCAATTTGTCACTTTGACCTTTCAAAAACTCCTTTTTTCTCTAAAAGATCGTGTTTATTGCAGGACCTAATAAAGCTCAAGTGGAGCCTAGAGCCTGTTTGTAACTTTTGAACTAAATTTCAATTAAAACAATTAATTTGCAATTTAAAATGTTTCTTTAAGAAAGAGATACAAAATATAAAAATTAATGTTTCTGATCTGTTCACTCTAATTTGGGGGCCCTTAAATGTAGGACCTGAAAAATTTTATTCTTTTCAAAACTGTCGAGAAATCATTCGTAGTAAAAAAATCGTTTCGAGAAAATATTTATTTCGTTGTAATCTAATTCTTGAAAGTAATTAAACTTCATGGTCTTTCTATTTTTTATTCGACACCACCACATCACAACGAAGACATATAAGAACATTCAACATTGAAATAAGATATGTGTTCCGAAATGCTATAAACTGCATTTCGGCCAAGCATAAATATATTCTGGATCTTCTAGAAAATATATTCTGGCACTACTTCACTACATTACATTTCACGTATTAATATATAATTATAATACATTTATTCGGAGGAAACATTTTATTTCCCCCGCTCGAGCATTTTTAGGTTGTTACTTATCAAACCATAACTCTAGTATCAATCAGGTAGTTTTTTCTGCGCTCTTACGCAAACACACCTACCGAGTCATGTGACCGCTGGGCTATTTTTAGATTTCCCCAGCGCAATTTCGTAACACTGCCCACCCATGAACATATGGGTGTTCATCACAAATAATTACAATATATCAAATTAATACAAATACAAAATAATGAAATTAATACAAATACAAATATAAAATAATGAAATTATACAAGTACAAATATAAAATACGAAATGTTATACATACTTCAGGGTATTTAAACATGCTACAATGAAATTCAAACTAAAATAAGAAAAAAAGGATTAATATATGAATTAATTTTTAGAGTCACAATCAGTTCCAAGTTCAAGAGGATAAATCAATTGGATGGGTCTTTTGAGAATACATTTCTCAGTTTTGACTTTACAGGACCTCACCTTGCCGTCTCTTCCAGGAAATAATTCAATAATTTTTCCTAGACTCCAGAAATTTCTGGGTAATTTATCATCTTTGATTAGTACAATGTCATTTAATTTAAATTGAGGAAAATTAGTTTTGTTCGAGCTTAAATGAGCTGACCTTAAATTTAATAAATATTCCCCTTTCCATCTAGACCAAAACAAGCGCATTAATTTTTCACGATAGTTGTAAGATCTAATTAACTCTTTCCTGGAAGAGATATTCGGGTCAAGGTGAAGCCGAACTGGTGGCAGAGAAGATATTCTTCTCCCAATTAAGAAGTGAGCAGGGGTTAATGGTAGGGGGTCTGGACCTTCTGGCGAGAAATAGGTTATAGGGCGAGAATTGACCATGCCTTCAATTTCCACTAGTACAGTATTCAGTTCAATCACAGTCAGGGATGACTTGCCAAGAGTTTTCCACAATGCGGTTTTAATAGTCCTAACCATACGTTCATAAAATCCCCCCCACCATGCTGCTCGTTCGACTATGAACTTCCACTTAATGCAATGGGAAGAAAAAAAATCTTGTACATCTGGATGAGTTATAATGGACCTAAGTTTTTTCAAGTCTTTTTCGGCCCGTTTGAACGTCTGAGCATTATCTGTATATATAACAGCTGGCATTCCTCGTCGTGAGAGGAATCTACGGAATCCTAGTAAAAATGTTGAAGTTGACAAATTGTCTACAAGCTCCAGGTGGACATTTCTGGTTACTGCACACGTAATCAGCAAAATGTATTGCTTATTATCACAGTCTTTTACGTACAAAGGTCCTGCAAAATCACATCCTATCACACTGAATGGATTTGCCTGTTCTACACGATCAGCTGGCAATGGAGCTACCGTTTGGTCTCCTGGAGTTGAAGAAAACCTCTTGCATATAATGCAATTTTTTAGCACACTTCTCACAGTTTGTCTAGCCTTTAGTAGCCAGAATCTTTCTCGAATTTGTAGAAGTGTATGGGCAACAGCAGAGTGAAAAACTTTATTATGAGCATCCCAAATTATTAGTTCTGCCAATTTAGTTTTTGGCGGAAGAATTATTGGATGCTTTTCATCCACCGATAAATCAGTCTTACTGAGTCTTCCAGAGACTCGCAAAACTCCTTCTGGATCGAGGTAAGGGTTCAAGGAAAGTAATTTAGAATCTCTAGGAAGCGGTTTAGAATTTTTCAGGCATATGATTTCGCTCGAGAAAATTTCATTTTGACAATTTTTAATCCAATAAATTTCTGCTTCTCGGATTTCCTCAGACGTAAGATTACAATTTTTCTCGCGTTTTTTCTTTAGCATTTTGATAAAGAGTATAACATAGCCAGTTACTCGTAATAGTTTTTTAAGGTTACTGTATTTGTTTATTTCAATTAGATTTTCCTTAACAATTGTTGCATTAACAATAATTTTACTTCTGGCTTCAATTTCAATTTCAGGGTTGACTGATTTTGTTTTATACTTATCATCCTTGGGCCAAATTTTTTCAGATTTACTAAGCCATTCAGGGCCACACCACCATTGATTTGAGTTCAATAATTCTTTAGCTGATAGTCCCCTAGTCAGCATATCCGCAGGATTATCCTTGCTAATTACATGCCTCCAAGAACTAGGGTCGCTCATTCCCTGTATTTCCGTTACCCTATTGGCAACGAATGGCTTCCATTTGGATGCAGCTCCTTGAATCCAATGTAATACTATGGTCGAGTCTGTCCACAGTACTATTTTTTCGAAATTACAGAAAATACTTTTTAAGTGATTAGCTATCCTAGCAGCTATTAGAGCACCTAAAAGTTCGAGTCTTGGCAGCGTTATTTTCTTCAGCGGGGCTACTCTAGCCTTAGCCATAACAAAACAAGTCTTAAAGAGCCCTTCGGAAGATTTAAATCGGAAGTAGGCTACCGCTCCATAGGATTTTAAGGAAGCGTCCGAAAAAATGTGAAGTTCTACCCTGTCCTGCACTTCACCCGAGTGATAATAATATCTAGGTATTTTTAATTCTTCAAGCAATTTTATTTCCTGATACCATGTTCTGTACTTAATTTTAAATTCTTCATTAAATTCGTCGTCCCAGTCCAACCCACTCTGCCATAATTCTTGTAGAAAAATCTTAATTCTAATCAAAAATGGTGACATAAATCCAATAGGATCAAATATTTTGGCGGCAGTTTGGAGAACATGCCTTTTGGTAAATTCCAAGCTGTCACCCACTGACACTAAAGATGCCAAATCTATGGCCAGAAAATCCTCTTCAATATTCCAGTTTAACCCCAATACTTTGGACTCTGCACAATTTTCATTAATTTCTATAACCGGGTTACCATTCCAAGATTCCTTTAATTCTTGTGAATTAGTAACGAACTTTCGCAATTGCATATTAGCATCTTTAAATATAGAAACTGCAGTAGTTGTTAGTTTCATGGCTTCTGCAACCGTGGATGCTCCATAAATTAAGTCATCCACATATAAATATTTATTAATCATTTCATAAGCGGTGGGTTCCGTTTCCTTATAATTACCAATATGTTTTTTAATTGTAGAGGCTAAAACATAAGGGGAGCTGGTTACACCGAAACAGTGACGGTTAAAATGGTATAAAACGGTGCGTTGATCTATGCCGCAGTCATCGAAATACAAAAAACATAAATAATTTCTATCATTTTCTGATACCTGTATTTGTAGAAAGGCTCTAGCAATATCCCCCGTGAAAGCAATTTTAAACTGTCTAAAATTTAATAGCACATCTATGAGATTAGGATTTAAATTTTCCCCCGCAAAAAGACATTGATTTAGACTTTTTTCCCCATTTTTTCGGCTACTCGCGTCAAAAACTATCCTGGTTTTTGTAGTCGAAGAACTCGGTCGGGACACTGATTGATGGGGCATTACATAATCGATAGAGCAATTATCACTACATTTCTCAATAATTCCCTCACTCAATTGCTCTTTCATAATTTCATTATATTTCAAAAACAAAGATTTATCACTCTTTAATCTTTTTTCCAAACCCGCAAAACGCTTTTTTGCAACCTCGTAATTATTAAACAAATTTTGTTTATCTAATTCATTACACCATAACAAGGGAGTCATATATCTATCATTTTTAAAAATGATTTCTTTCTGGAATTGATTAATGACCTCATAAGTCTCTTCGTGCTTTTGATCATTAGAATCGATTAAAAAGGACTCGATGTTCCATAAATTCCCAAGATCATTTTCTGGAGGTAAACAAATTACATTTAAACAGGGAGTTGTGTTAGAATTATTACTGTCAACTCGACCGACCAAGGTTTTACCAAATATTGTTGGCTGCATAAATAATTGACGATTAATTTTTTCGACAGATCCTATTATAGTTTCAAATAAATAATCTGCCCCAAGCAATATCTGAACAGGTTTCGAATGAATAAATGTGTCAGCCAATACATGTTTATCTAGATATAATTTATCTATCAACTTATAATCAACAGAGGTCATTATCTTAGTACCGCTAATAATTTCAGAAACCAGCGCTCTTACAGTTATTTTTTCATAAGGATGATGACAACTAATAATAGTTAAAATTACGACATTAAACTCCTTTTCTATGGCTTCGCGGTTCGCAAACGTATAAACCAAAAGTGTTCCCTTAGTAACAGGTTTTAATTTTAACGCTGAGGCTAAACTTTTTGTAACGAATGTTCTAGAGGATGCAGAATCATATAAAATTCTCGTGTTTAATTTATTTCCTGTTCCCTGCACTTGTACACAGGCAGTTTGCAACAATGTTGCATACTTTTCGGGAGAATTATTTGTTTTTATTACATATGAAAACACGGTTTGACTTTTGTCATTTTTAGACGTTTCGGCTTTCACTAAGCCATCATCGGGACGCGTTTTTGTCGATTTTTTAGTGGGGCAAAATAAATAATTATGCTGATTACTTTTGCACAATTCACAAGGCGGTATTTTTACCTTACACAAAGATATTAAGTGCGATTTCAAGAAGCATCGGTAACATCTCCCATCTTTTTTCAACTTATATCTTTTCTGTTCATCGGTAATCTCGTTACACTTTAAGCTTGAATGATTCGAGTTACAAAAAATACAAACATTTTTTACAACAGTATTAAGCGCGACTGAAGTGGGAACATTAGGTTTTATCCTAGGAGCCCTTTTTTCCCATCGTGTTACTTCCTGATTTTTTAAGGAAAGCCCTGACACTGCATTAGCTGCTTCGCGCGATTCTATTTCAAACTTTATGAAATTCATTAACTCATTCACGTCACCAGCTTTTTCCGCATTTTTCTTTCTCTGAAATTCTATAACTAAATTATGGGGCAATTGTTTTAAGATAATTGGTATTAATAGATACCCAAAATTATCTGAAGCCACCCCAATGGCTTTCAAGTTTCGAATGCTTACCTCGCATTCGTCATATAAATCCCGTAACAATTTTATGTTCGCGGTTGATTTTACCGGTTCTAGTTCTAACAACTTATTTATAAAACCGCTTATCAAAATTTCTGGTTTACCGTATCGATTCTGCAGTAAGTCTAAAGAGTGTTGATAATTAGTTTCGTTTAGCGTCAAACCGGAAATTGATCTAAGCGCTTCACCTGACAAAAATGATTTTAAGTAATTGAATTTGTCAATTTTGGTTAAATTCTCATTCGAATCGATTGTACTCTTAAAACTATTCATAAATTCTAAAAAAGTATTTGGTTCCCCTTTAAAGACTGGTATAGTTATTTTTGGCAAATTTATTGTTGCCGGCTTAGCACTAACATAAGGAATTGTACTCCCATTAAATACAGAACTAGTATCAGGCTGATCAGAATCAAATTTAAATTTTTTCAAATTCATTTTAATTTTGAATTTAGCTTCATTAATAACATCATCGTAATCGATGCTCGTTTGAACATCATTTTCGAAAACGGTTCCATCATCTATTAATTCCTGAATTTGATTGTTTACTACTTTTAATTCGTTTTGCTTTTCTATTATATTATTTAAATATTCATTCAACTGATCAAAATTATTTTTATTTTCAAAATCAATACTTTCTATATAAGATTCAATTTTTGTTATAAGCTTGGTTATAGAGGTCTTCATGACCTTTCGTTTACCTTTAGATTTTTCTACATCCATAATTTACAATTATAGAATAACTTTCATGCATAGAACAAAATTTGGTTACAGTACCTTTTTCTATCCGCGACGAGAAGACGAATAAGTCGATGACGGGTAATCCAATATTTTGAAGACGATGATAATCTGTGCACTAGTACTCCATGATATCAAAACACTATAATTAATAAATGCGAAGACGTGAGTTGCACTCTTGATAAACAATAATAAATTCGATCTGGAGGTTTTTCCCGAGTTTCGTAGCACCATGAAAAATTTTATTCTTTTCAAAACTGTCGAGAAATCATTCGTAGTAAAAAAATCGTTTCGAGAAAATATTTATTTCGTTGTAATCTAATTCTTGAAAGTAATTAAACTTCATGGTCTTTCTATTTTTTATTCGACACCACCACATCACAACGAAGACATATAAGAACATTCAACATTGAAATAAGATATGTGTTCCGAAATGCTATAAACTGCATTTCGGCCAAGCATAAATATATTCTGGATCTTCTAGAAAATATATTCTGGCACTACTTCACTACATTACATCTCACGTATTAATATATAATTATAATACATTTATTCGGAGGAAACATTTTATTTCCCCCGCTCGAGCATTTTTAGGTTGTTACTTATCAAACCATAACTCTAGTATCAATCAGGTAGTTTTTTCTGCGCTCTTACGCAAACACACCTACCGAGTCATGTGACCGCTGGGCTATTTTTAGATTTCCCCAGCGCAATTTCGTAACAGGACCCACACCCCCAGCAGGCATATTCACAATACCTACTCGGTTCAGATTCGACACGGGAATTTCTCAGTATATTTTTCTGGTATGAAATGTTGAATATTTTAAAACACATAATTTTGATATTATCGTCATATAGTAATAAATGTGTGCTAATATTATAAATGTGAAATAGTGAATATGTTCGGTTGAAGTTGGAATCAAAACGGATAACTAACTTTTTTTTGTATTCATTATCCATTATATTATTTTTTTACAATGTTTAAAATTTCCCTTAATCTAATAAAATTTACCTTAATCTAATAAAATTTACATATTTTATTTGTTTCTAATACATAAAATAAAGGTTATAAAAATAAAACCTACCCTCAATAAAATGTACCAATAGAATATTCTTTTGCGTTTGTAATATTGTGGTATTTCAAAGAAAAAAATATGAACATTTATTTGACATTAAAATAATAATAGGTACAGCAATTTTAACCTCGCTAAAAATGCACATGATGCAAAAATCCATTAGTGATTGTGTTTCTGGATTTTTTATAACCACTATTTCTTTCTAATGGTATTATTCGCCTTATAAATTACGAGATTAAAAAATGCGACGATTACTATTTGTAAATAGCGGTTAAAAAAAAATTCCAAAAACACAATTACCACGAAAACCAATATTAGTTATGTTGGGTATATTGTGCTAATTTTGAATCCATCGCTAACAGTGTTGCAAATTTAGCAGAATTCTGTATTTAAAATCTTACCAGTCTTTTAAAACAGCATTTTCACTCTATTTAATCGACGAAAGTCTGTCTTTAAATAAAGTGAAAATTAGTATTAAAAATTTCTGATACATATTTTGAATACAAAAATACATTTAATTTTAAGTACTGATCGTTATCACTGACACTTGAATCAATACCAATATTTGTAAAATATTAGATTTACATTAGAAATATTTGTAATGTCAAAACTTTAAATTGTAACTATCTCCAACAAAATGTCAATATTGTGATACTTTATGTTGGAAATATTAATAATGAAATTGCTAAATATTTTTGCCAATATACATTTTGCACATACTTGTTCAATATTGAAATATATATATATATTGCAATTTCACTATTAACATTTCCATTATAAAGTGAATATTTTTGCAATTTGCTTGTATTTTATTTTATGTATTGCAAACAAATAAGATATTTAAATTTTATGGACTTAAGTGAACATATTAAACGTTGGAAAATAATTCATATAATACATAATGAATGCAAAAAGATTTAATTATCTGTTTTGACGTTGACTGCAGACAAACATTTTGACACTTTCACATTTGTAATATTTTTAAAATTAGGATACTATCACTGTTACATAGAGATAATAACAAAACTAAGTGTTTTAAAATATTCAAAATTTCATACCAGAAAAATATACTGAGAAATTCCCGTGTCGAATCTGAACCGAGTAGGTATTGTGAATATGCCCCCAGCAGCGCAAGAATTAATTAGGTTATACTTATGGGAACGTCCATTCGTTACTCTTGTGATAATTTGAGCAAATTTTCATATATAATTCCAATTATTTTATTACACAATATAATTAAGATAAAAATTTATATAACCAGTTAAATACCACTGTATTCCACACACAAACATATATCTAATTTGTAACAAAAAGCATTTTACTTATGTATATATTAAATGACTCTTGTGACACTCTGGTCACAAGAGTAACAAAATTTTGATTATATAGACAAGGGAAATGCTTTTTGTTTCAAATTAGATATATTTCATGCGAGAGGAACATAATTGTATTTAACTGGTTATATCAATTTTTGTTTTAATTATATTTTGTCATAAAATAATTGGAAGTATTTGTGAAAATTTGCTCTAATGGTCACAAGAGTAACAATGGACGTTCCCCTTATACAACTGTTAAAATGTTCTCTAAGTCGACAATAGACGCAACTAAATATATCTCGGCAAACCTGAAACACAGCATAGCTTTTTTTCGAGGCTTCGTTTTGTGGGTGTTTGTTAACCGAACATATCGCTCACCCGGAAGAAAAGTGACACATCTCGACAAAAGTAAATTTTACAGGAGAGGCAAAAGAAAATTTGCATCATTTTACTATAACATGAAATTATAGCCCTTAGCTCAGCATGCAGGAATAAAAAAGTGCATAAAAGCGTAAAACCCTTAAGAATGAAGACGTTGGATGAGGTTTGGAGAATTGGGTAATTTTACCTCCCCACACAATCCACTCCTCTCCTTTGGTCACAAATGGGCATATAGCGTAATAAAGTGATTTTCTGTATAACTACACTTATGAAACTTTTTGTGTAGCAAGATGTACCTATGAAAGACCTTTTAGTGAAATAAAATGCAAAATGAATTTTTTTGAGATGTGTCATTTTTCTTCCGGGTGAGCGATATGTTCATTATCTGAACATAAACATCTCTCGCGAAAGCCTTCATTAACCAATCTGTTCTTAAACCGAACAGTTCGTTAACCGATCACCCACTGTATATTTTTGTTGATTTCTTTTAAGCTTGCAATATTCCCAGTGTAAACAAGTTTTTCAGAAACCTTTCATTAGTGATTCACATAGGATGAAGTAATGGTTGTGCACTTGGATGAAGTACTTGAAAATGTCTTTAGAAAAAAATCTTTATTTCTAATGGACAATATGGAGGTACTCTTTGTGGAAATTATTTTTTATTATTATTATTTTGGGAAAGGAAGTTTTTATTAAAATACAAAAATAAAAATAAAAGAAAGAATAAATAAATAATGCCATTTTATCTCTTTTACTCACACCCTGGGAAATTTTCAGAGGTATCTATTATTGATACAAATAACAACATTAAAACAGAAATTTCGTTATAAACATAATCTTAGTACATACATCCTCTGTGGTGGTATCCTTTATTCCTTTAACAATGATTATTTGATTATTTTTAGAAAACTTATTCCATTTCATAATACATTTTTGTTGATTACTTTTAATGTTACAAAATTCTTTGAGTAAACAAGTTTTTTACAAATCTTTCGTTAGAGATTCAGATAGGATGAAGTACAGTAAAGCCCCGACTATCCGCGAAGCGATTTTTCTTTTCTTTTTTTATTTAAATTCAAGCCAACAGCAAAGAAAATACAATAAACCCTTACTAATAAATATAAAATGAAAAATTCATGTATTCGAAAGTAATAGAACAATAGTTCTAGATTCCGTTGCCATGTTTAAAATTTCATCTTTTCTTGAGTTTATTAATAAAACGTAAACACAGCAATTAAAATATTTAACAATTAAATAAGACTTATGATAAATTCCAGAGGAGCATATCAAAAAGCTTCATTTTTGAGATAGAAAAGATGTTTCCAAAGCAAGAAGCAAATACCAGTGACTGATTTTTTAAAAAGGTGTAACAACACTTTTTGTACAGTGTGCATGGCATTGTTTCTTGTTTACTGTTCTTTATTTTAGTGATTTAGATGAAAAGCAACTGTTTTTGTTGTACTGTGCATATGTATCTATTTTAACCCTTTTATTAAGTTTTTTGTACACTAAAACATAGTTTTTATGTTGAACTGTCTTTTTTTCGTGCTTACACCCCATTTTCAGTCTTTTTCGGATTATCTGCGATTTTTGTTATCCCCGGTGCCCTTGCCACGCAATTTCGCGGATAATCGGGGCTGTACTGTATTTAGAAAAAAAAAATCATTATTTCTAACACACAATGTGAAGATACTCTATCTGGAATTTTTAACGGGGACTTCATTTAAAATGACAGCAAATGATATCAAATAACTATTCAATGAGTAAAAAAATATAACTTTACATATTTTAAACATAAAAGCTGAATTTATGAACTGCATATTTGTTAAAATTAAAATAAGTAAAACATAATAAAAAATGTATATTTTACAGAAGCTAATGAATAAAAGCTATTAATTCGGAGGGGTGAGAGGATTCTCTCTGCAGAAATCTTGCATGAAGCATTAAACTTTCACAAAACAACCCTTTAATTATACCTGTCCCACTAAATTTCAAGAAGACATTTTTATAGGTAATATGTTCTCTTTTACTTGGCATTAATTTGTTATTTCATTTCTTGTGACCCTAAATACCTTTGCTGCTTGGTGTTAAAATATTAGCGTAAGAAGGAAAATTCAAGAAATTCTAATTCTAGTGATTTACAAAAAACGCCCATACAGGGTTGGTTGCCAGTTTGGCCTCCATTTTTATTTTGAAATTTCAAATTCAAACCGGAAAATTTGAAAAAAGAATCTTTATTTATCCAATTACAAAATTTATGTCATTAAATAAAACAAAAAATACTATTTTCAATTTCTGGCATGAATTCGGATTTTGAAATAAAATTGGAGGCTAGACTGGCAGCTCTACTTCCATAAGACTGCTAGTCAGTCACTTTTCAAATCCCCCTCCGTAATGTCAAGTGTATGGCCGTAGGATGCATTCGTATATTTAAAATATCTTCTCCAGAAATTAATATTTTTCACTCCTTTTTGTTTTGTTCTCTTCGTAAAAGATGCTTTTTTTCCCTTAGTTTTCAAAAGGTTTCTAAAATGTAGGCTCAATTTAATGTTTTATGTGTTAAAAGCTGAGAATTTGAGAGTAAGACTGACACTTCACATGAAATTAAGTATATATTTTAGAAATATTTTAAGCACTAATGAAAAAAAAGGAGACATTCTTTAAGAAGAATCTTATCAACAGCTATTTGTTTTAAATTCAAAGTTAGACATAAAAACGTATTTATAGTGCATTATGAGCATGAGTTTCAAATCACGTTAAGCCTAACTAGAAAATGGTAAGAAGTCATCATTTTTCAAGTCACCAAGTTAACTTGAACCTAGCAATAGCGTTGTACCTTGAACAGGTCCAAAGTACAACACAATTGCATATTATTCTATTAAAAAGCCCAACAAATGAAAATGTTATTTCACGGAAATTTGTCATGGTATCATTAATGGAAGGAATCCAAAACTCAACACTATATGAGGGGCTCACAACCATAATAGACCAAGTCCATTTAGAATGTGCACAAAATCTCTTTTAATTATTCCCACAGCGAACCAAGCCTATAATCAGATGCTATATATAAGAAAGTTTGTGAAAATAGGCTTGGTACAGTGTGCGAGTAGATAAAACTGATTTTATGCACCTTTTAAACAAACTATTTCATTTTTTTTTTTCTAAATATATTCGGTCTACTATGGTTGTGAACCCCTCTTATATACACCATTTGTGTACAGAAAATATGCATAAATGATGTCAATGGTGAAGAAGAGATTATTGTTGTGTGCATGAAATGTTTTAATCGCATTATAATAGAATTTATACTTGAGGAAAACATGTTTTTCAATTAGTTGCGAACAAATCATTAACATTTTGACAGAACCTAATCTTATTGCAAGAGACAGAATAATTCTTTATGTATTTCCCGATATATTATCATTTTTTGAAAAATAATCTTAGCTCTTTAGGCTGTTTTTTATTAATTTTGAATCGTTATAAAACAAACATTTATAAAAAAATATATAAATGCAATAAAGCAGTTAAAAAGCAATTGATATTTATTGTGGTTGGAATTATCCCCTGCCCCTCTTTTCCCTCTAATTACACCTTCTCTTTTACATTAACCTTTTAAGTGTTTGGGGCGTAATATTCCGTTCATTAAGCTCCAGGTTTCACAGCAATAGAAGCAATATTTAAGATAATATAATTCTATAGATTTAATGAATTTTAAATGCATTGAAGAATGATTAATACTCTCAAGGATTACATTCATATTTGTAATTGAGTTTTTTTATAATGTTGAAAGAATCATATTTTCTTAGCATTTAAAATAAAATGCAAAGAAAACAACATTACAATTTTAGCCTTTTGCAAGACTCTTGGAGGGTTAATTAAAAAAACTTTAAATAAGTATCTATGACAAAACTGTTTATTAAATATACTTTTCAAATTTATTTCAAATACATCATAAAATGTTTCGTCAATTTTATCTTTATTTTTTATGGAAAAATGATACATGGTCCATGGTACAACACTCCTAGGACAAAAGTACAACAGGGTGTTGTACCTTGTCATATATTTTTTTATATAGTCCTTATATTTTTTTAAATAAAAGAAAAACTATGATAGTCCTGAAATTAGAGTTCAAGAAAATTATGAGGGTAGCAGAACATGATAAATAATTAGCAAATATCTTTATATTTCATTATTTACATATTTTTAATAAATTAAAAAGTCAAAAAAGGACTGAAGAACATGGCCTTCCCCTACTAATAGTTCGGATAAAATGAAAATGTTTCACATCATGCATTACTGAAGAAGTCTGATTTTTAAAAAACAAATGGATCATTGCATGCAAACATGCACAATGCTTAAACTTTCTGAATTTGTTCCAATCACTTTCAATCGAATGAATATTACAAATGAACTTATTGAAAATAAAAGGGATGTAGATATTGTAAATATAAATAATAATCATGTATGAATCTACTGAAAATAAAAATAACTATGCATGTAAAAACTCAGAAAATCTCAAGCAAATCTCAGTCTCTTCAAATAACATTGAAAGCGAAGAATTTTCATTTAACACATCTTCCTTAAATTGCTCATTTCAAGAACTTAGATATATTGCTGGTTACGTTGAAAAAGAAAATTTTATAAATTACATGACATGACAATTTTATAATTCATGAGGTGAGTCAATTAAATACATTACAACCAATTCCTTCGGACGAATTGATACATTTTCATGCATCGGACTGATAATTGCCTTGAAGATGTAAAAGAGTTAGAAAATATTGTTAATAAAATTCCAAGCAGCTCACTTTCGAAAGAATTTAATGTTATTGAAAATGCATGCAAAAAAGGCAAATTGGTTTTCCAAACAGGCACAAAAATATAATAAAAACATTTGTAAAAATCAGAACTTTCGTTCGATTAAGAAATATTAACGAAATATTCATCAGAAATAAAAAAAAGAGATACGCTGCCAAAAAACTGAAAAGATGTGAAGTAGATCAACTTTGATTGCATGATAAAATATCAAATAATTTAGAGCACAAATGAAATAGATCTACAAAATGCATAGTCTGAGGGTAAAAATCTAAAATACATCAGTTATTAAATATTTTTATATAACTTTATAATACATCATTAAAATGTAGTTTTAAATAACCCTTTCAGAAGGTACTAATAGTACTCTGAATTTAAAATTGTCTAATAATCATTGAATTTAAAATTTATATGATATAAAATTTTTTTATATCATATAAATCTTTGTTTTAAGAATTTGACAACTTAATAATTAAAGTTTGAATTTTTGGGGATAGAAACCTGAAATTTAGCATTGTGGTTACTTTTAAGATGTAAATGCTCCCTAAGAACTGTTTAAAAAAAAATTGAAACATAAAAGGGTAAAAAAGCAGCAAAACATTCTAAATAACAGTTTTCTTGGAGCTTTTAGCGCTTAAAACTTTAAATGTGGCATGGTTGTTACCTTTAAGATGTAAAAGTTCTGACAGAACAGTTTCTGCAATAATCGAAATTTAAAAGAGGGAAATGAGTGGAGACTTCCTAAAATTATGATTGCTTTATAATTACCAAGTGATTTCAATTTTTCTTTTCAGCATACTACTGGTGACAGTCTTAAAACTGGGCTATTTTTTAGCACTGTGCAACTGCCTTTTAAAAAGGTGTAAGAGCAACAAAAGTTCTAAAATTACAATTTCTTTGATTATTTTGGGGTTATAAACATGAAATTTCACATGTTTGTTACCTTTAAGATACAAATGGTCAATAAAAAGTAGAAAAAATAATAATTTAAATATGTGAAATGAATAAAAACTGTTCTAAAAACATTCCAAATTATGATTTCCTCGTAATTGTTAGGGTTGAAACGTGAGATTCAGCATGGTAATAACCAGGGCTGTGGAGTCGGTGGGGAAAATGGACAACTATGACTCTGACTCCGTGAATTTTACCAGATCCGACTCTGACTCTTTCGCTCAAAATGGGACTGACTCTGACTAGGCAGCCCTATTTGTAAAATGGACAACTCCGATTTTGACTCCGTGAATTTTAACAGATCTGACTCTGACTCTTTCACTCAAAAATGGACCTGACTATGACCCCGCAGCCCTGGTAATAACTTTTAAGCTGCATATGCTCCCAGACAACAATTTTAATTTAAACTTATGAAACGAACAGAAAAAATTCTAAAATCTTGTTCTTACTTTGGAACTACTTAACTGATTTCAAATCCTCTCAAATGGTAATAATGGTGACAATCGCTGCTTAAAAATAGACTATATTTTATCTCTGTCAAACATGCCCTCAGAGGTGAAGCAAGGACAGTAAAATACCAAATAAAAAAATAATCAAAATTAATGAAAATGCTCACTAAAAAAGTTTGTAAAAATATTCAAGGTTTAATAGGATGAAATAATTGAAAAATGATTTATAATCATAATTAAGATGAAACTATCTGTGTTAGAAATTTTAATTTTTATATATAGGTTTCTATTAAAACATGATGCTCTTAACAGAAAGTTTGAAAAAAAAAAATTCATTTCAAATGAGTGAAATGAGAGGAAAATATTCTACATTTTCAATTTCTCTGAAACTGCCATTGTAGAATTTGGTATAGATATAACTAAAATGTATATGCACACAAAGAATATTTTTATTTTAATTTGAGTTTAAGAAAATGGAAAATCAATTATTTGTCATGAGATTGTTAGATATAACCTTTTGTGAACAATGGGATAAAACGTAAGTATCAGTAACTCTTTAAAATGGTAGTAATAAAAAAAACATGATGGCCAATAAAGTAAGAAAGTACTTCTTATTCAGCCTTTCTCTGCACAAAAATGAATGCTACCTATTATACTAAATCAATGTTTCCTAATTAATTACATTATGGTGTTTTGATTTTTATGGGGAATCAAGATACATTAATCCCTTACCTGTGGAATATATTCAAGAAAAACGTGCCAAAAATGGAAAAAAAAAATTCTACTTAATTTTGTTTGTTATTATCATCAGAATGTTAGAACTAGATTATTTAAAAAAAAAAACAAAATTTTAAACAAAACAACTACTATATTCAATATTTTCACATATATGGAAAATGTTAATGGATTACAGTAATTTTAGCTCAAATTATAGCAAAATAAATAAAATGGCATAACTTTCAATATAAATATAATAAACTAATACAACAATATTATTATTTATATCAACTGTCACGAATTCCATGTCCCTCAGATTCCTTTGAATTTTACAAATCCTTTACAGTATGGTAATGTGGTTTGAATGAAATTTGGGAAGAACTGCAAAATTACAAAAATTCTGACACATGGTGTGAAATTGGCAAACTTTTCGCGGGAAAGTATCGCCATCTATTGGGAAAATGGTAAATTACATATTATACATTGGACGAACTGAGTTCGGGCTTCATGGAATTGAAACACAGATATTTTTCTTGCCTGAACTCAGGTCGGACATTCCAAAATTGATGCATTTATGTTGCCTGAATTGAGTTTGGGCGTCACAGGCAAGGGATTAATACTGTAAAAGATAAACATTTGTCTGTTTGTAGGAAATAGACTCTAAAGTTACTGAACCAATTAAAAAAATTGTTTTGCTGTATATTAAGGCTACAAATAGAGTTCCCAAGTAGACTGCATTGTATCTGTTTTTTGGTAGAGAGAGGCTGCAAATGACTGGAATGAAGGCTTTCTCATTACTTTGAGCCTCACATTTATCTAAAGTGCTACAAGAATCAATTTTTCACCAAATGTGACTTAATCAGTAACATTTAAATTATCTGCAGCTGTATAATATGTTAGTAAGCAAACAAATAACACTTTGGCTTATTTAAAAAACTGTGTGAGCAAAGCTGGAAGTTTTGCTAGTAAATGAATAAAGTAATAATAGTGTGACAGATCTAATAACTTGCTCATCTTCAACTAATTGAACTAAATAAATTGTAAAGTAAACTATAAAAAATTTCAGATGTTAATTAGAAACTTAAATTATGTTTAGCTTTTGAACAATATGATTTTAAAATACTCAGTGACAGAAGGTTAATAAAAAACATAAAAAAATATCAAAAAGACACTTACACCTTGATAATGCTTTTATATACACACTTAAAACCTCATATTAATCAACAACAGAATTCAAAAATAGCAATAATCCTTTGTCAGTTTCACCAAACTCATTGTATAAGTTAACCTTGAACCTTAAAATACATTTAACTTAACAAATTTATTCACTAAACTTAACACATTTATTTACTAAAAACTTTAGCAAAATCTAAACAGCCTTTAACTATCAACAAAAAGCCCACAAAATATTTATATACAGATTAACAAGACTTTTATACACAAACAAGTAAACTCTTCCAAATGAGAATAATTTTCTTGGAAAAATAATGGAGTAAGCTATAATCATTAATATAATTTTGGTTACATCTCAAATGCAAATTCCTATTCATAACATATCATTCACCCGCAAGAAAAGTGACACATCGCAAAAATTCATTTTGTGTTTTATTCCACTAATAGAACTGTCCTAGATGTGTCTTGCTACACAAACAGTTTCATAAGTGAAGTTATACGGGAAATCACTTTTTTATGCTATATGTCCATTTGTGACCACAGAAGAGGGGTAGATTATGTGGGGAGGTAAAATGACCTAACCTTTCAAACATCATCCTACGTCTTCATTCTTAAAGGTTTTATGCTTTAATGCATGTTTTTACTCTTGCATGTAGAGCTAAGTGCTGCAATATCATGTTAGAGTCAAACCATGCAAATTTTCTTTTGCCTCTCCTGTGAAATTTACTTTTGTCAAGATGTATCACTTTTCTTGCAGGTGAGCAATATGTTTTTACAATCCATCGTCTTAATCTTTCTTACACAGTCCTTCAAACTTTTAGGGCACAAAAACCAAATTTTATAAAAAATGAAAATTTGATACGGTGAAATTCATTTTAAAATGTAGCATTTTTATAATCACATTCATTTCAAAATAAACTCTTTTCATAACAACGAACATTAAAATAACTTTAACTTAGTGACTTAACAAATTTATTTACTAAAAAATTTAACAAAATTTAAACAACTTTCATCTAACATAAAAAAAAGTTACACATACAAACAATTTGTAATAAATTAAACAAATGAAAAAGGTCAAAATATAGGAGGTAAAATATTTAATAAATCTTTAAAAATCTACAAATGTATATACAGTTTTAACAAGGATTATTTCTTCTTCAATAAACCAAGTTTTCTTTGTTTGCTTACATCTGTTGGAATAATAGGCATATATTCTTTGGTAACATCTTTATATTCTCCATCAGGATAATCATAATCCTCAATTGGGGGAGTTTCAACAGGTCCTTTCATCTTAAATGGAATAAATGAAGGGTCGGGCTGGAAGAAGCAAATAAGAAAGTAAGTATTTAGGAATAAAATGATAACTCTAGCTAATTTATAAATATTTTTAAATTAAAATTGATTATAAATAAACTATCCACTCACAGTTCATATAACATGTTACAACTAAAACTCTGCACAAAATCTTGGAGCACAACTGAAAAACACAATAATCCAGCCAAGCAACACTCAGTGTTTTTTTAATTTTTTATTATGCATAAACAATTACTACAATAATTATTAATGATACTTTGCAAATGGGTATTTTTTAGGAACAGTAGGGCGTACCGTTGCACGGGGCTCTGGCAAAGTAGCCAGTGGGGCCAAACACATACTGCAATATTAGACTAATAAAATTTATTTTTGTAGATATCATAGGACATATAATATGCATGAAAAATGCCACTAATTTCACATTTAATGTGCATAATTATTTTTTATTTCGCAAAATCTTCTATCCTATGCATTTACATATTTACCAATTTTCATCAGGTATTCTTTCATTAAAAATGGGGGTGTTTCATATATGACTGAGTTCTTTGATAACTGCTAAAGAGTCTTAATATAGTTATTAAAAAATGTTTTATGTCATCATATAAAAATACAATTTCAGTTGCTTTATAAAAAAATTCATCTACATTTTATAATATAAATTTTACCTAATGTTTTATATCACCACACTCTTATTTTAACTAATTACTCTTAACTAAGGATGAAGGTTATAACTATAAGATTACTTACAGTTTATTTTACATATGTACAGCAGCTGCTAAACACAGCTCTCAGAACAAGTCATATCTTACAACTGCATGAAATACTCTCGGCTACATGCAAAGCTTTACAATTCCAGACTCTCCGTGTATGGTGCTGCCATCTATTAATACGGATCTCAACCATTTGTATTCATTCGGATTGGGATATGACACACCTCCCCTCATAGTTCAAATGAACTACAGGCAATCTTGTTCTTTGACTTCTTCAATCTGAAGCACTTTTCTTACAGTCCTCGTCATTGTTTTTAGTCAAATTGTCTTTTACAGTTTTATCTGTCGTAACATCATTTTTATTACTCACAACTGTACATGTTACAATACCATGCGAAGGCTGAGATTGGCTTGGTTCTATAGTATTATCATTATTAAAGTGTTCTTTTATTTTTCCATTAATTCCAGAAAAACAGTTTTGGTTAACCCTTTCATACCTATCATAATTACTGTAATTTTTACCACTTTGTCGGACATTAGTTTATCATTTCGATTCATCTCTACAACTCTCTCTGGTATTTCATCACTTATCTCTTTATTTCGTCTCAACTGATCAATGTGACGCTTACACATTACTCCGCCACATCTATTTACTAAAACCCATCTACTCTCCAATAATTTCATAATTTTTCCTTTTACCATTTCTCCCCTTTTCCAAAATTTTTAACAAAAACTAAATCATGAAGTGCACATTTGTGAAGGGGTTGTTGTATTTTAGGTTTTGATGGTACTACTAAGTGAAGGGCTGTTCGAACTGGCCTTCCAAACATTAATTCAGCAGGAGTTTTACCAGTCGCTGAATGAGGGGTGGAATGATTTTCTAACAAAAATCGTAAAATTGACAATGTTATGTCACTTTTATCTAGCTTTTTAAGACAATTTTTCACAGTTTGCACATACCTTTCCGCTTGTCCGTTCGAAGGCAGATAATAAGGTTGAACAGGCGTATGCTTAATTCCATTATTTTTAAGAAATTCCTCAAATTCATCACTTGTGAATGCGGGACCATTATCACTGACCAATTCAACAGGTAATCCAAATGTAGCCAAAATTCTCCTTAATACCTTAATTGTAGTTTTACTATCAGACCTGGGAACTACCTCTACCTCCAACCATTTAGTATAAGAATCGACTACTATTAAAAACATTTTACCTTCAAAAGGACCGGCATGATCTATATGGATCCTTTCCCAGGGCAGTTCAGATTTTCATTTCAAGGGTTCCATTTTGGGACAATCCCTCGCAAACATCTGACATCTATTATAAGAACTTACCATTTGTTCAATTTCTTTATCTATATTTGGCCACCAAACTACCCCCCCTAGCTTTCGCTTTCATGCTCGATATACCCTGATGAACGGAATGCAATAATTTTAATATATATTAACGGCCTTCCTCTGGTACGATCACTCTATGTCCCCACAATAGACAATTTTCTAGACAGGAAATTTCTTCCTTTCTACGAAAATATGGTTGATATTCTTCTGGTTTAACCTTTCGCGGCCACCCATGTAACACCCACTCTAAAATTTGTTTAGTTACAGGATTTTCAGTTGTCCACTTTGCAATAGTTTTAGAAGTAATAGGCCAATTATCATTATTTGAAACAAACATTATTTCGGCTGGATTACTTACTATATTTACAGTTTCTGGGAGAGGTAATCTACTTAATGCGTCAGAATTTTTATTATTATTTTTTTTTTCCAACAACATTTCAATTTGGGTTAAATCCCATTCGTCGCCACTTTTATATCACCACACTCTTATTTTAACTAATTACTCTTAACTAAGGAAGAAGGCATAACTATAAGATTACTTATAGTTTATTTTACATACTTAGAGCAGCTGCTAAACGCAGCTCTCAGAACAAGTCATATCTTACAACTGCATGGAATACTCTCGGCTACATGCAAAGCCTTACAATTCCAGACTCTCCATGTATGGTGCTGCCATCTATTAATACGGATCTCAACTATTTGTATTCATTCAGATTGGGATATGACATAATGAAAATCGGTAAATATATAAATGTATAGTATAACACAGGTATTGACCAAAAAACCTTTGGTTTTTACTTATTTGAATCTTCTATCCTTTACAATATTTTAAATATTTATTTTTTGCATCCACTATTACTTTCAGGATTGTCGAACCTATATATTCCCCTGAAAACTATAACAACTTTGCCTGCAGGAAATAAAGTTAATACTCCCTTTTTTCTAGTGAAGAAACTTTTAGAGCACAAATATTATTGCTTTATACAGAGGAAACGTTATTTTGAATTGGATAGAAAGACTGTGGGCCCCTAACAAGACTCCAATTTGTGTGGGGACCTCGGGCAGCCGCCCTGTTTGCCTGATGGTTGTGCCGGCTCTGAGGAACAGCAAGCAATTTTGCTGCCAATGATGCAGAAACTCTGAAAAATCTTAATGTTATTTTTTCTTATACATTTGAGCATCCATTTTCCAAGTTGTTTAACATTTGTTGCTTTTAGTTATTTTTGTGGACTTTCCAGAAAAATCTTCTACTATCCAACACTAAGGAAATCTGTTGGGTTTTTGTCTTTAGGTACAAAAGGTAACTTTTTTTAATCTTGAGTCTCTTTTGACGTAGTGAAACTAAGCTTTATTGATCTAAATAATATAATTTTGACTAAATTGATATTTTTTAAACAAGGAATTAACATATTTTCAAGAAATTGCTTTTAATAGACTTTTTGAATAATTATCAACTCAGCAGTGGTGTAGTCGTAAAAAAAGCAAAGGGCATATGCTCTAAGCAGAGGGTATACGGTCAAGGCAGAGGGTATACCCTACAGTGTATATATACTATAGCTTTTTTGAGAAACAGAGGGTATACGGTGTTCCTTAAAAAAATCCAGAAGGTATACGGCATATACCACAGTATACCCTCCACTACATCCCTGCAACTCAGTAAACTTAAAACAAGGTTTAGAAATCTCTTTATGAGAGATAATTAAATGAAACACCCCTTTGCTTTCAAATTTCTTCTTAAGCTTATATTTTGTATTTGGGAGGTATATTTTGGATGTAACAGATATTGTTTACATGTATTTGGGATTTAGAAAGGGTAAACAAACTTCGGTGATCTAACAAAAATGGCTTTTATCTGAATTTTCTCACCATCCAGTGACAAATCAATTTAATAGATTTTACTGTATATGATGGTGAATTTTCCGTTTTTAGTGTTTAATGTGAATCAATATATATTTTTGCAAACAATTTTTTATATAACTGATGTATACAATAAAACTTTCTCAAAACTTCATTCTAATTGATGATATCCTTGTTTGGAAAGAGTTTCTTTAGTTTGAGTTTGAAAAATTACAAAATGAAGTAGCATTTTGAAGCAGTATTTGATGGCACTGCCATGTTTTCACCTGTCACAGCAGAAAGAATATATTTTATTTTTTTAATATACTTTAATTTTTCATTTTTGGATAATAAAATTTATAAAACAGTTGATATACTTTTATGACAACTACTTAGATTTTTAAGCATAACTTTAAAAATTTTTTAATATTATACAAAATTGAAGACATTGTGTATTATTAGATACTAGAATATAGCCCGTCAGAATGACGTGTTTGCATTTTTAAAAAAATTATATAGCATTGCATTATAAAAAGAATTGTGAAGTAATAAATTTTGTCTTGTCTGATTAATAGGGTCAGGTGGGGTAAAGTAAAAACAGCCCATTTTTCATTGAAATTTAATTGGCAAGAAAATTATTAATTGAATTGGTAAAATACTGATATAAAGTATGCAAATGAACTTCACTCACAAAATTTGAAGAAATATTTCACAAAAACATTCAAATTAGTACTAATAATGTTATTTTAAAACATATTGTCAATTAACTATTTTATCTGATGGTATGTGGTAAAATAAAAGACAATTCCAACAGAAGGTTTATTTGTTTTTATTAATTGCCAAAATAATAATTATCTAACTTAAATTTTAAAAAGTTGAACAGAGAAAATCCCGATTTTTTTTAAACATGCATAAAAGAAACCTGTAATAAATTTTGACAATTAAAAATCATCTTTTATCACATAAGTAAATCGCAACTGTTAATTACATTAACAATTTATTTTCCCAAATTCTGTTATTAAATTACAAATTTATTTTCCCTACAAAATACAAAATTTTATTTATTATAATACAGTGAAACTTGGATAATTCGAACTTGTTTAATTCGAAATTCTGGCTAATTCGAATTTTTTGCTTGGTCCCTAGAATTCTGTATTAAAATAATGTTAAAAAAATGTGGATATTTCGAATTTTTCGTAGGATTGCCTTTCGAATTTTGCGGTAAATATTAATCCTGAGACTTTTTTCAGCTAAGGTTCAAAATAGTAAAACAGTTTATTTTAATTGTCTTTCTATTTGGCAAAATTCCAAGACTTAGCCGCACCCTTTCGTCTGGGGAATCTATTTCACTGCGCATTGAAAGGATCGCAGCTTAGGTGTTGCAATCGAAGATTTTCGTCAACCCTTCCCCTCCCCCCTTTTTTCTCCAGAAGCGCAGCTACATTTCTTTCTATCTTAGAGTCACGTGAGTGAATGATTTAACGTGGTTGTAAGTTTTTGTGTGTGTGCTTTAAGTATTGTTTTTTTGTTATCTTACTATGGCGTTGTCAAAAGCTAAAACTCCTTATAAGTCATTAACATTAGCTCAAAAGGTAGCGGTGATTAATGAAGTGGAAAAAGGCCTTAAAAAGAAATCGGAAATTGCCAAGGAATTTGGAATTCCACCCAACACATTATCGACATATTTGAAGAACAAAGATAAAATTTTGAATAGCGAAAATGGCACAGGAAAAAAATAGGAAAAGGACGAGAGGACCTAATAACCCAGTTGTGGACGGTTGTGTTCTTAAATGGTTTAAACAAGGGCGAGATAAGAACATTCCAATTAGTGGCCATATTATGAGAGCCAAAGCTGAACAGTTTGTCGCTGCATTAGGTATTCAAGATTTACAGCCAGCACAGGTTGGCTGAATGGTTTCAAAGATAGAAACGATATTTCTTTCAAAGCAGTGTGTGGTGAAAGTGGCACAGTGGATATTCAAGCAGCTGATGAGTGGAAAAAACATAAATTATTCAGAATAAGGAACCAAAAAATATTTTTAACGTCGACGAGACTGGACTTTTTTATAAGTGTACTCCAAATAAAACTCTTGCTTTCAAAGGAGAAACATGCAGTGGTGGAAAACTAAGTAAAGAGCGAGTAACGTTGCTTGTTGGAGCAAATATGGACGGGTCCGAAAAGTTGCCACTATTAATGATTGGCAAATCGGCTAATCCACGTTGCTTTAAAAATGTTAAGTCTAAGCCTGTCTCCTACGATTCAAATACAAAGGCATGGATGACGTCCGAAATTTTTCAAAAATGGCTTTTAAATATAAACAAGAAATTTGAAAAACAGAAACGACAGATTGTCCTTTTTATTGACAATTGTTCGGCTCACAACAGCATTCCCAAAATGAAAAATGTGGAAGTCATTTTTTTCCCGGTCAACATGACATCTGTGGTTCAGCCAATGGACCAAGGAATCATCAAAAACCTTAAACATTTCTACAGGTGTCTGTTGGTTGAAAGAATCCTCATCGGAGATTTTGACATTAAGAATCTCAACGTTCTTCATGCTTCAAAAGTAATGAATAATTAAGCTAAATGTTTGATTTAATGAAAAAAAATGTAGCAGTATCCTTAGATAAAGTTTATGTGTTAAATATTTCATTGTGGAGTTAATCTTTTTTTATTTATCTCTTCTTTTTGAGCGAATATATTTAATTCGAATTTTCGGATATTTCGAACTTTTCTTTTGGTCCCTTGAACTTCGAATTATCTAAGTTCGACTGTAATGCATTGATATATATACATATATATATATGTAATACACGGCATTACATATTTCTGATATTCTAATTTCATTTTATAAGAAATATTCATTTTTCCCCCCAATGTCTTCAGAATTCAAAAAACATTTTAAAAAGAGAATTTCTTTTTTTTAACTACCGACAGATGGCGCAACAGAGCATATAAACGTTTGTTTTAATATTTTAAAAGTTCAAGACGAATGAATCAATTGTTTGTTTACTTTCATATAGGGATAGATAAAGCTACCAATCTAATTTTAACTCAAGTTATCGCAGCTGAATATTAGATAATTGAATGTAATCTCTTAATAAATATTAATTTATTCTGAATAATCTGTCTAAAAATGTAACTTTTGCGAATAGTGGAAAAGAAAGCATGTTTTACTCAACGTCAACGTTTTAAGATTGAAAATCAAATCAACATTCACTCGTGTGTCGTGATGCCACATGTACAACACAAATTCCAAATCCAGAAGCAGTTGAATGACTCTTTGAGCGAATCATTAAAAAATACGGTCGACATCCAATTTTGCTCTTAAAATATTTGTAAAACCATAATAAAGCTTTTAAATAATTTGAAATACGTTTGTTTTTAGAAAGGAAACGTTAATCCGGTACAAAATAATTCACGGGAATGAATCACCGAATATAGCTATATTCACTGAACACCATAAAGTGTTCCCATTGGTCAGAAAATAGATAGCCTTGAAAAACAGAGGTAATTTTTCGCGATATTTTTAACCGTGTATACTGAATTCAAACTGTAAATAAATGTAAACAAAAGTGAAAAACGTATTTCAAAATATTAATATGCTTTTGCAAAATATTTTAAGAGCATTTAATGAATAGCTGAAAGAGTCATTCATTTGTTTTTGGATTTGTAATTTGTGCTTATGAATGGCAATGGTAATCGCTTGTATACATCGGAACCCTGTTGTTGGTATCTGGTTATTTTTAAATTAGATCTTAAAACGTTATAATTGTATACTTTTTGAAGGTTTGAGAAAAATTGAAGAAGAATATGTTACACAACAAATAGATAGACAGATTAAATAAGGCAGTCGGCAAATACGGCATCAGAATACTTAAGCCTAACGTGGCCGCATTTGGATTATCAGGAAACGGATGAGTTCAACCCCGGAAGCGTTATACATTTTGTGTCATTCTATGTATAATAATAATATATATTATTGATCCATTAATGACCAATCTCAATTAATTTTTGTCAAAAATAACCAATTTATGCACTTTGCAAGTATTTAGAGAGTAATATATCTTATTACAATGTTGAAATCCCCCTACACACATTCCTTCACAATTGAAGAAAGAAAAGCAATGGCTTTCAGTTTTGCTTGTTCAACCCTTATAAGAACCACTCACTTTAAACTTTCATCTCAAAGTGAATGTGACTATTATGATATTAAACTATTAAACCTAACTGTTCCTGCTCGGAAAGTAATTCTTGCTCAAACAAAGTTGAAATTGAATTAACAATACTTTCTACAGATATGAGACAGTAAGTTGCGTTATTTCCACAACTTTGCAAATGTTTCTTAATTTGCTCATCATCCAAACATTCTCACAAAAATCTTATGAATGACTCAAAATTATGTGAAACTGCCCAATGATTTTTAATCATGAAATATAAAATCTTTACAAATTTACTTATTAAATTTGTATTGAAATTTTTCCTTGTTACGTATGCAGCTTCAGCACCTTCAGAAATGCTCTTGATAATTCCTTTTTTATTATTTAATTCTTGAGCCATAACAGCTTGCTTATGTTTTTTATTGAGTTCACGTTTATTGCACACTCTGTTAGGGTGACCATTTTTCTTTATATTGATGCCAGTAGTCTCCCATGGCTTATCAGATTCAGTGTTGCTCATCATCGAGTACACTTTGCATAAGAATCCAGCAGATGAGTGGCTATAATAAAGCCAATTATTTGCTTTCTCATAAGTTTTAATGTATCGTTGATCGACTACCCCATGCTTAATATCATCAATATCTTCCACATCATTTTCTGTTTGTTAGATTACTATAATTTTTATTTTCAGTTATATTTTCCAACACTGGAGCATTTTCCTCAGTCATTTCTTTAATGTCTTTTGATGTAGGAACTTCTATCAGATCGATTGCATCTTCTGTATCTATAGCCAAGCAAATCTCCACATTACTGCTAGTTGAAGGTTGCAGCGTAATATTTTCATTATATCTTTATTGTTTTCAGTTGATAAACGATCTTCTTAGGGTGATCAATCTTATGAGGGCTGCTGGTTACAGATTAAAAATAATTTATTATACTAGTACCTCCACTCTTTGATGGATGAAATTTTTTCACATAATAGTCTGCATTCCTTGACAAACCTCAACTAGGTGGGCGTCCACACTTCATATTTCAATAAATAAATATTTTAAAACAATCATGATGAACAATAATAAAATATAACAATTAATAATAACTTAGTAACAATTTAAACAATTAATAATATAATTTTCAATTAAGAACACTATATTTAAAAAAAAAAAAAACTATCAGGATCACATGGAAATAAGAAGAAAGCCGAAGTGACAACTCAATTAGCAAACACGTGTACAATGTACATACAAAAATATCTGATCTGTTGCCAATATTGAAGATCAAACTAACAATAAGATTATTTCACGTCCATGGAGTTAGCATTAATGCTTTTATATGGAGAACAAGCCTTATCATTTCTAACGCCAATGCTTCGGGAGAATGAATGTGCCAAACATACCATCCTGTGCATGCATAGGTTCTGTTCAGTCGATTGCAGAAATAGACGAGCTTTATCGCTTCTACAGACGACACACCGGAAGATCGAATGTGTCAAATGCCACCTACGGCACATTCGTAAGTTCTGTTCAGTCGGTTGCAGAAATAGAGGATGGAACAAAGTTCCTTGTGAATATTTTGTTTTCTAGCGGTTAGTTCATGGCTTCATTCCATCGTCCATGGAAAATTGTTGATATAGAATAGTTTTAATTAGAAAATAATTTTGTAAAACGACATTTTTATCAAATAGCATACTGTGAATGGGGCCATTTTTATGAATTGGGGTTTTGTGAAGATGCTGTTTTTAAGGATTGAATTTTGTGAAGGGGCCATTTTTAGGGATTACAATTTTGTGAAGGGGCCATTTTTAGGTACTGGAATTTTATGAAGGGGCCGCAAAACGACCCCAATTTTTGGCTGGATCGACCCCTGCATAAAAAAACAAAATAATCTATCTGTTACGTTGGTAGCATTCAAAACAGCGAGAGACACTAGCAACACTTCATTTATGTGGAATATTTTGCAACCCTCTCTCGAGCAGTCAGCCAGACTGCTTAGGCGCCGCGAAGGATCACGTGACCTTCAAGAGAATTGATATTTGAAAACATTTTTTACTCTTTTCTTTTTTAGTTTAGTTTTGTTGTGAATGTGAATCTTGAACGCAGCAGGTAGTCTGCGTATGTTTTTTGTCATGATTTTCAAATCGAAGAAATGTTTTGATTTTAAAAAGGGAAATGCTATTTTCGTGGCTTCTTTTTAGAAGAACATAATTGCTGAAATTTTAATATGATCATCTTGAATTCCCAGTGTGGAATTTAATTAACAAATATTATCCAAATGTTTTCATTGTATATATACTGTATATATTTAAAAGTGTAAATAGAATTTTCAAGTTTTTATCATTATGTGCTCTTTTATTGAACAACATCTGCGCCACTTTCAACGGGAAATATGCTTGATTATTTTAATGTGATTTTACATGAATCCTCGTGAAGTTTTCATTTAAGCTCTCCCAACTTTGATTTAAATTAAGAATAACATGAAACTCCTGAAATTCATGAAGATTATTCTTTAATTTATTACAGCACCACATTGACACAAGATGAAGTATACACATACTTCAACAGATGCTACTATATTCGCATACTGTAGTACTGTTTATCTTGAAAAGTTCGAGTTTTTACAATATAAAAGAAGCAAATTCCTTAGCTGCCAATCATCTTGATGTAGAGGAAAATCATTTGTATTGAGTGATTCTCCTGATACTTTTTTCATTGTTTTTTATCTAAATAACAGATTTGCACTAATAAAGAATTCTGAAAGTATTTTTAGGTGCACTCGTAATTATATAAATATGTAGCACTTATAGTCATCATCTGGTCTGTCTGTCTATCCGTCTGTCTGCACATAACAGTGTAAAAACTACCCAACCGAATGATTGGAAATTTAATATATATATATAATGTAGCAGAATTTTCTCGAGTCATTTCAAATTTTATGAAAATCAAATCAAAACTTAAAAAGATATTAATAAAAGTTTTCTTCATTCTATTAAATCATACGATAATTAATTCAATGATATCCCATGATTTTTAGGTGCACTCGTAATTATATAAATATGTAGCACTTATAGTCATCATCTGGTCTGTCTGTCTATCCGTCTGTCTGCACATAACAGTGTAAAAACTACCCAACTGAATGATTGGAAATTTAATATATATATATAATGTAGCAGAATTTTCTCGAGTCATTTCAAATTTTATGAAAATCAAATCAAAACTTAAAAAGATATTAATAAAAGTTTTCTTCATTCTATTAAATCATACGATAATTAATTCAATGATATCCCATGATAGGTAATGATTCTGGGTTGCCATGGTGATTACGTCCTATTATTTCTGTATTGCTGAATAATAAATTTTGTATTCATGCATTTTTGCATGAGTACAACAGATATTGAACCATGATCTGAATATTTATAAAACTAGTTTAGTTATAGTAAAAAAGTACCTCATTTGTCATGTTTGACATGCAATTTTTGACTTATTTGATTTCACTGAACATTTTGTTTCTGAATATTTGAAATGACATGACAAGTCACTTGTCGCCCACGGGACACAGGTTGAAGACCCTTAATATAAAGGATTCTATTCAAAATAAATTCACGAAGGACATGCATTCAGCACCTACAAAATAAACACATTATAAAAGTGCCATATATTACATTGTAAAAAATTAAAGTTTCACATTCATTTCTCATATTAAGATAGAAAGTTATCCTTTTAAATCTATAAAACCTGCATCTTTCTTTTTAACACAATTAAGCTTGGAAATCACTTTTGAATTCCAAATATGCACGAAAACCACAGTTGTCTAGCTGAATACAGTAACATTCAACTATCTAACTGATTGTACAAGATAGTTATGCTAATCTACAAAAAACTGTTATTAAAAAGTAGACTTGATGTTGAATCTCTTTTGGGAGGATTTATGTGGTTAGAGTCTCCTGTCTACTGCACTACAGGTACGCAGGTCAATTCTGGGTTGTGGGCTGGCCTAGGTTTACACAACCTTCCAACACTTTGCAGTCGATAAATTGAGTACCAAGCTTGCTTGGGAACTAAACACTGATGGTCTTGCATTAGGCTGACCACCTGGCTAGGACACATACAGCATAGCACCTCAGGCTCCATGGCCAAGGCAACAGGGTTGCACCCTGTAGGTCAGAACCCTAAATGGATTATAGCACTGAAGGTTTAGGTTTTCTTTTATATGTTTAGTTTAGGACAGTTCTTTGTCAATTCTTCTCTTTTAATTCTCTTACAGTGCCAACTTACACAGATTTCTGCCAGTTTATTTTAAAATACAATTGGTCAAATGTACTTTACATTATAACACAGGGTAAGTCAAAATGAATATAGCGATTACAAACGTCTATAACTATTTAATGAAAAAGAATTTATCGATCAGATTAATACAGAATGCAGACGGAACTTCAAAATTTCTTTTTGTAAGGTGCAGGTGCATTGAGGCAGAAGCCTACGCATGCACAAGTTGAAACTTCGCAATGACAGGAAACCGGTTCATTGCAGGCGTCTCATTAGTAAAAACGGAGAGTCCTGTGCAGAAAGCATTATGTGTGTTCGAATTTAACAAATGTCATTCTGTTATCACAGTGCAGCAAGATGGAGCATCCCCACACTGGAGTACGGAGGTTTGGATACTTTTAAACCAACATCTTCCAAAGCGTTGGATCGATCGAAGTGGAGATGCCAACGATGTCTTCTGCTCTTGGCCACTAAGATCTCCAGACATGACACCCTGCGATTTTGTGCTTCTCATGCCCAAAACAATTCAAAAACTCAAAGTACGCATTTGTAATGCACTTGTGTCGGTGATTGAACAAATGCTTCAGAATGTATGGCGTGAAATGAACTATCGCCTAGAAGTTGTCCGTGTGACCAAGGGATGTCACATAGAACATCTATGACATATGTATACAAAATTTTGAAGTTCCGTCTACATTCTGTGTTAATCTTATCGATAAATTCTTTTCCATTAAATAGTTATAGCAGTTTGTAATAGCTATACTCATTTTGACTTACCCTGTAATAGAATGCTGCAGTTTCCTAAAAAATCCTGGACTTTTCAATTAATAATAAATAAGTTTGAGCCTAGGAAAATGTATTTTAATTTTAAAAACATATGACATTCAGTCCATCATATGATAAACTTATATAGTACAAATATTCATCAATGATTAAATTAATTTTCAAAACGTTTCCATCCAGTTAAGGAATATGAAAGTTTAACTATGGTGTATTTATCTGAAAACATTTTTATAAAAATATAACTACAATATAGCAAAACATTTACAATTTTCTAAAATTCCAATAGCATACATTTATTACATGAATAAAACAATTCTTTTAAAATAATACTACACAAATAATAAGATCAAGAAATTTTATACAACATTAATAAAACATTTTCTTTAAAATGTACAACATACAAATAATCTAATAAACAATGACAATAAAGCACAGTAATAAAAAATTATTAATATAAATTACACAATGAAAAAGAATATTTCAAATGTAAAACAAGTTGAACTTTGTTTTTACTAATTCTACTTAGATTAGATGTATGCTTTCAAAAACAATATTTTAATTTTTTATATGCTTTAACAGCAACAATATTTATTTTTAGTACATGTACTTAAACTAAATGAAAACTGGAAGTAGAAAATTTTATAAATTTTATCTGACTTTCAATTTTTTCTTCCTTTCAAAGAAAGAAAAACAAATTTTTTAGAAATTATGTGGTACGTTTCTCAGATATTGTATAAAATTAACAAAACTATCTAAATAAAGCCGAACCTAAATATTAAAACTTTTTAAAACATTGATTTCTTCATTAAAAAATAAACATATAAATCTTGCTAACAGAACATTGTCAGTAAAGTTTTGTTAATACAAAAATTGTTAAAACAAAAATGAAAATGTTACCTGCAATGCCTCTTCATACAACTCAGGTGATGCTTCTTGAAGAGCATCTAAGGCATTTTCTTGAGAATTTACTATTCGCTGGAGAGCACATACTTCTGCTACATGCTCCCTTCTCTTATATACTGCCCACTCATGCTTTAACTGAATCCTTTCAATCATTTCTGCTTCAGTTAGAATTGTTGCAGGTCGCCTTAAATCACTGCAAAAAATAATAAATAAACATTTATTGAAATTCAAAAGGAAGAGTTTGTGATTTCACTGGAAAAACAGATCAATAAGAAAAGAAAAAATAATTTTTTTATTTTAGATACATTAAATAATTTTAGATAATACAACGAATAGAAAACAATTTTGAGAATTGAATAAGGTACTTTTTACTTTCTTCTATCTTTACAAGAAAAAAGTATTGGATTCCTAACGATTTTCGAATTCTGGTTTTCGACGGATTTTAGGGGTCAAACATCCCGAAAAACATGTTTTTACAAAATGTCTGTCAGTGTGTGACACAAATTTTGTGAGAGCTCAATCTTAAGAACTAATGAACAGAATTTAATAAAACTTTACATTCAGTTAGTCCTTGATATAATAAATTAGTGCTGATTACTTTTTGGTGTAAATCGCTCAGCAGGTGGCGCTGCTAGGCTGCAATATTTTTTTTAAGTACAAATTAAGTGCAGTTTTTACAAATTAAGTGCTCTTTTAAATGTATTTAGCTTGAGAACAAAAGTTCTTCACATTCACATGCATACTATGCAAACAACACTGCTTTGGGTTTTAGTTAAATTTGTAAACAGAAAAATTACACATATTACTTTCTTCTATCTTTACAAGAAGAAAGTATTGGATTCGTGAAAATTTTCAACTTCCAGTTTTTGAAGGTCCTGCACACGATTTCACTATTTTTAGAAAATGGTCTGTCTGTCTGTGACACAAATTTTGTGGGCACACTATCTCAAGAACTAATGCACAGAATTTAAAAAAGATTTATATTCAATAGGTGGCGTTGCTATGCTGCATTTTCCATGGCTACATCAATAGTATCTCAAAAACTAATGCAAGGATTTTCACCAAACTTCTGTTTCCCTTAGACATTGATATAAGTTGTTGTTTATTAGATTTTAGTGGTAATTACTGAACAGGTGGCACTGCTATGCTGCATTTTTCATGATTTTTGCGATAACTGTATCTCAAAAACTAATGCATGGAATTTAAAAAAACTTCATATTATGTTACACTTTCACATTAATAGATCCTTATTAAACCTGATGTATACAATGCAACAGATATCGCTTTTATGCTCTTTCGGTTGGGAATTTTAGTTGAAGACATCTAAGAGGGTGGGTGTCAGAATTCAATGATTTGTTTGAAAGATGTGATTCTTGTATCTTCTTTTTAATTGCACACAATTCGATGAACCTATACGTTTAAAATCCTGATGATGGGCGTAGATTTTCATTAATTTTTGGTATTGTGATGTCGAATTTTCTATTATTAATATGTATGAAATAAAAGAAAATTTTGGGATTGGCACATGTGACTAGTTTTGTTGTTGTTGTAAAGATAAACAATAAAAATGTCTTAATAATCTGATTTAAAGATTCTGATTTAAAAAATCCAAACATCAGAAGATTTCTAGAATTGTCAAAAATGAGATTAGTGAAAAACGTATCATTGAGAGTAATTTAAAAGGACAAGAATGTTATAATAGTACAGGGTTCCTACACAATTCTGGTAAAAAAATTCTCTGCCTTTTCCAGGTTTTCCCCGACTTTATCCAAAAATTTTCCTAACATTTCTCAGTAAAAATTCGGCTTAAATATTGTTGTAAAACTCCCCACAATGGGCTTTAATTTAGATAAATGCTAGAAAAAAGTATGTACTGTATGAATTTCCGATTTTTTAATTATTTTTTATATTTTTATGTAGTTTACATAAATTTTATATAAAAATTTTAGATTGGATGAATAATTTATTCAAAATTTCTTCATTTACAATGATAACAGAAATTCTGATGGAAGTAGTATATAAAAAATTCCCTGACTTTTCCCCGACCTTTTCAAATATTTAAAAAAATCCCTGACTTTTCCCTGTTTTCCAGGTTTTTCCTGACCAATGGAACCCTGTAGCAATTACAATTTTATCCATATTAATACTAATAATTTGGTGTAAAGTCTAAAATAGTGTACTCAAATCTGTATATTTTGGAACCAGAGATTTTGCAATAGGGTGGAGCAAAAAAAATGAATTTTTTTAAATCAAAAATGGGTAGGTGCCAAAAGTTGCCTTTATACAAGTACATCATCTGCGTGCAATATTACCGCTGAAAAAAAAATGGCTTGAGTCTGCGCTTTTGGTCCAAAAGTCGAAATTTTGGGAAAAATTTGACATCTTTAAAAAAAAAATTAAAAAATTCCTATAGAGCTGGATATTATTTAAAAGTGTTATTTAAACCTTTATTATTAATGACTTAACATATTTAAACGATAAAACGGTATCTTTGTTCTGTATAACGGGAGCAAAGCTGACAACTTTTGGTAAAAAAAGGCGTTTCCACTCTGTTGTGTCATACAACTAATTGTTGTTTGGAATACATAGTTGCTTTCAAATTTACCCAGGAGGTATCACGTTAAGGTGGCTGCATTTCATAACACAACAGTACATAGCTCAACCACCCTTCCATCTGAGCACAATGTTTTATTTATATATAGAATTGCGATTTTTTATCAAAGACTGGCATAAGTTTTCTATGTATCAACCTAGTCCATCTCTTCTCTGTATCCACAGACATTGGGTGATGCTGCTGTGACACTCCTTCACGTATATTTCAACTGCTTGTGTATGATAAGGTAAGCAAAATAATGCAGTGTAATTAATGTAATCTATTCAGCCGTCTAGTATCTTCACCAAAATTGCATCCAGTTACTGCATAGTGATTGGGAGCTCTGTTCCGATAACATTTTACAACATTAAGGTATTTCATCTTTGAGTATACCATCATTTACTCTATTTCTTGCATTTTTTTATATGCTGATAAGCTTATTGTTTAATGTGATGGCGATCGTCATCGAAATTGCAATAAGAATTTGCTCTCGATGTGAAAAGCTACCATTGTCCTAAATAAAATTTTTTAGTATTTGTCTTTTTGCTGTTTTCTGTGATGTTTAGTAGCTAAGTAATTTCCCATAAGTTTTAGATCAATTTTTTAGATGTGGATTATATTTGTTGTAAGCCATCCTGCGGCATAAACTTGGATTACATACTTTGTGAGTGAACCAGACTCTAATGATCAATCAGTGCTTATATGCAGGCGAATAATTTTATGCGCCTTTGTGAGCCATCTTGCGTAGGACAAGTTTCTTGTGTTCCTATTCGCTAGTTCTTCTGAGCAATATCTAGATGAAATAGCTCTGCAAATGTCTAGTAGGTATTTCTGGTATGTGCTGAGTACCCTTTTCTCGAATTCAGGAAATGTTTGAAAATTACTGTCTATGGCTTAAAAAATTGAAATAAGAATGGAATAAGCACGTGGACAAAGATTTTCTTATTGGTCTGAAACTAATTTTTGCCAATGATCTTGTCTAATAAATAATGCAAAGGAAATTCACTGGACGTGGAGGTGGCATATGATCAGTTGTAATGGTTCGTTTTAAACATGTCCCTCGCAGAATGGATGACTACGACTAACAGATTTATCCACCTTCGATGGGCACTCACCGCCCATCAGAGTTCCTACGTTCACTCAAAGAGTACTGTTATCCAAGTTTGGCCCCAGGATCTACAATCAAATGTAATCCACAGCTAAAGAAGGGATCTAAAAACTCATGGGAAATTACTCGGCTACTAAACAACACACAAAACGGAATAAAACAAATACTAAAAAATGGTTATTTAGGACAATGATTTCTTTGCATACGCAGAGGAAATTCTTATTTCAATGCTCTCTGACGATTGCCATCATATTAAACAGCTAGCTGCTCAGCACATAATAGTTGAAAAATCAGAGTAAATGATGGCATATGCAAATCTGAAATATCGAAATTCAATTTTGAAGCAGATAATTATATAAATCTAATTCATTGGAAAAGTATTGTGGTAACAGAACCTCTAATCAATATGCATTTATCGGGTGTAATCTTGGTGAAGATAATAAATGGCGGAATAGATTACATTAATATCATCCGCACTGCATTACACTGTCTTCTCTTACACAAACAGTAGAAAAATACGTAAAAGAGATCACAGCAACAGCATCCAAAGTCTGTAGATCCAAAGAAGAGATGGACTAGGTTGATACATAGAAAACTCATGCCAGTCTTTGATAAAAAAAAAATCGCAATTTAATGTATAAATAAAACATTGAGATTAGATGGTAGGGTGGTCGAGCTATGCACTGTTGTGACATGAAATGCAGTCACCTCCATGTGGTACTTCCTAGGTAGTTTTGAAAGCAACTAAGTAAGAGCTGTATTCTAAAAAACAATTAGTTGTATGACACAAGAGAGTGGCAATGCCTTTTTTTCATCAAAAGTTGTCAGTTTTGTTCCACTTATACAGAAAAAAGATATCGTTTTATCGTTTAAATATGTTAAGTCATTAATAATAAAGGTTTAAATAACACTTTTAACTAATAATCATCTGTATAGAATATTGCTTAATTTTTTGAAAAAATGTCAAATTTTACCCAAAATTTCGACATTTGGACCAAAAGCGCAGACTCAAACCATTTTTTTTCAGCGGTAATATTGCACACAGATGATGTACTAGTATAAAGGCAACTTTTGGCACCTACCCGTTATTGATTTTAAAAAATTAATTTTTTTCGCTCCACCCTATTTTGCAGGTCACCATATTAAAAAATAATTTTAGACTAAAAAAATATTTTTTGTGAAAAAAAAAAAGTATCTGTATATTTAAATGCAAAAAAAAAAAAAAAAAAAGTTAAGCCATCAGAATAAAGTAATTTATGAATTATACATGTAAATAACACTTTAATACCTCCAGCTTTAACAAGTCCAAATTAGACCTTTGGATACTTAATACATATTGTCACATCAGAGCAACAGTGGGACATCTAGTAATAATAAAAAAATAAGATGTCTGACTTACTGCTATGAGAAACTGTGTTTGCATCTAATGGAACAACTTCTGAAACACAAAGTTATGTTTAACACTATATCTCAGATGTGTTTTATAGAAATTCCCAACTATTAGACAAGATACAGATACAGTTTTCCATAGCAGTAAGTCAGACATCTCATTTTCTATTATTACTAGATGTTCTTCGGTTGCTCTGAGGCGATGATATACAAAGTCTGTTGTTTTTTATATAACACTAGGGGGCTCGGCCCCCTACGAGCTACGCTCGCCAACCCCCGTTCAGACACTGCAGTCTCTAAAAGCATGCTAATTTGATTGGCTTTAAAAAGACTTTGAAAGATTGAATTATAATTTAAAAAACAGTGGCGATCTCCCTATAAATGGGTTTCTATTCATTTTTCTTTGATTGGAGAATTTTAAGGAAAAATCAGCTGCTGTTAAAAGATACAATGGTCTTTGATTAAATAAAATCATTTAAACATTTCAAAATAAGCTAATATAATAAGTAAATCTGCATCAAAATGCAAATATATTTTACAAATACCAATGCCTTCTTTTGACAGAAACGACACAGAAGGTTAACGAATCTTAACTAAACCATTTAAGCAATTTCTTTATTTTCTGCTTCACAGATTTTTCTCTTTCAAATCATATTTTTTGTTGATGACACTTCATTTTCAGCTTGTAATCTTTTTTATTTTTATTACATTACTAAATAATCGCTCGAAAGCAGTCTAAACACGTTCAATAAAATTAATATTAATCTTATTAATATAATCTCAAAATATCAAAATAATGTTCCGCGCAATTTTTAAATTTAAACTGTTTTGCAATATTACTTTTTGTTCATTTTACGTAATAAGTGTAATGTGACGTAAATGTGACATAATTTCTCCTATTTAAGACTTCTAATGCATGTTAATGAATTTATTATTTTACAATATCCTTATAAAATTCACGTGTAAATATATTTTTTATGAAGTAATTTTCAATAAGTTCCTGCTTTTCACACGTAATTATTTAATTCTAATTTGAAAGTTTTTTCTTCTGTTAATAATAGTCACGTGTAAATAAATTTTTAATTTGAAGCAAACATTATTATTTGTACTGTTTATAAAGTTAAGTTGGCAACAGTTTAAATTAATACCATTTCCTAAAATAAGTAAAAAGTATCTCTCGAAATGCTGAAAATTTGAATTTAAAATAGAAAAAAACCCTCAAAAAATGAGTCAAATTAAAAAAGTGAATGGCACACCGAGAAATTCTAACGTATAAAATGATCTAAAAATGAACTAATTCCCATGTATAGTTTTCACTACTATAAAACGTTTTTAATGGAACGATTTTGTCCAACTTTAGCATTAAATATCTCTTAAAATAATTATTCGATTTGAAAACTGTCTGCATCAGCGTGTTTATCAAACATTTCTTTATAATACTGCCGATTTTCATATTTTTGTATGCAGTATTTTTCTTAATATTAACGGAGAAAGACCTCCAGTCACAAAAAATTCAAAACCAGCGGTGGCAGTGACAGCGTAAGTTACTTTTTTTTTAGAATAGAGAGATAAGATAAAATATTTATAAAATATTTTTTTACCTAAATCTTAATCAAGGTATACTGAGAAAGTGGATTATCGATTTTATTTATTTTTTTGGGGGGGAGGGGGGGGGGCATACTGTTTTACGTCATAGAAAGATCATGCAAATTAAAAACAGAGTCTACAGTACCAACAATTACCAAAATTAGCCACCATCAATAAATGTGATAAATGCATCCTTTACTGCTGTCATAAACAGTTTAGTGAAAGTATGAAATGAAAGAATTTATGAGTATCTTTTAGATTTTTACCTCTTTGCTCTGGTAAATTAAATGTTTGGTTATTACAGTGACATATTCTATGTACTCAAGAGATAAAAGATAAAGACTGAAACTGCAATTAACAAAACCTTTTTAAAATGTGCTGCTGTCGATCAGATGTACATATAAATACAGGGTTGCTACTCATGTAGGAGAATGAAATTCCCTGACTTTTCCCAGGTGCATTTTATGAAAATTTCAGTCTAGCAGTGTAATGTGAGCTGGACAAGACGACAGTAAAATAAATATTGCACCACGTGAAAATATAAAAATTTTCAACTATATATCACAATTAAAATTTTCACGTATGCAACCACTCCTCCCCTCACACACACACACACACAAAAATGCTCCTAGGACTGCAATAGAAATTGTATTCCTTAATAATTTCTGAGTATTTCAAAGTAGGTGTCCTGTAAAATGGAAAAAATACATATACATATACAATATTTTTGCATTGAATGATAATTTACTTCACCGTCTATCACAATCTCAGTTAAGTTCCACTTTAGGCAAAGGGGGTTGAGAAGCAAACATTTCAGGGTGGAGGTTAAGCCGATTTGAAAGGATTTATTAATTACAGTGCAACCTCGATTATCCGAAGTAATTGGGACCGACCCTCTTTTGGAAAATCGAAATTTTTGGATAATCGAGAATGCTTCAATTTTAAGATTAAGGAGAAATATATGCATTATTTCTTAATATGGTAACAAGTGCTTAATAAAAATAAAGCAATAGCAAAATAGAAACAAGAATAAATTACCTGAATTTTATTTTTGAAATTAAGTACTTTTTACATATATCACAAGGGTTTGAAAAAATGTTTTGTTTGTCGCAGTTTCGATTGCTTTTGCTTTGAAGCTCTATTAGTTATCACAAAGTTTTTTAATTTTATTACTTCACTAGTATGACAGTCTTTCAGCTGCTCTAGCCATGCCAATGATGCAAAACATTCAAAAGCTTCATTATTGCAAATTTGTTCATTTTCTTCGCTACACTCCGCAGCTTATGGGACCTTAAGTTAAACTCAAAGGTACTCTAAGAAAGGGGATCAAAAATATATGTAGCCGTAGTTCGGAAAGGACCGCTTGCACAGAAGGAATAAGATAGATAAAAAAAAAGCTTTCAAAATGGATTTTGCACACAAGGAATGTGATAGTAAAAAAAAAGCTTTAAAAAGGGATTTTGGTTAGCCGAGAGTTTCGGTTAAAAGAGCTTCGGATAAAAGAGGTTCTACTGTACATTAAATGTCAATAAAAAAAAAAAAAATTGCAGAAAAATTTCAAAAAATTATATTAAACAGTTAAAAATTGTAAGGTATGTGTGGTAACAGTTGGAAAAAAGAAAAGAGGAAGAAAAAAGGAAGAGGAAATTTTAAAAGGTGATTAAATAAAACTTCTAAAAATTGTAATTTCCAAAAATGTGGAAGATTTCTCTTATTTGCCATGGGACAAAGGTTGTACTTATTTGGCGACCTCCATGAAATTTTATTAAATTCAGAGGTAGTACTGGTTCCTAGGTGATAATTCAGGACAATTTCAGGATGTTTTTACATTTTTCAGGAATTTTAGGAATTTCAGGACAAGTACCACCCCTGTAAATTCCCTGACTTTTCCAGAATTTTGGATAAAATATAGAAATTCCCTAACTTATTAGACAAATTTCTGAATTCCCTGACATTTCCAGGTTCTCCAGATTTTCCAGGTAGTGTAGCAATCCTGTAAATATCAACAGCAATACCACTTTTATTTACTGTTTTAATTTAAGCTAATGTTAAATTTGAGAATTTGAAATATACTTAGAGACATGAAATTTCTCGTCTATTAGCAGTAAATAGTCAATAATTTTGCCAACATAAATGGCAAGTGCAAATTTCTTTGTTAACTATAAAGGAATGGATAAGAATTCATAAGAAAAGACATTAGGGCATACATTATATAGCCAAAGGTGACCAGCCACTTGCAATTTTTGACGTTTTCTTAAATATCTAGAAAAATACATGAGGAATTATCCTGAAACTCCAGGTGTGTAAACAGGTCATATATTTCTGGGAAGATTTTTTTCTCAAAACCCCATAAGGGACCGTCAACAAACTGAAAAAGAATGAATATCCTTTGGACAATCCTGTAAAAACTAATGTAACAAAAGCGTTCAAACTGTAGATTATGATTAAGTGCCTTATTGTAATAAATTGTGCTCATTTTTATGAGAACAGCATGTATATTCTTAAAGAAATTAAAGTTTTTATAAAAAGAGTCCCAAATTTTGTGCTTATAATTTGTAGAGTTCTTAATATAAAAAAAAGTTCTTTTCAGAAAATATGACAAATAACATTGTACACTATACCCTGCAATCAGAATGAAAAAAATAATAAAAATTGCATGAAAAATGAGCAGTTTTACTAAATAATGATTCACTGTGCATGCTGAATGTAAACAAAATATAATGTGCATAATGTGTTAGCTAAATGTATAGAGCAACTTTCGTAAAAGTCTCAAAAACATAGCTTGAAAATTCTGAAAATTATCGTTGATAGAATAAGCACAAAATCCGTTTTTTTCAAAATGAAGCAAAAAGATGAGGGGATCCATATATCCATTGATTCAGTGTTGAATTCAGATACTTTTCTCCGGGAGGGATTTCTGTGGTCCGGGGGGGGGGGGGGGGGATTTCACTTTTTGACCATTGAAAACAGAAAATCTCAAATCTTCCCCGATCAAATCTCAAATGTCCCCCCCCCCCGGGCCACTCCCTGAATTCAACACTGCATTGATTAGTGCCAGTATAGCATACACAATATTGCACGTACTACTGTATTTTGATACAGCCCTCATCTTTTTGCTTCCTTTTTGGAATAACGGATTTGCTAACGAAGCGTAGAATTAACAATGTGAAAAATGTCTAAGCCGAGAATCGAAACCAGAGCCCTTGGAATAGCACTCCAAGTGCTCTACCATTTAAGCTACAAGGACAATACCCAACTTAGAATTTCCCATATATGTTGGTAAGACTGCAACTGCAGCGCAAGATGGAATAGTCTTCATGAGCACACAATCCTGCAGCGAAACATGAGACACAAAAAAAACTTATTGTCATATATATTTAATATCAAGTGAATGTGACATTTAAAATCATCCATTATTAGCATTTAATCTTACAGTTTGGCGACAGCTTTTTGGTCTACGGGACAATCAAGTAGTACCAAAAATTCTTAAGCATCCATTTTTCACTTGGCAACACTTTATTTTGCTGGTGAAATCTTTTATGCCGTCTCGCCCTATAGAGCCCTGGAATCTTTTTGCCCCTGAATCTTTGTTTTTTCATTTCCCACGTCAAATATAGATTTTGTAGCAATCAACTATCCAGGCATTTCAAGCATTCGGCAATCAGCATTTCCCAAGCATGCCAGTTAAATCAGCCTTTACAGTATTTTTTTCAGCGATACATAATTTTGTTAAGTTTCATTAGTAAACTTGGTTTATATTACCTTTCTAAATTATGTAATATTCTAAACTATGTAACTAATAATTCTAAACTCTACTTGTCAGTCTTTTTTTTTTTTCCAATTAATTCTTAAAAAATTTTTGCACTTTTCGAAAATTAATGACAGAGGCATGGGGGAGTGAGAGAAAATATTTTTGACTGCCGACTAGAATCTTTTACTAGTTACCAGATTTTATGAAATTTGTAATATACCTAAATGTAATAAGTAGAGGAAATATTGGTTTCACTCTATTTAACAGGATAAAATTTTATATCACTAAGAAGTTTGTGGCGAAGCCATCTTGCGCAGTCAGTAAAACGAGTTTCTCGCAGGAAACGATCGAGCTAGCCTTTTGCTCGGCACGTAAGATCTCGCTTTCTGACCGTGGGTTCTCCGGTTCGATCCCTATTGGCACACATTGGTGACCTTGGACGAACGAACACGCACTTCACTATCTCCGCTCGACACCAATAGATGGCACCACTGAAAACATCATCTATATGACAAGTTGAGTTGATACACTGCTACTACAAGACAAAAAGTCAGTTAAACTGGCAGTTAAAAAGTTTGCATCTAGGTTACAGTTCAAGTGTAAATTCTTGTGTGTACACAGTTGCACAGTCATAGTTAACCCACTACAAGTTCATCAAAAGTTTAAAATAAAAAGCATATCATATTGTAAATAGATAGAAAAAGAACATTATACCTATCTCTATAAATTTTCCTAGGAACTTCTAGCTCTGAAATTGGCTTGTACTTTTTAGCAACTTTTTCTAATCTTCTTATATCTCTCTGAATTCTCCGAATCTTTTTCTCAGCTCTTTCTTTTAAAATAGTAGGATCTATTCTTTTTTTCTTTTTCAGCGGCTCAGCACTAAAATAAAAAAATATCATAAATATAGACATATAAATAATGAAACAGCACATACAGTGAAACTCACATTATTTTTATGATTAATGCATTCTACATATAGGGGAGACCGGGGCTAGTTGGCTACAGCGGTAAGTAGGCACAGTCCTCATAAATCGCCTGTTTGTGGATAGATTGCGCAACCAGTCACAGAGTACCTTTCTTCTTGCTTTTTACAACCCCCATTATAGTTTTGCAGCGCTACCTACGTGCAGTGGACATTTATTACGATTTTTCTGTTTTTTGCACTCATAAATAATTTTTTGTTGCTTCATTCTTTTTCTAATTTCTAATACTTATCTTAATAATTGCGATTTAACTTGTGCAGTTTTTCTTAGTGTATGATTCACTGTACCTACCCCGTATGTGATTTACTTAAATTATTTATGTTTAGAAGGTTAAGCCTCCCTTTTGTGAATAAATTTATTATGGGGCTAGTAGGCGCATTGAATACGGGGTAAGTTGGCTCGGCGTCTGGTGTGTGCTGGTAAATTGCAATACAACAAACAGAGTGAAAAGTGGTTGTAATGCAAGATTTTGGGCACATGGGGCTTGCCCGAACGGAGACACTCGATTTTTTATTTGTGATAACCATAACTCTGATGATGATATCGAGTAAGATAGAAGTTACTCAGTGTTAATGTTTTATTCATTATTTTTATATCTGTATAATTTAGAATTTACATTGTACGGTGATAACGCCTTTGTTTAAACTTACTTGTAATAATGAAATTGATTTCTCTTAACTGCGTGCCTTATTTGAGTTTCATTTAAATTTTTATAAAGCGTGTGCCAACTTACCCCATGACAGGGTAGGTTGGCGCACAATTTTCCTTTTACTTTAGGCTTCCGATAAACATAAACTACAAACTCAAAACTCCGGGTATTTATAGCCAAATGTCTGCCCTAATGTAAATTAAAAATAAGATCATTTTTGCTACAAACAATTTCAAAAATACATATTAGTACTTTCATATAATAAGAGGTATTAGTTGAACCTGTACAGAATAATTAATTGTTTCACTATAGAGGGAAAATCCTGACCATTTTTCTTATTTATCTTATTAAAATATTGTTGCAAAATTCGAAATTTCAATGGAGCTTATTCATTTTACTTATGTATGCAGAATGTGGGAGAGTCAATTTTTCGGCAGAAGCCCAATAAGATAATAGATGCTTTAGAAATTCCCCTGTTTTGCACTAATTAGTAGAGGTGGCCATATGGGTTCTGGATGTTTCCATAAGATTGCCAGGCTTTGTTTGAGTGTATATGTTACCGTGAAAGATCGAAATTGGAGAATGTCGACTTTCACCAGTGGATGTCAACACATACCAAATAAGTGGGTGAAAGACGGAATACTTGATAAAATTCTTGCACATTCAGACCATCATTGGTGTATGTCGACAAGCACAGATATGCTCTGGTGAGGGTCAAAAAGAGAAGCTGAGATCAACAGAGAGGCGACAGACGGTTGTTGCAGCAACTGAAAATCACAAAATTTGTGCATGCGCTAAGGAGCTCTTGCTTTTTGTCTGCTCAAAGATCACAACAGCACAAAGTAGGTAAAACAAAAATAATAAATTATGAAGTTTTAAAGACTTTAAAATTTTATTGGCTTGTGAAGAGGTGGGGGTACAGGAAACATAAATTTCAGGTGGCGGAGGAAAGATTTTATGATCGATTGCAATAAATTGACAAACAGAGCAGAAATTTGTTTAAAAAAGAATTTTAAAATTTTACACTTTGGGTATTGTAAAGGAAAGAGGAGCAAAAAGGGGACATAAAATTCTGGAAGAGGGAAAATTTAGATGAAATTTTAATGAAATAAATGTGAATTGTTTATGGAATTTATGCTTGATTAATTATTGTTACTAAAAAGTAAAAAATAGAGAATAAAATGTAAAAAAAAAAAAGTATTTAACTTTAGTACTGTGTGTTTGTTTGTGTATGTGTGTGTGCGGGGAAGGGGGGGGGGGGTAGTGAAATTTCAGAAGACGGGGAGGGAAGAATTGATTCACATGATTTTTTTTTTAAATCAGAAATTCAAAGAAACTCATAAGAGATCCCTGATTAAGAAATAATGTAAAAATCAAATTAAGAACGTTTTGCAGATTCTGGCTGAAAATAAGTACTTTTAAGAACTATAAATTACTTTTGAAAATTTTAAGCACTTTCAAGGACCGTACAAACCCTGTAGTAAAATGTAATTTTTATTAAAATTTTAGTAACTTTTATTAATTTTATCCCTTTTTGTTTTGTTTGCAAATTTTTTCTTTCTTTCTGAATTCATATCTTGGAAAATTTAGATTTTGATAAGTTTATATTTTTCTTACAATTGTGATTGATGTAATATACTCATGAATTATAATTATATTGTATTTTGTTATTATTAATGTAGAATCCATATATAATCAAATTTACTGTTATAGAAACTGGAATGTAAGGCAGATGGGCCAATAATGGACACCCTTCAATGCTTTTGGTTTATAAAAAAATAACCAATAAAAGATTTAGCTTTTATTATTTTTCATCATAATTCCCCCTTGCATATTTTACAATATGGGTTATTGTTGATACTCTTAATGAAACCAGTCAAGAAGCATAATGTTTCAAAGTTTCACTGTTTTTTAGTGAAAATCTTAATGAACACGCTAAGAGATTTCATTTAATAAATTTATATATTCTGTATTTTCTTGCAAAATTCGTGTGTTTTTGTTTTGGTAGTAATAACTTTTAATATTATATATTAATGGTTATTTACAAAATTTCATTTTTTTTTTAAAGATTTTAAGACTTGTGTTCATTACTGGAATGCTCAATTAGTCAATTTCCAGCAATGGGCACCCCGACCCCTATGTAAGACATTGCTAAAAATGTAATTTCAGTAATGTCCATAAAATATTTTAACTTTTAACTGAAAACCCAATTAATCAAATTTAACTTTTAAATTGCACCAGGGTATGCTGATTTAAATCAGTTTGATTTTAATCACAATTAAATCATGCTTTTAATCACTTGATTTTTTTAAATCATTGATTAAAATCACACAATTACATTTTTTTATTTGTTTAACTATTCTCTAAATCAAAATAATCTCGAAAAGAGTACATGTTACTTAAACAGAACAATCCCAAAGAAAGTGTTCCACAAATAAATGCAGTTGTAAAAGCAAGGGACTATTCTGCAATTCAAAGTGACATAAAAGTTTACTGTAAAATCCCGTTAATCCGCCCTTCCCGATTAAGCGCCCCACTCCCACTTTGTAAACAAATTGGAAAATTCAAGAAATTATGAGAAAGCACCCTCCCCGCAAAAAAATTTCGGTGCGCACGTCAATTTCAACCATTTCTTTACTTTTTCTTTTCAACTAAGTCTATTATTCTATTTACCTTTGATTTCATTTATTTCTTTCAGTTTATTCAACTCTCCTTTCGGCGCTTGCACTTACCTTTTGTTTTCATATCGTCGTAAACCTCAGAGGAAACTGTAAACACAGTTCAGTATTAGTTTTACGATTGGATTAAGAATCGATTCACATCATCGAACTACCGATCGGTACTTTCATTCTGTACATCAACTTAACTTTATATTTATGCGTATAATTAATATTTTTCATAATACCATTAGCCTTGGGTTTTATTATTACTAAATATATAAAATAATAGTGATAATAACAATATACAGCCTTTTTATTTAGTAACTTTCGGAATTTTATATTGTGTTGGTTTTCTTTCTTCTAAGTTATGGTAGATGGCGACAAAAAAACGCGAAATCGGATTTATTGGTATTATTTATTTTATTATTATTAAGTATTGAATTGGTGATTTAATTTGATATTTGAAGGTGATACGCATAATATTTACTTTATATCACTATTTAAAATGAGTTAATGTAGTGATAAAGTCATTTTATTAAATTAATTCTATGTCAGCCTGATTTAATTTTCCCATTATAACACATTTCTTCTTTAAAAAAAAAAAAAAAATTAGTTTCATTTGCAATATTTTTCATGTTATTGTGATTTGTATTATTTATTTAGCCTTTATAGATAAGAAATGATGATTAAAAAAAAAAATATGGTTATTTAATGTCCCTAATTTACAACAGATGGCGACTCCGCATAAAATGTTACTAGTTTTAGAAAGAATTTTAGGACATTTTCGAACGCAATTTCTTAGTCTTTTTTAATTATTTTAAATTATTAAGTTCCTTTTATTTTTCTGTTACCATATTAATGACAAATATTAGTGTTGTTATTTACCTTATGACAAATAACCATATTAATGACAAATATTAGTGTTGTTATTTACCTTATGACAGGTAACCATATTAATGACAAATATTAGTGTTGTTATTTATCTTATGACAGATATAAGTGTTATTATTTATCTAAATACATTCCAGTTTCAAAGCCTTTGAAATCCAGAATTTTCTATAATTTGAAATCGCCGTTAATCGCGAAGTTATACTGTTTTTCTATTTTGAATATAATTTTTTTTTTCAAAATGTTTTTCTATTCTCACTTTATTAAAATAATGCGTATTTTGCGACGATCGGCCATTACCATCCCCCACCCCACCACCATAGGTATCATTATTACAATTTTAATACTGTGTAAGTGCCCCCTCCGATTTTTTTACGATTTTCCGTCATGTTTGGGAGGGGGGGGGGGGGGTGCAAATTAACGGTATTTTATGGTAAATTAGTGCAATAAATAAGATTTCAATCACATAATTAAGTAAGTTTTTATTGGTATTATTTACTTTTCTCATTTAGAATGTACTGTTTGATTTAAGTTCAACAGATTATATACATGTGCTGTTACTTAAGCTTTTGCCTATATTGACATATATCATAATGTGTTTTAATAATAAAGTGTGATTTATAGAAGAAAAGTCCACTACGGTATAAATGCAAAGTTCTTTATTGGCTAAACGTAAAACTAAAATCTTAATCCTAGTACAACTGCTATCATTATTAAGTAGGCAAGTAATATCGAACATCCGTTCTTCTCGCACTAGAATCTAAAGCTGCATGTCTAAAAGAAAAAACAATCCCACGTTGCCCTTTATACCTACAACAGTACTTAAATTCTCCGGGGTTAGTCCCCCATGTGAAAACTCCTCTATAGAGCGACGAACCCCTCTCCTCACCGTGATTGGTCAATCCTCTCAACAAGAGAGGCAAAAAAGTTACATCCCCCTTGTGATGTTTTATCACACCTGAAATACAGAAATGAAATGCAACTCTCCGACATATTGAACATTCACCGTTAGTGCATGGTGAATGTCGACATTTGCCAGTGTAAGTGAGAAATAAGGATATTTAGCAAATATTTCGGACATACACCAAGATACTATGTGAATGTTGACATTCACCGGTGAAAGTCAACATTCTCCGGATTTCAGTCTTTCAGAGTAACATATACATACAAGTTATGAATAAGCCAGTAATGGTATAATTAGTTCAGCTGTTTGAATACGATAGTAAACATGCATGAATCAGATTTCAAGCCTGCTGCAGAATATCTTTAATCTGGTTAATTTGTAGCTACCTTAGCAGTGTTTTCAGACACACTGAAGTCTCAGTATTGGAATTTATTCCTGTTATACCAGAAATTTCTAGTACTGTATCGTTTTAGTCCACCTGATTTTCATGTTTTCGTGAGTGAGAAATAAATAAATATAGTGTCTAAAGGACCGTTTTTCTTTGACTATGAATCACATGAACCAGAATTACATAACAATATACAAGGGAAAGTCAGTAAGTAGGTTACAAATCGATATGAGAGGTCAAAAATCAGTAGGAAATTGTTTCCAAATAAGCCAACAGATGAGAGAACTATCTAACTGTAAGATGTTAATTTTGAATTTATGCGACAACAATTGTACAAGACGAGCAGAGGGGCATTCAAAAATTGCTGACAAAGAACAAACTAGTCGTCCTGTTGAGATTGCGACAGAAAAAACAGTACGGAAGGTTGAGAAAATAGTTAGAGCCAACAAGCAAACAACAATAGACAGCATTGCAACTGCAATAGGGTGTTTACATGGTTTAGCCTACAGATAACTGATGCAGATGTTGAATGTGACGATACCTGAGAGAGCAGTCAAAAGACTTATATGCCGCAGGTATTGGAAAACTCATAAAGAGAAGGGATAAATGTATCAATGTAAATGGCAATTATGTAGAGAATTAAACATGCTCTTCAAATATGTATCTTGTTTTTCCTTTTTTTATTGGCTTTTGTAACCTACTTATTGGCTTGTTCTGGTACTATACATGCTTTACACTTACATAACACTATCTGCTTTACACTGTGTCCAGTTACAATCTTTTAAAATACAAGTGACTTCTTCGGATTTTTATTAGAAAGGTAGAATATAGAAATATGGTATTTCTGAAATTACAGAAATATTAACTTGGAATTATCTAAATGTAAGCTTTAAAAATTATAATAAACATAAGGAAATTATATTTTTATGAACAAAAACATTTCACACTTAAGTTTTTTTTTTTCCTTCGTCTTATTATTGAAATTATTTTTTTTATTTCCTGGTATTAATGTGGATATTGGGCAATCCAGATGACTGAAGTTAGGATAATTGGGGCTTAGAATTAACAAAATATCTTAATTTAAAAGAGAAAATAGGTTTTTTTCAATATACCCCCACTTTAACCCATGGGCCCACTTTCCCCCACCTGACCCTATGTAAAAAATAACTTTTAATTTAATTGTATTATCCTATTAAGATTAAAATTTATAAATAAAGCCTATTTTTTTTTAGATTAATACTTTTATTACAGCCCATTTTTAAAAATTAATCACATCTACAGTCTAAAATTGAATCATCATATGTACAACATTGAGCTAAGCCTAACTATACCACCACTTTCCCCCACCTCAGAAAAAAAATCATAAAAAATTGAAATAATAAAATAATTCTTATCTTGATGCATGAATCTGTTTTTAAGAAGTTCTTCTACTGAAATGTATAAAAATATACTAATTTTTTCAAGTGAGAAAGGATCAAGAACAAAGTTTATCAATACCATGTGTTAAGAACATACTGCACATATATGTAAACAAGAAGATAAACAACAGTAAACTTGTTGCCAGATTTACAAATCTTAATAGAAATATTTGTCACAAACTCCAATTATGTATTAATTGAAAAAAAAGTAAAAATATGTACATTTATTGTGAAAAAAGTGTATTTTTTTAGATTACTACCACTTTCTCCCACCTGACCCTATATAAAAATAAAGAAACAATAGGTGCATACATATATCAACAGTAATAATTACCTTAATACAGGAGTTCCATGAAAATGTGAAGTATGCCATTTGATTGGCAAATGTGGGTTATGTGATCTGAGTACTTGTTTACCTAGATAAAAACTAAAATATTGTATTAATATAAAGAAACATAAAACATTTTTCAAAAATGATTAATAAATGACAAGACAAATACAAAAATAGCAATAAAAAGGTTTTAAGCTGTGTATCACTTTTTAAAGGTTATTTTGAAATAAATCATCTTTTTTTTTTTTTTTAAATAAAATAAGCATCTGAATTACATACAAAATCTAAAAATCTCTCAAATAATAATAAAAAAAGCATGAGACTAGTAAAATTCACAAAACATTTTTAGATGAAAAGCTTTAACAAAACAGATTTTTAATTTCTCATTTAAAAGAAAGCAACTTGCATGTGTGTTTATGTATAGATGTTTCATAGATGTTATAGGCAGGGCTCGAAATGGAAAAATCCATGAACCAGAACACCATTTCAAAATTATTGTCGACAATTTTTTTTTTTTTTTTTTTTTTTAAATTACAGTAAAGTCCAATTATCCGAGTCTTGCTTAACCGAGTTTCTACTTTAACCTAGTTATTTTCTTCTGATGGACTGATAGCTTCCATTATTATGAAACAGCCATTATAAATGAAGTGTTAGGTGAAGATGAAAGAGCAGTCATTAAAAGTTAGAACTCTGATTTTCTAGACAGAATGGGAAAAAAATGGCAATAATTTTTTTTGAAAAAAATCAAGTATAGCCATTTTTTTTCCCATTCAGATCAGAAAATCAGAGTTCTAACTTTTTACAGCTGCTCTTTCATCTTCACCTAACACACTTCATTTATAATGGCTGTTTCATAATAATGGAAGCCTTCAGTCCATCAGAAGAAAATGATCCATTCCAAAGGTATAAGTTTGATTGAAAAACTATTTAATACTTTGAGCAGAAAGAAGAGGCTATACCTGGAATTTTCATGACACCAATAGAATCATATAGCTGCCAATTTGTACATATCGTAATTAATCGTTGACAACTGTTAGATTTCAGCGATTGAATTAGGCAAAATTTACTGGTAAGTTTTAGAGGTAAGAAAAAAATCTTAGAAATTGGTAGCTATGTAGTAGCGTAATACTGCAGCAAAATTGACATTCAACAAACAAAAAACTATCGAGGGCTTTTTCAAATAAACAATTTTATTCCCTGTTTTTCTTAAAAGTAACGGAAATGTACGTCAAAGAAATGTTACTAGTACATAAAAATTAATGAATTAAGTGAAAATTTATATTTCATCTCCTTAGTTGGTGACAATTAGTGTAAACACGGTTTATCCGAGTATTTTGCTTATCCGAGGTGAGCTTGGTCCATATTAACTCAGATAATCGGGACTTTACTGTATAGCAAATTTATATTTAACCATAGAAAAACCAATTTTAAAAATGTGTTCAAGATCCTAAATAATTAGAAAAAAAAAAAAAAAAAAAAAAAAAAAAACGTTACAGAGAGCATAGTAAGCTATATGTATGAAACTGTAATAATATTTTTTAATAATTCCATGAACCGGAACAATATTTTCCATACTTTCATGAACCGGAACAATATTTGTCACAATTTCACGAACCAGAACATCGTTCTGGTTTGCTCCGGTACATTTTGAGCCCTGGTTATAGGTGTTTATTCTATATAAGTGCTGTACAGGAAATAAACAACTTTTATTTAGAAAGTTGATACTTTTTGCTCTGGACTTTCATAACTATGAAAATGATTACTTTGAAGGGAAGGGGGGAAACAGACATTTTATGTAGGAATAATTATAGTTATTGAAAAAAGTAAAACATTTTTTGTGTGTGTATGGGTAAAGTGTTAGATGATTTTTTAAAGGTAGAAATCTATCTACAGAAGATTTAACTACCACAATTATTCTGTAGTAAAGCCATTTATCAGAGCTACCTTATAAGCAGCTACAGAAGGTTTTTGATTTTCCTAAATTGTTCTGTGACTTACATCACACTTTTTGGCACATTCAGCTTTAGGGCTTCTGGTAACACTTTGTAATAAACTTCCTTTGCTCAAAGCTTAGTTCTGTTTCCACCTTTATTTTAAGTTAGTTAAACTTGAAAGATTAAGAGCATGCCAGTTATTAATATAAGCAAATAAATTCAGTATATACATAGTTTGAAACACTCTGTATTCCTAGGTATATTCACTGCTTTACACGTCCTCCCTTTTCTTTGAAAAAAAAAGACTTTCATAATACACATAACATGAAAATACAATGAAAAAACATTGAAAATAATTAATACTATTAATGAGGGAAAAAAGAGCAAATGCAAAATTAGAATGTACGAGAGACACGTACGATATTCACTAACACATAAATTTCAATTCTTAAGCTCATATTTACTTTATAACCTTTCAATTTTTGATACCCAGCGTATAATGTGCAACTCAGATGTCTAATCACAGAAGCGTAAAAGGATCAAAGATAATAAACGCGTAAGAATAATTTAAATTGCACATTTATATGACACTTATAGAAGTAGAGTAGAGTACTTAAAATGCGCTGAGTAAAGCATTGCCTGCACAAACAAAAATAGTTTTAGTGATCCTCGCGAATTATTATAAACAGAGAAGTTAGTTTTTTAGTTACAAAAATTCTCACTTTCGGAAGCTTGAGAGAAGACTGTTCATTTTGAAAAGAAAATGTGAAAGTTTACTGGCATGCAACTGTCTACCGCTTAAAAAAATCGGCAATAACAATTAATAAATACACGATTATTAAATGCGAAAGGTAAACAAAAAATTTCGTTGGTTGGATGGTTCGTTGAGTTTCAATGATTAATATAGTGATTTGTAGTAAGTAAAAAGGATTCATTTAAAAAAATCATTCAAAAAGATTCATTCTTAAAAGAGAAAGCTTTATAAATTTTTATTATTATTATTTTCTGCTGCGTCTCAATCAGTTATCTCGAAAATATTAAAACAATGTTGATCACAAATTTAATTTTATTTTAGACAAGTACTCTTTCTTTCCTCAATAGTTTCTGGCATCACGTTCCAAGGACATGGCGCCATCTATTATCTATATAGAGAGTTATTCTTTTTTTATTATTCATTCGACTACATAAAATTATCAATTGAAAAAAAACAATCTTTTAATAAATAAAATAACAATTAGTAGTTAAATGTTAAAACTTTTTAAAGATTTCTTTTTTTAGAAACTTTTTAAAGTTTTACCTAGCATTAAAAAAAATTTCAGATTCGTATTTATATGTTTTCAAACTTCAAACTATTTGCCTTTCAACTTTTGTTTATTTTTTAGGAATTTTAATTAAAAAATAACAGATTATTGTGGTATACTGGCAGTAAAATTAAATAAATTAAAATAGATACGCTATTATAACATTAGAAAAATAAATGCATAATTTAAAATAGATATAAATTGTGGAATAATTATCATTTCTTGCATGTGTCGCCATCTATACAGCTTTACTGAAACTTTGAAATTAAAAATTCCACCGAAGAATATAAAAATATTTTTCACAAAAAGAATCGTTTGAAGACTCAAAATAATATTTATTAACTAAATATTGACCATCTAAACGTAAAATAAATTTTGATTGCGTCATTAGCGATCAGTGAGGTAATTATGATAGCAGACTGAAGTCGACAGCAAAACAGAGATATATAAAAAGTTCTATTCTACTATGTATGACTTTTGATAGAATTTTTAAAGAGGTATTATGAAAATGTTCTTCATTTTTAATTGATTTTTCGCGAATGTATTCCTTACGAGAATCCATTTTAAATAAAACAAATTAATAAAATTTACGCACTTAAAAGACTTCTTATAAAGGCATAAATTTATGTCTTCTAGTTACTTTTTCTGTTTAGAAAAATGATAAATTACATATTCTTTTCGTATATGTCACATATTTTTATGGACTTAAATATCATTGCGTGGAGAGATAGATCTACAAGAATAATATATACATCTTGCTTAAACAAGTATTTAATCACGAACACATTTTACAGCAGACGATCACAGGAAACACACATTCGGCATAGCATACCATTGCCGCTCAAGCACAAAAACATTCTATTTTTCTTTCGCGTTAGTCGCGGTTACAGTCAAATACACCACATCTCCTCCCTTCCAAAACTTCTTCTATAGATCTAATCGCTTCGGAGGTTTCCGGACTCTAGTGGATCGGCGAACTGGTTGTGGTGTCGGAGTTGAACCCTGGGCTATGAGTGGAGCATGCTCTGGTGTAGGAATTGAGACTGGCGTTGCATCAGTCGTCTCCGTCTCCCTACAGGTCGGTGATGGTGTTGACTCAACACTGGACGTCGGAGCCTCAGCATCTTGCACAGGAATGGCAGGTTTTGAAGACTGTCGTCGGAGCTCGCATTCTTTTTCCTCTATGTCTCCTCCATCCCGTATTTGATCCACATGCCTACGCCACAATTGGCCATTTACATCCACAGTGTAATGTAGTTGCCCATCTTTACTAACGACTCTTCCAAACCTCCATCTCTTGTCTCCTTGCCGGTAATTTCGTACAGCGACATTGTCGCCAATTCGGAACCCTCTATCTGAGAATTCATAAGTTCCTTTACGAACTTTTTCTTCCACTCTGCTCTTAAGATCAGGACGCAGCAGGTCGATTCTCGTCCGAATCTCTCTCTTCAACATAAGCATGGCTGGACTATGGAGTGTAGTGAGGTTCGGAGCTTTTCTGTATTGCATAAGGAACGTACTTAATTTTTGTTGTATCGTTCCGCCATAATTTTGCATAGCTCTTAAAGATTGCTTCACTGTAAATACGTATCTTTCGGCCTGCCCATTGCTAGATGGCTTAAAGGGCGCAGTGGTTTTGTGTTTAATGCCGTTATTACGCATAAACATGTCAAACTCGAACGATGTGAACTGTGGACCGTTGTCACTTACAAGCATAAGTGGCAATCCAAATCGTGCGAAACAGTCTCTTAAGCATTCAATCGTTTTGGTTGTTGTGGTGGATCTCATTGGATAAGCTTCCAACCACTTTGAATGAGCATCTACTATAATCAGGAACATATGTTCAAAGATAGGTCCAGCGAAATCTATGTGGATACGTTGCCAAGGTGTACTAGGATACTCCCAGTAATGCACCTTCACTTTTTGTGGGTCGGTTTTATATCGAGCACAGTCTACACAGTTCTTGGCCGTGTTTTCTATGTCCTTATCGATGTTTTTCCAGTAAACGTACGATCTCGCGATAGATTTCATTTTTACAGCACCTAGATGGCCATGATGCAACTCTTCAAGCACCTGAGCCTGATACCGTTTAGGGACGCACACCCGCTGACCTAACAGTATGCAACCATCTTGTAGACTATATTCTGCTTCTCTTCCCCTTAAAACTCCTCCACTCTGTAACACATGAAGTATTGGAGCGAGGTCTGCATCCAAAAGAGTTTCTTTGGCTAAGTCACTAGCTGTGACAGGAAGAGTTTCTATTTGTGCTAACTGAAATAGAGAAATTTCATCTTTAACGTCTAGCTGTTCGGAAGTGGACGGCAGCCTAGACAAACAGTCAGCATTACCATGGTTTTTTGTATGACGATACTTTATGTCAAACTGGAAAGATTGTAATACTAAAGAGTAATGTAACAATCTTGTCGCTGCCAGAATTGGGAGACCTTTCTTCGATCCGAAGATGGCCACTAAAGGTTGGTGGTCAGTTAATAATGTGAATCGTCTCCCTTTTAGGTAAAGATAAAATTTCTTGACACCCCATACAATTGCGAGTGCTTCTTTATCAATCTGAGCGTATCTTTGCTCAGTTTTTGTGAGAGTTCTGGAGGCAAAAGCTATTGGTCTTTCCGTTCCGTCAGGCAAAGAGTGGGAAAGTACCGCCCCAACCCCAACAGGAGATGCGTCAGTTGCCAATACCAATGGCAGTGATGGATCATAATGCATTAGGACACGCGGAGAACAAATTTCATTTTTAATTTTTTCAAAAGCTTCCTGACAATCCTTTGACCAAACCCATTTAACATCTTTCTGTGTTAATTTATACAAAGGATTCGCTATTGTAGCCAAATTAGGGCAAAATTTTCCATAAAAGTTAACAAGCCCTAAAAAACTCTGTACTTCTTGTACGTTTGTAGGTCTAGGAGCTTTCGAAATCGCAGAAATCTTCTCATCAGTTTTATGTAAACCGTTTTCATCAATTTTGTGCCCTAAAAATTTTATTTCTTTTTGAAAAAATTTACTCTTACCCAAATTTAATTTCAGCCCATGATCTTTACATTTCTGAAAAAATTTTCTTAAGGCCTCTAAATGTAAATTATCATCTGATCCAGTCACTCTAACATCATCCATAAAAACTTTAATACCTTCCATCCCCTGGAAAAGACCATCAATATATCTTTGCCAAATAGCTGGGGCAGAATTTAGACCATACATAAGTCTTTTACATACATATAACCCTTTATGAGTATTTATAGTTAAGAGTTTTTGACTATCGGGATGCACTTTCATTTGCAAATATGCATGCTTAAAATCAATTTTTGAAAAATGTTTACCCCCATTTAAGCTTGAAAATATTTCCTCTAATTTTGGTAAAGGATGTTGTTGTATCATTATATTTTGGTTTACGGTAACAGAGTAATCTGCACATAGGCGTATTGACCCATCAGTTTTTTCAACCGGGACAACTGGTGTTGCCCAATCCGAGGATTCTACCCTCTCTATGATTCCTTCCTTTTCAAGCCTATCAATTTCTTCTTCAACCCTATCTTTTAAAGAAAAAGGTACGGGTCTGGCTCTACAAAATTTTGGTATTACATCGGATTTAAGTTCCAACTTTACTTCATAATTATTAATTTCACCTAACTGATCGTCGAAAAGTTCTTTATACTCTTCTAACAATTTATTCAAATCATATTCACAAGATGTTCTCACTGCTTTGATAGAATTCCAATCCAAATTTATACTATATAGCCATTCACGGCCAAAAATTGTATCCAAATTTTCCTTAACAATGTACAAATTTAATTTGAATTTTTGATTTTTGTATTCAACATCAACAGTAACAAATCCCAAAGGTACAATTATTTCACCTTTATATGTTTTAAAAACTACTTTTGAGGGCTTAATTTTTTTCTTCGAAATCTCACGAAATTTTTTAACGCTCATTACGGAGACGGCCCCTCCAGTATCCAGTTCCATACTTACAGGTTTATTTTCAACAATTAGTGTTAACATAATAGGAGGTTTTCTTTGCTCCTCCTCTTTTAGCGAGTTCAAATCAAAAGAATACATTGGGATAACATTTTCACTAGAATACAGAGTATCTACCTGCTTTTGTTTTACCGTGTTTGCTTTTAACCCTTTGTTTGCGGCAAAACAGGCTTTTTGAATGTGCCCAATTTTTTGACAAAAATGACACTTAGCTAATTTAAATCTGCAGGAATGCTTATCGTGATTAGTTGCCGTACACCGTGTGCAATTTGTTTTTTCCTTCTTTCCCGAATGATTTTGTTTTCCAAGGTTTTTCCTTTGCGAAACACATTTTGACTGCTCTTTATTTTTTCCCACGCTAAATTCCTTAATTTCTAAAGATTTCCCCATTATCTCATTTGCCCCTTTCATAGCTTTCTCCATAGCTAAAGCAATTTTTAAGGTATTCTCGATATCTATATCATCTTCCTCGAAAAGTCTATCTAATATTGCTCTATCCCTTAACCCGCTTACAAAAACATCCCTTAACATCGTATTTAACATTTCTTGTTTATACTGACAAGGAATTGCTAAGGAGCGAAGTTCAGCCATAAAAGCACTGACACTTTCCCCCTCTCGTTGCTTACGATTTAGAAATACATGCCTACTAGGAATTATAAGCGGCGTCGGAGTGAGGTGAGCTTTTAACGTATTTTTTAGGGTAAGGAAATCTTTATCGGAAGGACTGTCAGGAGCTAGCAGGTTTTTCAACAAATTGTATAATTTTGCTGACAAACTAGAAATAAAAACTTTCCCACGTTTGCCATCCGGAACATTTTGAATGTCCATGAATGCTTCGAAGCGTTCTATAAAAGCATCAAAAGCTTCATTTGTATCATCGAACTTTTCAAATTGAACCGAAACTTTAGGTTCGTGGGTTTTCGGACCGGCAAAAGTGGCTAAAGTTTCCATTAAGGCTTTATTCTGTTCGATTAAACTTTGAACGAGCTGCTCCATTTTTATCCTTCTTTAAAAGATAAATACAAAAGAATTTTTTTTTTTACCTTGGGCAGTCTTCAGCAGCTAATTATCCATCGGCGTTGTCCGTGGTCGTAATGACTTCGAAACTTTTAGTTACAAACACCTCGTCGCCAGCTGTCACATATTTTTATGGACTTAAATATCATTGCGTGGAGAGATATATCTACAAGAATAATATATACATCTTGCTTAAACAAGTATTTAATCACGAACACATTTTACAGCAGACGATCACAGGAAACACACATTCGGCATAGCATACCATTGCCGCTCAAGCACAAAAACATTCTATTTTTCTTTCGCGTTAGTCGCGGTTACAGTCAAATACACCACAGTATAGCTGCACAGCACCACAAGAGATGAATATCACGAATTAGGGAATTTTATTATTTCTGTAAGTTGCAACGATTCCGATTAAAAGTGAATAAAAAATGCTCAAAACGTTTAATACTAAAAAAATAAAATAGAATATTGCATAAAAATTTGTTATATCTAATTCACTTGTCTGCCATATCAAACTTATTACACTGTAAAACAAATTGTAGAAAGTTTCGTAAACGTAATATAGAAATTTAAACTCCAAGATTGCCCACGACTCCTAAAATCTTTCTCTTACCTTCAGAAATGAAAGAAAAACCAATCAGAAACCAATAAACTTTAGAGATTTATGGAAAATTTTCTGAAATAAAAAAAACCTCTTTGGTGTCCATAATTTTCTGTAGCTAAGCATACTGTTATTTTTAGTACCTGGTGCCATAAAATGGACTGGCTGAATTTAAAATTCAATAACTTGCAAATGGTGACAGCTATTAAAAAAATTCTTACAGGAAGGTGAATATATCAGGAGTTCTTTTTTCTGCAATCCCAATTTTAGTTATAAATAGGAGCAAGAGCAATGTGCACTAAATCGAGGACCGATTTTTTTGCCTTTGTGTCTGAGCTGGAGGTTGGAGTGGATGTCTAAGAATTGGCAACTGAGAACCACTCCATACATTTAACCTCCTTATTTCGCATTAATATTGAGAAAAGAGAGAGGCCAAAAAAAACCGGCCCTCGATTTAGCGCGTATTGCTCTCCGCGCCATCAGTCGTTGCTATTTTGAACTAAAATCTTAAATCGCAATTAAAAACTCCTGACATCTTACGTAGCCCTCCTGAAATAATTTTTTTTAATAGCTGTCGCCATTTGCCAGTTATAAAATTTTAAAATCAGTCAGTCCATTTTAGGGCACCCGATATCTAAAGTTTTTATACTTTTTATAAAACTTTTATTGTACATACAGATAATATTCGGGTTTTCATCAATTCGGGCAAAAGAATTTTCAATTTTTTAATTTTAAGTTTGTCCTAAAAAATAATATACTGTCCCTGCTCCATAACTGTTAAACTTTCCGAATCATTGACGGAATCATTTTTTACGAGTAAGAGCATGACATTTTCATGAATATTGAAGTGCTTTGGAATCAAATGACGATTTACTTTTTTCGATAAATGTATTATATCTGGAATTTCTGTCCGATAACAACATTCTTCAGACTGTAGTGCCTCGAAAATCGGCTTAAAGCACCAACTTTGACATTATTTCTGAAAGATTCTTTGCCCTTATAGTAAAAATGCGAACTTTTTAATATGTGAATACCTGAAAATATTATGCATTTAATAATAAAAGTGATTTCATAAATGTGTCTGGAAGCAGCGAATTAAGACTTGAAAACAGCGAGTTTGTATTTGAAAACAGTGTTAAGGGGTCGCAGGACTCTTAAGGGGTTTCGGGACACATTTTAAAATAATTATTATTTATTGAATTAAAATTCTGATTTTTTTTTTGTGAAGGTTAACATTATGATTTGTAAACAAAATCCCATGATAAAACTTCTCATAATTTTTTTTAAAAAAATTTAAAATTTATTAAAAAAGTGGGGTAATTTAAAATCGTTATAACTCGAAATATTATTTATAGAATTTCAATTTTGATTCATTTAAATAAACAGAAATATGTAAGGTTTAATTTTGATTCAGCATTTGAAAAAATACTAATTTATAAAAAAAAAAATTAAAAATATTTAACTAAAAATTTAACTAAAAATTTAAAAAAAAAGTGGTGCAACTTGAAAAATAAAATTCATATTTTCAAAAGTAAAAATTTTTTTCAGATATGCTAATCCAAATTAAAGTAAAACAATTGAAAAATATATGTTCCAAGTTTGAACCTTTTTTCTTTAAGGCTCCTGTCCCTGCGTGCGAAGACACTCACGAGCTAATGCTAATCCTATGGGGAGTGATTTTTCTAATATCTCGTTTGCATTTCGACATTTTTAAATAATTTTTTTTTTTGCATTGGATAGCCGAGATCCATCTCTACATCGCACCTTTTTTACTTTTTCGATTTCGGTCGCAGATATTTTTTATGAAGTTACTTTCAGTTTCAAAACCGGTTTTGAAAATGAAAGTGTCATTCTAAAAAATATCTGCGACCAAAATTGAAAAAGTAAAAAAGGTGCGATGTAGAGACGGATCTCTTCTATCCAATGCAAAAAAATTATTTAAAAATTTCGAAATGCAAACGAGATATTAGAAAAATCGCTCCCCATAGGATTAGCATTAGCTCGTGAGTGCCTTCGGAGGCAGGAACAGGAGCCTTAACGGTTCTTGAGTTATAAGAATTCAAATACGAGAAATGGCGAAAAAAACCTATCATGAAGAAAAACGCATTTTTACAAGAAGCCGTTTTCATGACAGCCATTGCTTGAAAGCTAGATTTTGAAAACAAACCAAAACGAAAAAATTTACAGTTGTTATTCTAGTTCAGATAGAAACATGATCTAAATGTCATCTTAAGCAGGAAAAAATACAGAAATTTGTAAGGAAATAAAATGTTTTCGCAAAATTTGAAGACTTTTCTGTCTCGGACCCCCTTAAAATTGGGGGGAAAAAGACCATTTTCAACATTTAATATTTAAAAATGTATATGATTTTAAAACACAATTTTAATTGGGATGAAAGATATAAGTATGTTCTTGATGCAGAATTAGCATTTATAGGGAGCTCCAAACAGTCCGACATTTGAAGCAAAGAAAATTAATATAACAGCTTACGCGCACGATTACAAAATAAATATTGCAACTAGAGTGAAAATTTTGGTGCCTACTTATACTTCAGGTTGTAATAATTACCCTGAACCTAAATATATTTGTATTTAAAGCATTTTTATATTTTTAATACAAAGTTGTATTTAGCTAATACAAAATTTTGAAAATTTCTACTGTATAATCACAAAAAAAAAAAAAAAAAAAATAGTTATTTGAACAATAAAAAGGGAATTTTAGGTTCGGTTTATACAGACTAAAATGAAACATGTGTTTTGAAAATTTCATGAAAAAATATTCAGAAGTTTTTGAGGTATCCTGCACGCAATGCCCAAAAACGTCATTTGGAGAAAAATTACTGAAAATTTGGGAAACAACGCTTCAGCTATTGAGGAGTATAATTCTAAAAACCATAACGTCTGTTCTAATGGGAATTTAAAGAAAACAATTATATCAAAATGTTCAGAAAAGACAGGAGTTTAACATCTAAAAAAAAATTTAAATTTCGAAAATTTCCAAGCTTTAAGAGTCCTGGGACACATTTAAAAGCAAATTATTTTAAATAAACATACAAAAGCAATAATGCTTTAACAAATAGTTAAAGAAATATTTCAAAATCTTTAAACGAAAATTCATTTTTGTACTTTTTTAAATAAAGTTTTTTGTATGTGCAGATGAAATTTTGTAATCTATTTTTCACCCACTTCTTGCTTGGTATGTTAGAATTGTGAAAAATATGTTCACAGGCGTATTTCCTATGACAATACATTTTAACCCTTTATGCCCGACGGTATTTTAAAGTACCATTAAAATAATTTATTATAAAATTCATTTAATACCTCTATTACTAGTAATACAGTTTAGAATGAGTTAGAGAAACTTTACTTTATCTTGTTCCAAAAGCATTATTGATTGCACAAAACAAGAATATTTTTAAAAGGATGATTTCTTTTTCATTTGCATCTTTTCAGGTTTCTTGACGTTGACAGATTGTGGGAGAAAAGTTTCACTTCGGAAATATTTCTATATTTCTATTGTAAGAGCATTATATTTATACAGTTCCTAATTCTATAAAATACTAAAAAAAATATTTTAAATAAAAGATTTGAGTGGAGTTATAAATATTGCACAAAATCCCTATGAATTTAAATTTAATCAATTAATTTTAATTGGCAAAATCCTTCTAAAATTTATTAAATGATTGTGTAAATCTTCTAATGTAGTTTCAAAAATTTGCGAAAAATGCTGTAGAAGATGAATTGTTCACGAATTCATAATTTGGGACACAAAGGGATAATATATTTATAACTTAATTATCAGTTAATAAATTAATTTTAAGGCACTTTTCCGTTACCCGGCCCGGATACGGTTGGTCAATCGCCCAATAGTCATTATCATGGCGGAAAGAGATAGATGGAGATGCAATACGCCCTATAAACGGCTTGCAAGATGATGCGCGTTATCGCTCAAATTTAAGTGCCCTCACTCGGCCCAAACAAAACATGCACAACAGGGACCGAATTCTTCGACACCACCCGTGCATTTTTTCTCTAAATGAAAATGATCTGCTCATTTTTAAGCATTCTAAAGCAGCATTCCATTATATTATGAATTAAAAACTGTATTGCTAAAAGTTTTCTTCTTTTTTTTCGTGAAAGAACGTGCTTGTGTTTGGGCCGACTGTAGCTGATTTTAGGGTTACTTTTTTGGCATCACCCCCAGGCACCTTACTTCATCTCTATTCTTTCTCTTTACTCTATTAGCTTTTATAGTTAAAATTCTGCACACGAGTTGCAATAATAATAGATTTAACAATGCGCCAAAAAAAAAAAAAAAAAAAAAAAAAAAAGAGGCGAACTGGATATGAAACTGCGACAACGAAATATTTTAACACTAAAATGTAGAAAATATAAATAAAAAGTAAAGAGCTGATATATATTTAAAAAAAAAAAAAAACGCTTTAATCAATTAATGGTTTTATAGTAGTTAAATTATGATTATGCGTTGAGGAATCAATTGGGAAAAAAAGGTTTAAATGATATTTAATTTTTTTCTTCTTTGTTGCCATATTTGAAAAAGAAATAGAGCAAAAATTATATATTTTTTAATAATTTCATTAGTTCGTGCTTTCTACCAAGCAGTGAATTTTCCATAATCGAGTTCGGTTCCCAAGCCAAATTAATGTATATTCTATTTAGGGGCTATACATATACAACGCTATCACTTTAGGGGGAAGGTGGATCTGGCACTTGATATCGTAAGATGGGGTGGGTCTTTTGCCTTCGTTATCTTTTTTTATGCAACCAAATTTTATTTTTTATTTTTTTATTTTATTTTATTTTTTTTGTAGCTTTTCCTTTACATCTACATATAAGTATACATATGTTACCTTTTTTTGTTTTTCACAATTTTTTATCTATTTTGATGAAAATGCAAAGTTATCATTAAAACCATTAAATGATTATAAAATCATTTCATTCCAAAATATGGAATATTCCAACTTTCGGCATTCCTATGCATCTGTCGTATGCACATATAATGCGTTGTTAGAAAAACCAGGTTCGAAATGATACTTGCTATGTTTAAAGTCAACTCTGTGAAATCCGCCGATGTATAATCCGCACTACACGTTGGAATATAACAAGGAAAAATGTCATTAACAGTTAAACTCACAAAGCTAAATTTGACATTTTTTTTTCAATAACCAATTTTCCAATGAATAAATATTTAAATATAATTGGATATAAATATTTAAATTTCCTTGAATAATAAAATTTTATCTTGGAGCAAGAATTAATGAGTGTTCATAGACTACAGGAAAAAAAAATATTGACAACTAACCAAAATTGAAACTACCACTGTGTTGCGTCAATGTTTAAAATAATGAATAATCAGTAAAATTTGCATTGTATATAATTTAATTTTTCTTTTATCTTTGTAATTAAATATATTAAATCAATGTTGCATTATGTTTTTCTTTTCCATTGTAATAATAATTTTTGTACAGTTTTTCATAATTTACAGTAGACTATAAAAAAAATCAAATGTAAACAAAGAGATGATCTATAATCTGCTAAAATGTATAATCCACAAAACCCTTGGTCCCTAAGTGTGCGGATTTCACAGAGTTGATTGTACTAGTAACAAGTAATAATAATAATAATAATAATAATAAAAGTCAATTCCTACTTAGGTTATCAAAGAAAAAAATAATATAATCCCTTAAGCTAATATTAGTTTTTGTTGCATTAAAATATCTCAATTTGTTGATTTTCTATATAGTCCAGGCAATAGAGACCGTATAGGGACTCTACATAGCAAAATTAATGGTAGTACTAGAAATCGGCTTTCTAGATGTTTTTTGGGTCGCTGAATCCGAATTTGCAACTTCCCACCAAAATTTCCCCCCGGCAACACCCCCAAATTTTGGTAAAATGCCCCCAAGAAAGGTTTTTATTAAAAAATTCCATTTTTTATTGTTTTAGGGGAAAAGTAGCTAGAAATTCAGAAAGTAGACAAAATTTGCAACAAATTAGATATATGACATTATGACTTAGGATGAAGGGGAAGGGGGATCTGCCTCGGAATATGCGCCGCAGTGTTGCGTGGACTAAGTTGCGCAATTCCACTTAACCACTCACACGTTTACATTAGCCCTCCCATCTTCCATCCGAACTTTCTCTATAAGGTTTACTTTAAGTTTTTTGGGTCGCTGAATCCGAATTTTTAACTTACCCCCAAAAATTTTCCCCCCGAAACACCCCCCCCCCCAAATAGTTGTTTTTAACTTAAATTTCTTATTGTTTTAGGGGAAAAGCATTACAAAATTCAGAAACTAGACAAAATTTGCAACAAATAGGATATATGACATTATGACGTAGGATAAACGGGGAGAGAGGGGGCTGCCTCGCGTGCTTTTCTCAAAAAACAAATTTTTTCAAAAAATCAATTTTTTGGGGGTTGCCGGGTGAAATTTTGGTGGGAAGTTACAAATTCGGATTCAGCGACCCAAAAAATATTTAGAAAGCCAATTTCCATTATTACCATTAATTTTGCCAGATAAAATCCCCTACTGCCTGGACTTCATCATTTAGTGCACGTAGCACCGCAGTGCATGTTCCGAGGCAGCCCTCACCAACCCCGTTCATCCTAATTCATAAGGTCATACATCCTATTTGTTGCAAATTTTGTCTAGTTTCTGAATTTCGTAATGCTTTTCGCCTAAAACAATAAGAGACTTAAGTTAAAAGCAACTATTTGGTGGGGGTTTCGGGGGGGAAATTTTTGAAGGAAAGTTAAAAATTCGGATTCAGCGACCCAAAAATCTTAAAGTAAACCTTATTGAGAAGATTCGGACTGGAGATGGGAGGGTGAATGTAAACGTGTGAGTGGTTAAGTGGAATTGCGCAACTTAGTTTACGCAGCACCGCGCGCATGTTCCGAGGCAGATCCCCCCTTCCCCTTCATCCTAAGTCATAATGTCATATATATAATTTGTTGGAAATTTTGTCTACTTTCTGAATTTCTAGATACTTTTCCCCTAAAACAATAAAAAAAATGGAATTTTTTAATAAAAACCTTTTTTGGGGGGCTTTTTACCAAAATTTGGGGGTGTTGCCGGGGGGAAATTTTGGTGGAAAGTTGCAAATTCGGATTCAGCGACCCAAAAAACATCTAGAAAGCCGATTTCCAGTACTACCATTAATTTTGCTAGGTAAAATTCCCTATTGCCTGGACTAATAAGCAAGTAAACCCTATTGGTTTACAATGGAAGTCTATGGGAATTTGGTGAAATATTGGAGATATTGCCAAGTTGTCACTTTTGGCGACTCATTTTGGTCACCAAATTTGGCGATATATCGCCATGTTGGCGATAAACTTGACGGTATTTGGCGACAGAACAGGGTCCCTCGTTGAACCTATGCCAAATGTGGTGGGTGCTCCGGTTGGGTGATCCTATGGTGGTAACCCCTTATAGGTATAGAGATGCATTAAATGCTGTTTAGTAACCAATGGCCGCCATTTTGTCTCCCATATAAAACTAAAATTAATTAATTTAATTTAATTAATGAATTAATATTTGAAAAACTGTATTAATATCAAGTGTCATCCACTACAAGTTTTAAAAAATGTATTTGAACTTGATTGGATGAATAATAAGTATTTTATTAACGATTGAAAATTTGAACAAGATATATATAGGGAGAGTGTGAACTAATACCAGGGATTGAAAAAAATGGGGAAGATTGTTGTCCAACAGTTTTGTTGATAAGAAGTTCTGCATTTCCTTCTGCAGGAGGCAAGTGCAAGAAGACAATATCATTGTTGAATTATGTAACAAACAGCTATTATTAAATACTTTTAAATGCTAAGTATTTCTTTAAAGTGTTATTTGATATAAAGTTATTTCATAGATAATAGTGTTTTTTTTCTTGACTTTTTCTCTTTATTTAAATCAGTAAAGTATGCGAATAAAAAATATATAACCATATCTGTATATCATTGGAAACATATAAAAAGAAAGAAAAATAGCTGTAAAAATCAAAATAATTTTTAGACACTGATAACAATATCATTAGGGGGGGGGGGGAGGTTCGAGGAATGATAATGTATGATATCGTAAGGAAGGAGGCAGTCCAAAATTATCAAAAAGTTTATAACGTTATATATGTAAAGCTCCTTATGTGTATAATGTATATTGTGTGTAAATTTTTGGGTTAAAACACGAATTGCAATCACCAAATTAGACATGATTTCAAGATAAACACGGAATGCTTATAAAAGTGTTTTTAAACAAAATCTATTTTTACTTTCATACGTATTACAGTCTTTCTGATGATTTTAATGTGAAAAACAAAATTGTGAAATACAAAAATCTTAGTATGCCAATAAATTAATGGACATTTCTAAATCTTTAGATAAAAAAATACTTCAAGAGCTTTTTATATTCTATAGTTAAAATATTTAAAATCCTAGTTTTCCTGCACCCAAAAGTATGAAAACATGGAGGACTGGGAGCAGGATAGCACAATGGTAAACCCACGAGTCAAGCGCTAAAATCGGGTTTTCCGCCAAGATATGACCTGGCAGACCGATTGCGTTTTAATATGCGAATCGAGTTTTGACTAATTATGGAATTTTAGCCGTGAAATCGATGTTGTGATTGTCTGTGGTGCTGCCTCCCGGTCTACTAGCAGCCTTGGCCCGCTATGCTGGTCGGTTTCTTTAAAAGAATCTTGAATCAAACGAAATATATCCAGTAAAGATTAATGTAAAAAAGCTTAGTATCTAATCAAATATCCTTAATTGTTGTCTTATTCGTATAATCTTACGTTATCCAGTTTAAAGTCGATATTGGCGACATAATAGACGAAATAGCTCTAAAATCACTGAAGTAGTACTTGTGTTTAACTATTTTTTCAAAAGGTTTGTTATCTTTAATTTCCCGCTTCTACCAAAAACTGCTGCAGAGATTTGGCGAAATGTCCTAAAATTTTCGACCACCCCTTAGAGGGGGGTGGGGATTTCTAAAATCGCTGAAATATGCGTTTAATTATTTTTTTAAAAGATTTGTTATCCTGAATTTGCCCCTACCCAAAATTGCTGCTGTGAGATATGGCGAAATAACCTAAAAGTACGACCCTATTAAACCCTTTTATGTGTAAATTTCTAAAATAGATGTTTAAGTTTGTTTTAGTAGATTAGTTATCCTGAAATTCTTGCCTCTATTTAAAACTGCTGCTGAGATATGGCGAAATGACCTAAAAGTTTCGAACCTCCCTTTAGTTCTTTTAGAGGGAGGGGGGGGGGGATTTCTAAAATCGCTGAAATATGTGTTTAATTATTTTTTTTAAAGATTTGTTATCCTGAATTTGCCCCTACCTAAAATTGCTGCTATGAGATATGGCGAAATAATTTAAAAGTACGACCCTATTAAACCCTTTTATGTGTAAATTTCTAAAATAGATGTTTAAGTTTGTTTTAGTAGATTAGTTATCCTGAAATTCTTGCCTCTATTTAAAACTGCTGCTGAGATATGGCGAAATGACCTAAAAGTTTCGAACCTCCCTTTAATTCTCTTAGAGGGAGGGGGGGGGGATTTCTAAAATCGCTGAAATAAATGTTTAATTTTTTTAAATAGGTTTGTTATCCTGATTTGCTCACTTCTACCTAAAACGCCTTCTGAGATATGACCAAATGTTCTAAAAATTTCGACCCCCACCCCTTTAAGACTCTTAAGGGGGAATTTTTAAAATTGCTAAAATACGTATTTAATTATATTTTTAGTAGGCTTATTTTCCGAAATTTCATGCTCCTACCTAAAACGGCTGTTGAGATATAGTCAAATGTTCTACATTTTTTTATCCCTCCCTCCCCCCAGCCTTAACCACCTTAAGGAGGAATTTTCAAAAATCGCTGAAATACATGTTTAACTATTTCTTAGTAGATTTATTTTCTGGAATTTCACACTCTTACCTAAAACGGCTGCTGAGATATTGCCCAATGTTCTAAAATTATCGACCCCCACCTCTTTAGCACTCTTAGGGGGGAATTTTAAAAATTGCTGAAATACATATTTAATTATATTTTTAGTAGGCTTATTTTCTGAAATTTCATGCTCCTACCTAAAACGGCTGCTGAGATATAGTCAAATGTTCTAAAATTTTTGACCTCCCCTACCACTCCCTTAACCACTTTAAGGAGAAATTTTCAAAAATCGCTGAAATACATGTTTAACTATTTTTTAGAAGATTCATTTTCTGGAGTTTCATACTCCTACCTAAAACGGCTGTTGAGATATTGTCAAATGTTCTAAAATTTGTGATCCCCCCTTTAACCCTCTTTGGGGGGGGGGGGTTCAAAAATACTTTCTTAGTGCACGCTTATGTCATAAAAATTATTTTCCCCTCAATTTTCATGCTTCTTGGTTCAGTAGTTTGGGCTGTCGTTGATTATGAGTCAATCAGTAAGTACAAACTCTTTTATAATACCGGTATTTTTAAAAAACAAGTATTAATTGTACATATACATACCTCATAGAGCGCTATGCTAATATTCAAAAGTAAATACCGTCAGCAGACGAATTTAAACCTCGAATTCAGGTCGCGTGCATAAGGTCCATTGAGTTATCTGTAAAAGTAGTTTTCGAACATCAAATGTGCCTTAGCGGGGAAACACGCTTTCAGACACGGTTATTTTGCCTTTTCCCCGAAAAGAATCACAACAAACACTTCTGATTTAAAAAATGTTTACGAATGTTTTTGAAGCATGCATTATTTTTCTAAAAGACATTTTTTATTTTAAAATTAATTTAATTTAAATTAAACATCATTAATAATTTAAAACTTTAGATCGTCAAATAATGAGAAAATATTTTAAAAGTGATTTTTCATATAAAAATGTAAAATATTTCACCCAATTCCTTATAATTTGGACAATATATTTTTGAACTAAAATGTGTTATTTTTGTGTTTTTTTATAAGGAGGGACTCCATAAAAATTATAGAGTGTACAAGTACTAGAGAATTAGGTGAAATATTTTACATTTTTATATGAAAATTTATTTTTAACCCATATTGGACCGCTGTCCTATAAATAGGACAGCTAATAAAACATTTTTAAAAATAAAATTGGTAAGGATTTTTTGGATGCATTTTGTTATGACGTCTTTAAAATACATAAAAGTATAACATATAAACAAAAAAAAAAAAAAAAAAAAACAAGTAACCAATTAAAATTTAATTGAAAAAAATCTATTTAAAATTTTATTTAAGAATTGTGATCTTGTAATCTAGAATTTTACCATTATTGTTATCTTTTTATTGGAGATATCATAGAGTAGATTTGTACAACATAAACAGTATTTTTAAAGTAAAATAAAATATTTGCTCATAAAATTAGTTTATGTATGCATTTTATTTACTATGTGTCCTACTAATATGTCCTGTTTATAAGACAACTAGTTACTTCAAAAATTAAAAACTTTTTTTAAAAATTTTGCTAGTATCTACTTAATTACACCATATTAACGATATAATTGAAGTTTTAAAATTTTTCAAAAATATTTAATCGGTGTAGTCCAACATGGGTTAAAAGATATTCTGATAATTTGACGACTTAAAGTTTTAAATTATTAATATTTAATTTAATTTAAATGAATTTTAAAATAAAATATGTCTTTTAGAAAAATAAAGAAGTTTCAAAAGCATCCGTAATCATTTTTTAAATCAAAAGTGTTTATTTTGCTTCTTTTCGGGCAAAAAGCGAAATAACCACGTCTGAAAGCGTGTTTCCCCGCTGATGCCCATTTGATGTTCGGAAACTACTTTTACAGATATCTTAACTGAGGGGATGATTTCGCTGAGTGAAAAAATACTAAAAATAAATAATAAATAAATATGGAATCACTCCAGCTGACTTTCCAAACCCTTTACAGAACATACTATACAATTACATACCATGTGACGCTTACGAATGTTTTTGAAACCTGCTTTATTTTTCCAAAAGACTTTTTTTTATTTTAAAATTAATTTAAATTAAATTAAACATCATTAATAATATAAAACTTTAGATAGTAAAATAATCAGAAAATCTTTTTAAAGTAAATTTTCACATAAAAATGTAAAATATTTCACCAAATTCCTTATCATTTGGACACTCTTTATTTTTGAACAAAAATGTGTTATTCGTGAGTTTTTTTTATAAGGAACGGCTCCATTAAAGATACTAGGGGATCGTACCCGGGCTTCCCGGGTTAAAGAATATAGGTGAAATCATTTTTTTAAATTGAAAATTAATAATTTTTTTATATGCAATAAATTTTTTAGATTGCCTACTTACATTAAAAAGGCATTTTTCATATGGAAAATACGAATTATACAATCAAATAATTTTTTGAAATTTATCAAAAGCGATATTTTCTTATTAGCCGCATGCTAATAGTTATTTGACCAAGATTTTGCTACTTACGGCATCCTTTTATATTCTGATAATTTCAGAGCTTATACATGTCTGGTAAATTTGTGTTTTACTTATATTATTTTATTTATTAATTCATAGGGAATTTTTTTAATGGATATTAGCCGTAAGAAAATGATGAACTCTGTATTTTGTTTTAAGGGCAAACGGATTAATCTTTCGTAATCGAGCTCCGCGCGATATAGATAAATTAAAAAATATTTCATGCTTAAAAATTGTTTTTAAAACCATAGACAATCAGTAAACTGAGATGGACTTTGCAAAGTTATTCCATTAAAAAAAATCCTATTTGGTGATCTAAAAGTTTAAATTGTACGATTATAAATATGTTAGATTTGTGTTTTTTCAATATTATTCTTTTATTTGTTTATAAAAGAAGTATTAATTTCATTAATTTGTCTTTCACAAATACGTTAGATTGGTGGGTTTTTTAATATTATTCTTTTATTTGTTTATAAAGGAAGTATTAATTTCGTTATGCAAAAATAGTCAGAAACAAATGCTGAAAAATGTTTGTTGCTTTATGTGCAAAATGTTTATTATTATTATGTATTGAAACCGGCACGTGATAAGATAAACTTTTAAAAAATCATGCTTAAAAATCATTTTAGAAAATATAATACATCAGTCAATTAAGATAAAGTTTTTAAACAAATTGCATTTAAAAGTAAGTTTTTTCTCTATGCGACGAAAATTGAAAATGTAACGATGGTCAGAAGATTGAAAAATATAATTTATAAAGATACTCTAAATTTTTGTAAAACATTGCGTTTTATCAGTGTGTGATTTCGATTACATTATTTTTAAATGTGAAGCATTTTCACCTGTGAAGAATTTCAAAGCAGCTGGGCTGTGAAAATGACGCACTTCTACAAAACATAATTCAGGTTTAAGAAATAAAATATACGCTTTTTTATAAAATGACGTCATTTGCATCCGCTAAAGCAATCCAATTTTACAATCCAGTTTTAAACTTCGTCTATAGAAAAGTGTGCATATGACGTCATTATCACAGAATAACAGACAATATTCTTGACATAGCCCATATTTTAATTTCAACTTTTTTTTCTTTTTTTGTTTTATGAGAAAATGACAACAAAAAGATACAGTATCTCCTATTTTCGACTATTTTCCGTTTACTTTCAATGACTTTCAATGAAATGAGGTACTTTTGTTGCCACGATAAGAAAAATGATATTAAAAACTACAAAAAAAAAAATTAATATCTCAAAAATAAATTGAGATACAGTTTTCAAACAAATTGCATTTAAAAGAGCATTTTTTTCCTTATACGACGGCGTAAAAATTTAAAATGTGCGATGTTTAAAAGTTTAAAAATTTACAGTAGAGAAAACTGCAAAGCCAAAATTTTATTTCAAATTTCAAAGTGTTGCCATTCGCAAAATGACGTATGCGTTACGCACAGATATGTTTGTCCTTTATAATATAGATAGAGTGTCCAAGTAATAAGGAATTAGATGAAATATTTTACAATTTTACATGAAAATTTATTTTTAAAAGATTGTCTGATAATTTGATGACCTAAAGTTTTAAATTATTAATGATGTTTAATTTAATTTAAATGAATTTTAAAATAAAAAATGTCTTTTAGAAAAATAAAGCATGTTTTAAAAACGTTCGTAAACATTTTAAAAATCAAAAGTGTTTGTTTTGCTTCTTTTCGGGGGAAAAGCAAAATAATCGCGTTTTGAAAACGTGTTTCACCGCTGACTCACGTTTGATGTTCGGAAACTACTTTTACAGATAGTATCTTTAATTGAGGTAATGATTTCGCTGGAAGAGAAAATAATAAAAATAAATAATAAATATATCTGGAGTGACTGCAGTCGACTTTCCAAACACTTTACAGAATATACTATGTGACGTTTTTAGAATGTTTTTGAAACCTGCTTCATTTTTCCAAAAGATATATTTTTATTTTAAAATTAATTTAAATTAAATTAAACATCATTAAAAAATCTAAAACTTTAGATAGTAAAATAATCAGAAAATCTTTTTAAAGTAAATTTTCATATAAAAAATTAAAATATTATTATTTGGACACTCTTTATTTTTGAACAAAAATGTGTTATTTTTGTGTTTTTTTATAAGAAAGACTCCATAACAAATATAGAGTGTCCAAGTACTAAGTAATTAGATGAAATCTTTTACATTTTTATATGAAATTTTATTTGAAAAAGATTTTCTGATAATTTGACGACCTAAAGTGTTAAATTATTAGTGATGTTTAATTTAATTTAAATGAATTTTAAAATAAAATATGACTTTTAGAAAAATAAAGCAGGTTTCAAAAACATCCGTAATCATTTTAAAATCAAAAGTGTTTACTTTGCTTCTTTTCGGGGGAAAATCAACATAACGTTGTCTGAAAGCGTGTTTCCCCGCTGAGGCACATTTGAGGTTCGAAAACTACATTTACAGATATCTTAACTGAGAGGATGATTTCGCTGGGTGAAAAAATACTAAAAATAAAAAATAAAAATAAATAAATCTGGAGTGACTTCAGCTGACTTTCCAAACATTTTACAGCAAATGTTTTTGAAACCTGCTTTATTTTTTCCAAAAGACAGCCTTTTATTTTAAAATTAATTTAAATTAAATTAAACATCATTAGTAATACAAAACTTTAGATAGTAAAATAATTAGAAAATCTATTAAAAGTAAATTTTCATATAAAAAGTAAAAATATTTCACCGAATTCCTTATTATTTGAGCACTCTATAATTTTGAATACAAATGTGCTATTTTTGTGTTTTTTTTTTATAAGGAAGGACTCCATACGCGAAAGATTTTGAAAAATAAAATAAAAATACTGAAGATTTTTCTCATGTGAGTATACATAATTATTAAAAAATAGTGATTTTAGTTGGTGATGCTACGGTTATAGGTTACATACGAGGGCTAAACAAACTGGAACCTCCGTTTAAAGTAGAATCCGGCCCCCCACACACAATCATGTCTGACTGGGATTCACTTCTTGTTCAATAGCTAGATCACCAACCACTATAATAAAAACTGAGCCAGGATTTATTCAGTAAGAAGTAAAGGTTATCATTCTGCCATTATGGCAGGACCAGGTGCAGGTGACGAATTGACTTGCATTTTACATTTATTTCATTAATATATTTAATATTTGAACATTTATTTTGTTTGATATATTTCTGTTTGGGCGCCGATAATTCAGATGACAAATAAATCACAAAATCCAAGTGAGGTGGGAGAGCGATTAGATTAAATAGTTTATTAAATAAAAAGGAAATAGTATATGTAAATTCCGTGCATCATTAGAAGTTAATAATTAATCCTATGGTTCCATAATAGTACATTTCTCTGTATTTAACAGAGCCAAGACAAAAAAAAGTTCTCTGCTTGGTTGCAGAGTCGAGACTTCCATTTATACACTCTGCATTAAACAGACCCACGATTTACAACTTACATCTCTGATTACAGAGTCAGGACTAACCTTTACAAAAATGATACATATTATACAAAATAAACATCAAAATAAAAATTACAATATGCTGGTTATAAATCTTCTTCAATTACTTTAATAATAATATAAAAAACCACATTAAATTAGCTATAAATTATTATAAATCACTATAATATTCATTTAAATGACATCAAGTAATTATAAAACTAATAAATCTATTTAAATGTTACCAAAATAAATATAACTCATAAAGTTATATCAAGAAATCACAAAGTCATTAAATTACTAATAAATCATCATCAAGAATTCAAAATTATTATAAAAGTGAATAAATCTATATTACATGACCTTGGAATCATAATATTACTCATAAATACTGATCAAGAGCCAGGATTATAACAAGTTACATAAACAAATTAGATTTTCTGTCAGAAGAAATCAATCAGTTTTATAATTATGTCTCATAATATAAATGATAAACAGAATTAAATTATAAACAATTACTTTGATTTCTTCTCCAAGGGCATTTTACGCCGAAACAATTTCATTTGTTATTATTTGTTTAATTTTATACTGCTTCATAATAGTTTTTGGCCTCAAAATGTAGTTAAAAGCTTTATTTTAAATTGTGTTCAATGCAAGCATATATCATCATACAGGGGTCGACCGCGTAAGGGATTTTTTCAGGACAAATATCACTATTTGTTTATAGAAAAATAAATCTAGGTTAAACGCGCGAAAATTTCGCGTGATGAGATTTTTCTATAAGAAAATACTGATAACGAAGAATTTTCCGGTCGTGAAATTTCAGGACAAGTACGATCCCTGCATCATACGAAACCTGCCGATTGTATTTTTATTTCAAATTAGGGATGAAGTTTAACCCTTTATGTACTGAATTATGAATTCGTGAAAACTTTATCTTCTAAAGCATTTTTCGTGAATTTTTGAATCTACATTAGCAGATTTAAATGATCATTTAATAAACTTTAAAAGGATTGAAGGATTTAGAAGGATTCATTAAATTTGAATTTATAGGAATTTTGTGCAATATCTATAACACCACTCAAATCTTTTAATTTAAATATTTTTCTGGGTATTTTGGAGAATTAGAAAATGTAAAAATATAATGTTTTTACAATAGAAATATAGAAATATTTCTGAATTGAAAAATACCCCCCCCCCCCCCCCGCCCCCAACGCCAAGAAAACTGAAAAGATGCAAAGGCAAAAGAAATTCTCCTTTTAAAAATATTCTTGTTTTGTGTAGCCAATAATGCTTTTGGAACAAGATAAAATAATGCATCTATAACTCGTTCTAAACTGTATTACAACTAATCGATATATTAAATGAATTTTATAACAAGTTATTTTAATGGCACTTATAAGTACCGTCAATAGATAAAAGGTTAAAAACACCTTTCCGCCCGCTGATGAGTAAAGGCAGAAAATTAACTTGTGGCATTGATATGTTATTTCTACGTTATTATTCAAATATTTTTACATCTATATACACCGGCTCTTAAATTTAATCAATTTCAAAATAATGTATAATTTAAATAAATAAATATAGATAGATAGATAGTTACCCTTATAATACGTACGTTACGTAATTATATAATATAATTATATGTAATATAAGATATAATATATTGCACATGTATAATTATTATATCCAGAGGGATATCCTTATTTTCAACTAGGACCTTTCGTTCATAGTCAAAAACACAATATATGAAATTTGGTTCAATGTTAATTTTATTCTCAATTATTATTAATTTTTATCTGACGACCCTTTGTATTTCTAGTAAATTTGTGAATGACCCCTATTTCGGAGCTAAAATATGCTTCAACTTTAAACAGCAATTACACGGCCAGTTTTAATTGTAGAAGAATAAGACTTTTTTGTTGTATAATAAGATGTTTTTACTAATTACAAATTATAGGGCCGGGGACCGTATAAAAAATTAACCATCGCAATTATTTAAGAAATGTTTTTTATGGATCCAAATTGCTTTTAAAATACTTTCTTTTTTTTTTTTTAATGTCTAATTGGAACTGTATGTCTAATGACTAACGGTTTAGGATTTAGCAACGGGACATCGTCGAGAGTGGGCACCCTGTATATGAAAAGTTGGTTCAATTCTATTCCAAAATTCATACACTTTCCGATGATACAATGGTGAAAATGGTACAAAAATCGCTATCACAGCACCACATTCTGGCGGAATACTCCCAAATTCAACTGGGATGGGCTGGCCATAGAGGTCTGCACGGGCCGGAATTTCCAGGCCCGGGCCCGGCCCGGCCCGAAGGAAAGTCATTTTGGCCCGGCCCGGTGTAAAAATTGAAAGTTCGGCCCGAGCCCGGCCCGGCCCTTTACATTTTTACCGTTCTCGGCCCGGCCCGTACAAAAATCAGTGAAAACAGGCCCGGCCCGACTAAATTTCTACAAAAAATTCCGTTTTTTCTCGACATACAATTAAGATTCTTTTAATGAATATTACATGCATATTTATGGGAACATTTTACAGTATATTTTAAATTACTATGTGTTCGCAAAACAGAAAACACACAATAGTAAACGTTAACGATTACTTACAGTGTTTTAGTCAACGTCTCTACAGACGTTTCAAAATTTAAATAAGGGTTCATTAAAAGATTATTGTAGTTTAGAATAAAGGGTTAAAAAACATGATAACTTTTGAAGCTTATAATAAAAGGTAGATTTGTGAAAATATTTCTGTCATTTTTAAGGCTTTTCTCAAATCAAAAGGAGCTACATTTTGATACATTTATGAATTCATTTCTTTTCGGAAACGCATGAGATTGGCAGGTATTCTTATTCAGAAACCATGTAAATGCCGTTTTTTTCTTAGATAAAAGTAATATATCTTTCAGAAAATACTGCCAAAGTTAGTGTTTTGAATCGAATTTCCGGAAGCGATAGCACAGGAAAGGAGAAAACGTACAGTCACGTGACAAGAGTCTCTGTTATCTCTGTACGTAATTTATGAAAAATGGAAACGCTATTCGATCCCAAATGCCTTCAATACTCAGGCCTGTCAATTTTATGCCTTTATAGTTAAAAATGAGTCAGAAAATGTGTCTGAGAGTTTCGTATTGTTGAGCAGTAAATATGAGAACCACCTTAAGGTACATTTCCAAAGATACTGTTAACAGAAGTTCATTATCGCTATTAATACTTTTACAAAACATAATGCCTGTCCTACACATCTTGAGAACGATTAAGACCAGTTCCGTCCCGGCACAAGTCTGCCGAAAAAATTAAACCCGGGATCAGGCATCATGTAACTGTACGATGCCGATCTCTACGATGGACATGTTACATTTCTGTATTGATGTTGTTAAACTCGCATCGGCTCGTAACGCACATTTATACTTCTCGAAAAAGTAATATCCATTGGAAATGACCTCGTATTTTATCTGCTCCTCTCAAATTCTTATATCGGGCCGGTAGGCCCGATTAATTTTTTTTATCGGCAAGGCCTGGCCCTGCAGGCCCGTTCAATTTTTTGCCGGCCCGGCCCGTTGAAAAAATTGTCCTAATTCTGCCGGCCCGGCCCGTTTGAAAATTCTCCTCCATTCCGTCGGGCCGGGTACGGGCCTCGGGCCAAGCCCGGGCCCGTGCAGACCTCTAGCTGGCCATACCAAAAAAAATTTGCTTCAATTCTATGCATAACTTCATACTTACATGTTTTTCGGGAACTCTGACTCCTAAAACGTTTAAATCCGTCGAAAAAAACCTCTATTACAACTCTTTCTTCTGTTATAGATAGAAAAAAGTAAAACAAGTCGAAAATTGTACTTCAAACGTGGAAAATGAGGTGCGCTCCTACTATAACTTAGTTTTATAGATATTCAGATCTTGGTACAATAGCTGTTGCACTCTTGTGAAAAAATGCACGAATACAAAATTTATAACGATTCTATATATTAAATTCAGCAATATGGAAACAATAGGACTCCATCTTAAACAGAATGTCGTCACCATGGCAACCTACAATCATTACCTATCATGGGATAGCATTGAATTTATTAAGTATCATAGGATTTAATAATATAATCACCATGGCAACCTAGAATCATTAGCCATCATGGGATCATTGAATGAATTATGTAATATAGGATTTAATAGAATGAAAATATTTTATTAATATCTTTTTAAGTTTTGATTCGATTTTCATAAAATATGAAATGACTCGTCAAAATTTTTCAACGATTATATACATTAAATTTCAAACCATTCTGTTGGGTAGTTTTTGTGCTGTTGCTATGCGGACAGACTACGACTATAGGTGCTATGTATGTATATAATTACGAACGCACTTAAAAAGGAAAAGAGGAAGAAGAGAAAAGTTACTCTGCAGGTGACCTTATTTATCAATCTCTTTTGTGCGAAACTTTTTTTTTCTGAAAAGTTTCTCCAAAAATAGGAGTCTGTGAAAAAAATGGGCGAAAATTAGGGTAGCAACATACGGTAAAAAGTAACACTTGCGAAATTTTATGGAGAAGGAGAAATTATTTCCTGATAATTTTATTCAATGTCAGATTTCTTTTGACATTTTCAATTATTCATTAAAACAGGTGGCAAAAATCCGGGCTACATTGTCACACCTGTCAATCTCTTTTTTAATTCTACTATAAAATAATAGTGTTGATATGAACAGGAGTGAAACAATGGGGTTTGGCGCAAGCGTTAAGATCTTCGATTGCTGTTCTTCTTTCCTATATTTTTCTTTGGGATGAAAAGTGAAAACTATCAGAGTTCAAGATCTCACGATATTCCTATTTATTCAACTGTGTCAATGCCGACGATTAGGATTTCACAGAAGTTCTGGAATAAAATTCAATGCCACTTTTTTTTTTTTTTTTAATGATTGGTTCTTATTTGGACAACGACTGTTCGATCATATATTCCGTATTGCAAAATATTTTTTTTCTGCCTTTTTTAAGCATTTTTCACAGTTATAATTCAAATGAAACCTCTGTAAATAATCAGATCTTTAAATTTTAAGAAATATATTTTAATATTTTATTTATTTGTTTATTTATTCATTTGTACATTTCATATTCGTAAGAGACGGGCATGTTTTAGCATATCTTTATAAAAGAAAATGAAGATATCTTTAGTTCACAGATTATCATTAGTTCTATTCAGGAGTTTTTCTATGCTAACGCAAGCGACGGTCCCCGATGACATTAACTAAACAACAACTAAATTGCAACAAAACTACGCTTTAAATTTCCAGTCAGCATCGAAAAGGATATATATATGTATATATATATATATATATATATATATATATATATATTAATTATTTATTTAATTTCGATTTATGTTTTATTTATTTATTTTATTTATTTATAATTTATTTTGTTTTGTTTTGTTTTATTTTTGCGCTTACTTGAGAAGAATTTTGTTTAAATATTCGAAATAAACTTACACCATAAAAACCGGAAAAGGACAAACAAGTTAGAAATTACACCAGATTAATTTTAACACAATTATTCTAATTGGTAAACAAATCATATTAGATGTAAAGGTTCATCATCAAGATTAGCTGGGTGAAAAAGTTCGACCAGAGTCGTCCGGGATAGCTCAGATGGCAGAGCACTGGCAGCTTCAGCCAGGAGGTCCCGGGTTCGAATCCTGGTCCGGACATTTTTCACCCAGTTGGAATTTTACATCTAATAAGTTAGAAATTGCACGTCAAATGTGGCAAATGAAGTGCGCTTGTACTATAGCTAGTTTTATAAATATTTTTTGCGCCGCATATTGTACTGAATGTATATTTTAGTGCACTTCAATAAGTGTATATCAATTTCATTTGTTCGAACAACTGTAACATCATTAAAATGCATTTGAAATAATTTTCCCCCATTGGCCATAATGTAACGGAAAACTTTTGACTGTCCCTGTCATTAAACTATACATCCGATTTTCATAAAATTTGAAATGGCTCGACAAAATATTGCAACAATTACATATTTAAAATTTCAGACCATTCGGTTGGGTAGTTTTTGCTCTGTTATATGCGGACGGACAGACGGACGGACAGACAGACGGACTGAACGACGACTATAAGTGTTACGTATTTATGTAATTACGAACGCACCTAAAAATGAATCTAAAGGCAACATAAAAGAACAAAAATGAAAGTGAGTGTAAAGACCATCGGATACTCAGAAGAAAATGAAATCTACTGCCGAATTCCTCTGTAGATTAGGGGTCGCAGCAATTTGTCGAGAGAATAGACCCTCGTAGTTCGATTTCAAGTTGCGGGTAAAAACGCTACATAACACTAAGCACTGAATCAGATGAAAACAAAAAAGAAAACCACCCTTTTTTAACACTTTCCTACAAAGTTGAAAAGTGTTTATGCATTCAGTTTGTCTGCCCGTCTGTCCACGCTCTAACTCCCGTAAATATAGTCGGATTTTCATGCAATTGATAAAAGTTATTTAGGGTCACCAAAACATGTTTGGTATTGTATATGAAGTACCTAGGGTTAATAGTTTATTTACTGAGGCACTCAAAAGTGTTCCATTACATTATGGTATATGGGGAAAAATCGCTTGCAGAGTATTTTAATGACAATACGCTATTTCAAATGTGAAACTGATATAAATAACTGAATTTCAATTACGTCAGAACAGGGTACTGATAGCATGTTTTATTCATTTACAGGGACACACAAAAGAAAGCGGTTACAGTACTGCCTTTAAGTAATAATTGCTGGAGTGTACGGTTTAAAACTCGGTATGCGCTTTTAAATTTATTAAATTTTTTGCATGTTACTCGCTATATATAAATTCTATATCTCATATACAGGGCTGCACAAAAGTATTCATGTACCAGGACGTCCTTATTAGAGGAAATTGCTGAAGGTAAATTTTCAACTGAAGTACATGTATTTCTTAAGTGAACTAATTTTTGGCCGGCATGCAGTTACTACATACAAATCTATGTATCCTATACAGGACTGCTGAAAAACATTTCGGATAATTTTCCGATTGTAGATGTCAACAGCTCACATTGGGTTTTGAAATGTGTTATGTGTTTCCATAGGGTTGAATTAGACGTAACATTTTAATTTTTAAACGGTGTAGTTTTGTTACATTATTCTGATCGTGTTGGAAAGTGTTTTATAATCTACGCTTGACGCATGATTTTTTCTTTCTTGTTTTTTTATCGAATGTGATAGTATCAATTGGAATAAGCTTAGCCAAGAAATTAAGAATCTAGACACAGAAAATCCGCCCCCCCCCCCCTCTTTAATCCGCCTCAATAGAGATCTTCTCAAAGTTCAGCCCAAAAAGTAAAATCAATTTAGAAATATCCAACGACACCTCACTAGGAAAAATCTTAAGTTTACTACCCTTAAACCAAAAGACCAACGCCCCCCCAAAAATAAGGTCGGAACTGGGTTTACTTCGTTTTCTGCATACTCGGGGCGGGTCTGTGCTTCATTCTTTCCGAGTCGTGTCAAGCAAACGTTTTTTTTGTTTTTTTGTTTTTTTTTTGTTTTTTTTTAATAATAACAGAAATTGCATATTTGTTTAGCAGAATATTTAGAAAATTATTTTTATTTAATAAATTACAGATACACACATATATATATACATCTATATTTAAATTTATAACTTCCTTTTTTATTGAGTTTCAAAATTGTGATTTTTTTTAAAGTATTTTGTTTCTGTCATCTTAAATTACATTATTATAATTTTTTTAAACGAATCTTCATCTGAATGCAATTTTCTACGTAATCATTGAATGTTGTTATTCCGTAATTAAAGAGTTTTAATTGTATAGAATGGCATTGGGTTAAGAAATACCGAAATGTTTAGTAAAATATGGGTTGCTCCTGACCAGATTGGGCCTGATTTCATTGACTTTCGCCCGGGCAGGGCCATAAACTGAAAACAAAGAAAGAAAAGGATCAGGTCAAACTTATAACTCTTATACACCGGGCCGGGCCAAGCCAAAATATCTGTTTTTCGTACAAGGCCGGACCCAAACAAGAAATTATCTCCTCGTGCAAATCTCTAATTGCACACACTAATATTTTGCTGAAGATAATATACTGGGTGCATTAATTATATCATTAAAAGTCTATTTTGTGTAGTAATGTGTTCTTCTAAAGAACCACAGAGGGTAAAACTGAAGAAAAATCATACTCATTTTCCCTATCTGTGCCAATCAAGCAATTATCTTCATTACTTACATTACAGTAATTATTTTTTCAGTTTTCACTGTTTAAATGGAAAGGAAGAAACCTTAGATGAGAAAAAGAATGACGCAGATATGTAACAACGGAAACGTCATCGTTCTATAATTATAACTGCGTTCCATAAAGTTTTCCAATGCATAATTGATACCTTGAAATTAGTTTGATTTCTTTCCCTACCTTCGTTTGACGTAATACAATGAGTTAAAACGCCAAGAGAGGATAGTAATTTTTTTCAAATAAAATCTATCCTCACACCCATTAAAAAAAAAAAATACAGTTTGGACGCCAGTTAAAATAAGTTTATTTTACGAGGAAAGTCTGTTTTTAACTTTCAACTAGTATTTGAATGTTAAAAAAAAATGAAAAAAATTGTAAAGAAACTTTTTTTATGTAAAAGAAGCATTTTTTCCGGCATCTTAATTGACAATTTTTTCCCATGGTAAAATCAAAATATTTCTCTTACTTCTAATATAAAACACATTGAACTACTTTCTCTCTTTAAAAGTGCAATAAAACCTTCCTAAAGCGATCACGTTTCGTTCCAATAAAAATTGGTCGCTCCGAAAGGTAGTCTCTTAATGGAGGTCATATTTAAATCTAGATTTTATTTGTCGAAAAAAAGGTAACAATCAGTATTACTATAATTTATTTTTCACATTATGAAAAAATATAAAATTTAAGTATCAAAACAAAAGGTAATTACATAAGTTAATTTCTGCAGAATTTGAAAAATTAATACAATACATTGATGTTTGCTTTGATTTTACGGTTTTATCTTTTATAACTTTTATTTCCAAGTCCTTTCTAAATTCAGTAAATAAATGCAGTTTTTATTTATTTATTTATTTATTTATTTTTTTTTTTTTTTTGACGTGTACAAATAATGACATTATTTCATTAATTTATCTATTTCTTTGAGAGTTCCCTGACAGAATAAGGTAGGGAAATTTATTGACATAATTCTCAATTTGTCATCAGAGTTAAATTCATTGCCTGAAAAGGCACAAAGGGGTTTACACACTTAAAAGTTACCGGAATAAAAAAAAAAATCTAAACTTAGTTTAGCTCTCTAGAATTATTTTTCTAATAAAACCTTCTTCAAGCGACCAGGAAAAAACGGAATTTGTTTCATTTTCTTCAAAGAAATGGGTCGCTTATGGGGGGAGTTCAACTGGGATGGTCTCTGAATGGAGGTAAAATTAATATTAAGCTTATGGGAATAAATTTCTTTCCATGAAAAAATGGTCGTTCAGGGAGGTGGTCGCACAGGGAGGTTTCACTGTACTTTATCTCTTTTTTCCATTAAAAACGAAGAAAAGAGGAAAACTATTAATTAAACTTTAATTAGCTTTTTATTATAAAAAGGGAAATTCCCGTTTTATAATAAAAAGCTAATTTGATTTTCATTTGACATCAATTGAATTTGATTGCATTTAACTTCAAACTGTTTCACATTGTGTAAGCACACACGCTTTAAAGTGATTTGTATTATGAAGCTTTAAAATAGTCGTCAAAACAAATATTGCCCAGAATTTTTGCATTGTTTTAGTGATTGACAGTGGCATAGCAAATCGAAATGTATGGGGGTTGCTCAAGTAGCTATTTGTTTTTCAAAGTGTACAATTAGGGTTGTTAGTAATTAATAAAATAATTAATCATTTAAACAATGTATGAATGAAATATTATGTACAGTAAAACCTCGATTATCCGAAGGCATTGGGACCGACCCTCTTTCGGAGAATCGAAACTTTCGGATAATCGAGAATGCTTCCATTTTAAAATTAAGGAGAAGTATGTGCGCTATTTCTTATTAACAAGCGATTAATAAAAAAAAAGCAATGGCAAAATAGAAACAAAAATAAATTACCAGAAATTTTATTTTGAAATTAAGTACCTTTTACATATTTCACATGGGTTTGAAACAATGTTTTATTTGTCATAGTTTCGATTGTCTTGGCTTTGAAACTCTATCACGAAGTTTTTAAATACTATTAGTTCACCGGTATCACAGTCTTTCTGCTGCTCCAGCCATGCTAAAACTTTTACAAAACATTCAAAAGCTTCAGAATTGCTAATTTGTTCGCTTTCTTCGTTCCACTTCGCAGCTTACGGGAGCTCGAGTTAAATTCAAAGGAATTCTAAGAAAGGGGATTGGAAATATATATATGTAGTCGCGGTTCGGAAAGGCCCGCTTACACTAAAGGAATGTGATAGTTTAAAAAAAAAGCTTTCAAAATGGATTTTGCGCACAAGGAATATAATAGTTAAAAAAAAAAAAATCTTTAGAATGGATATAGGTTAATCGAGAGTTTCAGTTAAAAGAGTTTCGGATAAGAGAGGTTCTACTGTATATATATATATATATATATATATATACAAAATGTCTGTGTGTGACACAAATTTTGTGGGCGCTCTATCTCCAGAACTAATGAACGGAATTTAATAAAACTTTAGATTCAGTTAATCCCTGATATAAATTGGTGCTGATTACTTTTTGGTGTAAATCGCCTAGTAGGTGGCGCTGCTATGCTGCATTATTCATGATTTCCACATTAGCTATATCTCAAGGACTAAAGCACAGATTTTCAGAAAACTTCAGATTCAGTTAGTCCTTGATATAATTCGGTGCTGATAACTTTTTGGTGTAAATAGCTCAATTGGTGGCGTTGCTATATGCTGCATTATTCATGATTATCTAAATAGCCCTATCTCAAGAACTAATAGTCGAATTTACATCAAACTTCAGATTCAGTTAGTCCCTGATATAAGTTAGTGTTTTTAGTTTTTGGTGTAAATTGCCCAACAGGTGGCGCTACTATGCTACATTTTTCACGATTTCCGCAATAGCTGTATCTCAAGAACTAATGCATGAATTTTCACCAAGCTTCAGTTTCAGTTACTTCCTGGTATAAATTGGTCCTAATTAGTTTTTGGTATAAATTGCCCAACAGGTGCCACTGCTATGTAGAACTTTTCCCGATTTCCGCAATAGCTCTATCTCAAAAACTAATGCACGGATTTTCATCAAACTTCAAATTCAATTAGAAGTTGACATAAGTTGTTGCTGATTAGATTTTGGTTTAAGTCACCTAACCGGTGACGCTGCTATAATGCATTTTTCAGGAAGTATTAACAGGTATGAGATAGAAGAAAGTTTTGGGATTGTCACGTCCGACTAGTTTTAATACGTACTACTTTTGTATGACAAAATCAAAATAAGAAATATTGTTCTCCTCATATTCCCCACTATCATGATTGCTTAGCTTATACATGTTTTTTAGCCCCCGGTATGCTATTTCTTTCTCCCAGCTAATAAAATGTCGTCTCCAAAAAAATAACGTTCCGTTGTATAAGCCAGCCGTAAAACAAAGCAGATGTATCATTGCACGAAATAATCTTTACTGCAATTTTTTTAACTTCTAAGCATCGCACATTTTCAGTTTTATACCGTCGTATTGGGGGAAAAAAAGTACTTTTAAATGCAATTTGTTTGAAAATTGCATCTCCATTTATTTTTGAGATATTAATTTTTTTTGTAGTTTTTAGCGTCATTTGTTTAATTTTGGCAACTCAAGTACTCCATTTCTGTAGAAAAAAAAATAAAGGAAAATCAGTTGGAATAGCAATTATATCTTTTTGTTGCCATTTTCTCATAAAAACTGAAAAAAAAATGTAATTATAATACGTGTTATTTTGAAAAATATATAAATGAAAGATTTTTCATAAAACATGGAGCTTTTATAAACTAAATTTTATTTTAAGTATCTATATTAATATTACAAGCAAATGAAGGCATATGAATCATGAGATAGCCGATTTTTTTTATCGAGTTTTTTAAGTGACGAAAGGAATTCTTCAGCGGATGCGGATGACGTCATTTTATATAAAAGGAAAGCATGTGTTTTAAGTCTTAAAACTGAACTACCTATATTTATATACATATATTTTTTTTCATCGGGGGGGGGGGGGGGGGACGACGACACTAAAGAAGCAGAATTACTGTTTTCTAGTATTGTGTTTTATGTGTGACAAAATATTTTTCTGGTATAGGAAAATTTATTTTATAACTGTATCTTGCCCAACTTCATCTTCTAACTGTGCATAGTTTAAGATTTATATTATTCTATGTTAATATTCAAATTTCAAGTATTTCATGATTAAATTAAATATACATACATTTGAAGTAATTAGCTTGTGTTATATTGTTCATGTGTATATATTAAATAAATTATTTTTCGCTTTGAAATTTTCCCCCATATAAACGCTATTGTTTTTATGCGTTTGTTTCACAATGTGACCACTGGATTTTTAGGTTTGGGAGCCAGTGGCTCCTTCCTGATTTTGGGAAACTGCACCTATATCTTAAACGCATCTAATTGGCAGGTTCTCTTATTCAAAAACTATATAATGTGCCGTGTTGGTACGAGGGTGAGTCGGAAAATAAGTTTCCCCTGGCGACTGTGGACAGAGATGTGTATGAAAGACAAAAAATGTAATGAGACATTAAAGATAAAACATAACTTTATCTTTCCACATAAGTACCAAGTACATTGAGACATTTGTCATACCGCTTTATAAGCGTCAAAAAACCCTCCAGGAAAAAATCAGGGCTTCGCATACGAAAGAAGTGTTGATTGAACGGCGTGTGTGACTTCTTCAGTGCTTCCAAAGTAATAGTCAAGTATTGCTCTCGTCTGTAGTGACCGTGTACGTCTATCCAGGTCTCGGTTTGTCTATCACTTGCTGACACCCCTCACTGAATTGGCTGCACCATCTCCGCACCGTTTGTTTCGACATCACATCTGGCCCACAGACCCCCACGTGGCGGTTATGGATTTCTGCTCCCGATACTCCACGTGCCCATTCATAGCAGACAATCGCTCTCACTTCCTCCTTTGACCACGAATTCAAAACGCACTTTCTCTCCATATCTAACTGGGAGCAGAATGATGCAGAGCCCTGAATTTTTTAAAGAGGGCTTCTTAAAGCTTATAAAGGGGTATGACAAATGTCTCAACTTATTTGGCACTTATGTAGAAAATTAAAGTTGTGTCATATCTTTAATGTTTCATTATATTTTTTGTCTTTCATACACACCTCTGTCCACAGTCGCCAGGGGAAACTTATTTTCCGACTCACCCTCGTAGTTTTTTTTTTTTTTTTGATAAAGGCAGAATATATTTTTAAAAATGCTGTCAAATTGGGCATTTTGAAGCGATAGCGCTAGAAACGAAAAAAAAAATGGTCGTACTGAGAAAATAATTGTTTATAAACCAAGTTCTAATTAATTGGACGAAAAATAAAAACACAGGTTGCTTATAAATCTCTTCAAAAATCACGTCAGCAAGTTTCATATTTTTACTTTTTAAAACAAGTTGGAAATTGCACGACAAACGGGGCAAATGAGGAGCGTTCGTACTATAGTTAGTTTTATAAATATTTTTTGCACTGCATATTGTACTGAATGTAATATTTTAGTGCCCTTCAATAAGTGCATATCAATTTCATTCTGTTCGAAAGGCTGTAACATCATTAAAATGCACTTCAAATAATTTTTTCCCATTGACCGTAATGTAACGGAAAACTTTTGACTGCCCTGTAATTAAATTATACATGCGATTTTCATAAAATTTGAAATGAGTCGACAAAATATTGCAAAAATTATTTATATAAAATTTCACCATTCGGTTGTTGCTTTGTTATATGCGGACGGATGGACTGAACGACGACTATAGGTGCTACGTATTTATATTATTACGAATGCACCTAATGAGACTGTAAATGTGTCAGAAAATTTCGAATTGTTGAGCGTGGAAAAATATTTTTTATGAATACAGCCTTAAAATTAACTTGGATTGTACAAGGATTTGAAAAAAAAAAAACGACAGCTTTAATAGAAAGTTGATAAACAAATCAACGCGTCAATCAATTCGTCTGGATTAATAAAACTCATTGATTGCAGACTGTGACGTAGAAACTGAACTTTCATCAATTTGTTTTGAAGAGACGCAGACCTATTGTATACTTCGGTCAAGACCAACTCTTTCAAGGTTGCCTTCGTTATTAATATTGCTCTTCTTTGAATTTCATCGGAATATGAATGCGACATAGAATCCGTAATTAGAGTGTTTTATTTATGGAGATTTCCTGATTCTATAAATAAGAAATGTATTTTTACATAGTCTTTTCAATGTAATAAATATAATTAAATTTTAAAAAATAACCTTGTTTTCCTCGCTGTTGTTTTTTGTAGGACGGCTTTTCAAACCAATGAAACTAAAGATAGAATGTTTAAGAATTAATGGTAATTTAGTTATTCTGCTGTATGTTGAATTTGGAGTTGAAAATTAAAAACAGACATAATACTAATACAATATAACTTCGAAAATCCGGCATCATCGGGGCCGAGGCTATGCCGGATTTTTGAAAGAATGTCAAAAGTAGTAACTAGGAATATCAAAAGTAGTACTATATTCATAATGGTACCTTTAAACGATAATTTATTTCATTATTAAATGATAATTATGTAAGAAAAAAAGAAAATTAAATAAATAAATAAATAAAAAACTTACATTAATTGATATTTTCTATGTTACTGAAAAAAAAAAAAATCTAATAAAGAGTGAAATTATTTCTTCTCGTGTAATTTCAGACACATCGATGTCAATTTTGTTTGCTTCAATTTTTTTTTTTTTTTTTTTTTTTTGCCGTTTTTTAACAAGTTTTTCTTGTATTTTATACAAATGAAGAATTTTTATTACGGATCTATTTCGGGAATACAGTCTTGCTCTCTAAAGCAGGTATTAATTCTCAAGTTAAATTTATGCATTTTTCTAGTGACACCTTTTCTTCTGCCTGTTGTTCATCCTCATCTCCGGAGCTGTTACTAACGTTATCGACAGTTCTATTTAGCACAGCGTCCGAAGAGAGACTTCAAAAAACTTGTGTACTAGTCTCCACGCCGTTGCTGAGCAACAGTGCAGCTCCCAGAAAATTTTTTCAGAAAATAATCGCCTCTAACAAATGAAAAAAATGTGAAATATTATTATTTTGTTTCATTTTACTTTCGATTTTGAAGTTTTCAATCTATAAACAATTGCTATTTTTTTCAAACGTAACTTGAAAGTGTAAAAGAAAAATGAAGGGAAAAAGATGGTTTTGATGCCGGATTTGAAGTTACCGAATTTCCGAATGCCGGATTTTTGAAGTTGTACTGTAGTTTAAGTCAAGTTTTGTTTCCAAATCTATACACTATGAAAAAAAAAAAAAAAAAAAAAAAAAAGGAAAAACAAATCAGCTGGTTTTACAGATTTTTTTTTTTTTTTTTTTTAGTATGGATACAGTACTTAAAATCTATTTGGATCTTAACCAGTTTGAAATATACTTCGATGGATTCTTTTTCATCATATTACGAAAGCTAGATTTATTTTTATCTGCCAATTTTATCTAATTGAATCGTACACGTTTTAAAATGTCTTTATGTGGAATCTTTCCTGATATTCCAACTGCTAGATTTATTTTTTAAAACGCTACCTACAAATTTTTCCACGGTATAAACAAAAGTGAATAAAAATGACATGTTTCTCAGTTTCCCACAACAAGGGTCCGAAGTGATCCGTTTTTTGAATACCAGTTCTTACACGGGTGAGCCTTGCACGGGTCAAGGCCGAAACTAGCCTTTTTTGCACCCGGGGCAAACATGGATTTTGGCGCCCCCCCCCCCTCCTCCCAAAAGTATATTTACAAAGATAATTTTATTAATTATCTAATACCCGACTTATTTTAAAATTTAAAATATGTAATACTGAACTATGTAATCTGCTTTATCAAATATTGAATCTTGAAAACGGGATCGAAAAGAATCGAAAAAAAAATTCCGCTTTATACAGGATCCTTATGCCATATCATCATTAGATTCTTCTATGCTTTGGCATACCCCAGACAGGATGATTTTAACAATACCGTGCTAAGCATAGATCTGAGAAAAACCGACAAACAAAATCTTCATTTGGTGCCCCTTCGTTCTAGCGCCCGGGGCACATACCTCCTCAGCCCCCACTTAGTTTCGGCCCTGCCACTGGTCGGGTTTTCCGACCGAAATTTCTGCTTAAAATCAACTCGAACCCGAAACAAATTCGCCAACCAGACACCCGACCCGAACCTGAACCCGACGTGAAAGAAAATTAAATCCTATTTAACCACAATTATGGTAAAAATAGACAACAATTATGTACCTAATATCAATTTTATCTCTTTTGAATTAAAATAAACATATATGAACTCCTTAATATTCAAATCTATATTTTCTTTCATTTGAAAAACATTTGGTACCTTCTTTTAAAAAATCATGTCAGCTCGAACCCAAAACATTTAAAGACAGCAAGACCTGAACCCGAACTTCAAAGATAAAAATTAGCGTCAACTTGTCTCAACCCGAATCGCGGGTCAGGTCGGGTTCAGGTAAAATCGGGTTATTCGACTAGATCCAGGTCTCTAATAGCAGTATTTTCTAAAAGAAATTTTCGTTGTAGGTTTCTACAACATTTGCAAGAAAAATTTAAAAGGAAGATTTTTATTTGGAAAAAACATGATTCAAAGAAACGGGCCATTTGGAAGCCCTGTATCACTTTAAAGAAAAAAAAATTGTGATATAAATATGACGTCGAATAGAAAACGTGATTAAGGCACGCGTCCAAAGTAATATTTTCCAAAAAACCTAATAAGACACACTACAGAAATCGACTTTGCATAACTCGTTTTTTTTTCCAGAATTTTAGTGAATCGCCGATGCTGCCACTTATCTTGGCAGATCATCCAGGGAAGTATATTTCCTGTTTTTAGGTACAGGATATCTTTTTTTCTACTTTGAAACTTCTGAAGAAGCCTTGAGGAGATGCTATTCACCCATCTCTGTCACCCTTCCCTGTTTGATGGGATTAACCTATCTCCGTCTATCTCCAAAAAGATAATAGACTGATAGGCCCTTCAGCTCCACAGGTCTCCCGTCTCCAGTGAAAAAATGCATCTAAAGTCTCTGGATTCTTCCAGAAACAACCTTATAGAAAAGTTTTCATGGAACTTTTACGCAATTTGTTCCATAGGTCAACACTAGAATTTTTCTTCACATTTAGTAAGTAGTATATCTGTCATTGTTATTATTAAACCATCAAATGCCGTGTGTTGCCTTTCGGCAACATACCCAATTTAGTCTTCTAAAATACTATTAGAATAATAATGAAGCTCTAATGCCGAATGTTGCCAATAAAATACGTACTGAAAATATTATTAAATCATTATCAACATGCATATGGCAGCAATAGTGCTGTTTAAGAATAAAGATAGATTTATTTTTTCAATTGTTCTACATGTGCTTTTTGTTTTGTTTGAAAGCTTGCAAAATACCCTATTTTGTTCTGCAGTGAGCAAGTAAAATTTATTCCTTATCATAGGTCTTAAAATTCCTGTGTGTTTAATATTATAGAATTTTATCAAGGAAAATTATTTTTTCAACTAACCCTTTATGTACTGAATTATGAATTCATGAAAATTTTATCTTCTAAAGTATTTTTCGTGAATTGGTCAAACTACATTAGAAGATTTACATAATCATCTAATAAATTTTAGAAGGATTGTAGGATTTAGAAGGATTCATTAAATTTGAATTTATAGGGATTTTGCGCAATATTTATAACCCCGCTCAAATCTTTTATTTTAAATATTTTTCTTAGTATTTTGTAGAATTAGGAAATGTACAAATATAATGTTCTTACAATAGAAATATAGAAATATTTTCGAATTGAAAAAATCCCCCCCCCCCTTCCCCAACGCCAAAAAAGTTGAAAAGATACAAAGGCAAAAGAAATCATCCTTTTAAAAATATTTTTGTTTTGTGTAACCCATAATGCTTTTGGAACAAGATAAAGTAATCATAACTTATTCTCTACTGTATTACAGCTAATCGATGTATTAAATGAATTTTATAATAAGTTATTTTAATGGTAATAAGTACCGTCAGTAGATAAAGGGTTAAAGTCCAGTGTTGCTGATTCGCAACAACCTGTTTTTTAGCCGTAAACCATACTTGAAATAAAATATGATTTTTAAAATTATTTTCCTCATGATTTATTTAAGAAATGAAAGCCAAAAAAACATTTTTAAATTAATTTTTTTTTTTTTTTTTTTTAATCAGGTAGTTAAAGGTTAAATGATTAATTTACTTTTTAGCTGAGTATTTAGTCTGCCTTCTAGATTATTTAAATAGGCGTATAAAACAAATGTGATTTTAAGTATTTTTATAGCTTCTATGCAATTATATCTGATTTTAGAAAATAAATGAAATAGTACAAATAGTTCTGTATTTTCATATTTTGGGAGCAATTTAGATACTTTAAAATTATAATTGCCTTTCTTTTTAATTTGTTAAACTAAACTTATATTAAGGGTGTTCTCAAATCGAAAAGGGCAAGTTTCTGACATAAGTTTTAATTTATTTTTGTTCGAAAATGCATGAAACTAGCTGGTGTTGTTGTTCAAAAACTATGTAATCGAGCTCTTTTTTCCATTTTTTTGCAAACGCAATAGATCTTTCGGAAATTAATGTGAAAGTGGGTGTTTTGAACCGAATTTCCGCGCGAAGGGAGAAAAAGCACTCAAGAGCGGGCGAAAAACGAGGTTTGTCACGTGATCGAATTTGCTTATAACTCGATAGATAATGGATTGATCAAAAAATGGAAAAAATAGTTCAATTCCAAATCGTTTCCATGGCCAGGCTTTCCAATTTTATATCTTTCCGTTAAAAAATGAATTTGTAAATATGTCAAAATGTTTTTCGCTTGTTGAGCAGAGCAGTTAACAACAGCCTTAATTAATTCATTTGGCAACGGAAAAGCAAATGCCGGATTAAAAGGATCAGCACTTAACATTCTCACAAGAAGTAAATTTCCCAAGCTACGAAAATGCTCATAAAAATGTTACAATATCTATTATTTATCATCACATAAAAAAAGGTAAGAAAAAAGGGGGGCGGGTTACCGATTCCGTTTAAGAAATAATATTGAAGCAAACTGATAAACAAATATACTTTTAAAATATCCTTCTGATCAAAATGTTTCTACATACGTTATTTTAAATTTCCATAAAAATAGCCTAGCTCTATGATCACTTTTCTACAGGAGCATGTAGACAGGCACATTATATTTTAAGGGTGTTCTCAAATCCAAAATTGCAACTTTCTGACATAAGTTATAATTTATTTTTGTTCGAAAATGCATGAAACTAGCTGGTCTTGTTCTTCAGGAACTATGTCATTGAGCTGTTTTTTCCATTTTTTTGCAAGTGCAATAGATAAAATAATGTGAAAGTGGGCGTTTTGAACCGAATTTCCGCGCGAAGGAAGAGACTCAAGAGTGGGCGAAAAACGTGTTTGTCACGTGATCAAAATTCCTTATAACTCAACGGGTAAATGATTGATCAAAAAATGGAAAAAACAGTTCAATTCCAAATCGCTTCCATGACCAGGTTTTCTAATTATATACCTTTCCGTTAAAAAATGAATTTGTAAATATGTCAAATCGTTTTGCGGTTGTTGAGCAGAGCAGTTAAGAACAGCCTTAATAATGAACACCGAAACTTTTTAGGAATCATTACGAAATTATCATTCTACATTCTCACAGCGAGTAAATTTCCTATGCTATGAAAAAACATTTAAAAAATACTACAAAATCTTTCGTTTATCATCACAAAAAAAAAGTAAAAAAAAAAAAGGTTACCAGGTCCTTTAAGTAACAATATTGAAGCAAACTGTCCAACACATACTTTAAAAGTATCTTTCTGATCAAAATATTTCTACATACATCATTTTAAATTTCCATAAAAGAAATTTCTAGCTGTGACAACTTTTCTGCAGGAGCGTGTTGAACATAACATTTTAAATAAACTTCTAAACGTTTCAGAAATTATTACGAAATATCATTTTACATTTTCACAATGGGTAAATTTCCCAAGTTGTGTAATGTAACTACTTTTAAAAAAATTTACAATATCTTTCACTTATTATTGCACAAAAAAAGAACAATAAATAAAGGTTACAGAGTCCTTTTAAGGGTCCTGTCCCTGCCGGCGAAGACACTCACGAGCTAATGCTAATCCTATGGGGAGGGATTTTTCTAATATCTCGTTTGCATTTCGACATTTTTAAATAATTTTTTTTTGCATTGGATAGCCGAGGTCCGTCTCTACAGCGCACCTTGGTTACTTTTTTGATTTTGGTCGCAGATTTTTAATAAAGTTACTTTCATTTTCAAAACCGGTTCTGGAAATGAAAGTGTCATTCTAAAAAATACCTGCAACCAAAATCGAAAAGGTAACCAAGGTGCGCTATAGAGACGGACCTCGGCTATCCAATGCAAAAAAAAAAAAAAAAAAAAAAAAAAAAAAAAAAAAAAAAAAATTATTTAAAAATGTTGAAATGCAAACGAGATATTAGAAAAATCCCTCCCTATAGGATTAGCATTAGCTCGTGAGTGTCTTCGCCGGCAGGGACAGGACCCTTAAGTGAGAATATTGAAGCAAAATGTCAAACATGTGTGCTTTAAAAACATCCTTCTGTTCAAAATATTTCTAAATAGGGTGAAATCCCCAGTAACTAACTCTTTAAGGATTCTTTCTTGTTCAAATCACTATTACAGAGTTTTAAATCTATTTTATAATTATCGTTGTTTTTGAAAGTATACTAGAGATACTTTAAAAAATTATTGTTGACAAACTTTTGAAAAATTATACTTGTTATTATTTAAATTATTATTATTATTTTTTTATAAATAAGGTTAAACAAGTTGGAAATTTCACGTCAAACGTGGCAAATGTGGTGCGTTCGTACTATAACTAGTTTTATAATTTTTTTTTTCACCGCATATTGTACTGAATGTATATTTTAGTGCCCTTCATAAGTGCATATCAATTTCATTCTGTTCGAAAGGCTGGAACATCATTAACACTAGAACGTCATTTGGACACCAGTCAAATGATAAAGTGTTGATTCGAACCAGAATTTTTTTCGTAAAATCAGTTAAATTGTAAAAGGAGAAAACTCAGTTAAATACATAAATGAAATAGTTTAAAATAAAAATTCTGGTGTTAATTTTTTTCTTTTAAGTTGGATAACAGTTCTTGACGTTCTAGTGTTAAGAGGCTACTTCAGTCAAAAGAAAAGACCCGTTCGCTAATGCTATGGAAGAAATTTATAACGATATCTCGGTCACATTTCAATATTTTTAAATGATTTCTTTTGCATAGAATAGTTGAGATCGATCTGTACAAAGGCCGTTGTTTACTTTTTCGATTTTGTTTGCAGGTATTTCTTATGAGGACACTTTCATTTTCAGAACCGGTTTCAAAAGTAAAAGCATCCTCATAAAAAATATCTGCAATCAAAATCGAAAAAGTAAAAAATGGCCTGCATACAGATCGATCTCAACTATTCAATGCAAAAGAAATCATTTAAAAATATTGAAATGCGACCGAGATATCTTTATAAATTTCTTCCATAGGATTAGCATTAGCGAATGCATCTTTTCATTTGACTGAAGTAGCCTCTTAAAATACACTTGAAATATTTTTTTTTTCCCATTGGCTGTCATGTAACTGAAAACTTTTGGCTGTCCCTGTAATTAAACTATACATCCGATTTACATAAAATTTGAAATGACACGACAAATTTTTGCAACAATTATATATTTAAAATTTAAGACCATTCGGTTGGGCAGTTTTTGCCCTGTTATATGCGGATGTACGGACAGACAGACGGACCGAACGACTACTACAGTGCTATGTATTTATATAATTACGAACGCACCTAAAAACAATAAATGATGCATAATTTATGACAGTTAATAGGTGGCTGCACAAACCGTCACCAATAGGAGGTCTGTGGGTTCGACTCCCGTTGCAACTCTTTGTGGAACTCCCGGCTGTAATTCTCTGGTTTTGTTAATTTTCTTGTGCTAACTCGTTCTTGTATATTGACGAAATTCTTATGCCTGGTTTGTGTAATTATCTCTGTGCATAATATAAAGGATCATTCGAGGCGACAGCCATTTGAGCTATAGGCCCCAAAGTAATCTAATCTCCACTTCGGTGGACTTCAAATGTCAAATGCTCTCACCTCATCGAGTTAACCGCTGAAATTCCACGATTAGTTAAAACTCGATTTGCATATTAAAAGAGAAACTAGTCTGCCAAGTCATATCTTGGTGAAAAAAACCTGCAAACCCGATTTTAGTGGTTGATCGGCAGATTTATCATTGTGTTTTCCTGCATCCAAAAGTATGAAAACGTGCAGGACTGGAAGCAAGAAAAAACAATGGTAAACTACCAGTCAACCACTAAAGTCGGGTTTGCAGGTGTTTTTCAACAAGATATGACTTGGCAGACCAATTGCATTTTAATATGCTAATCGTGTTCTGTCTAATACTGGAATTTCAGTCGTCAACTCGACGAGGTGATGGTTTGTGCCGTCGCCTCTCTGTCTATAAAGACAAATAAGTTACCACAAAAGGGCGTTACTTTGCAGAATTTTACAAGATAATGCCTATTTGAGTTACATTTTTGCTGAAGTGTCAATTACTTTTTAGGTGCCGATAACCGAGGATTTCCCCCTTCATTATTTTAAATTTCCTTAAAAGAAATTTCTAGCTCTATGACTAATTTTCTACAGGAACGTGTTCGTGTTGAACATCACATTTTAAATGAACTTCAAAGCTTTTCAAAAGTCATTACGATACATCACATTCTCACATCGGGTAAATTTCCCAATATCTGAGAAAATGCTTTATCTTTCATTTATCATCGCCAATTTTCGTCCACAGCTGAAGCAGCAGGAGATAAAGCGCTGCAATCCACTAATCGTCAAATCTCGGAGAACATCCGGAGAATGAAAATGAGCATGTTTGCAAACAAACGCACGCGCTTCCCTCCGGACGTTTGTTTATCTGTCAACTATCTGGTCGCTATAGCAATCATTTGAGTTTCAAAAGAAAAATCTTTTTTAAGAGGCTACTTCAGTCAAATGAAAAGATGCATTCGCTAATGCTAATCCTATGGAAGAAATTCATAAAGATATCTCGGTCGCATTTCAATATTTTTAAATGATTTCTTTTGCATTGAATAGTTGAGATCGATCTGTATGCAGGCCGTTTTTTACTTTTTCGATTTTGATTGCAGATATTTTTTATGAGGATGCTTTTACTTTTGAAACCGGTTCCGAAAATGAAAGTGTCCTCATAAGAAATACCTGTAAACAAAATCGAAAAAGTAAACAACGGCCTTTGTACAGATCGATCTCAACTATTCTATGCAAAAGAAATCATTTAAAAATATTGAAATGTGACCGAGATATCGTTATAAGTTTCTTCCATAGGATTAGCATTAGCGAACGGGTCTTTTCTTTTGACTGAAGTAGCCTCTTAATGCTTTAGCCTTGTAATGTTATAGCAAAAACGAAAATTCTGTATAGCCATTCATCACAATATTTTTGTTGGCGAAATCTTATAATAGCATGCAGTTACTTTCACAATAATGTATTAGTCATAAAAATTTTATTCTTCCCTATTTTTATTTGATCACTACCAGCGGTTAGTGATCAGTAATGAAAGTTGTTAATCCCGATTTTGTTCACGTGAGATATCCAAAATACTTATTTTACTTATTAAGCAAAAAATCTCTCCCCCCCCCCCCCCCCCCCCAATAAATAAGAAAACGGAAACCCGGTTATGGAAAAAAGAGAAAAAAAATTGCCGTTATTGGAAAAATATATTTGTTGGCCAATCATTGAGAAACAATCAGGGCCCCCGCTAAGAGGGGAGGGAGGCTCCCCCCAAACGTTTGCGGATGCTGTTACACTTGGCAAATTTATAAACCTAACCTAGTTGGCAAATTTGTTTAAAAACTTTAATAAAAGCTGTAATACACTTTCTATTTCTGATAGATTTGTCACAATTTACAAATCTAATTGGGAATATTATTAAACTTTTTATAAATAAGAACTGTATTACATTTTCTAATTGTGGTAACTTGACAAAAGTTATGAAACTAGTTGGCAAATACTGAAATTTGATTTGGCAATTTCAGGTCCTCTCCAACTCAATAAAAAGTCTTCCCGATGGCCCTGGAAGCAATACTAACTAATTAAGCAAAATATCTACCCGCACCCTCCCCCAATAAATAAGAAAACAGAAAGCTGATTATGGAAAGAGGGAAAAAACTGCCTTTATTAGAAGAAATTTTTCGTGGTTCAGTTTAATAATATATTTTAAACTTTTTTGAATTATCTTCACTTTGAATATTACATATTTGATACAATATCTCCATATCTCCCCCTCATCCTCATTTCCTATAACTTTGCTTAGATGCATCTTACATGCTTTTATCCATTTTATACACCTCTACATTTATCCTGTAATATACATACATGCGATGCATATATAACAACCCTTTATTTCACCAAATGAAAGTAATAGTGACGAATGGAGAATCTCCCATGATTCTGATTTAACCGAAACCTAATAAATCTATAAAGTTGATGGAAATAGTGACAAAAAGACAGAGAAACTCCTACTTTAATTTGTTTAGATTATTTCCCCATTTTTTAAAAGCATACACGCATATTTATATGTAAGTGTTAATGGTTCTTGTAATAAATCAAGTTAGAATGAATAATAACCGGATAGCATAATAGCATTGCAATTCGAAAAAATATTTTTAGGGAAATTACTTTATTACATTTTAGCGTTCAATTCTTTTTACAAATATTTTTTAAAACGACCAGGCAAGAAAAAAATGTACAAATTACGCTAATCATTTTTATTTGGGAATCTATTGAAAATCAAAATTAAATTTTGCAGTAGTTAAACATTCTAAAGGTACTTGGGGAATTTTAGGATGTATACCATATTCCAATTTTCGGTGCTTTTATGTTAGCTGGGCGTGGATGATAAAGCGACAAATATTGTTCCTATCGCCATCATTCATACTGCATTCATTTCATTTAAAACAAATAACTTTAATTTAAAATAGACAACTTTCATAAAAAGCTCACTGTTTTATTTAAAAAGCGACTAAAATAATAAAATAGATGTTAGAAGTTAAAAATATACATTTGTAACTAACGTCAATTTTATTATTTTAGTCGCCTTTTAAGTAAAACAATGAGCTTATTTTTAAAAGTTCATATTGTGTATTTTATGATTGAATCAAGGTGAAATATTGCATTTCGTCTTATGATTTTATTTAGATAACTTTCATTTTAAATACATACATTACACACATTTAAAATACGTATCTTTCATGCATTTCATTTAGAATACGTACGTTTCGCGCACTTCATTTAAAATACAGCAAGCAAATAAAAAATATCTATATAATAAAAGCATAAGTCATGTGACTGTCATCAACAGTTCCGGGCTACCCGCTTCATTTTTTATATACCAGGCGGCCAATTTGGTATTTTAATATTAGCTAGGTGCAGGTGATAAGTCGCTAAATGCTATATAGATTATTATTATAAAGCGCAAAACATTTATCTGTCATCAAGAGTTTATATCCATTTACGGAAGATTTTAAAAATCTCTACATTATAGCGAATGTGTTGCAACTAATAAGCGAACGGGGATAAAGCATAAATGACTAAGTGAGTTAAGCGATTTTTTTTTTTCAATAAATATTAACTACATAACATTAAAAAATATACGAAATGTTGCCTTGATCGCAATGAGTTCTTTGTTTCGCTATCAGAATCTTGCTATTTGACGAAGAGTTAAGCAAGTCAATTAAATTATGAATAAAAGTAACATGTCGCAATGCTTAACTTGCATCTAAAGGAGACCAATCTGGTCTCCGGAGGAGGCTAGTGAAGAAATAATACCATAAACCAGAATATTTTATTTCGCAATCAAAGGGTTGTTTCTAATTTACAAACACGAAAAATAAATAAATAAATAACACGTGCTTTCAGTGATTTTGCGCCCGGCTAACATAAAAGTATTTTATCTCATCTCACTTGACAAATTTTTTCAGTTAGTTTCATCAATTTTCCGTTCGAAAACATGTAATTCTGTTTTCCAAACGTAATAAAACTTCATCTCCATAGGCAGATTTTGACGAAAATTGAAATGAGATGGGAATGACAAACAGACGAAATCAAAATTACTTTTCAGACCAAAATCGATAAATCCTTGCATTTTCGTGAAAACTGAATACGCGTGCGAATTTTCAAATATATCGGTTCAATTTAAATAGATGGAAAAATTTTACCAAGATTAGAATAAATCAAGTTAAATAATTTAAAAATCGTCAGTTTTCTCCAAGATTAAAGTAAATTTTAAAGCAGTTCATCTATTTTTTGAACAGTGTTCATTTCTCCCTCCTTTTAAAATAAATTATTACTTAATTTCTTTCATTGATTAGTTTAGTTTAATACACAGAAATATATGCCTTTTATACATTACAATATACTGTGGTAAAAATAATATTTAAATTTCTTCTTCTTTGGATAATTAATAATTATTCAAATATTTAATAAACAATTCAGCAGTGTCGACCAAAGAAAAAAAAAGTTTAGCAACCGGGCTAATACCCCTCCCCCCCTGTTGCAATGACACATAGAAATATTTTTATCTTAAAGAAAAAAAAGCGTAGGGTACTAAAAGCGTTAAAAAGAAAAGTTGCCCACCATCTGGGTGCAAAACTACAAGGATAAACAGTGCTTAATTTTCTGCACTAATGTAACAAAGTTTAGAAAATAATTGAAAATCAATATTTAACTACTAATAACAAATTATTAAAAGTTGATCACAATTAAAACTCACATAATAAATATTACTTACGAACATTTGCAATGCATTCATGGAATATCAAAAAATTTGCAATGTTTTTATCGTACTTTTTCCGCATATTCGAAATAAAATAAGCTGTCTGACATAAATTTAAATCAGTTTAATAAATTGTTTTATTGTAAAACTCTCCCTATAAAATAAAACTGTTTTTCTTACAAGCATATATTATATATATTTTTTTAATTTTAAGATGAATATTTGGCAATTATTTTTTTCTTGTACCAGTAAATTTATTTAAAAAAATAATTTGAAAAATAGGATTCTTAATCTTTCGAAATAAAAACATAGCTTTAATATTCTAAAAAAATTTACAAACTATATAACATTTTTTTTCTTTATAATCAAAAAAATTTAAAAATATAGTTTTTTAAGATCGAAATTTACTAAATAATTTTTTTCCCCTACGAATTTATATATATAAAAAAAAAAAACTATTTAAAACATCTGATGCTTAAACTTTCAAAATAAAACATAGCTTTAATACTATGTGACTCTGAAAAAAACTAAATTAAAAATTAAGAAGTTTGAAATCCCGGAGAAAGAAAAAAAAAATCCTCGTTTATTTTTATGGAGAAAAGAGAGAGCAGCACGCGACAGAGAGAAGCTCAAGATAATAATATCGTAACTTTCTCATCAAACGTTTTCCGCGCCAGGAAAAGAGCGACCATTCAACGATCACGTGCCCGGCGGTACTTGAGGGAGTGGCTCCACCGCCGATTTCAACCAATGAAAACGCCGTTTCCTCACCTGATCGTGGAACGATGCTGTGTAGCGGATGTGGATCAATCCAATCTATTCATGGGGAGCATTTCTTTTGAAAAGCAATTGAATTATATTACTTTTCCTTAATGTAAATTTATTAATATTTTTAAAAGCAGTATTAAGATTAAAAGCAATTTCATTATAGTTTTAATGTAGAACCGGTAAAAAAATAATTTTAAACTTGGCGAATGAGTGACGAGGTTTTGAGAGTATATGACATGATCGTGACGTACTTCCCGTAATCTTGCTAAGGAAAAAGGCTAACATTGGCCTAAGGCGATCTACACGTTTTAAAAACGAACCGAGATTCACGTCATGGAACGCCCAAGGCGATTGTCTTACGCTGGATTGGTGAGGCCACCTCAACAAAAATCAAGAAGAGTGTCTGACGCTGGTCAGAGTGGAATTAATTCTCAAACCGCGTGTATGACTTTGAGTAGCGCTTTGGAAACAGCTGAAACAGTACCCGCTATGATGTACGATTCTGACAGAAGATACGAAATGAATTTAAATCGGCCTACACGTCGTACCAGCCGGCCAAGCCGTGGTGATGATGGCTTTACATGCTCCCAGCAATCAGTCTTGAGTGCTATGGATAGATTTGTAAAATCTGTGAACAACATGGATTCTACGGTCCTTGTGCCTTCCCGCCTACAAGACATGGATGTCAGCAACGAGAATAGTAAATTTTCTCGGTGTCTACCTGAATGTCTTAGCAATACCGATGTATATAACTTTTACAATATGCTTAAAGATGTTAAAAATGAATTATTATGGGGCCCTACAGTAGCTCCTCCAGCACCTTCTATATCTAGCAGCGGCAGGTCATCCCCTAACACTAGGGTAATGAAGCATGTTCGCCAACCATCTGATGATAGTTTGGGCAGCACAGGTTTTCCATCTGATCAAGAAACTGACAGTGATATCGAAAGTGTTGTTACAGATCGAGATAGTGTAGACGAAACAACCTCCAGCCCCCCTGGAAACCATCTAGCATCCGCTTTCCGTCATCATTTACTTGGACTTCATACAATTTTACATGAACTAGCTGATTCCGCAGACTATTTGTCTACTAGGTATCAAGAAGAAATCGAAACTCCATCTTCGTAACCTATAGTTTCGTGTAAATTTGTATAATTATTTTCACTTGCTGTTGGAAGAACACTGCTCGTTTGGAGACTTCTGCTGAATGGTAAGCTTTCTTCAGACATGTTGAACTTTCTAAATTAAATGAAGAAAGGAAAAAAAAAAATCCCATGTTTTTTCTTCTTAAGAACAAGGCATTATTTTCAGATTTAATCTTAGTAACGAACTGCACAGTACTATATATTAGATTTGGTTTCTGAAGCAAGCTTTATAGTGAACTGAAATAAGTTTATAGTGTCCAGCTAAAAGTGTTTTATGAACCAGTGAATATTGTTCCCGGTGCAATGTTATATTTTCCTTTTTGAAAAAGAGTTTTGAAATTACTCCGTAACAATCTCCAGAAACACATGACAAAATATTATTGCTTTGCTTGACTTTCACAAGTTGTTCTCCCTCTTGATGAAATAAGTTATTTGTTGCTGCACTTTTATTTATATATTTTTTCTTCTCAGTTTGAACAAAAATGATTTGATCAAAGCCATAAAACTTCAACTTTTGATCTGATCGAAAAATTCTGTTCTTCAGTTTTTCAAAATTCAGTTCCTAGTCTTTACGAATGTGAACTTCAGACATTCCTGACTTTTCAAGTATCATGTATAAAGTAGTGTATTTTGATACTTTTTGTTTAATGCTTTATTTGCTTCAATTCATGTCATAACTACTAGTTAAATATCTTTATTTTGTATGTAAATGTATATAGGGCATTATGCTGAGTCAATATTATTTCAATCTCATATGTGCCGCATGGGGGATTTCTTTTGGAAGGAGTTTAAATTATTCTTAATTTATTGATGAGCTACATCTATGGATTTTTAATCTTTTTTATTCTTTTAATGATAAAAATCTCCTAAATAAGCTCTTTGTATTGTTAAAAATATTTTTAGGGTAGAAGCTTTATTAAGAAATATCCTATGATTTTCGTCTAAAAGTTTTGAAAACTGTTAAATTTGTTTTGTTAAGCCTATTTATTTTAAAGGATAGCTTTTAAAGTCATTTATTCATTAACTTAATTTCATTTAACTGCAGGTATTAACAAACTATTAGCTACATTGAACATCTCTCATGTTCACATCATTTTGGTTTTAATTACTAAGTTTTATTTCCTTTAACTTGACTGATATGACCTTTATTGAAGTATTTAGCTGTAAAAATTTAGTGTTACTGTATATTCAGTTTAACTTCAGTTAAAATGTTTTATGTATCATGGATTTCTGTTGTATTTCAAAATAAAATTTCTTAAAATATATCACTCTGTATTTATTTTTAGCTCTAATTTTTTCTTTAGATGCATGCTTTAGAATAAGTACTATTTGCTGCTTAATTTTACTTCTTTTATAAGTGACAGCCTTGTTTCTAATAATTTTCAAATAAATAAAGTTGGGTTTTCTCTCTGAAGAGTATCGAATAAACTGTAATGCTGTATATTATTATAGGTTAATTTCTCTCCAGAAAAGGATCTTTTTCTAGCTTGCAAATTTTTACTTTAAAATGCTGTGTATGAAATTCGTTTTTTATAACAAATCTATTTTTTGAGATATTTTAGTGATTATTTTTAGTTAATTTGTTCTTGAACAGAGAATGTAAAATTTTCTTAGTAAATCTAAATCTTAGTTAAGTTTTTTGGGTGGAGGGAGGAAGGGTGATTAGATCTAAAGGCTGTCAAGCATGAAAAATTTTATATATTTAGATTAAAAATTCATTTCTGTAATGTATTATGCTTAACCATAGAAGACTAGACAGTTGTAAGAATAATTAGAAGAATAAGAATTTTGTTTTCTAAGTAAATTGGTAATAAAATGTTTAGAAGTACATTATAATCATTTTTGAGCTTATTTAAAAATGATAAATTTACAGTATTCGTAATTTTAATGAGTGTTCCATTGTCTCGAGTATGTAATCATCTAGGGTTAAAGTTCCCTATTTCTTCTATTTATAATTTGATATTGGTTGGTATATAGCTTTGTTTATGAAAAACAGAATAGTAATAATATCTATTTTTCCATATAAAATTGCAAAATTTACAGAATTTGTAATTTTAATGAGTGTTCCATTGTCTCGAGTATGTCTTGTCATCTAGGTTTAAAGATCCCTATTGCTTGTTTATAATTTGATATTGGTTGGTATATATAGCTTTGTTTATCAGAACAGACTATTAAGAATATATCATGTTTGAGTCTATTTTCCCATTATAAAAATGTATCTTAATTTTTATGAGTGTTCCATTGTCCCGAGTATGTCTAGTCATCTACGGTTAAATACCCCTCCCCTATTTCTTCTGTTTATAATTTGATATTGGTCTATATAGCTTTATCAAAACAAAATAGTAAGAATATACTGTAAAGTAGATCGAAAATTCTTTGATAAGTATCAGGCTTGAAATACCAAAACTCTTTCTTATATTCAGTTATTTCTAGGATTTTTAAAAAACCTTGCCCATGTTTTTTTAAAGCCTCCTGGTTTTTTAAAAATTCTAGGGTGTTAAAAAACCCCCCAACTTGTTTCTATTCTGGGGGGGGGGGATTAAAAAGAACATAAGTTTTTGAGTGTTTTTTTTTTTTTTTTAAACCCCGGGTAATTTCTGAAGCTATTGAATGTAAAATGTTGCATTGAAGACTTTCATTCTTTTTTTATCAATACATTGCGATTGCAACCATAGTAACAAGAGCAGGGTAAAGGGAATTTTCAGAAAGTTACCAACCAGCAAGATAGCAAGTACAGTTGAAAATTTGTGACCAAAATTATGCGACTTTAAAAATAATACATTAGATACTAAAATGCATTTTTGTAATTTTTTTATACTTTTTGATTATTTCGTCGACCAATTTCACAAAATTATACAAATGGAAGGATGCTGCCACTCTAAAATTTTAAGATAGGAAAATTAATTGAAATAAAAAAAAAAAATCTAATGAATTACTTTAAAAGTGTTCCCTTATGACCCCGTAGCAGAAAATTCTCCAGGTGTCTGCGATAGATACTTCAGAGACAAAAAATCTGCAGGTAAAATATTTTTACAATTGAAGCGTTAATTAAACTATCACTTACCCGTAGTGTTTTTAGGTATTTTATAAATTTTTATTAATAATAATCTCAACATTTTGTATTAAGTAATAAAGAGCTAAACATAATATGAAGCAAAATAAATGTTTGATGAAAAAGAATCTGCAAAAGGGAAAAGAAAATCTGCGACGACCATCTCCCGTCTCAAACTTTCTGCTACCGGGACTTATGGAATAGTGACATACCAAATATAAAATTTGATTTATTTAGATTTCAGACAAAAGAATACTAATGATTTACATTTTTTAATGCAGAATTATTTAAAGTTAAACTAAATCATAAACGAATGAATATTTTTAAGATATAGCATTTGTGAATAAAATTTATGCAAGGATTTTAAACGTAATAATTGAATTTATTAAGGGACATAAATATAATAACAGAAGGTTGTAAAGGACTTAAAATGCTTATTATTTAGTCGATGAATGTAGTCAGATATAACTATAAAATATAAAATAAATATTAAGCTATGTATAATTATATGTAGGCTTGAAGCAAAGAAAACAAATCAAAATTTGTTATTATACAGATGGCAGATCGTGCAATTTTTTGAATCCCATACCTTTTGAAAATAATTTATTGCCTCAAGTTCTGTAGAAGTAAGATCCTTATATTTTATATTTTCTCGATGTGAGATGTACAGTTAAAGGGCAAAATTAGCACTGGCCACAGGGCCACTAAATGAGAAAAAGTGGCTATTGAAAAGTCATTTGTCAGTGGCCACCTTATGTCTATTTTTCTACAAGGAGAGAATATTTTCTTGCATTCCATTAAGAATTGTTCTGTTTTCTGTTTGAAATATGTTTATATTAACATTTATTTGGGATATTCAATTTTATAGTAATATTAAAATAAATTTTTATCAGTTTACTGTTTAGTACTTTTAAGTAAAATGTGACCACTTCTAAAATTAGTAGATACCAGTGGCTACTAATGAAACTTCCCAATTTTGCCCTTTAAAAGCAGTGAAATACAAATCATCAAAAGATCTTCACTAGAAAACAAATCTTCAAAATAATTTAAAAATAGAATACATACATGATATGCGAAGATTTTATTTAAAATAAAACATGTCACATTTTGTATTGGTTTTATAAAAGTCGCCGCTTTCAACCGATGGATAAATATTTGTGACGTCAATTAAAACTTAAAACTAATCATTTTTCTCTTTTAATATTATGATGTAATCATTTATTGACATTTTTATTTTAAATAACGAAAAAACAAATTGGTAATACTTTAATGCAAATAAGATTGAATTAAAATCTTTGACGTAACAAACACATGTAGCTTGTGTTGTATGTCAAGTGAATATGACATTTACGATCATCTATTATTGGCATTTAATCTTATAGTTTGGTGATATTAATCATCAAATGCAACTAATTAATTGCATTTGACTACAAAATTATTCTTGGTCGTGAAATTTGATGCCTTTTTTTTTATAATGTTTGACGGTTAGCAAAAAGAAAAAGATTAGCACACGTTTTGATTTCATGTTAAAGAGTTTCAAATGTAGATACATTTTTAACACTTTCCAACAAAGTTGAAAAGTATTTATGCATTCGGTTTGTCTGGCCGTCAGTCCGCCTGTCCATGCTCTAACTCCCCTAAATATACTCTGATTTTCATGAAATGGATAAAGGTTATTTAGGGTCACCAAAGCATGTTTGGTATTGTATATGAAGTATGTAGGATTAATCATTCATTTACAGGGGCACTCAAAAGTATTCCATTATATTATTGTATATGGGGAAAAATTGTTTGCAGAGTATTTTAATGACATTAAGCTATTTCAAATGTATTGAAAGTGATATAAATCACTGAATTTCACTACGATCATGTTATAACAGGACATCATAGCATTTTTTATTCATTTACAGGGACACGCAAAAGAAATCTGGTACAGTACAGTACTGTTTTTGAGTAATAATTGCTGGAGTGCACGGTTTAAAATTCAGTATGTGCTTTTAAATTTAATTTTTTGAATCTTACCCGTTATATATAAATTCTATACCTCAAATACAGTGCTGCACAAAAGTATTCACATACCGTTCTCCTTATTAGAAGAAATTGCTGAAGGTAATTTTTCAACTGAACTGTATGTAGCTCTTAAAGTGAACTAAAATTTTGGCTTGCATGTAGCTAATAGATTCAAATCTATAAATTATATACAAGACTGCAATTCGCGTAATTTTCCGATTGTGGATGGAAACAGCTGAAATTGGGTTCTGAAATGTATTATGCGTTTCCATAGGGTTGAATTAGACGTAATATTTAAATTTTTTTAAACAGTGCAGTTTTGTTACATTGGTACTTGTTAGTTATCCCGTCGACCAAATTACTGTCGCCAAATTGTAAGATTAAATGCCAATAATGGTTGATTGTAAATGTCACATCCTCTTGACAACACGTGTTTACGTCATCAAATGATTTGTATTTCGTCGTTTTATTTGTATTTTTATTACTGTTATACTAATTTATTTGTTTTTTCGTTATTTAACCCATTTTCGGCCAAAGGTGCGTAAACACACCATTTCAATAAATATTTTTTTATTAACACTTACAAATATTTTCCACTAATTTTATTTTTCTGCTGTTTTTAAGGGTTCTGGAGACATAAAATATCAATAATTCAATTAGAGTAAACACTTTCTGTTGAGAAATTTTTAAAATACGCTAGTTTTTAAAAATTAAACGGTTATTGACAAATTCGACTTTTTGAAAATGTATAATTATTCCACTTCATGTGTTTTTATAATGGATTAAAGTTTCAAGTTCTGTAAATAAAATAATAATAAAACAAATTTCATAAAAAATTTAAAAAAATTATTAATTTTATGCACCATTGACCGGATGCATGAAAATGCAGACTGCATTTTATTTCTCGAATAAAATATTACTTTTCATGCACGAAACTTTTTTTTGTCTTAATGAATGTAATTTTAAAGCATATTTCAAGGAATATAATACTGCATTTTATAAAATTTCCATGGTTAGCCTAAAATGGGTTAAAATAAAAATTATGTCAATTTGTACAATTTAGCAAGTGGTTTGGCGATTTATATAATTTGGCAAAATTGGTCGACGGGATAACTAACAAGTACCGTTACATTATTCTGAATGTGTTGGAAAGTGTTTCATAATCTATGCTTGACACATTTTTTCTTACTTGTTTTTTTTTTTTTTTTTTTTTAACGCTAAATTCAATTGTGATCATCAACATTGGATAAAATTTGTTTTTGATGTGCTAACAAGTTTAAAATTTTTGTTTTATGTGATTAAGAAGTGCATTTTTCTATTAATTTCTAAATATAGTAATAATTAAATATGCTTTATGTCAGTTTTACAGTTTCTACAATTATTATAATCTTGGAGATTTAAAACTTGGATAACTTTAAATAAAAACAAGTATTTGTTCTTTCCTAAAAAGTAGCATACAATATTACAGTATGTTAAAAGTGAATTTTAGAAATTGCAACTAAAATTTTAATTTGACGTCTGAGATATTTACAGTAGTCGTCATTTGATGCCTACATTTTAATTCCCAATTTCCATCGCTGAGTAGGACTTTGTGCTATTTTTATATATTTCAATACAGTAGACTCCTTCAAATCCGCACAGCTTGGGACCAAAGATCGTGCAGATTTTAGAATTTTGCAGATTTCTGGTCATTGCTTAGTTTACATTTTTTAAACAGTAATTTGAGTGTAATAATGCAATCGAAATTATAATGAATGCTTAAAATATTAAGCTAATTAGGTAAAGTAATAAACTAAAATAATAAAAAAAGCAAGATAATTTTAAAAGTGATTAAATTATTAGAAGTAAAGCTCAAGTAAATAATTAATAATGTATAATTAAATATGCATAATAAAGATGACATACATTTTTCTTGCATTATTCAATACATCAAAATCATAAAGTAAGGAAATTTTATTTCAGGTTTTACCTGTCTTAACCAAAAAAACTTTAATATATAAATATATTTGGTAAAGAGATTGTGATTATCAGTGATATCAGCATTTTTTTTATTTTATTTTTTTATCAGAAATTTATACTTCCTTCATGAAAAACCACGAGTTCACTCAATATTAACTAGAATTACATATTAAAATACATACAGAATGATGTAAAACTGAAAAATTCTGTAATTTTGTCCTTGCCTTTCCCCTGAAAGTTTTACTGTTTACATCTATGATGTGTGGATTTTAGGCATTTATGGATTTGAGGGAGTCTACTGTAATTGGAAGAGTTGCAAAATGCGGCTAACAAATAAAAATATGAAATTTTTGATCTATTTTCTATAATCTGTAGTTTTTATGTTTAAGACTGCCTAAAACTTCACTCGTCCCGTCAGAAAATCCACTCTCCATTGGCGGGTAGAATGATGCAATTCCCCACATCTGACTATAGTTGTTTTATTTTTTTTCCCTAAAACTTTGCATACTAAATCCTGCATTGGCTGTGTGATTCTTTTTTTACCTTTTTATTATAATTTGCCAAAAAATTAAATGGTACTTGGAGCAAGATGTTTTGCAGTTTAAGCTTAAAAAATACTTAAAAAAAAAAAAAAAAAAAATTCAATTAAAAATGAATTTATGCAATTTACTATAATTACAGTCAAGGATCTGTAATCCGCACACCCATAATCCGCAATTTTCTATAATTCGCATTGCTTAATGAATATAAACAGTTAAAAAAAATTACAAATTCTTGATCCAAAAATGATTTTTTTAGAAGAAATATTAGAAAATTTAAATATAAAAGTAAATATAATAAAATTTTTAATAAAAGAATTTGAAAAATGCCTTTTTTGAGATAGCATATTAAATTAATTATCATATTTCATATTTTTCTTTTCATGTTATACTGAATATGGAATTAAAATAGTGTCCAGAAATAAGAAAATGACATATAATCTATAATACTCCATAATCCACAATATTCCATAATCTGCACAACCTTTGGTCCCAACGTGTGCGGATTAAAGAACTTTGCCTGTACTTGGTACATTAATGTAAAGTTTAATGCTGTTTTTTTGTAACATCGGTTTTCTTTCTGCTTAAAATTTGCAAGACCTAACACTTTATTATAAAGTTTTGATTGGCGTAGAATAATATCTAATGAATTACATGGGGGGTGGGGGACATAAAATGACTTGGCTGATGTGGTATTATCAATAGGTACACATTTTTACATATTGTCTTGTATATTATATACCAGTTTTATTAAATACAACTATATAGTGAAGTTTTATTTATTTATTTATTTATTTTTTGGCATTCTTTTACAAGGAGTTATTTCAGATGTTTAACTTAGGCATTTTGCATTGATAGATGAGAAATACATTTAGTTATTGATTTATAAAGAAAATTAGGCATCAGAAATACCTTTCATGAAGACAAGACATAATATGTGTTCACTGGAATTTATCATTTTAAAAGTTAGAATTACCTTTTTATGTTGCTTGGAATTTAAAATAGTAATGCTTTTTATTTTTTCAAATTTGAGAGGAATTTGTAAAAATAACATTTACCTAACTAATTTGGAATTTTAATGATTTTTTTTTTTTTTTAAAGGTGCGTTCATAATTATATAAACATGTAGTCGTTGTTCAGTCTGTCTGCATATAACTGAGCTAAAACTACCCAACTGAATGGTCGGAAATTTTAAATATATAATTGTTGTAAAGTTTTGTCGAGTCATTTCAAATTTTATGAAAATCGGATGCATAGTTTAATTACAGGGACAGTCAAAAGTTTTCCGTTACATTACGGCCAATGGGAATAAATTATTGCAATTTCATTTTAATGATGTTATAGCCTTCCGAATAGTCTGAAATTTTAAATGTATAGGCGAAACCGGGGCACATTTTCCATAGGGGCAAGTTTTCCAACTCGCTTTAGTTTTTAAATGAGCCGCTTGGTGACGCTAGTGACTGAACTTGCTGAACTAGCAACATCTTACACACCATCTACAAAAGTTATAGTTTAGTAGCTGCTGTCACTTTGTCAGGAGAGCTGTTTTTTTTTCATTTTTTCAACGGTGAGTAAAATTTCAGGTCTTTATTAAAACGTAAAATAAGCATACTAGCGTTAAACTTACTGATTTGACATTGCATGAACTACAGACCTGCCAACTGCTACGAAAAAATCGTAGTTGCTATGATTTGGACATATAAACTACGATGTTACGAAAATCGGTCTTAAACTACGATTTTTTTCCAAAAAAGCACAAATGCACTTTTTGTTTCTAGTTGCGATTTTTATCCCGCGCAAAATATTTTTCAAGAGTAATTCTGTTCCTAAATTTCTAAGTATTCATTTCCGAAAGTTTTAAAAAATTGATCATTAGTCCAAAAATTCGGTATTAAAAAATGCTCATGGGGTAAAAAAATCTGTGCTGCAAAACAAACTTTTTTAACATAAAACCCTCTTTATGGATATTTTAACCACGAGTGAATCGTGTTTCTGTAGATATTTATACAGGAATTCCCTTCCTTAGAAACGGGGTGCCATGTTAAGAATTTCTGGAGGTAGGGAGGTGGTTCTTTGAGGGGCAAGGTTTGAAATAGTGTGTAAAATCGCACGACTTTCACACGGAAAAGAAAAAGTCCTGCATAATGAAAAATGCTATGAAGTATTTCTCCCCTGTAAATTCTTCCACAGACTTACGATTCTTTTGCGTGTAAACTTTGAATTTCTTTGAAGCCCGTGAATTTTTTTTTCTTTTATGGAATTTCCCTAAATTAATTCATGAATCGATCGCGGAAAAAGCTGAGAATTTCTTTAAATGAAAGTGTAAAAATATCGGGTATTTCTTCAAAAATCTCAAACAAATAGTAATTATCTTCAATTGGTCGCCGAATAAAATCTCTAATTTCGTTAAGAGTTCAGAAAGAAATTGCGAATTTCGTCTAAAGATTGCGCAAAAAATCACGAATTTCGGTAAACTATCGAGGGAAAAATATTGTAAATTTCGTCAAAAGGTCGCGGAAACGAGTAGTTAATTTTGTTAGTTGGTCGCGAAAAGATATCGAAAATGTTGCCAATCGGTTGTGATAAACTATCGAGAATTTCGACAAATGACCGTGTAAAAAGAAATCGATTTTGTTAATTGGTTGTAGAAGAAAATAAATTTCGTCAAAGGATCGTGGTAAAAATGCAAATTTTGTTAAAATATCGCAGAAAGAAAACACTAATTTCGTCAAAAGATCAGTAAGAAAATGCAAATTTCATCGAAAGATCACTAAGAAAACGCAAATTTCACTGAAATATCGCGGAAAGAAAACGCAAAATTCGTCAAAGGATCGTGGTAAAAAATGTGAATTTCGTCAAAAGTTCGTGGTAAAAATTGCGGGTTTCAACAAAGAATCGTGATAGAAAAATGTGAATTACGATTGTGGGAAAAAAACTGTGAATATCTTGAAATGATCGCGGGAAAAAAAAATCTCGAATTTCGTCAAAATTTGCTGCACTGGGCTAATAAATTGGAACCAAACTCCTTTTACAAATGTAAGAAAAAACACTTCGAAACGAGAAGAAACTCTAAAAATTGTGTGTGTGAAAATTTTCAGAGGAAAAAATTTACTATATTGAGTTAAGACTAGGGATTGACCGAATCAGCAATTTTGCCGAATGCCGAATACCGAAGCTTCGGTCAAAGTGTACACCGAATATTCGGTATTCGGCAACCGAATACTTAAAAATTTTTAATACAAATTTTTGCATATATTAGCTTTTTTAATAACTTTAATTAAAATTAAATTCTTAATAATTTAATTCAGTTACATTTTTATTCTTAAATCTAATTACACAAAAAAATTTAATGACTTCTTTCAACTCACAAATTCATTAACCCATCACTTATCTTTTATTATTTTATCACTAGTCAATATCCAAATTAACCCAATGAAAGTATTAAACTATACAGGCTATTATTAAGGATAAGGATTCTCAGAAAAACAAAAGTTCATTCAAATAAAAAGAAACAATGTTGTCATTAAGCTGATTTACTCATTGTCTAATTATATACATATTGAATTGGAATGTTCTCAAATACAAAAGGTATCATATCAATTTGTACATTTAACTATTTTCTGAGAAATTATTGATACATATTTATATTTTGATTAATATTTATCACTGTGGTGATGAAGATAAATTTGAGCGATTTTAATGGTTATAAAAGCTATAGGATAGGCATAGGAGTATACTTATTTGATGCATGTATTTTCTTTAATATAAACCTTAGATATACAGAGATGAACTCTGATATACTTATTTGAGGTGTATATTAAAGAGAATACACATTAAATAAATTTAAATTGAAAAAACTAATGTAGAAATAATTAAAATTAAATGGTAATGGAAAGATGCCCATATTCCTTACTTTTTTTTCCTATATCGTAGACAGTTGTTCTGATTTCACCCCTATATAGACTATTTTAGGAAAGAAAAAAAAAAGTTTTTTGTAACTAAAAATGGCCGTTGACTTGTTTTTGGTAGTGCAGCTGAACTTTGAACTCATGCACATAATATTGAAACTCATCATTTAGCCTATTCTACTTCTAAGTAAAAGAGAATTCTTCTACTTCTAAGAAAATACTTATCTGCAATTATTCGGCCGAAGCCGAATATTCGGTTTACATGCCGAATACCGAATCGACTATTTGGTATTCGGTCAATCCCTAGTTAAGACTTAAACCTTATAACTTTTACGAATGTCAAAAGATGGCTGCGAAACACGAAAAACCAACCAACCAACCTCCAGATTAATTTTAATTTTGTGTGCTACGATTTCTCATTTTCAAAGGTTGGCAGGTATGGAACTAATAAAGGGTTTCTTTCTTCAGGTAACTATGCATTTGTTTCGTAAATAACTTACACCGCTATTCGTCCAGGTAGTGTAATAGTTCAATTATAGCAATGGGGCAGGTTTTCCAACATGTTTCTCGTTGGAAAAGTCCCCCTCCTAAATCAGCTAGTCTTATTGTATCAAAAGTGTATTTATTGTGTAGTAAAATCAGCCAAATAACCATATGTACTACGAACCCGTTTCATCATTTAGTCATTTCAGTAAAACTATCAATATAAAAAACAAGGTAAATTAAAAAAATATAACAAAATATCATTTTTTTCTAAAATCGGTTCATTTTTATGAATCCATTTTATGTTAATTATGCCTTTATAGTCATAAGCTACAACACTGAGATCACAGTGTGTATGGACCCCTCAAAGAGCAAATTAACCGTGCTTAGAGCTGCTTCACTGGCGTTAATCCACAGTCAATATTATGGCAGGTTTTAAACATTTGAGAATTTTACCACTGAATCCTGAAATATTTACCGACTCTGCTTTTATGCCATCCTACTTTTCTGACAGGCCAGCTTCTGCCGCACCAAATCTTGAAAGTACTAACAATCCTAAAAAGATTTCAAACTTTCCTTAATAATCGATTATTCCCCCCCCCCCCCCCCCCCCCGAAAAAAAAAAACAACAACAAAAAAAAAAAACTCCGAAGTAATCAGATCCTTTTGCACCAACACAGGCTAGCACTTCCAAAGAAACTGTTCCTTAAGGCTCTTGTCCCTGGCTTCGAAGGCACTCACAAGCTAATCCTATGGAGAGGGATTTTTCTAATATCTCGTCTGCATTTCGACATTTTTAAATATTTTTTTTTTTGCTTTGGATAGCTGAGGTCCGCCTCAACATCGCACCTTTTTTATTTTTTCGATTTAGGTTGCAGATATTTTTATAAAGTTAATTTCACTTTCAAAACCGGTTCTGAAAGTGTCATTCTAAAAAATATCTGCAACCAAAATCCAAAAAGTAAAAAATGTGCGATGTCGAGACGGATCTCGGCTATCCAATGCAAAAAAAAAATTTAAAAATGTCGAAATGCAAACGAGGTATTAGAAAAATCCCTCCCCATAGGATTAGCATTAGCTCGTGAGTGCCTTCGAAGCCAGGGACAGGAGCCTTAAGTTCTACTCAAACTTTCCCTATTGCTTACGAAAAAGTCATTCCTACTACATCCAAACAAACTTCGCCTACACCAGAAGAAGTTAGGACTTTTGCGAAGGCTGCACTAAGGAGGTAAACACAGCGGGGAAAGAAAAATAGGAAGTATTGTACAGACTAATTCTCCTGTTAAAAATCAATTGAAAATGGAAAAAAAAATCATCTAAAAAAAGAGAAACTGCAAAAAAAAGCAATCAGATAAAAGGAGCGAGAAAAACAAAATTCAATCCCGGCCAGGGAGCTGTTTGGACCTTCGTCGTGAAATGGATTAAAACTGTTTTTATGTTACTCTGCATTTAGTTCACAATAAAAAATGCTTATTAATTAACAAGCAAGATTTATTACCTGTGTTTTTACCATTTAAAGTATAGTTGGAAAACTTGCCCCTGGCCATTTTTAGTAGGCTGGAAAACTTACCCCGCATACGGGGCACATTTTCCAACGTAACATTATTAGACTTAACCATTTTTTGTGAAAAAGTATATTTAGTTTTTTGAATAATTGTGCCAGTTTGTACAGAAAGGTCTAGGGAATACAATATCCTGTAGATATCAAAATAGATAAAAATAAAAAATACAACAATAAAATTATAAAAAGTTGGAAAACTTGCTACGGTCTCCCCTAATTGTTGCAAAATTTTGTCAAGGCATTTCAAATATTATGAAAATCGATGTATAGTTTAATTACAGGGACAGTCAAAAGTTTTCCGTTCCATTACGGCCAATGGGAAAAAAATAATTGCAAGTGCATTTTAATGATGTTACAGCCTTTCGAACAGAATGAAATTGATATGCACTTATGAAGTGCACTAAAATATACATTCAGTACAATATGCGGTGCAAAAAATATTTATAAAACTAGATATAGTATGAACGCATCTCATTTGCCACGTTTGACGAGCAATTTCCAACTTTTTTTTTTTTTTTTTTTTAAGCTATACATCAAAATTGCAGAACTTTTTTTTTTCTTTGATTGGGGAAAAATAACAAAGCCATCAAATTTTGGTGGTTCTTTTCTTTAATGGTAATGATACTATTTTAAGGAAGCAAACCAAAGATTTGAAGAGTGTCTTTAGAAAGAAGAGTTAAAAATTATCACACAGGTTGCGTAGTTATGTCATTGGCGATCAGTTTTTGCCTTGGAACCCAGTCAGCCTTCGACTTGAAGAATGGAACCCATAAGTAAAGGTGAACGTAAGTTTCTCTCAATCCTTTATGAAAGAAACAGTGGGACTTTATTATTTTTTTTTTAGTTACTGGCTTTCTCTAGATTGGTTTTTGTCACATGTTTTAGTACATTAGCAAAGTGCAGTGATATGGGTAATAAATGGAACAATTGTAAAATTTGAGTACAGTATTGGTGGTAAGTTTGAACTTGTCATAATTCATTGGATTGTATTGCCAAAAAGTTGTTTCTGAATTGCGAAAGTTATAGATATGTATATGGCTGAAATCTTAAGTGAGAGCTGAGTTAGGTTTTTCTTGAAGACCAGACGGTGAGGAAATGTTAAATATTTTTGGCCTATATGGCAATCATTAGGTCTCCCAACCACCAATTTTTGATAAACTGTTTTGAATAAAGAGTGCAGTCTTTTTGGGATTTACTTTTTTTTTACAGGATTGATTGGTTGCAATTATTTTTTTTCCCCTAGATTTTCCCATTTTATTTTTAAATTGTTTCAACCATTTTTTGTTGCAATTAATATTTTATTTTTTACTTAAATATTTTTAAATTACAGCTTTATATTTGAGACTTCTGGCTATAAGTTTTTTATATAATTTTTTCTTTCATACCCAAAAATTGGAAAAAAATTCTTTTTTAATTTAAAAACTGTTTTGGTTCCATTAAAAAAAGAAAAAAATCTGGTACTCAATGTTTCCATTTTTAAATGGCCATTGATCGTCTAATGTAGTATGGTTGGATGCAGCACCTTTTTAACTAGTTTATGTGCACAGCAGTCTTTTTTATTTATTTTATGAACCCAGAGTCCCTTGCTGCCATTTTCGACATGCCCTTTCAATTCATTTCATTTTCTGGTTTCGGGGGAGAAAACCTCAAGAAATATGTCCATTGATTGCGAGAAATAAATGTGAATTTCGTCATTTGGTCGCGAAATTTGTCGATCGGTCGTATGAAAAAAAATGATAAATTTGCAAATCGGTTGTACAGAAAAAAATTGCAAAGTTTTTTAATTGGTCCAGGGGAGAAAAAATTGCTAATTCATCTATCGATTTAATTTTAGTAAATCGTGGAGGGAAAATCTCAGAATTCACCAACTATTTATGAAAAAAAATAATAAAATTCATCGATCCTCCACAGGGAAAATCCGCAAAATTCATCCATTGACCTTATGAAAAAAAAATATCCACGAGTTTCACCAGTCAGTCAGGGGAAAAAAAACCAGCATAATTTGCCAATCAGTAGAAATAATATCGCAAAATTGGTTAATGGCAAAAAAAATTGCAAAATTGTCATTCAGTCATTGAAAAGAATCTTTGAAATTTATCAATCAGTCACAGTATAAAATTGTGAAATGCAGCAGTCAATCATGAGCAAAAATCACAAAATTCTTAAGTTGGTTGCAGAAAAAAAATGTGAAAATTGTTGATCGATTGCGAGGAAAAATTTGTAAAACTCGTCATTCAATAGGTGACAAAAATCAAAATCATGAAAATTAATCTGTCACGGGAAAATAACTCAAAATTCTACTTATAAAAAAGTGCTCTAAACAAACCAATTCAAAATATTTTTTATGAGCAAGATACATGAGTGCCCTTTTTTAAAAGTTCCCGCCCAGAAGCCCTTTTTTACTAGAATCAACACTATAATGATATGTTTAACAATTTTATATATATTTTGTTTTTACTTCGTTACAAGGGGGGCGGCCTACCTCCCCCCTTCTCTCTCCTCCCCAAACATAAAAATATCCTTTCCAGCATTTTTTGGTGTGGTGTCATCTGTAAATATAGTGTTTCCCCCCATAAACAATCGCAAAAGTGAAACTGCAAGCAATGACAAAAGGTGAGTCAAGTGGGAAATCAATAAACCTGTTTTCCCAAACCAAAAAAAAAAAAAAAAAAAAAAAAAAAAAAATGTTTGGAGAGTTCTATTGGAACAGTGTATTTTAGGTGGTGTTTGGTGGCAAATTTGTATATGTATGCATTCATCCTATAAGACTGTACAAAAATCTAATAAAAAAAGATTAAAGCTCTTTTTAAAAATGGCAGCATATTTTTACGTTTTCAAACATACATGTAAAATTAATATCTGGTTGCCAAACCACAATTTAGAAATGTATCTCCAATCGAGGCATAAGAGATCTGTACTTTTTATTACATATGCAATGTTTCAATATACTTTCAGCTTTCGAGACTAATTTCTATACTGATGTTGATCGTTAGGCCTTCATGACTGGAAATGGAACTTTCTTTTAAAATATAAAGTAATTTTTATCATCAAGTAAAGAGAAAGAATAGAGATGAAGTGTGGTGACTGGGAATGACACCAAAAATGTAGCTCTAAAATCTGCTATGTTTGGCCCAAATGCAACCATGTACTTTCACCCCCCCCCCCCCCCCCAAAAAAAAAAAAAGAGAGAGAAAAAAACTTTTAATAATACAGTTTTTAATTCATAATACAATTAAATACTACTTTAGAATGCTAAAATATAAGTAGATCATTTTCATTTAGAGAAAATATGCACGGGTGATGTCAAAGAATTTGGTCCCTGTTTCACATGCTTGTGTTGTTTGGGCCGATTGAGGACGTTTAAATTTGAGTGATAATGCACATCATATTGCAAACCGTTTTTACGGCATACTGCATCTCCATCTATCTTTTTCCTCCATGAATTTTTATTCATATCTTTCTGAACTGAAGGGCTTTAAGAATTAACACTAGTCAAAAAGTTTTTTTTTCCCCAAGCGATCAAGTTAATTTATTGTTTTGAAGAATGGCGATAATTGAAACTTTTCAATTAAAAAATAAATCTTTATATTAGCTGTTTGTTGACGGTAAACCATCAAGTATTGCTAATAATTTTCTTTAAATAGTAAGATTTAATACTATAACCCAAGACCATTTTCTTTTAACATCAAAGTATATTCGTTTTATTTTCCATATATGACGTCGTATTCACCTGCTTTCTGTACTTACTCAAATTCATACACCTTTTATTATTAAGAGTGCTTGAAAATTTCTGCTTTATTTCCAATATACAAGTTGTATGTATTCATCCTTTTTTAAATATTCCTTTTTCACATGAAAATCTTTTAATTAAAAATTGTTGATGAGAAATTATTATTCTAAATGCAAATTGTGACGGCATTTTCGACAAAGATAATTTTACGGTGCATATTATTGACATTTACTATCCATTTTCTTTCCAAACGTTTATTTAAAACTTTTTTCAATTAAAAATTAAATCTTTATGTTAACCGTGCGCAGACAATAAACTGTCAAGCATTGATAACATTTTTTTTTTTTTTCAAATAATAAGAATTATTCCATAGTTTTTCAACATTGTCCATTTTATTTTCCATATATGACATCTTATTAACTTCTTTTCTGTATTTACTCAAAATTCATGCACCTTGCATTATTATTAGAAATATATGAAAATTTCTGTTTTATTTCCAATATGATGTCACATTCACATATATATATATATATATATATATTACCATTAATTAAACATAACCTGCCACCGTCAATTATTATGAATTAAAGCTGTAAGTATTTAAAAAAATATCATAAGAATTATTATGGAAGAAAAAAGAAAAAAGTGGACACCGACAAAAATTGAAAAGCTTATACATTGAATTACGTTATCGAGGGCACAGAATTCAATGATATAAGCAAAATGGTTGTTTTCTGTGGGAAAAATAAGCTAAAGCTAAAATTAATTTTCCCCTGTGCCCGAACAACCACTAAAATCAAGTGAATTGATTAAAAATGAAAGCAGAATAGAAACAAATAATATGAAATGGAAGAATCAATAAAACGTATTTAAATATTTATAGGATATAAAATAGAAATAATAAACACCATACCGATTAATATTTCAGTATTTTACAAAAAACCATGTGCACATGTCTTCCAGTATATCAAAAAGATTAAGGTGAATAAAACAGTTAAGAAATCACAGTAAATGATACCAAAGGATGCAGTTAATACATTTTGAAATAAAATTTGAAATACCTTGTAAAACAAATTTAATCTAATATAAAATAAATAGATATTACATTATTTAAAATGCACTATTAAATTAATAGATAACAGTTTAACAATATCGTCAAAATTTAGCTAAAAATACACCTTGGTGTATAAATTATAACTGAAATGGAGCTAGAAAAATTAAAAAATAGAGCCAACTGAAAGATACAATTTTAGTGCTGCCATCTATTAATAATTATATTAAACATCTATCGCAAGATAAAAATTTGCAAGCTTTTGAATGTAAATAACTGTTTAAACAGCAAAACCAAACAAATCCTTATACATAGAGAATTATAGAACAACCACTAAAATCAAGTGAATTGATTAAAAATGAAAGCAGAATAGAAACAAATAATATGAAATGGAAGAATCAATAAAACGTATTTAAATATTTATAGGATATAAAATAGAAATAATAAACACCATACCGATTAATATTTCAGTATTTTACAAAAATCCATGTGCACATGTCTTCCAGTATATCAAAAAGATTAAGGTGAATAAAACAGTTAAGAAATCACAGTAAATGATACCAAAGGATGCAGTTAATACATTTTGAAATAAAATTTGAAAGACCTTGTAAAACAAATTTAATCTAATATAAAATAAATAGATATTAATTACATTATTTAAAATGCACTATTAAAGTAATAGATAACAGTTTAACTATATCGTTATATATTTCCTTTTTCACGTCAGAATCTTTCAATTGAAAATTAATTATTGAGGAGAAATTATCGTGGGTTTTCATTTTTTGGCAACAAAAAAAAATATTGTTAAATTTTATAGGAAAATTGTCAATTGATTCTGTATGAAAAATAATGAAATTTTTAAGAAAAAGATTTGAATGAAATAAAACACAGCTTATATTCATTTCTGGTTTATAATCCATCTACTATATGCAAAAATACAAAATTCATTCGTTTTGCCATTGACTTCACATATACAGTCGAACCTCATTATCCCGACACCCGGTTTTCACGTCACTCCGCTTATCATGTCAGTTTTTCAAAGTCACGATTGCTGTATATGATTTTAATATAAACTCCGGACTTTACGTCATTGAATAATTTTGAACTCCGGATATCCCGATGGTTTAGGAAAATAGTCTATTTTCATAATCCATTTTATAAGCAAGGAAATTAAGCTGTGAGAAACGGCTTAGACAAAATTTTCACAAAAGTGTCTAAAATGCCCTTTTAGATAAATGAGAAATTTTACTTTAATCTGTTATCTGAATAAATAAACCCACACACGATGAATGACCCAGTTAAGCTCCAGATAGGCATATCAGTCTATGCGCAGTCTTTTTGATCTGGTCAGGCGGCGCTTTCCTGCGATTACACTTCGTTTTACATCCGACTAAAACCGAAGCATTGCATTGCAGTGAAATGACTAGAAATTATCCAACATCCATTTATGCTCAAGTAAAGGTAAAGTCCTATTTCAAGAAATATAAAGGGAATATGTCACAAAATGTCTAGCAAATATATTGTTACCGTCGTTTTTTATAAGCAATCGAAAAAAGTTTCAGGTCAAAAATCCCCGAATAAGAAAGAAAGAAACCCAATAACATTTTCCATTTTTTGATAAAAGCAGTTCTTGAAATGCTGTCAAAAATGGCGTTTTGAACCGATTTTTTTTCCAGACACGACAGCACGATAAAGCTTGTCATGAGACATCATGACAATATACAAAAATGTGAAATATTTTACAATACTAATTATTAGATTTTAATAGAATATAATCTTATATTTTTAGTATGAGCCCTGTTTTACAGATGAACGTATAGGTTGTCCCATAAGTCTGTTCACGGTTCAAAAATTTATACAAAATAAACAAATTATTTTGTTGGAGTGTGGTTTGTGTCAACAAACATGGAACTCTTTAAACTATTGCATCTACTCATTAATTATCTGTGTTTTTTATACCAAAAATTTGTTTTAAAATTGGGCTATACACTTGGTTTTGATATTTGATGACTACCACTGTAGAGCTTCCCGTCCTGTTACATCATAGTTGTCCTCTGTATATATGATCGTAAGGCGACTTTTCTATTTCAATATGTGAAATCGTGAAATAATATTTTGCAAACATTGTGCAATATAATAAACTACCAGGTGTCCTAAAAAGGACAGACTGATTTTAAAATTCAATAACTTGCAAACGGTGACAGATATTTAAAAAATTCTTGCAGGAGGGTTATGCATAAGGTCAAAAGTTTTTTTTAACAGTGATTTTCAATTTTAGTTCGAATTACAAACAATAGATGCTAAATTCAGACTCGATTTTTGGTACTTCAGGACCCACTCAATACATTTTAACCTCCTTTTCCGCATAGAAGAAGAGAAAGGCCAAAAAATCGAGCCTGTATTTAGCGCCTATTGCTTACAGCGCTGTCTATTATTTGTAATTCGAACTAAAATCGAAAATCACTGTAAAAAAACTTTTGACCTTAAGCATAATACTCCTGCAAGAATTTTTTAAATATCTGTCATCGTTTGCAAGTTATTGAATTTTAAAATCACTCAGTCTTTTTTAGGACACCCGGTATAATCTGCATTTTTAGTATGAGTATGAGGCATGTTTTATTGATGAATGTATAAGGTGTCCCGTAAGTGTTCATGGCTCAAAAATTAATATAAAATAGTGTCAGAATGCAGTTTGCACCATAAGGCTTCTCAGAGCGTCTGATTTTTTTGTGCAAAGTGAAGTTGTTCAAAATTTCTTCGAACTATTTTTTGCTGCAAAAATTCCAACCATTCACAAAGTTTTATAGTGCAGTCTGCACTCTGATATGATAGTTTTTTGTATTTTTATGCATAGTCAACAAACACGGTTGCCTTTGAACTATTGCATTTACTCATGCATGCTGTGTACTTATGGAATTTTAAAATTCCAGTTGCGGGATACACAAGCATAGATAATACATGAGTACCAGTACTTGGAATTTGGGTTAGACACTTAATTTTCCTTCTCAGAAAGGAGTATGAGCCCCATTTTACAGATGAGCATACAGCCACAGGTTGTGTCATAAGTCTGGCTTATAAACAAATAACTCAAAAACTTATAAACTTAACAAATATTTATGTTTCAGTGCAGTTTGCATCATGTCTTCTCACGGTGTCCGATTTTTTGTGCGAAATAAAAAGAAATTTCTTTCAACTGTTTTTTGCTGCAAAAATTCCAACCCTCTGCCAAGTTACGTGGTGCAAGCTGCACTCTGATATGACAGTTTGTTAAATTTTATGCGTTTTTGAAATGCCAACAAACATGCGATTCTTTGAACTATCATATTTACTCATGTATGTTGTTCATTTTTTATGCCCCAAATTTATTTTAAAATTGGATGATTCACAAGCATTTGTTATTTAAAGACTGCTGTTGTAGAACTTCCCATTCTTATTACATCATTATATAGCCTCTATATCAGGGTTTGGTTTTTAGGCATGACAGTGGTTTTTACCATCAAAAACTTATCGTTTTCAATTTTCCTCCAATTTATAGTGTAATACAATACATTTGTAGATTGATTTTTCCTTGTTATTATTATTATTATTCACAATTGCTTTGTTCAATTTATTTAAAAGAAGAGCATTTCCTAAATGGGAAAAATTTAAAAATACAAGAGTAAAAGGAAAGAACAATATTTGTTATAATCTCCACTAATATAGATTCTAAAAACTGCAATGAACATTAAATGATAATAAAAGTTTATATTGAATATTATTTAATAATTATAATACATTTTCAATAAAATACACTAAAATTATTTTAAGAGATGCAAAAATGCTGTTATATGGTATAACAATAGATGCCAAGCATGGATTGTGGCTATTGAATAAATTTGAATATTTTTAGATATGATAAATGCTTATCTTAAGTATTTCATAAATGCAATTAAGATGATTTTTATTTTCACTTCAATAAGCAGAATCTTAAAATTTTAAATTAATAAAATTTTTATACAAACCTGTAGGACCTGATTTCAGGCGAAATCTCTTAGACTTAAAATTTAACACATAACAAAACAGTATTTAAGAAAAAACAAAATAGAATATTAATTTATATATAGAGTTTTTTTTTTAAACTTTAGTGCAAATATATATGAACCTCAGACAGACCATTCCAGCACCTATATTTTTGGATATAAATTTATACCTGAATAGTCATCATGAAATATTTTTAATCCCTTGGGGACGAGCGTCACATATACACTCTCTCCGCAATGATTTTTCCTACCAGTTATTTTTTATTGTAAATTTTGCCTTTTTTAACCAAGGTATTTTCTCGATTCATCTAGTCAAAAATTTCTGCTTTAAAATACCGGTGAAGATTTGTAAAAGACGCTTGTTGCGAATGGGATTAAATCAAAATTTATGAAAGCTACCGTAAAGGCAAACTATTTATGTCCTGTATACATTTTACTTAAAATTATTTAAAGTGAATTGAAAGAAATAATACATTGCCTATTTTTATTACATACATATGACTGTATGAGTAAAAATCTTTTACCTTTAAAATTATTATTAAATTTAGAGATTCTTAATGCAGTTAAACCTTTCAGGGCAAGGTACTTCTATTCAGAAAATGCTGAAATGAGTGAATGATACCAGAATTTACAAACAATTTTTTTTTTTTTTTTTTTTCAAAATAAGCAAAAGCTTTTGTTCCCATACTTAATAAAAGGAAATTTTTCATTCCAGTATTCTGGTGCCAATGTGACATTTAGGGATTAAAATTAGGTGGTCCAAAAATGAACCACCGCCCTTGAAGGGGTTAACTTTTTAATTAATGGATTTATAAGGATCTACATTTCTGTTTACAAATATTTATTTATTTTAAAGAAATAATAAGACTAAAATAAATTAACAAAAATATAGTAAAAAAATAAGTTCTCACATAGTTTAAAGTTTAATATTGATTTGCAAATTTTAAGCTCTACAAGATTTAACTTTGAAGAACAAGTCTTATACCCTTTCTCCCAAAAGATGTATTTAATTCTCAACTATTAAAAGATATTTTATTTCATTTATTGCTATTTAGAAATAAAAATAATCAATAAACAATTTGGATTAAACATTTTTAAGAAAACTTACTTCTGAGGAAATTTCTGAGAAAGCTATTTAGTTTTAAACGGTGTAATACATTCTGCCGAAATTATACGCATTTTTTAAGCTTATACTTATATTTTTAAGAAATTCTATAACCTATAAAATTTTTATAGAATATGCCAAATAGCTTAAGATTATCGTAGAAGTAGACTTCTAACAGTATGGTGTATTATTCTAATTAAATTCTATTTTGTTTTTCTCGGATGGATAAATATACTTTAGAGTCTTTTTCATGCAAAACAACTTAATACTAAAGATAGAATGAAAAAAAAATAATGTAAAACAAACTACTACTAAAAAAATGGGTTTTGACAGTTTTTGACATTTTTGACAAAGAGGTTTTTGACATGACGGTAAAAACCGTCATGCATCAAAAACTTGCCAACCCTGTTGTCTATATATGACCGTTGGATGACTTTACTATTTCAATATGCAAAATGGTGAAATATTGTGCAATATTATTGTTAAGTTTTAATAGAATGAAATCTGTATGTTTAGTATGAGTAGGAGCCTTGTTTTACAGATGAATATATAGGGTGTCCCATAAGTCTGTTCACGGTTCAAAAATTGTCGTGTTGGAGCACGGTTTGTATCATGCGGCTTGTCAAGGCATCCGGTTTTTTTTATGCGATATGAAAAAGTTATTCCAAATTTCTTTGAAATATTTTTTGTTTCAAAAACTCCAACCATTCACCAAGTTTTATCGTGCAAACCGCATTGCACACACTGATATGAGAGTTTATTAAATGTGTATACAATTTTGGAAATGTCAACAAACATGGGACTATTGGAACTATCATATTTTATCGTATATGCTGCATATTTTTTATACAAAAAATTTATTTTAAAATTGAAGGATACACACAATAATGATATCTAAGTTCCGACTCTGACGATATATATCCCCAGAACTTTTTTTTTTTTGCTCTTTGATTTCAAACCCCAAGAAGAAGTGTCACATATTCTGTATTAATATTGCAATATCCTCTTCAATTCTTTCTTTTGCCCGATCCATCGATTTATTCACTGCCCATTTCATTCAAACCAGAATATCCCCCTCCAGTGATTACCTCTGTTTAGTTAATATCTCAATGTATCGCAATACATTCTCTAAATTCTTTGTTATTGTTGCAAACCACAAATTTCACTGTCTGTTTTTTACTCAATATACTCTTATCGCCTCAGTTTTAATTCTGCTGCTGCTATTGGCCTAGATATATTGCAATATATCAAGAAATTGATATATCATGAGCAATAGCATGAACTAAAATATGTACTCGTTATTGTGGAGTCTATAGCTTAGCAGCTGGGAAGCTCAGCTCGCAAGCAACCAATCGGAATTCGCTAATGGTAAAGTTTCGCCTTCTGCTTTTCGTCTCATTGCTCTTTCAAAAAGATTGTTTGATTGCTTTTTACTTGAACTTCCCTGCTACTGATGCTTAGTATTGCCTTCTGTCATATCACTGGAGTGAAGTTTTCCAGAGTGAATTTCATTAATCCTGCTTTGCTATTTCAGCTTACAATGAATATTTATCAAAAAACTGAATTTTAATTAGTGTAAAATTGTTTCGAAATGTGATTTGAATTTTTATTTTTCAAAAAAAAGTTTTAATGTTGTAACCATGTAGTAAAGAAATTGAAAGGTATAAATACGGTGAAATTATTTTCTGTTATGAATGCATTGATAGCTTAGGGAAAGATAGAAAAACATTTCTGACTGCATCTGTCATCCATTGAAACCAAATTACAAGTATATTAGCATGACATGTGGCATTAAATCAGCTTGTTTTTGCTTTTATTTATTTTAATCATATTAAAATCAGCAAAGTCCTAAATTTAAAAACATTTTGTTTTAATTTATTTTTTATAATATTTTCAGTTATGCACATGGAATAGAGGTCTGCACGGGCCCGGGCTTGGCCCGAGGCCCGTACCCGGCCCGCGGGCCGGCGGAATAAAGGCGAATTTTCAAACGGGCCGGGCCGGCAGAATTAGGAAAATTTTTTCAACGGGCCGGGCCGGGCCGGCAAAAAAATTAATCGGGCCTATCGGCCCGATATAAGAATTTAAGCGAAGCAGATAAAATACGAGCCATTTTCAATGAATATGATTTTCTCGAGAAGTATAAATGTGCGTCACGAGCCGATGCGAGTTTAACAACATCAATACAGAAATGTAAGGTGTCCATCGTAGAGATCGGCATCGTACAGTTACAAGATGTCTGATTCAGAGTTTAATTTTTTTTTTCAGCAGACTCGTGCCGGGAAGGAAGTGGTCTTAATCGATCTCAGGATGTGTAGAACAGTCATTTTGTTTTGTAATATTAATAGTGATAATGAACTTCTCTTAACAGTATCTTTGGAAATATACCTTAAAGTGGTTCTCATATTCACTGCTCAACAATGCAAAGCTTTCAGACACATTTTCTGACAAAATGTTTAACTATAAAGGCATAAAATTGACAGGCCTGCCTATTGAAGGCATTTGGAAACGAATAGCTTTTTCCATATTTAATAAATTACTTACAGAGATAACAGCGATTCCTGTCACGTGACTGTACGTTTTTCTCCTTTACTGTGCTATCGCTTCCGGAAATTTGATTCAAAACGCAGTATTTTCAGAAAGATATATTGCTTTTATCTATGAAAAAACGACATTTACATAACTTTTGAATAAGAATACCTGCCAATCTTACGCGTTTCCGAGAAGAAAAGACTTCATAAATGTGTCGAAATGTAGCTCCTTTGGATTTGAGAAAAGTCTTAAAAATGAGAGAAATATTTTCACAAATCTACTTTTTATTATACAGCTTCAAATGTTATCTTGTTTTTAATCCTTTATTCTGAACTACATTAATCTTTTAATGAATCCTTATTTCCATTTTGAAATGTCTGTAGACACGATGACTAAAACACTGTAAGTAATTGTTAATGTTTATTATTGTGCGTTTTCTGTTTTGCGAATATCATAGTAATGTAAAATATACTGTAAAATATTCGCATAAATATGTATGTAGTATTCATTAAAAGAATCTTAATTGTATGTTGAGAAAAATCGGATTTTTTTTTTTTTTTTTGTAGAAATTGTATCTGACTGGGCCCGTTTTCATTGATTTTTGTACGGGCCGGGCCGGGCCGAGAACTGTAATAATGCAAACGGGCCGGGCTCGGGCCGAACTTCCAATTTTTACAACGGGCCGGGCCGGGCTCGGGCCGGGCCGGGCCCGGTCCTGGAAATTCCGGCCCGTGCAGACCTCTAACATGGAAATTAAATAGTTAAAATGTTATTAATAAATAATGTATGAAATTGGAAGAACAGGAAACATAGTACTTTTTAAAGAAAAACACTATGCAAACAATGGTATAAGTGCAAATAAATTTCGAACATTGGCTCCTTTTTCCATAAAATTCTATTTTGTATATTATATATATATATATATATATGTATGTATTTAAAAGATGCTGTATGAGCAGATAGATATAAAACACTGATTGATTGCTCTGTACATCTAAATTGCTGCTACCATGAAATTTATCATTCAAAATTAGCAATTTTTCTATTCTCACCCACTTTAAGGGTAGTTATCGCGATATGTCACCAATATCAATATTGACTCATTGATGTATTATGATATTAAATTTCAGCCCTATTTACCAGTATTTGATATTTGAAGATTGCCGCTGTAGATTGTTTATTTTACAAATATTGTGCACTATTAATTATTGTTAAATTTTAATAGAATAAAATCTATTTTAATTTGTTAAATATTTTTTTCTCCAAATATATTAAAACTCGGGGTGTGATTATTACATGAGAGGCTGCGTAGAAGTGTGTAAATACAGTATTTCTTTTCTGTTTTTTTTTTTTTTTTTTTTTTCCCCTATGAAAAACTCCACGTTTTGAAAAGTTTTATGGTATAAGCTGCACTCCAATTAAACAGTTACGTTTTCATATGTCTTTTATTTTTTAAATGTAAACAGACATAAAACTTTGAAATATGTTTTTTTCCATTAAAAAAAAAAATTATTTTTTGACAAATCTTACAACAGTGTAAACAGCACTTCAATATGACAGTTTAAATTTTTATGAATTTTTGTGATCTGAACGAACTTTTGCTTTAATTAGGACCTGGAAGTAAAGTTTCAAAAGTAAATAGCACTTGATAGACCGTGATTAAAATTCAATGCTTTATTTTCCAACATTGTTAATTTGTTTTTTTTTTTTTGTTGTTGTTTTTTTAAGCATTTAACCCTTAAATGCCTGGTGTTGCTTTTCGGCAACATACCGAATTTAGGCTCTAAAATACTATTAGAATAATATTGAAGCTATAATTCCTAATGCTGCCAATAAAATACATTCTGAAAATATTATTAAATCGATTTTCAGCATGTAGATGACAACACTTGTGCTGTTTAAGAATAAAGATAGATTTATTTTTTCAGTTGTTGCTACTTGTTCTTTTTGTTTTGTTTGGGAGCTTGCGAAATACCCTATTTTAACCTGCAGTGAGCAAGTAAAATTTATTTCTTATTATAGTTCCTAAAATTCTTGTGTGTTTATTATTATAGAATTTTATCAAGGGAAATTATTTTTTCAATTAAACACCAGCATTGCCGATTAGTAACAAACTGTTTTTTAGCCGTAAACTATACTTAAAACAAAATATGATTTTTTAAAGTATTTTTTCCATGATTTATTTAAGAAATGAAAGCCGAAAAACATTATTACAATAATTTTCGAAAAATCAGACATTTAAGGGTTAATAAGTTTGCAAAGACTGTATTTACCCACATTTCTACCACCAGCCTTTAAATTAAAAGCCCACCAGTGGCTTAAAGGTTCTGCTGTCAAAGATGGTAGACAGGAGGTGCTGGGTTTGAACCCATGTTGTGCTTGTCAGCCTAACTGTTCGGATTTTGTATGTTTTTTTTTTGTTTTGTTTGTTTTAGCACTGTGTAAATATAAGTTATGTTCCTTTGGAAAGCCTCTGCTTCTATCATGCACCGATAACCAGCCAATCCTTGAAAATAGTAAGTAGGAAAACTCACGAAATCAAATAATGAAGTGAAGGGATGGCATCCTATCTCTACTACACTACTGGTGCAGGGCAGTTCAAAATATTGGGTATCCTCCCGAATGGTTTTTTGATCCAATAATTTTTTGACGCCCCTAAAAATTTAACAGCTGGGGCAGTTGTCCCGGACCTCGTCAGTGCTGCATGGCTTCTTGCATATGAATTAAACATGTTGTTTGCAGTAATTCTAAAATTGATCTGTTCATGGCTTGTTGTACCTTTTTTAATTTGATTAGAATTGAGGTATGTACTTTAACAGAGTTCCTACGGGTCAGGGAAAACCTGGAAAACAGGGTAAAGTCAGGGAATTCGAAAATTTAGGCAAAAAGTCAGGGAAATGTCAGAGAATTTTTGAAATTGTTGAAAAGGTCAGGGAAAAGTCAGGAAATTTTTTATGTACTACTTCCATCGGAATTTCTATTATCGTCGTAAATGAAGAAATTTTGAATTAATTATTCATCCAATCAAAAATTTTTATATGAAATTTGTGCAAACTATATAACAATATGAAAAATAATTAAAAAATCGGAAATTCACACAGCACATACTTTTTTTTTTAGCATTTATCTAAATTAAAATTCATTGTGGAGGGTTTCACAACAATGTGTAGGCTGAATTTTTACTGAAAAAAGTCAGGGAAAACCTGGAAAAGTCAGGGAATTTTTTTTATCAGAATTGCATAGGAACCCTGTTTAACCTTTTGAACTAAAGAAGGTTTACTTACTTTTCAAAGCTTATGTGAACTTCTGGTCTGTCAATATACTAGGAAAAGAAAGTTGCTGCAATGGTTTCCATAGCAACAATATATTTTTCTAGAACTGTGTTCCACACCAATAAATATTGAATTTATTCTCTGTGTATAGATAGTATATTGGACTTGGGGAAATTTGGTCCTTGTGGTGAAATTTGTCTAAGATAAAATTCTCAATATGCATGAGAAGTTTATCTAAATTCGAGCAAGGCTATTTATTTTGTTGCTGCAATTGGATAATATTTAATTGAACTCGATGTACTGAGAAATTTAAGCCATATTATCAATGTACCCCCTCATATTCACGTTGGAGTTGCAGACCTGCCAAATGATACGAAAAAATCGTAGTTACTACGACTTGGACTTATAAGCTACGATGCTACGAAAACCGGTCTTAAGCTACAATTTTTTGCAAAAAAACACAAACGCAAAAGTTTCTAGTTCCGATTTTTATCCCGCGCAGCATATTTTTGCAGGAGTGATTCTGATTTCCGAAAGTTTTAAAAAATTGATCATTAATCCGAAAATTCGGACATTAAAAAATGCTCATGGGAAAAAAAAAAATCTGACCTGCAAAACAAACTTCTTAACATAAAACCCTCTTTATGTATATTAACCACGAGTGAATCATGTTTCTGTAAATATTTATACAGGAATTCCCTTCTTTAGAAACAGGGGTGCAATTGTGCAATTTTAAGAATTTTTGAAGGTGGGGAGGTGGTTCTTTGAGGGGCAAAGTTTGAAATAGTGTGAAAAATCGCACGAAAAAGGAAAGTCCTGCATAAAGAAAAATGCTGTGCAGTATTTCCCCCCTGCAAATTCTTCCACAGACTTATGATTCTTTTTCGAGTATATTTTGAAATTTCTTGGAAGTCCGATTTGCGAATCGATTGCGGAAAAAATTGAGAATTTCTTCAAATGATCGTGTAAAAATATCGGGTATTTCGTCAAAGATTTCAGAAACAAATACCGATTATCTTCAACTGGTCACTGAATAAAGTTGCTAATTTCGTTAAGAGTTCAGAAAGAAAGTGCGAATTTCGTCAAAAGATTGCGCAAAAAAATCACGAACTTCGATAAACTATCTAGGGAAAAATATTGCAAGTTTCGTCAATTCGTCGTTCGTTTTGTTAATCGGTCGCGAAAAGATATCGAAAATTTTGCCGATCAGTTGCGATAAACTAACGCGAATTCCGACAAATGACCGAGTAAAAAAAAATCAATTTAGTCAATTGATCGCAGAAGAAAATAAATTTCGTAAAAGGATTGCGGTAAAAACGTGAATTTTGTCACAATATCGCAGAAAGAAAACACGAATTTCGTCAAAAGATCAGTAAGAAAATGCAAATTTCATCGAAACATCAGTAAGAAATGCAAATTTCATCGAAACATCAGTAAGAAAATGCAAATTTCACCAAAAGATCGCGGAAAAAAACACTAATTTCGTCAAAGGATCATGGTAAAAAAAAAAAAAAAAAAAAAAAAAAAAAAAAAATTCGTCAAAGGATCGGCAAAGAAAAATGCTAATTTCGTCAAAAGTTCGTTTAAAAAGTGTGGATTTCAACAAAGAATCGTGATAGAAAAATGTGAATTACGATTGTGGGAAAAAAAATTGTGAGTATCCTGATATGATCGGAAAAAAAAAATTGCGAATTTCGTCAAAATTTACTGCACTGGCTATTAAAATTGGAACCAGACTCCTTTTACAAATGTAAAAAAAAAAAAAAAAAAAAAAAAAAAAAACGCTTCGAAACGAGAAGAAACTAAAAATCGTATACAAATTTTCAGAGGAAAAAATTTACTATATTGAGTTGAAAGACTGAAACTTTCCTTTTACGAATGTCAAAAGATGGCTGCGAAACACCAAAAACCAACCAACCAACCTCCAGATTAATTTTAATTTTGTCTGCTACGATTTCTCCTTTTCAAAGGTTGGCAGGCCTGGCAGTTATTGCATGAATATAACCAGTTTGTAATTTGATTCATAATTTTGTTTGCTGTATTATTTTAGATTTTATTGCATACTTGAAGTTTTCCAATAGAATATATACTGCCCATATAGAAAATCACTAAAACATGTTTTAGGATTAATTCAATTAAATTTAAGTGATTTCTCAAAGCTTTCAAATCTGCTTTAGGGTTTTAAGAACTAAAATATAAGGGACACATACATAATATTTAAAATATATATATTTGTGTGATTTTTATGGAATGTGTATCCTGGTGGATTTATCTGCACAGAACTGTACTGCAATATGTGGAATTCTGAACATAAAATTTTCAGACAATTAAAGGTATAACCCTTAACTAGAAACATACGTCTGTGAAATATTTGCGTCTACATATCTGCCCTTAATATTTTCTCTCTTCGACATTCCAAACTTATTTTTATGCTGCTATATTAAAAAATTGGCCCTGTTAATGCTATTAAAGATTAAATGTTTAAGTTCTCTATTTGGTAAATTATTAAAAGTGTTCTGTTTGTGCACGGGATTTTCACTTTTAAGCGTTAAATTTTATTTTCCTGAATTAAATATGCTATATTGATATAACAATGTGCATGTAATGGGATGTGCATCATAGTGGATTTATGTGAACAACTGTACTGCAAGATGTAGAATACTGAACATATAGTTTTCAGACAATTAAAGGTAATAAATTTTATTTTCCTGAATTAAATATGCTATATTGATATAACAGTGCATGTAATGGAATGTGCATCATGGTGGATTTATGTGGACAACTGTACTGCCATATGTGGAATTCTGAACGTAAAATTTTCAGACAATTAAAGGTATAAATTTTATGTCCTGAATTAAATATGCTATATTGATATAACAATGCATGTAATGGAATTTGCATCATGGTGGATTTATGTGGGCAACTGTACTGCAATCAGGGTTGCCGGCTCTTAGCCTGGCCAAAAAAAAAAAAAAAAAAAAAAACGGCCGGCTTTTTTTTTTGTTTTAACCACTTTAAAAAAGCCGGCTTTTATTTTTCAAAAAGGTGGTTTATAGATGCTTCATATAAAATTTGGATTAATTTATTTTTAATACACTTATAAATATTTTCTACTAAAAAAATATTAACTTCTATTAAAGTTTGTCAAATAAATAAATCCTTATAACTGCTAGAATGCAACTGTGAAGGCATTATGTCCGAAAAAAAAATATATAAATATTCAGAAGAATACATTAAATTAGACTCTAAAGCATTGGTTTGGAATTCTTTATTATAGCTCTACACATACCACACATTTTAAAGATTATATGAAAGAATAAGAAAATGTCACACATCAAAATAGAAAATTCTTACATACTGATATTTACTTTTAAAATTGATTAAAACATTAAAACTAAATAGGATATATGTAAATTATCTTACATAATACTTGAGAACACCCATTAATAAGCAATTGATATTTATACTAACTTATAAAACTGATATATGTAAAAAGTTTTTCTGCTACTAAGCTGTTATGTAACTTATTCCAGATATGTCCATTCGGACCGATTAAAATCGTAGAATGAACAGTGCTGAAAGAGAAATTAGGAAGGATATAACATTTGAGGAAATTTTAGTACATGTAAGTGCATAAAATAAAGAGAACAATAAAAAGAAAAAATCTCAAAATAAAACTTGTTGAATTAGAATTTTGAAAAGCTAGTAGCTAAAAAATAGTGCATATTCATGGATAAATTGATGCATATGTTATTCATAATATCATAATACTGTTTTAATGGAGAGAAGTGATGTTTTTATTAAATGACTTTGTGTGATTTTAAATAAATGTTTATGAGAAATAAAATAAGATGTATATTAATATCCCTTAAAATTAGTTAATAAAATGTATGACTAAGCAGCCATTGTCCTTTTTAATTATATAAACCAGTAAAAATGAAAAAAAAAGGCTGTTAAGGTCAGTGTAAATCAGAGAAAGCAATTGGTATATGGTATGGCCTTTTATTCCAATATTAATGCCTTCATTATTGAAAAATTGCGTTATATTGATTTCTACCTTAATTAAATGTCTTTAAAACTAATTAAAAAACACATAAAAATGTGTCATTTATAATTAAAATGATTCATATCATTGTATAAAAGCCAATTTTGGCCAAAAAAAGCCAGTTAAAACCAATAAAAGCCACCGGCGAGACTTTTTTAAATTTTAGCCGGCTTTTTTGCAACCCTGACTGCAATATGTGGAATTCTGAACATAAAAATTCCAGATAATTAAAGGCACATAAATTTTATTTCCCTGATTTAATTATGTTATATTGATACAACAGTGCATGTATGTATATTAAACCTGTTAATGGTAGCCACAAGATTAACCACTAAATCTTGGGGTATTAAAAGCTATATGCTAAAAATTTGGTACTCTACTATTGTTGAAAAAATTATCACCTATGGAGCATCTATTTGGGGGGGAAATCTTACAAAAGCAGCACTTAATAAATTAGTTTCTATACAAAGGATGTTTCTCTTGCGACTTTCTAGGGGATATAGAACCATTTCCAGTGATGCTCTCAATATCTTGACAGGTATTCCTCCCATTTCCATTACCATTAAATATGAGTTCACTAAAAGCAACATCATCCATTTGGAGAATGAAGCTATCTTACAGCAATTTTTTCCACAAATGATGATTCAGCGTAAGACTCTTGGCTGGCAGTTTCATCCGGCAGATGAGACTTCCCACCTACAAGTAAACCCGACTATAAATTCTTACTCTCCCACTCAAAATGTTATGGTCTTCACCGATGGCTCACGCACTGTTACCGGAGTAGGTGCAGCTTTCTGCGCTACGAAAGGGAGTGAAGTGACTCATCGTTGGTCTTGCAGGCTGGATAACAATAATTCCATTTTCCAAGCCGAACTCTTTGCCATCTTTAAAGCTTTAGAGTGGATTTCTGAACAAAACCAAAATTTTTTAATTCCAGTTTTTAGCGATAGTCTTTCAAGCCTGCAGGCTATCTGTTCGTTTGGCTCAACAAATCCCCAGGTTATTGAGATTAAATCACTTCTCAAAAATCTTCTCTGGAAAACCTATTTAAGCCACGTTTCAGCCCATAAGGGTATCCTGGGAAATGAAACGGCAGATATGTTGGCAAAGGAGGCAACTGCTAAACCATCAGTTGATTTTTCACTTCCAGTACCGCACTCACACATCAAAAGACATCTACGCGCTCATTTTATGAAAAAATGGCAGGATTACTGGGACTACTCAGATAAGGGTAGATATACCTATGATCTTGTCCCAGTGGTATCTTTGGATCTTCTGCTGCTCACTCCATCCACCACAGCTTTCCTTGCCGGTCATGGTCCTTTTGGAGCATACCTCTTCAAGTTCAAAAGAGCCCTTTCTCCTCTATGTGAGTGCGGTGATGATGCTGTTGCCTCTCATTATTTCTATAATTGTCCTTTAACAGCTCGCTGGCATATCCGCCGTCCTCCTGTTCTTCCAGTTGGTTGGTTAGCAAATATTTTATCGCGCCCGATTTTGCTCTCAAAGCTTAAAAACATCTTCAACTTCTTATGTAACCTTTCAGTTTTACTCCATCACTGAGACAGAGACTTGGATTCTCCCTTATTCAGTACCCAATGTTGGGTCGCAGCAACTTATATAATATTGTCTAACTTTGTATAACACTGCATTAGTGATGGGCGATTTCGATTTTTTTAATCGATTTAATCGATACTATGGCCAACTCGATTTAATCGATACTATAAATTTTTTAATCGATGTCTCTAAAGGTCATATCATTTTCATTTTCCTTCAAAAATTTAAGGTCAAGTAGTTGGATGTCCGATCCCAAAACTTTCTTCTGTCTCATAAATGTTAAAACTTCAAAATTCGCTATCACAGTGTCAAATTTAAATAACCTATACCCATCATGAGGATCCAAAAGTATAGGTTCGTTGAAATATGTGTATTTAAAAAATATATATAAGAATCCCATTTTCCTAACAAATCATTGAATTTCGGCCCACACCCTCTTAGATGTCCGCAACGGAAAATCCCAGTTCAAAGGGCATAAAAGCGACACCTGCTGGGTAGTATACACCCAAGCCTAATAAGGATCTATTTATACGACAGTGTAACAGAATATGAAGTTTGATTAAATTCCGTGCATTAGTTTTGAGATATGGCTATCATGAATATCATGAAAAAAGCAGTATAGCAACACAGCCTATTACATGATTAACACGAAAGACTCAGAAACAACTTACGTCAATGACTAACAGAATATTAAGTTTGATGAAATTCCGTTCATTACTTCTTGGGATGTTATCGCAAACATTGTGTAAACCCTGAAAAACAGTGTTGAATTCAGAGGCTGGTACGGGTGGACCCCCCCCCCCCCTCCCCGGAACATTGAAATGTCCCCTAGGGAGATTTGAGATTTTATGCTTAATGGACGAAAGTCCAATACCCCCCCCCTCGTAACTCTAGAATGTTCCTCGAAAGAACCATAGAAATCACCCCCCCCCCCCGGGAGAAAAATGTCTGAATTCAACACTGTTGATAAAAGCAGCATGGCAGCACAATTTGTTATATCATTTACACCAGGGCTTAATTTCTAACAAAAAAAGTACCGGAGCCCTAATATTCGGCAGCACTAAAATCGTAGCGAACCTCCCCCCCCCCTCCTCCTCCGCCGTCACTCCAATCCTCATATTTATGTTTCATATACATTATTTTCAAAATTTAATGCATTTTCTTTAGTAAAATTTAAAAAAAATTAAATATATATATACCTGTATATTATTAACTGTCAACTGTTCCACTGCGTTTAACTGTGTAATTTAGGCTTCGGTTTTTCGGAAGTGGTATTGCACTGGGCTCCGGAGCCCTGTATTTATGAGCTCCGGTGACTTTCGACCAAAATTTAAAAATTTGCTAAAAACAGAGAAGTACCGGAGCTGAGCTCCGGTGGGCTCCGTTGCAAATTAAGCCCTGATTTACACAAAAACCTAATCATGGATAACTTATGGCATTGTCTAACAGAATATTAAGTTTGATGAAATTTCGTTCATTAGTTCTTGAGATATTATCCCTAAAATTGTTTAAATCCTGAAAAACGTGTTGAATTCAGGGGGTGGCTCGGGGGAATGACATTCCTCCCCCCGCAACAAAGCATAAAATCTCAAACTTTCTGGTGGGGCATTTGAGTGTTTCGGGGGGAGGAGAATGTCACCCCCCAGGGCCACCCCCTGAGTTCAATACGTTTTTGTACATTAAAAATTGATGAAATTTCGTTCATTAGTTCTTGAGATATTATCCCTAAAATTATTTAAATCCTGAAAAACGTGTTGAATTCAGGGGATGGCCCGGGAGGGTAACATTCCTCCCCCCCCCCCGCAACATTCAAATGCCCCCCAGAAAATTTGAGATTTTATGCTTTTTGTACATTAAAATGTACAAAAGTCCAATCCCCTCCCCCTCTGTCCCTCCCGGAGAAAAATGTTTGAATTCAACTCAGCTGATAAAATCAGCTTAGCAACGCCCCCTGTTGGGCGATTTACACCGAAACCTAATAAGCAGCAATTTATGCCAACGTCTAAAAGAATGTGGTTTTATGAAAATCCGTGTATTAGTTCTTGAGATAGAGCTATTGCGAAACTCGGGAAAAATGCAGTATAGCAGCGCCACCTGCCGGTAGATTTACATCAAAACCTAATCCTCAACAACTTATGTCAACGTCAAACTGAATCTGAAGTTTGGTGAATATTCGTGCATTAGTTCTTGAGATAGCAATCTTGCGGAAATCCTGAAAAATGCAGCATAGCAGCGCCACCTGTTGAGCGATTTTCACCAAAAAGTAATCAGCACCAATTTATATGAAGGTCTAACTGAATCTAAAGTTTCAACAGATTCCATGCATTAGCTCTTGAAATAGACCGCTCACAATTTTTTTGTCAGAGACAAACAAATAGACAGACTGACAGACAAAAAAATTATAAAAATAGTCAAATCGTATTCGAGACAAGAAGTTCTAACACTATAAATCCTTAGAAACCGGAAGTCGAAAATTTTCACAAAAACAACACTTTATTTTTCTAAAGACAAAAGAAAGCAAGAAAAGATGAACGCATCGATTCTGCCCTTGGATCAGAAACGGTGAATCGATTCAGTTCAGATTCGATGCCGATGTCGATCTTCAGATGCGATCTTCAGAATCGTTACTTTTTTGATTTAGTTCAATTCTTTAGATGCAATGTCGAATCGTTATATTTTGATTTACTTTCAATTCTTTAGATGCAATGTCGAATCGTTATGCTTTGATTTACTTCAATTCAAATCGAATCACGGTCGATCCACGATTCGGGTTTAATCAATTCTTCCAATTTTGCTGTTTTAGTGCCAGAATTGCTGTAAAATTTTGTATAAGAGCCTTTTTTTACTTTCTAGGTTAAATCAGTGTTGAATGCAGGTATTTTTCTCAGGGAGGGATTTATGCGACTCCGGTTGGGATTGGGGGGGGGGGGGAGGGGGGTATTTCACAGTTGCGTAATGGGGGGGGGGGGGTGCACATTTGTCCATTAAAAAGCATAAAATCTCAAAACTTACGGGAGGGACATTTCAATGTCCCGAGAGGGATGTCCTCCCGGGTTACCCCCTGATTTTAACACTAGGTTAAATCGTTATACTTTTGTTTAGAAGCCTAGTTATTCAGGTTACTAGTTTAGAAGGGATGGACTTGAAAAATACAATATAATAATCTCTCCACCACCCTCTCCCCTTTTCCTCGCTAATCTTAATGTACAGGGCCGTTCAAAATTTGCATGCAATTTTTAAAATGTCCAATTCTTGTTCTATTTTATTATAAAGCCACATTTTGAAACCTTGACCAAAGATACTTTTGAGGTCCTCCTTCCGACCGTTTGGGGCTTACCTGCTCCCTCGGGGGAGGGGGGAGGATATTTTTTGTTTCTTCCAAACCATATCGTATAACATATCGTTGGAAAGCTTTTAATGTGATCTTTTATTTTCTGTCTCAAGCCTTCCTTCTTTTTGGTAAGGGTCAATCGTGCTCCAACTTATGTATTGATATTTTTGACAGTAATTTCAAAGGAATATATACTTATTCTTTCGGATTTACTGTTTTAAAGGCAGAACTGCTCTCAAATTTCGCATAAGAGCCTTTTTCTTTCTAGGTTAAATTGTAATATTTTTAGTTTAGGAGCCAAGTTATTTGGGTTACTAGTTTATTAAGCTGTACTTTTCCAGTTCGTCACCTATACGTCCCCCCCCCCCCGATCCCAATTTTCTTAATTATGGTCCAATTTCAATGGGACCTTTTTTGACATTCTTCCCGAGTCATTTGTTTACCAACTAAACACTGATATTATATCTGCAGCTCTTGGTGAGCACTATTTATGAATGGTAATAACAAATTTCATCTCTTTTCCATTTTAAACTTATCATTCTTGGTTTAAAGCCACGTGACTCAAGGTTCTCGTTAGTTAAGCCGTATTTTCACCCGTAAGTTTGTCAAAGTGTTTGTGTAAGTTGTATTATAAAAAATTCGGTCGTTTACAACCAAACTTACTGATTTATGATACTTTGAATTTTATGAAATTTCGGAGCTTTCCGAAACTAAAGGATCCCCTGTCTGTTATTAATTTTTTTCAAGGGTGTAGGTATGAAAATACGTGCTAAAATGCTTTAAAACCTTTTTTTTTTTCAAATAATATATTTAACAATTTAAACAAAGTGATTCCCGAGAATTTTGTACTGTTTTAAAAGGGGACCACATCTTAGAATGTAAGGGGCGTAAAAATTCGAAACTTGGACAGGGCGATGCAAAAAAAAAAAAAAAAAAAAAATTCTCCTTTCAGAAATTCTAAAAAATATTACCTTAATTACAAGCTGATATATTAATTATTATTTCACTAATTGGTTTATTTCTATTAAATGCTTTTTTTTAAAGGCAGTCACGTGATTTTTTATAGCAGCATTAACGTTTTCTACCGTTTAGCGTGCGGTTCTTTGACGGCGGGCTGAGATAATTACTACTTTTTCAATATCAAAAATTTTATAAGTGTTCATACCACTATTTTCGAATAGTAATTTCACAAATATCTTGAATTCTTGCTTAAGACTACCACCCCCTAGACTAATGTAGCTTCGGATAGGTTGTATAAAGGAGTTTCGTTTAGATACACTTTTGTTTTGAATAGACTGCGCTCCCTGGCGGTGGAATATAGAACTAACAGACCGCGATTTCATTTAAAGTAGAAAATCTAACAAGGCGATCTGTTCGAAACTTTAAGATAGTTTATAACACATAAGAAAAAGTTTAAAAAAGAATGGTGCGAAAATTTTGGGAGGAGAGGGGGGGGGGGCTAAGGCCGCTAGAATTTTTTTTAAGCCTTAGCGTTCCTTACCGTTTTAGGTGGGGTTTTTTGACGGAGTCCTGAGATAAATGCTACTTATTAAATATAAAAAAGTCAAAAGTTTAGTTACCACTATTTCCAAATAGTAATTTCGGCAAATAGCTTAAATTTTTGATCAAGATTGCCACACTCTTGAGTAATATATCTACTGATAGGTTGTTTAACGGAGTTTCGTTCACAGTTTTGTTAGGAATAGAGTGCGCACCCTGGTGGTGGAATCTGGAACCAACATAACGCGATTTTGTTAAAATTAGGAAATCTAACAATGCGATCTGTTTTAAGCTTTAAGATTGTTTATAATACATGATAAAAAATTATGAAAAAGAATGGCGCGTCACATTTCGGGGGGGGGGGGGGATAGAGGGGAGGGGCAGAACAAAATTAGAAAATATAACAGGGCGATTTGTTTGAATTTTTAAGATAGTTTATAACACATAATAAAAAATTTTTAAATGATGAATGTCAAAAATTGGTGGGGGGCGGGGGGGGGAGGTGAGGTGAGCGTGTTTTCCGACCCGGTGGGCAAAGTGGGGGGAGGGTACACCTATACGGTGCTGTAGACAGCGGGGAACCCGGTTCGCGGTTCGTTCGCTTCGAGATTTCATATTAGGCGGAACCCGCTTAGTTACTAGCTATAATTTTAAAGATTTCCAAGCAATATACATGTGCGTCCACTATCCTTCTAAGACAAATTAATTGATTTTTATTTCTTCTGAGAAAACTAAATTTTCACGTCTTGCAGCGACGATTTTTTTTTAATTAAAAGAACTTTAATAAACTTTGCTAGTTACATTATTAAACTCAAATTGTAAGAATACTAAATCGGTTCTTATGGCAACGTGAATTATGTCCCTGAAAATTTAAATTTTAATTCAGGCTGGAAGAAAATCACAATGATTTAATTACAGGGACAGTCAAAAGTTTTCCGTTACATTATGGCCAATGGAAAAAATTATTTCAAGTGCATTTTAAGGATGTTACATACTTTCGAACAGAATGAAATTGATATGCACTTATGAAGTGCACTGTTATAGTACGAGCGCACCACATTCGCCACGTTTGACGCGCAATTTCCAACTTGTATTTAACCGAGACCTTTCTTAAAAAATAAATTTAAATAAAATCTAAATTACAATATTAGTAAAATTACATCTTAAAACTAATAATTTAAAAGTTAAAAACTTTATTATTTGACTCAAAGGTCTGTAATAGCTTACGACTGGGCCCCTGACTTTGTCTACCCTCTAAATGTGAGGTATGGGAGGTGGTCGCTACGGCTCTGCTGATTCGCTAAGTTTTGAAATTAATATTTTTGAGCTTATCTGTGACTATCGAAATATCGATTCAAGTATCGATTCTAGAATTTGGGAATCGATTCTTATTGTGATCGATTCAGTTTTATACGATGTCGATTTTAATAGATTCCTGAATTTTCCAGAATCGCCCATCACTACACTGCATTATTTAATGTCCTTATGTTTGTTTCGCAAAGCTTGCTAATGTAACATTTTTTTTTTTTTTTTTTATTAAATCTTATATATACCACTCCGCCCTCTGTCGCGCGTATTGGCGGGCTCAGCCTCGGCTGAAATTTGTAACCTTTTTTTTTTTTTTTTTTTTTTTTTTTTTTTTTTTTTTTTTTTTTTTAACCTCAATAAAGGGGACCGGGAGGGACAATCTATGCTCTACAGACTCACTTCCTAGTCTGAGCAGTCTCTCTCGGGCGGTAAAAGTAAAAAAAGTTGCTTCTGGTTCCTTTTAACTTTCTTCTATACTTCTGTGGAGACGGTAGTACTGCATGGAATTCAAACACTACATTTCTATTGCAATCTATAATAACACAACTCGGGGATATAATTTTGACTGGTCAAAGCTAATTTTAACTAGGACAGTGGTCAAAACTGATTTTAACCACTCAAAAGTGGCCAAAATTCTATTACTAGGTTGAGCAAAAAGTTCTGGGAAATTTGTGAAAGTTGCGTTATTATGCGCAAATTAACAACAAAAGCAACAAGGTAAGAAGGTTCTTCAAAGTAGAGACCATCGTAGTCCTCGACTTTCTATGCCATCGTTCTGCCAGATTCCGGATTTGCTGGAAATACGAAGTTTGTCGTCGTACCAGACCACCATCTTCACCCTCATTAATCTCATGCACGGCTTTCAAAATCGTTAGACCTTTTCTCCAATAATACCGGATCCCGCACGCAAATCATACTGCTCAATAGGCATTTTGGAGCCGAAATTCTTGAACTCCTATAGATATACCACTACTGCTCCTGTATACGATACAAATTCTGGTAACTATTAGATTAAAAATTTCCCAGAACTTTTTGCTCAACCTAATAAATAACTTTAGCTTACATAAATTGCTCAAACTGCATAATTAATTTGAATATTATATATATTTAAAAAATATTAAATATCGACAGATTTTTTATTTATTTATTTTTGTCTTATGTAACTGTGTTTTATGGTTGTGCCTAACACTTCATCAGCAGAAAGATTATTTTCCAAGTATGATCTTATCCCGCGTAAACTGTGAAATCGTTATAGCTTAATACAACAATATTTGTAACCATTTTTTGAGCTCTAAATAAAAATTTAAAATATTTCTTTCATGATTTATTTTCTGCTTCTTCACTTTTTATATAAAAGTAGATATGTAATCAAATTATCAGAATTATTTGAATGCTTATGACAATTGCTTCTCTTTAAATAAATTTGTGTTGTTAAATTAAAAAGTAATGAAACTTAAAGCTCCAAACACTTCCGAATGTTGTATTAAATATTGTTAAATGTTATTTTGGCTAACCCTTAAAAATGTTATACTAAATATATCATTTAACTAAATAAATTTTAATTTCTTTTCCTAGTCACAATTAGCTTTGATCACTGATGGTCAAAACATTTTGACCAGGATGGTTAAAACCAGTTTCTTCCATCATTATTAAAACTAACACAACTCGGTGGTAAAAGTTTTAACTAAGTGGTAAAACTTTTAACTAGCCTATAATTAAAAATTATGTTTTATAAGAATGGAAATCAGTCTAAGAAAATTATGACTGTTACTGATTGTTAGAAAAATTTCTGCTTTTGTGATTTTAAGCATGGACAGATAATTTTTGTAGGTAAAATTTTAAAGATATTGACTAATTTAATAATATTCACCTCTAAGGCGAATTCCGTTTTTAAGACCAATAAAGGTTTTGACTAAGAAGGGTTGTCTAACTTGGATATAAAATCTTAACAGTCCAATGACACTGAACTTAATTTTTAACTGCATGCCCATTTATAGAAGTGGATTTGTTTTCTCAGTATAATCAGTAAAGAACACAACTATAGTTTCGAGAGCAATTAAATATTAGCTCTCTTTGTCAAGCGATAGTAGCAGAGAGTAGTTGACCATACAAGAGGAAAACGGACGGATTCCGCATGGAGATTTTTAAATTCTTTGATGCAAATTTGGAAGTGAAAAGGCTGTGGGCGAGGGGAATAGTAGAATGGACCCTGTGTAATAAAACTGTCTATGTAAAAGAGGTTCTAGAGAATGTGAGTGTGTGTGTGTGTTAGAGATGGGCAACATCGTTCCTTTTAAGGAATCGTTCACCGAAAGGAACGAGTTCATTGGAGTCGTTCCTTTCGGAATCGTTCCGAGAAAAAGGAACGATTCTAAGAAAAAAGGAACGACTCCGAGAAAAAAAGAACGATTTTGAAAAATAAAGGTTTCCAAGGGGGAAAAAACACTTCCGAGATAAAGAGAACCACATGCAATCCATAATATTTTTTACTAATTTATTTTCTTATGTACCCATCCATTTTCTTAGGCATCCAGTCGCTTTAATTTTGTAATGTTTTGGACAGATGATTTTTTTTTTAAGAGTTCATTTCATTGATCAGTGTGTGCAATTAATTTGCAGTTATTTCTAACTTTATGATTTATGGTATAAAGCATTGGAAATTTAAGGGCGGTGCAAGATCTATTCGATTTTCAGTGTAATCATTGGTTTCTCTTGAAAATATGTCATCAAATGACCGTCCATTTATATTATTATTTTATACAGTGTGTTTTTACTCTCAACGATGTTCAGTGGCTAAGTCCTAAACCGTTAGTCATAGACCTATAGTTCCAATTACAAAAATGTTTTAAATTAGGTAAAAAATTATTCTGAAAGTCGTTTGGATCAATAAAAATATTTCTAAAAAAGTTACGAAATTTAATTTTTTATACGGTCCTCCGCCCTATAAGAGATATTTAGTAAAAATTTCCTGTTCTCTTAAAAGAAAGACAAAAAAAAAGTCCCATTCATCTAACACTAAAATTCATGAAGTTATACGAAACTTTGAAATGCAAGACTTATGCCACTTTTTTGTATCCGAATACACATGAGTTTAGCCATGCTTCTAGGGGTCGTAAACAAAGTGCTTAAAGTATTTGAAGGATTTATTTCATGTGTAGCTGCGCTTTGAAAGAAATCGTATTACGACAGATTTTTGTAAGGATTTGAAGCTGTTTCTTTTCATGATTTTTTTAACAAAAACTATGCTATTTTTATAAGCTTTTATTTAACCTATTAACCGCCAAAACTATAAGTAGGAATTTTCAAACTTCTTGTTGAAAGTCGCTTGTCACCACAAATTCAGAAAGGTAATTTCCGCTTTATTAAAATATCAAAATTTCTGCCAATAAATAAGGCAATTTTTTTAATTATAAAATAGTGGTGACAAAGTAATTAATGTAAGCATGAGCAATTATTTTGACCGTTGCGTGAACGCAACACCAGCGGGTAACGGGTTAACTTGAAACGATCGTATGTATGTCTTTCCAGTTCAAAATTTGTACTCGAAATTCAACTCACTTTAAAATATGCGATCGAGGTTAAATTTTACATATTGACGTAAATCAGATGACAATGTAATATTATTATGATTTTCAGTGCTTACCATTATGTTTGTACTTATTTTACAGGGTAACACAAAAAATTTCGGATAGATTACTGCCAACAAGTTTTCTAAAAAGTTTTAGATTAGATAACACAAGACTGCTATGGTTGTGTTTTTTTATTTTTAAAATTATGTATTTTTAAAATTATGATTTTATGTATTTTTTAGCGCTGAATCCGAAAATTATCTTCATTTTTAACCATCATGTCAGAATTTTTCGCAAATAGTAAATTTCAAAATAGTAAATTTCAAAATTGAAAAAATAGCCAATACTATAAAATAGAGTCGATGATTGTATTTTTTAACTTTTACAACTGATTTGTATGTGCTTTTTAGAACTGAATGTAAAAATTACCTTCATATTTAACCATCATGTTAGACTTTTTTGTAAATGGTAAATTTCAAAGTTAAAAAATAGCGAAAATCTGATACTATAAAATGGATGTAAAACTTCTTTTATTCAATTTAATTTTATTTAATTCAAGAATTTACTCAATTTTTGGCTTATACTGGGATTCTTACAGCTAAACAGCTCGGGGATCCGATGATGTGGGGAGGGAAGAGGTTCAATTAAAACTTTGAAATTTACGATTTGCGAAAAATCCTGACGTGATGGTTAAAAATGAAGGTCATTTTGGGATTCAATAGTAAAAAATACATAAAAATCAATTATCAAAAGTTAAAGAAATAACAATCACATCTATTTTATACTATCAGAATCAGATTTCCGAAAATGTTTCACTTTTTAGCTTTCAAATTTACGATTTGCAAAAAATCTGTACTTTGTGATAAAAAATGAAGGCCATTTTTGGATTCAGTGTGTAAAGAATCGAGGCTGTTGCTTTTCAACATTTTATTTAACGAAAATTCTATTATTTTTTTTCCTGTTATATGTTTAGTACAAGCTGTATATTTTGCATTAATATTTCAGAATGATTACAGATTTCAAATTTATAATGCAATGTTAATTTTACTATCAACTATATTTTTTATATATCTGAAGATTATTTATATTTCTAGTAAATTTGTAAATGACCCCTCTTTCGCAGCAAAAAATATGCTCCAATTTGAAACAGCCATTACTTTGGTCAGTTTTAGTCGTAGAATAATAGGACTTTTATTTGTCTTACTTGTAAGTGTAATAGGAAAGTTTTACTAACTATAACTTGAAGGACCGGGGGATCGTATAAAAAAATAAATTTCATAATTTTTCAAGAAATGATTCTATTGACCCAAATCACTTTTTAAATACTTCTTTACCCCCATTTAAAACATTTTTGTAATCGGAACTATATGGCTATGACTAACGGTTTAGGAATTAGCTATTGGACATCGTTGAGAGTGGACATCCTGTATAGGAAATTTTATTATTGCTCTGATATTTGTCACCAGGGTCTAGGAATTTTTAGTCTCATAGATTCCTCTTCAAAATCTACCTCTAGGTAATCTTAATTTCATTTTTCATTCTGAATCTCATTTTTCATTTGGATGGCCCTACTGGTTTGGATATGTAACTAATTAAAGTAGATTACATTTTTGTTCCAGTGTCCGTACTTTCAATAACTTTATACCCTTTATCGTCTTTCTCCTCAGCTCCCTAACTTTACGCACACAGGATATTTCGCATAATTCATCAACATTATTATCACCGCCTTCAGGATCTGGTTCAGAAGTGAAACACCCTATTCTATAGCAATCATCTTGTAGTGCAATTCAGTGATATACTATATCAATTTTAATGCATTTGAAATAGCTTAATGTCATTAAAATGCGCTGCAAACGATTTTTTCCCGTTGACTATAATGTAACGAAATATTTTGAGTGCCCCTGTAAATAAACTATTAATGCTACACTCTTCATATTGAATACCAAACATCCCATGGTAAACATCATTAACATATATCAATTGCATGGGAATCCGAGTATATTTACGGGAGTTAGGTATATTACACACTGAGACCACAGAACGACACAAAGCGCAACATGAAGTGCAAAAACCGGTCGAAACAAAGAACGAAGTTGTTGCAAACTTGTTTTAAACCAGTTTTTCTAGCGAATTCAAGCGACATGTCTTATGTGTCGCCTTAGTGTGTGACTTGCCTTAGAGCGTGAACAGACGGTCTGACGGACAGACAAACAGCATTCATAAACTCTAACTTTATTGGAAAGAGTTAAAAAGTAAAGCACGTTTTTGCACACTGTCTTTCCTGAGTGACTGATGTATGTCTTGTCTTTTACCCTAACATCGCTATTTGTGAACTGCTGTTAACTACGTAGAATTTCAATAAACTTACAACTCTCTTTGAATCTCCAATTTCACGAGAACCTACAGGAATTTCTCTAATTTCACACCCTCATCCGCCGTCACCCTCTCTCCACTTATATCATACAGAACCTCAGTTCGGTGTGAGTGAATTGCAATGCTAATATGTTTGTTTGGATTGGAATCTTTGGAGCTTCATAACTCATGAAGTCATGGAACACTTGTGTTACACGAAAGGGTAGAAGTTCCTTCAGATGATTTGTAAACAGATTCATTAGCAGGGCTATGGCTAGTGATATTTATAAGATAATATTATATGCATTAATATTATAATATGTATATATGTATATAGTAATATATATGATTTTATTCATATGTAGTACATATTATCTCCGCCAAAAGATATAGTGATTCACTAAACTTCAAAGTTCTATTTCTTTAAATTTGAAATTTGCTAACATTTTAACTGAAAAACGGTTTATTGGTTTAAGTAAATTAAACAAATTAAAAGTATGTCCATTATTATTACAGAGAGTAGTACTATATAAAGAACTATCCTTTTGACGATGTTTCGGCTGTTGAATGAAAGATATCTGTTGCAAACGTGTTATAGATAATACCAACCTTAATTTTTTGAGAATTTGACTATTTTTTATTCGGAGTTAAACTTTTTATTGTCAAAACTATTTAAAATAGATAAAACATTTTGTTAAATTCGAACTTTTCAGAAAACTTTATGTAATTTAAGAAAAAAAAGAAAATAAATAAATAAATCTTCTTAGTGAAGAGAATAACAATAAGAAAGGAAAATACATAAAATTTAGTATCGTATTTGCAGTATAAAAACGGAAATTTGGTATTAGGCTTGAAACATTAAATTTAGTTTAGCATGAAGGGAGCCTCGATTTGATCGAAATTAAACTCAGATATGTATTATCCATCACCACAGTAACAGGCATTAATCGTGGCATTGATTTCGGGATTTACGAGTATCAATAACGATCAAGAAATCTGAATTATTATAAGAAATTATTACGATAAACGATTTTTTTTTTTGCTTTTATTTTACGTTGAATTAAAACAAAGTCACAGTTATTTAAATTCTAATTATTTAGCAAGAAACAGAAGTAAAATAACAATTGAAAAAACTGTACAAAATCACAACGTGCATTCTTTGGAAACCAATAATTAAATTCGTATATTGTAAAACTTTTTAAATGCAATATTAACCTTCCGCATACCAGACCGGTGCAACAGACCCGATAGATACATTCAAATTGATTTTTCACATTTTAATAAATGAAAATTTTGTAAATATGTGACTTTATCTGGAATGTTCTACTCAAAAGAATAGAACATCCCAGAAAAAACCCATATTTACAGAAATTTCAGTTTTTAAAATAAATTAGAAATATCATTATAAATGTACCTGTCGGGGCCATTGAACCCCTCTGGTAGGCGGAGGGTTAACATAAATCTATTAAACCGAAACAAGCATAAAATATGCAGCTTTATATATGTCGCAGTGTTCTAGAAAGTCCGATAATCTATATGTAGCACGTGATTTTTCTTTCCCGTTTTTATACTCAAAACGGCCATTAAGAGAGCGAACCGCGGTTAAATTATTTCAATCCCACCCACCACTGTTACTGTTATCTTATTATTATTATTAGACGTTATGCTTTTTGAAATATTCATTATCTTAAGAAAGAAAGAAACGTTTTACAAAAATTCCTTGTTCTAACAGATTTTACTCTATGTAATAAATCTCAATGTAAGTCGATTAAAACAACAATCTTAGGGAGTTTCGAGATTTTTTTAATCATCTTCTTCAGGAGAGAAAAACAAGACGTCAAACTGTGGAAATAAAGTGGTACTCGAGCGCTCGTAGCTGGTCATATATTTATTTTGACAAAGAGGATTCTCAAATTGAAATTATGTTTGAGGAAAAAACATGAAATAGTGAAATATGCATGAAAGTGCGTAACTCTACAATTATTAAAATAATTGAAAATCAGTTATTATTATCCTATTAAAATGCAATTTTTATGGCCTAGTGATATATTTCTTACATTATTCAAAACTGTTTCTAGTCAGATTAAAAAAAATATTTTTCATTAGTAATTAAATAAGCATTTTCTTTGTTTTTCTTAAGGCTGTTCTTAAGTGATCTGCTCAACAAGCGTAAAACGTTTTGACATATTTACAAATTCATTTTTTAATGGAAAGATATAAAATTGGAATGTTTGACCATGGAAGCGATTTGGAATCGAACTGTGTTTTCCATCTTTTGATCAGTAAATTACCTATTGAGTTATAATCGATTTTGATCACGTGACAAACATGTTTTTCACCCATTTTTGAGAAATTATGCCTCTTTCGCGCGGAAATTCGGTTCAAAACGCCCACTTTGACACTATTTTCTGAAAAGCCTATTGCGTTTGCAAAAAAACGGAAAAAACAGCTCGATTACATAGTTTCTGAACAACAACACCTGTTCGTTTCATGCATTTCCGAATAAAAATAAATTAAAACTTTTGTCACAAATTTATCCTTTTGGATTTGAGAACAGCCTTAAGAATTCATTTAGAAAAAATTCATTTCGTATGATACATTTACCAATTAGAAAATGTATTAGTGTATTAAAGTACACTTGGTGTTCCATAACCCTCGGGGTCCAGGTACTCAATCGGTAAAGCACGTAAAGTTTCTGGGTTCGAATCCCATCTCGGGCACTTTTTCTCTCAGGTGTAAAAAATCCAATTCGTATAAAATATTTTTTTTAATTATTTCTTTCAGATTAATTTAGCACAAGAAGATGAAATAGTAATGTTTATTAAACGCCCTACTCCGCCCCGCACTTCAATTTCTTTTTTCTTTCTTTCTTTACTTTTCTTTTTTTTTCTTTTTTTTTGAGGAGGGGGGGGGGGGGAGGGGCACACACATTAGAAGGATATTTTGGCAATAAAGTCAGCTTTAATAGAATCAAAATCTGTTATTTTGAAATAAAATAGCGTATTTTAATTTATTAAAACTGGCCAGTCTACAAGAAAAGAACCGATTCCCGAGGAATCGGTCCTTTTCGGAACGGTTCCTCGGATTCGGTCCTTTTTGGAACGATTCCGAAATGGACCGACTCCGAGGAATCGGTCCTTTTCGGAGTCGGTACATTTTGGACCGATTCCGAGGCATCGTTCCGAAAAGGACCGATTCCGAGGAGTCCTTCCTTTTCGGAACCGTTCCAAAAAGGACCGATTCCGAGGAACCGTTCCAAAAAGGACCGAATCCGAGGAACCGTTCCAAAAAGGACCGAATCCGAGGAACCGTTTCAAAAAGGACCGAATCCGAGGAGTCGTTCCTTTTCGGACTCGTTCCGAAAAGGACCGATTCCTTTTTACAGAATGGAATCGTTCCTTCAGTTTCACTGCCGGAATCGTTCCTTTGGAGTCGTTCCTCAACAAATGACACATCTCTAGTGTGTGTGTGTTGCGAGGGGGGAGGGGGTGCAAAAATTTCTAGAACAGTGAATTTAATTCATTGATGCAAATAATTAGAAATCTTGTAGGATCTGTTTTCCCCCTTTCCTGTTAACCTCTGCTGCTAATTACCTGATGAAAAGGGCTGACGATAATTTTCTCTCGAAGCATAGTTGTATCCTTTACTTGGAACAGGTATGTACCCAGAGGAAGTGTGTATGTGTATGGGGAAGGTTTAGGGACTCCAGAAATCGATATTCTTTACCTAATTTTGGACACAATTTAGCCCATTATCGAATCAACCGCAAGGTCATCCTAGCAGAGCTTTCCCGCTCCCCTAAACAAATTTCAGCGTATAATTCTAATATGAAGAAAATGACTACTTCTATATATCGCACCCTTCCTTCAAAAGTACCATAACTCAAAAAATCCTGCTTTTCAGGAAATGCGAAAAACTTTCCGGGCTGTGGAAGGGTCGGTGGTCATCTTCCAAACACTACCTGGTGGCTGGATTTTCAGAGCGCTATCTGGTACTTCGGATGATTGGTAGAGGCGTAAAAACCAAATAAAACAGCAGCCATAACTCAAGAAACCCAATTTTTGATTTGTGGCACTTTTGTTGAAGCAAGGGGGCGTTATGTATTTTTATGTAGATTATAATTGTATGCCCATTGCTCCTTTCCATTTGAAAGCCTTTATGGTTAAGTTAGCAAGAATTTAAGTTATGTGATGCAATTTTAACTTGGCATGTAAGTATATGTAATAAGAATTACCAGTTTGGTTAATGTATTTTTAATTTGTTGTTATCATTATATTTAAATATAATTTGTTAATGGAAGGGGAATGTGCTTTATTTAAAAGTTGTTTTGATATATCATTTTCGTTTTAAATTAACTTCGCCTTAAAAAAAGGAGATGTACCTATCGAATAAAGTATTAACAATAAAATTTTTTTAATCTGTAAACTTAAAATATTCAATTTTCTAAAATTCACGTGTTTATGATGTAATCCATTCTATGTTATAAAAAGGTCTTCTCCCTGAGAAAACTGATTGTGAGACTTTACAAAATACAGAAGGATTTTGTAAAATTGAAAAAAAAAAAAAATCGCAATTATTGGTGACAAGGTAACTTTTAACGTTTTTATAAGAACCCCATCTTCCCTGCTGTTCCGATAAAGGATTTTTTTACTAATAAAACGCATTTGTTACTAGTGTTAACTCTAGAAAAAAAGGGCCGCCGGGCGGGAATTTTTCAAAAAGGGATTCTATTCTAAAAAAAAAGGTACATTTTTCAAAAAGGGAACACTATTCTAAAAAAGGATACATTTTTTCAAAAAGGGCACATTTTTATCAAAAAGGGCACACTTGTACCTTGTTCGCAAAAAATATTTTGAACTGGTTGTTTAGAGTCCTTAGAATTTGTGATATTTTCCCGGGATCAATTAAATTAACGCGGGGCGCATAGGAAGTGTTAAAAAGAGCCGCCGGGGGCAAAAAGAAATAAAAAGGGCCGCCGGGTCCTGCGCCCTGCCCCCTGCTAAAGCGGCTTAGAGTCAACACTAGTTACTAACTACTAATACTTTAGCTGGTAAAAGCCACCTGTATCTTTCTTTGTCTATTAGGTATTTGCATATATGTAACAGTTAATGGCACATAAATTTATTATAATATCAATTATTAAATTAATATTAAATAATTATATTTTAAATATAATATAGAAATAATACATGTATCAGTTAACCAATAAGCTAATATTTGTTGATAAATATGTAACAGGTTAATAGTATTTCCCCAGGTTTTTAACCTTTTCCCCAGATTTTTATCACATCCTGGTAAAAACCATTCCTGTTTCCAGTTGTAAGATTTTTTATTGAGGTTATTAATCATTCAATTCAATGTTGTATTTTAAAAATCTACTGATAAAAACAAACAGATAAATAATGATATACAGCCTGACGTAAGTTTTATTCAATATATTACTTATATACAAATTTACATTTTAAGTGATCTATTTAAAACTACAAGCCTTAAATCTGTTTGATCAAGTTGCGCGTCAAAAATCAATGTTGGTCATCTACTTACCTCCTTTCAAAATTCAAAGGGGACAGCGGGCATCCTTTCCACGCCCCCTTTCTCCTTTCCTGGGCTCCTGTGTGATTCTTCTAATGTAGAATGATTTAATTGCCACATAGGTACGATATCTATCAACTTCCTCTTTAAAGTTGCACATTTAACTTGCACAATGCACACCATGCTCTCATCTTTAGGGTTCCGTACTAAACCCTTTGAGGGGCAAGCAATTGTGTTTCTGTAATGTTAAATTCCCGCCGGAAATTTAGAAAAAAAAAAATTATTTCAAAATAAGGAAAAAAAAATTTTTCAGTTTTTTCTCAACAAAGTTATGAAAGTAAAACTTAATCAAAAATTTGATGCAAATGTTAATTAAAATTAGGAGTGATATAATATATCCCACAGCCCCTCAAGGGGTTAAAAAGTAAAAACGGAACCATTGTAAGATCACTCCTGTGTCTGTCTGTCATAGCCATTTTACTAGTAAACTATGGAACGCGGAAAGTTCAAATTGGCTGAAGTAATAAAAGCTATTGATCCACATGCTTATAGATTATTAACCATTCATAAATATATTTAGGAAAAATGTAGAGGGGATAATTAAGTTGCTTGAAAAAAAATCTTTTTTTATATATATCGTGTGGGTATCGTGTGTACGATTTCGTAACGTCGAACTAAAAAATACATTTCTTTTCATTTTAGGTATTATATTTTCAGAGATATCGTCGAAAATATAATGCAAAAATGCCTTCCCTCTATGCCTGCCCTCCTTTATTTCCGATTCTATTTGAACTAAAATTATGAAACAATTAGGGATAGTAGAAGTAATTTAAACCTACTATATGATTACCCTAGGTCACATAGTTTTTGAGAAAATATCATTTTCCCGTTACGTACAAATTTCGATTTGAGCGTTCTGCAAAGGAACTGAGGAGCGCTGGACGTACTACCTACCTATCGTCGCAGAAATCTAAAAGGATAGGGATTTTGCAGGGATCGCTCCAGACTTTTCTCTCGGGGTCCTGTTTTTCTGAAATTGTGAACAGCTTTTACATTTGTGAAGAAATTATCCTTATATTCAGGCTCTTATATATACATTTTTTAAGAAGATATGTGATATATTTTCTTTATGTATGTAAAAGTGACAGGTCAAATTTTACTTTTAAATGATTAAATTTGTGAAAATTTTAGTTTAGATTTGGAAAATTTTTGAAAAAAGGTCTAATTTTAAGACAAAGAATTTTGTGAAGAGTCCTTTTTTAAGGTGAAAAGTTTTGTGAAGGGTCCTGTTTCGAGATGCAAAATTTTGTGAAGGGTCCTATAAAGGACCCAATTTCTTCCTAAACAGATCCCTGTTTTGATAATGATTTTCGAAAAAAAAAATACCGTATATACTCGCGTATAAGTCGACCCCCTAACTTTTTACTTCAATTTTGCAGAAAATCAAACCAAATATTCCACTTGCCAATGCGAAAAGGTAGTAAGTAAACAAAAACAAATCATTCAATTTTTTTAAATGATAAATTATTATTATTTATATATTTTACATATTATTTTTTTTATTCCTACACATAAAAAGCCATAATTTTGCAGTATTCAAAGTTTTTGTTTTAGCTTTTTTAACTGACTCGCGTATAAGTCGACCCCCCAAATTTGCTTACCGAAAAGTGTCAGAAATTCCTCGACTTATACGCGAGTATATACGGTAGTCGGAAATTAGCCGAGATAGTAACCCTTAAAGACACGGACGGTGTACTCTATGCTCCATTTTAAAGCCTAGATAACAATATTTAATGATATATTTGTGTAATTAAATGTCCAGTTCCTAATTCATATTGTACGGAACTTTCTGTACGCGAGTAATACTCGCACTTGACCGGTTATTTATGAATCGAAAGTAAAATAAAAGTGCTAGTTATACTTTTAAAATTCGATTATTATGCCTGTCGTTATAGTTGTATTTTTTCGGTCGAGGTTGTAGATGCTGATTTTTTTTTTTTTTTTTTTTTTTTTTTTTTTTTTTTTTTGTATAAGTTTATCAGACTTATAGCCTTGCCCGATATATTTTTTTCCAAACCAGAACAAAAGGGGAACCGCCGCAACTCTTTACATTGGCCTTTTTAAATATAGCATCGCATCTGGGCCCTATGCCAGAAATTGTCTCGTTTCTAAGTTGCTGCCCGATTATTATCTTTTCAAATTGAGGTTTACGACCAAACTTTTTATTTTTCTTTGTCTTCTTTTACGTATCGACAGGTGAATTTTTTATTCCTACTTTTGACAGTTCTTTAAAAAAATCATATTTTTCTACTTCCCTGTTTAAAAAAAAAAAAAATCATATTTTTCTATTTCCCTGTTTGACAGCTCTGAAAAGAATCTTTTACGAAATTTATCAGAATGTATCGCATTTTAGAAAAGGTGAGTTGCAAATAAACTCAAATTATGTTACTATTTTTTTTTTAAGTTTGCGTTTTCTTCCAGAAGTTGTCTTGTTTCAAAGTTACTGCCCTATTATTATATTTGCTTTTTTTTTTTTTTTTTTTTGTTAATTCTACTTAATACTACTCTTGATAGCTGAATTTTGATTAATTCGACAGTTCTTAATCCTGCTGTTCTCTTTGGGTCTATATAACACGAAATGAAACTTAATTGCTCATAACATTTTAGGTAGATTTCGTAAAAAGTACTATACTTATTGGAATCGCCTCTATGTTGGAATTTCTGAAATTTTTTTGTAGATCTACGCCGATTATAACCCCTAGAACCCAAACCATCCCCAGTTCAAAAATTTATCTATCTATATATATCACTTTTTTATGGACACCATAGTTTCTATAATTCTGCACAAATCTCTTCCTAACTGATACACAAAATCAAGGGGTTGAAAATCTCGGTCAAGTTCATTAATGGATAAAATCGGATTGAACTTTTCCCCCCTACCTTATCGGACTCCTGAGCAGTTAAGCTGCATGAATCTCCAGTATAAGCCAAAAAATTGAATAAATTATTGAATTTAATAAAATTAAATTGAATAAAAAATGTTTTACATCTATTTTATAACATCAGATTTTCACTAGTTTTTAACTTTGAAATTTATGATTTGCGAAAAATTCGGACGTGATGGTTCAGAATGCAGTTCATTTCAGATTCAGTGCTAAAAAGTACATAAAAACAATTATCAGAAGTTAAAAAACACAACCATCACCTGTATTTTATAGTATCAGATTTTCGCTATTTTTTAACTTTGAAATTTATGATCTGCAAAAATTGTGACATGATGGTTAAAAATGAAAATCATTTTCGAATTCAGCACAAAAAAGTACATAAAAATCAATTATCATAAGTTAAAACTGGTCGTTGGGGGTCACCGTAATACTTACCCATCATGGATATACATAATATTAAATATGAAAATAAAACATGTGATATAGGCTAAACATTGTATCATATTACCTTTATTCCTAATTTACTTGGACTCCCTTAAATATAATTAATAAAATCCCTTAAACTAATATTACTTTTTTGTTGCATTAAAAATCTCAATTTGTTGATTTTCTGTAAGCAAATGAACACTTTTGGTTTACAATGGAAGTCTATGGGAATTTGTCGAAATATTAGAGATACCGCCGATTTGGCGTCACTTTTGGCGATATATCGCCAAGTTGGCGACAGAACAGGATCCCCCTTATAGGCATGGAGATGCATTAAATGCTTGACATTTACGATAAGCCATTATTGGCATTTAATCTTATAGTTTGGCGATAGTTTTTTGGTCGGCCGGATGATCAAGTAGTATCGAATATCGAATATATATCGAATATCGATCGAGTAGTATCGCGTAAAAGAAACATCCTTGTAACCAGGGCTGCGGAGTCGATAGGAAAAATGACCGACTCCGACTTCTGGATTTTTGAAACAATCGACTCCGACTCCGGCATACACATAGGGTTTATCAAAAAGATTGAAATGCGCTTTAATTTTTTACTTGTTGGAGATATATAGATAATGCAAATTGAAAAAGTGTTCAAAATAAAATAGTAATTAAGATTAAGGATCGACCGAAACCGAAACAGTAACCGAATTTCGGTAATATTTCTATTTTCGGCCGAAAATGAAAATTTCCCAAAAAATGTTTAAGTAATTAACACATAATAAATATACATAGTTATTAATTAATTGTAGATGTAATTATAACCTGTTGTCTAAATTGGCTCTCTGTGACTCAGACCAAAACTTTTTATTTTGATATAAAATAAAATGTAATTAGTAATTCATCAATGATACGAAATGATTTTCTAATTATGAATTGCATCTAATTAAAAAATCTTTTACGTATACATACCTCGATTTATCTTTTATAATGAATTTTGTAAAGGATCACCTGTTCTACTAGAACTTTCTCGAAGAATATTTGAAACACTTCTGTTTCAAACTAAAAAAATTCTATTAAAGTTAAGTCTGCAGCTTTTCATGAGCAAGTGAAAAAGGTCTTCAAATTTTAGTTATACATGCATTTCTTGTTTTTTAATTTGCACTCACATCTTGAGTCAGTCGTGTCGTGACTGATAATTATAAACAGTGAAGTTCATAGCAATGTATAAAGAGTGTCTCATATGAGTCAATACAGCTCGAATTGATGAATCATGTTGAAAATTTCATAAGGAAAATACGAGAATTTTGGAATACAGATAGTTTCGGCCAATAATTTTCAGTTGATCTCTAATTAAGATTATATTCATAAAACGTTTTTATTGAGTTAGAGTAAGATTATGCTGAGTTCGGCCACTAATTTTAAAAAGCTATCCTTTTAAACAATTTTTTTTTATACAGTCCTGAATCCTAATGATCCTGTTTCTAATATTTTATTTTTATAACCGCCGTATAACGGACGTTTATAAATTTCGATTCGTAATATGCAATACATTAAACAAAAATGTAATTATTTTACAATTAAAAAGATTCACTTGCCTAAATATAATTTGAAGTTAATGATACGAACAAAGGATTTTTATCTTGTCAGCTGCAAATTCAAACCAAATTACGCGAAAAGAACATATGCCTGCTTAAGAAACAAAGATATTTTCAATTTGAACACTTTGAACAGAATGAGTAAAAGAAAATTGTGCTTCGACCGCACTTTATGTGAAAGATTGGCAAGCTGTCATTGCCTTTCATTCATAGACGTAAATGCTATTATCTACATTTACGCTATGCTAATAAAATCTTAAATAAATGCCAATTTCGATGGATTGTGTGTGTGTGTGTGTGTGGGGGGGGGGGGGGGTAAAAATTGACAAATAAGGAATAATCATGAAAAAAAAGTGAGATAATAGAAAAATCTTAAAAACATATTACAAAAGATAAAGAAGAAGAACAACAACAACAACAAAAAAGCCATTCTGAAGCATGAAATGAGTTTCTTCACTTTCCTCTCAAAATTCATGAAATAATTGTTTTTTTTTTTTTTTTTACAGTAGGTTAGAATTACGGCCCTCCATCGGATAGGATAACCAAATTTAGCCGGAACCAGATCGTCTTTAAATGCTTCTTGTCAGGTTTTGGAACTTTTAATATCGTCACCAGCAAGAAAGGTGACACATCTCGCAAAAATTCATTTTGCGTTTTATTGCACTAATAGGTCTGTCGTAGGTGCTACAGTACATAATATTGTTACATAAACAGTTTCGTAAATGTAGTTATACGGAAAATCACTTTATTTCGCTATATGTCCATTCGTGACCAAAGAAGAGGGGTGAATTGTGCAGGAAGGTAAAATTACCCAGCCCTCCAAACCTCATCCTAAGCCTCCATTCTTAAAGGTTTTATGCTTTTATGCACAATTTTACTGCTGCATGCAGAGATAAGTGCTTTAATTTCATGTTACAGTAAAATCGTGCAATTTTTCTTTTCCTTTAAAATTTACTTTTGTCGAGATGTGTCAGTTTTCTTGCGGGTGAGCGATATGACCTGATTTTTCAAAAGAAAATATGTACTGAATATTTTTCAAATGAAATATCTATATATTTGAATATTAATGTGTGTATTTAAGTTCATTTTAATACAAAAAAAGATACAATTGTAGGCTTTTTTCATAATTGGTTATTCTATAAAATATGAACTAATTTTCTTTCGGCTCGAATTAGGGTCGGATTGACGATTGTTTTTCCATTTTCGGATTTTGGTTGACGAATTCCTTTTTGTCGGGTTTCTGGTTGATTTTCCGCAGAAATTTCAGATTTGGGTCTTGTGCAACCCAGCACTTGGAAAGACTCTAGTTGGCATAGGCGTAACCAGGGGGGGGGGGGGGGGGGGCTCAAACACAATTATTTTAAAAAATCGAAATCTACAAAAGAAAAAAGAAGTGAAAGCGGAGTTCAATTAGTTTAGCTCAGAAAACTAACATCCTAAGTTTTGAACTGTGATAAAAAAAGAGTTCCATGTTCTTTTTTTTATTATTATATCTGGAGTTGGTTGGTTGTTTAAATTTCGTGTTTCGCAACCATATTTTGACATTCGTAAAAGGAACATGGTTGCAGTCAATTCAAGTCAATTCTTTCTCAGTCTTCTCTAGTCAGTCTTTCAAATCAATATAGTATTTTTTTTACTCTGAAAATTTTTATGCGATTTTTGGAGTTTCTTCTCGTTTCGCGGGAGTTCTTTTCAAACTAGGAAAAAGTCCCGGTTTCAATCTTTTAGCCCAGTGCAGTAAATTTTGACGAAATTCACGATTTTATTCTGCAATCATTTTATGATATTTACAATTTTTCCCAAAATCATGTGACGAAATTCACGTCTTTCTATGCGATTTTTTGTCGAAATCTGCACTTTTCACCACTAACCTTTAACAAAATTCGCGTTTTTCACCGCAATCCTTTGGCGAAATTCGCATTTCTTACCGCGATATTTTGACGAAATTGGGATTTTTTTTAGTACGATCCTTCAATGAAATTCGTGTTTTCTTTGCACGATCTTTTGACGAAATTCGCTTTTTCTTTTAGCGATCTTTTGACAAAATTCGCATTTTCTTTCTGCGATCCTTCGACAAAATTCTCGTTTTTACCGGGATTCTTTGACGAATTTTTTTTTTGGCGACCTATTCACGAAACTGATTTTTTTTACAGGGGTCATTTGTCGAAATTCGCGACTGTTTTGCGCGACCGATCGGGAAAGTTCTCGATATCTTTCCGTGCCAATTAACAAAATCCTCTACTCTTTTCTGCGACTTTTTGACGAAATTTGCAACATTTTCTCGTCATTTATCGAAATTCGTGATTTTTTTGCGTAATCTTTGACGAAATTCGCGATTTCTTTCTGCACTCTTTTATCGAAATTCACGATATTTTTCACTATCGTTTGAACAAATTCTAAAATTTTACTGGGACCGAGTCACGAATTGATTTTGAGAAGTTTCACAAAAGAAATAAAAATCACGGACTTCAAAAAAATTTCAAAATACTCCCTGAAGAATCCCAGATCTGTGAAAGAATTTTGAGGGCGGAAATACTGCACTGCTTTTTTATTATGCGGGACATTGCTTTTCTGTGCACAAATCGCGCGACCCCGCACGTTATTTCAAACCCTGCCCCTCAAAGAAAACTTCATTACTAGTGGAGTTTCGCTGGTTGCTTTTTTTTAAACGAACATAGAATTAAAGAAATCTAGGATTTCGGGAGGGGGGGGGGGGTGCTGCCTTCGGCAACGTACCCCCAACCAAGCTACGATCACTTTCGTCTCGAAACAAACGAATCCTGAATTATAGCGATTTTTTTTATTTCGAGCCAAATTAAATTTTCAGCTTTCTTATAAGGACTGATTTGACATTCTTCCAATTCGAATTTAATCACGGCAATTGTAAAAATTACCGGAGAGTTTTTCTGTTTCAAAAAAAGCAAAAAATCGCCTCAAAGTGCAAAAAAACCCGCTAAAAATCGCATTAAAAATTCGGAAAAGATTAAAAAACAGCAGGGAACGAAATTAACTAATAGGGTAAAATATTTAAACCGGACTCCTTTTAGGAACGCGAAAAAAACCCTCTAAAAATAACATAAAAAAATTGTTACAAATTGAAAAATCGCTGTAAGAATCCCGGAAAAACTTTATTGAGAAGAAGACAAAGTTTACTGGATAAAATATATAAATCGGATTCTTTTTTACTAATTTGAAAAAATTCGCATAAAAAATTAATTTAAAAATTCCAGAAATTGTTTTGGATATGCATGACTTCAGTCAAACAGGCATTTTCCTGTCAAATCTTGCGGCTGTGAGGACTGCATTGTTTATTCGGAGTTCAGCGCGCGCGCGTACACACGCACATTTAGAGACAGACAAGCACATATCTTTATTATTACAGTCGCATCATGATAATATAATTTTTATCATCTTGACAAAATTTAGTGTATACAATAGACGCTCGATTTTCAAACCTCTTTTTTTACGAATTCTTTGTGTTTACGAACGGATGTACTGGTCCCGACCAGCATCCCATTGAACTAATGTTATTCCCATTTATGAACACATTATATGAGTCCACTCGAGTTCGTAAAATCGAGCGTCTACTGTATTATCATGACCTGCTTTACCTAATATACATTGGACACATTCTGAGGTAAAAACATGAATTATTAATGAATATTGTAATTATTTATAATATTATAATAATTGTTTATATGCACTTTTTTCCAAAAATTCTTGGGTCCCCCCACCCCTTCCCGGTGATTCCTAAGAAGTTATGGAGTCACATTCTGAAAAACTTTCGTGGGTATGTACTGGTGTACAGCAGGTACTATCTGAGATTTATCATCCGGCAAAATTTCATCTACAAGACTTTGACATAGATAATGTTAGGTCTCATGCAATGCCCCTGTGTGTATAGAAGTTTCCAGCATGATTAAAGGCCTTTTTAACACTTTCCAACAAAGTTGAAAAGTGTTTATGCATTCGTTTTGTCTGTCCGTCTGTCCACGCTCTAACTCCCGTAAACATACTCGGATTTTCATGCAATTGGTAATCCTTATTTAGGGTTACGTACCCATGTTTGGTATTGCATATGAAGTATTTGGTATTAATATTTCATTTACTAGGCTACCCAAAATAATTCCATTACATTATGGTATATGGGGGAAAATCGTTTGCAGAGTATTTTAATGACATTACGCTGTTTCAAATGTATTTTAAACTGATATAAATCACAGAATTTCACTACAAGATGATTACGACAGAATAGGGTATTCATAGAATTAATCGTTCATTTACAGGGGCACACAAAAGAAATCGGTTACAGTACTGTCTTTAAGTAATGATTGCTGAAATGTGTTTTCAATTTCGGCATGCGCTTTTAAATTTAACTGTTTTAATCCTATACAAAGAATTCGGAAAATTTTCCGATTGTAGATGGAAACAGCTGAAATTGGGTGTTCAAATGTGTTATGCGTTTCCATGTGGGTGAATTAGATATAATATTTTAACTTATTAAACGGTGCAGTTTTGTTACATTATTCTGAATGTGTTGGAAAGTGTTTCATAATCTATGCTTGACGCATGATTTCTCTTTCTTGTTTCATCTTTATAAGAAGTTAAGGTGCCAAAAGGTTTTACACTTGTGACCACACTTATAGTCATTGTCTTATTTCACTGCTGGAAGAAAATTTACATATCTTTTTTTTTTTTTTTTTTTTTTTTTTTTTTTTTTTTTTTTGGCCATTAGATTTAGTTTTGATGTTTTGAACCCCTTCTCACACCCCTTCACGCAAACAAAAATCGCGCTTGAGCCCTTTGTAAAAGAAATACCACACAATTATGAATTCTAAGAGGAAAACCTCTCTAAAACGGAAATTCGACCGGTTTCATGGGGTTCTGTTTTAGCAGGTTTTACTATATAAGATATTGTTTGTATCCAACATATTCAGGTTAAAAAAATTTGGGCACCCCCCCGTTCAAAAGGCTGGTTACGCCTATGAGTTGGGGCATAGAAATAGAAGAACGTCTGAGTTTTAGGTAAGAAATATTTAAGAAGAAAACTGCAGTTTTTTGTTTTAATGAGAAAAATTCTGTATGTTTTCAGTTGTCCGATATTGTAGTGATAGCGGCATTAATCAATTTCATATTTTTCACACATTCTCTTTTATCTGAAATACTGAAAAATAAGGAAGTATAAGTTGGACAAAGGATCTATTGTTATCTGAAGTAGATTGTTGCATTCGTTAGGGTCCGATTCGAACGGTGGTTCGGATTGAGTTGGCGCTAAATGTTTTTCGTTGTGGGCCAGTCTGATAATTATTATTGCGGGTTCAGGTCGGGTTGACCCGATTTTCCCAAAAGGAAATCCACAATATTGTTTAACTTATAACTCGAATAAGTAAATATATATTCCTTTTCCTACATAGAAGATAAAAGTGCTGTTAGAGATGTCTATTTTTCATAATTCCAATAAAATTTTTATGTTATTTCATTTCGGATCGGGTTCAAGTTTCTTTCCGGTTCGCTTCGGATTGACTTAAAATATAAATTTCGGAGCCTGACCCGAACACGGATGAACAGAGGTTAAATTGAAACATCGATTTTGGTCTGAGATAGATTCCTTCATTGGGTTGGGTAATCGGACCGACACGGGGTTCGGGTTGCGTTGGACTTAATTTACAAAAAACAATAAAAAAAAACTTTCAAAACTAACTTTAATTTAATTATTGTACAGTAGTGTCGTCTATGAACTGAAGAAGTAAGTAAATGAATCAATTTAATGACTCATGTTGGAAAAATATCACATCTCCTCTTTTGCCTTGTATTTACTCATTAACGTGTCAATAAACTGAAAAATAACTAAATATTTATTAATGTATAGAGTTAAAAAATAAAATAATAATTCAGTTCATAAAATTTAAAATTAAGCATAATTGGTTTTATTTTTTATTTCACTTCAAATTGTTCAACAAAAAGTTTGGAGTCGGAGTATTTTTAGCGACTCCGACTCCGACTCTTTTCACCGAAAAATCACACCGACTCCGACTCCGCAGCCCTGCTTGTAACTCGAAAAATTATAATCATATTAACTAACAGTTTACTGCGTCGGATTATGCTTCTCATTTATAATTAAAATATACCTTTGAATTGAAATTTGAATGAAATACAGGGTCATGAGAAATCGAAGAGTGTGAAAAATAGGATTACAACTATCTTGGCAACTAATTTATCATATCGACTTCATTCTTTATGCAAAATTTATGTTTTTTAATTGTCTTTTATATTCACTCCTTCAAATAAACAATTTCAAAAATTTTTGTATACCTTTTATCAGAACGAATACTTCGAGAGTCCAAAAAATTGTTCCGGTTAATCGAAGTTACTGATATTCAATACGCTTCTTCCCATTATTACTTCCTAAATACACACCAAATTTCAAGTCTTTATCTCAATTTGTTCGGGAGATAGAGCATTTACAGACACACACAGACGGACGGCAATTATTTTTTTTCTAAAAATGTTTTCGGAATCTCCAGTGTCGGAAACGTCTGAATTCGTCAATTTTTTTTTTTTTTTTTTTTTTCGATTTTCAAAACGATTACAAGACTTACCCTGTACTACGCATGATGGGTAAGTAAAAACAACACATCTCCTCTATTTTTTAGTATCAGATTTTCGGTATTTTTTTTACTTTTTACGTTCGAAATTTACGAATTGCGAAATATCCTGACATTATGGTTAAATATATAGGTTATTTTCGGATTCAGCGCTAAAAAATACATAAAAATCAATTATCAAAAGTTAAAAAACACAAATATCATAGGCTTGTGATTCTGGATAAGGCTAGAATTATATGAAAATTATATTCACAGGTGTGTTTCTATGACCATACAACATTTTAATATTTTAAAAAACTTAATTATAAATTAATCCATTAATTTTAAGGCATTTTTCCGTTAGTCTGCCACAGGTAATCAATTGCCTGATATTTTCTGTATCTGGTACAATTATATACAAGTTGAAATAACAATATATTTAATGATGCGCCAAACGTACTCCAAAACAGGCCAAACGGCTGTGAAACTGCAGCAATAAAAAAATTTAAATTATAAAATACTTCAAAAGAATTATCTGTGGGTGGAGGTTATAACTTAACTCCTTCGCGACGATCGCCTCCAATACTTCTTTTAATTTTTGTGCACTATCTTTTTCGAATAATAAGTTTTGCTTTATTTAACCGTTTAAGAGCCCACTTCAGTTACGGCGAGGAAGGAAAACGTTAATGTAAAGTGTATGGGGGCATTATTTTCAAATTTCTAGCTTTGATTTTAATATTCTTGGAGGATTTTTTTGCATAGGGTAGCTGAGGCCGATCTATAACCGGGCTAGTTTTTGCTTTTTCGATTTTGGTTGTAGTTTTTTTTTTTTTTTTTTTTTTGTTAGGATAGTTCCAATTTGAGAACCGGTTCCGAAAGTTTAAGTTATTTATTTATTTATTTTTAGAATCTGAAACCAAAATTGGAAAAGTAAAAACTATCCCGGTTGTAGATCGTCCTCAGCAATCCTACCCCCCCCCCCCCCAAAAAAAAAAAAAAAAAAAAAACATTAAAAAATATTAAAATCAAAGCGAGAAATTTGAAAATAACGCCCCCATAGACTTTACATTAGTGTTCAAGTTTATCCGCGTGACTAGTGTGGGTTCTTAAGAGGCTACTTCAGTCAAAAGAAAAGACCCGTTCGCTAATGCTAATCCTATGGAAGGAATTTATAACGATATCTCGGTCACATTTCAATATTTTTAAATGATTTCTTTTGCATAGAATAGTTGAGATCGACCTGTACAAAGGCCGTTGTTTACTTTTTCGATTTTGTTTACAGGTATTTCTTATGAGGACACTTTCATTTTCGGAACCGGTTTCAAAAGTAAAAGCATCCTCATAAAAAATATCTGCAATCAAAATCGAAAAAGTAAAAAACGGCCTGCATACAGATCGATCTCAACTATTCAATGCAAAAGAAATCATTTAAAAATATTGAAATGCGACCGAGATATCTTTATAAATTTCTTCCATAGGACTAGCATTAGCGAATGCATCTTTTCATTTGACTGAAGTAGCCTCTTAAAGAAAGTAAAATGCTACACTGTAAGTACAAAAAAAAAAAAAAAAAAAAAAACACGGACTAAAATACGGAAATACTACTGGCAATCTAGATGCCAGTACTATTTCCCTATTTTAACCGAACTTTTTCCCGTTAAATTACAAAAACTTTTCTGTTTTTTGGGAATTTAACGGAAATTTTTCTGTAATTTACCGGGAAAAAGTTCCGTTAAAACACGGAAATAGTACTGGCGTCTAGATTGCCAGTAGTATTTCTGTATTTTAGTCCTTTTTTTTTTACAGTGTAATTTAAAGTCTGTGGCGGCGTTATTTTCAAATTTCTAACTTTGATTTTAATATTTTTGGATGACTTTTTTGCATAGGATAGCTGAGGACGATCTACAACCGGGTTAGTTTTTACTTTTTCGATTTGGTTATAGGTTTTTTTTTTTTTTTTATTAGGGTAGTTCCAATTTGAGAACCGGTTCCAAAAGTTAAAGTATTTTTTTTTTTTAAATCTGAAAACCAAAATATGAAAAGTAAAAAACTAGCCCGGTTGTACATCGTCCTCAGCTACCCTATGCAAAAAAAAAAAAATAATAAATAAATAAAAAAAATAAAAAAAATAAAATAAAAGCGAGAAATTTGAAAATAACGCCCTGATAGACTTTACATTACCGTTCGAGTTTATCCGCGTGAATAGTGTGGGCTCTTAATGCTGTGATTAAGGTTTGCAAAAATTGCACATATTAATGTTCGAAAATAGTGGTCAATCCAAGAATTTTGTGCAGCCTATAGGTTAAATAATAGGCTTCCGGTTCGTTGCAGAAGCGATTAATTCAGCACTTTTCTTTATTTAAATTTCACGTGAGCGGAGTCACGGGTAAGGAATAGTTGTTTAATAAATATGAAAAGAGTTTTTCTAAGGCTTCAGCTTTGAATAAATAACTCCCAGCAGCTGACGAGTAGAGTCTGAAATATATTGTGTGATTAAAAAAAAAAAAAAATGTATAAGGTAAATGTGCCAGTAATGGACACACTACAACATTTTTAATTTTTAAGAAAAAATAACCAATAAAAACTGAGCTTTTTTATTTTTTTCATAACTCTTCCTTGCATATTTTATAATCTGAATTATTATTGACAATCTTAAAAAAAAAAAAAAAAAAAAAAAACAGTAAAAAAGCAGAAAACGTTGGTTCACAGTCTCACATTGTCTTTCAATGGAAATTTTACTGAGCTGGTTTTACTTAATTTATAACTTTTTTATTTATTTACTTATTTATTTTATTTTTGCAAAAATTGCATGTTTTTGTTTTGATAGTACTAGAAAACTTTAATTTTATATGCTAAAGACCATTTACAAAATTTCATTTATTTTTAAGATTTTAGGACCTTTATCCGTTACTGGAATGTTTAATTAGGCAATTTCCAGTAGTGGACACACCACGTGCCCATTGCTAAAAGTGCAATTTCAGTAGCGGTCACAATGCATAAAATATTTTGATTTAACTATAAGCAAACAAATCAAATTACTAAATTGTACGTACCAGAATGAAATAAGAATAATTTCTTTTTTATATATAAAGAGATGCCTTTAATTAATTTAATGTGGTTAGTAAAATTTTTAGTTTTAAATCAGATTGAAACTTTACGGCAGCCTTTTTATTTTATTTTTGTTCTTAGGAGGGGGGGGGGGCTATGAGGTAGTCATGATTTTCATTCCGCTTTTTTAAAAATTAAATAGCCCAAGTAATTTTGCCGTTGCAACCTTCTTTTTTTTACCCTCCGAAACGGTATGCTATTTCTTTCTCCCAGCTTATTTTGTCTCCAAAAAATAGCGTTACCTTACAGACGCTAGCAATAAACAAAGCAGATGTATTACTGTACAATTAAATGCTCTATAGCAATTTTTTTAATTTCTAAGTATCGCACATTTTCAATGTTTATACCGTCGTATTGGGGGAAAAAAAGTACTTTTAAATGCAATTTGTTTGAAAACTGTATCTCTATTTATTTTTGAAATATTAATTTTTTGTTAGTTTTTAGCACCATTTGTTTAATTTTGGCAACTCAAGTACTCCATTTATATAGAAAGTAAAGGGAAAATAGCTGAAAAATAGCAATTATATCTTTTTGTTGCCATTTTTTCATAACAACCGAAAGAAAATGTAATTAAAATACGTGCTATTTTGGAAAAAAAAATATATAAACGAATAATTTCTACGAATAAAACATGGAGCTATTAGAAACTATATTTAATTTTAAGTATCTGTAGACCCTTTCAGTGTGACGTCAGTCATGACGTTTTGGTTGGAAACTGACTCCAAACAAACGGTTGCTATGCGTCATTTCTTTTTAAATATAAATCGTGGAAAATGTTACCAATACATATTAAGTATTTAAACACTTAGATGTGAGATATAGATATAAAATATAGTTGCAACACGCAAACAAAATAGAAAATACAACATAGGAACCGTTTGTTTGGAGTCAGTTTCCAACGAAAACGTCATGACTGACGTCACGACTGAAATCTTCTATATTAATGTTACAAACAAATGAATGCCTATGAATCATTAGATAGCCATTCTTTTTTTGTTCAGTTTCTTTAATGACGGCATCTTTTTGCTGTATTTGTGTATTATTTTGAGATAGTGGCGTCCTATGCATACTTTACTGTAGATGTTTAAGAGTGGATCGTAAATGTGTAATTCTTAAGTGGATGCGAATGACGTCATTTTACATAAAATAAAAGTTTGTGCTTTAAGTCTTAAAATTGAAATATGTTTTGTATTATTTATATATACATATATTTTTTTTCATCGGGGGCGACACTAAATTCTGAAAAAGCAGAATTCCTGTTTTCTAGTTTTTTTTTTGTCTCATTAGACTGGGACCGGTCTCGGGCTCTTTTTTTTTTTTTTTTTTTTTTTTTTTTGGCAGGCTCCGACTGGGCCTTCTATTCTCGTTATTTATTTTATTAATTTAACTTTCTTTTTTTTTCTTTCTTTTTAACACTTTCCAACATAATTGGAATGTGTTTATGAATTCGGTTAGTCTGTCTGTCCGTCTATCTGTCTGCTGCCTGTTAGTGCTCTAACTCGCGTAAATATACTCAGATTGCCATGAAATCGATTATATGTTATTTGGATTATGGCATTCTGTGTATTGAAAATGAAGTGTGTGGCATTTACGATTCGTTTACAGGGACACTCAAAATAATTCCCTTACATTACAGTCTATGACGGAGATTGTTTACAGTGTATTTTAATGATGTTACACTATTTCTAACATATTGAAGTTGATATAGGACACTGAGATACACTGCAAGAGGCTTACTGTCGAATAGGGTGTGCATAGAATTTATGGTTCATTTACAGGGACACACAAAAGAATTCGTTTACAGTGCTGCCTATGAACAATAATTGATGGAAGTGCGTTTTCAGTTCTGGTACGCGTTTTTAAATTTAACTATTTTTTTGCATATTACTTGATGTCTATACTATAGATCTTATACAGGGCTGCACAAAAGATCTCAAGTACATTTTAGTTTATTCCCGGAAATTGCTGAATGAAAATTTTCTACCGTGTTATGCATTTCCTAACTGAGTTAAATTTGAACATACCATGCCGATTAAGTGATGACGGAACACCTTTGCTTTCCAACCATCCTTCTTGTTCTTTTTTTTTCCGGATATAGTAAAAATAATTACTATATTTTGTAATTAGCTCTTCCAATGGTTATTTTTGATATCTTTGAACTCAGAATTGTGCCAGGAATATAGATTCAATAAAAATAATTAATTTTAAGTTCTCAAACAGTAATTATTTAATATACAGTAAAACCTCCCTAAAGCGACCACGTTCCGTTCCAATAAAAATTGATCGGTACGAGAGGTGGTCTCTTAATGGAGGTCATGTTTAAATCCAGATTTTAATTGTTGAAAAAAGGTAACAATTAATGTTTACTAAAATTTATTTTTTACATTAGGAAAAGATATGAAAATTTAAGTATCAAAACAAAAGTTAATGACGTAAGTTAATTACTGCAGAGTTTAAAAAATGAATACATTGATGTTTGATTTGATTTTACGGTTTTATCTTTTATAACTTTTATTTCCAAGTCCTTTCAAAGTTCAGTAAAAAAAATGCAATTTTTTTTTTTTTTGACGAGAACAAATAATGACAATTTCATTAATTTATCTATTTCTTTGAGAGTTTCCTGACAGAATAGGGCAGGGGAGTTTATTGACCGCCATTCTTATTTTGTCATCAGAGTTAAATTCATTGCCTAAAAAGGCACAAAGGGGTTTAAACACTTAAAAGTTACCGGAATAAAAATAAATTATAAACTTAGTTTAGAAGTTTGATGAATAATGCGCTCTCCGGAATTATTTCTCTAAAAAAAACCTTCTTCAAGCGACCATGAAAAAACGGAATTTGTTTCATTTTCTTCAAAGAAATAGGTCGCTCATGGAGGGAATTCAACTGGGATGGTCTCTGAATGGAAGTAAAATTAGTATTGAGCTTATGGGAATACATTTCGTTCCTTGGAAAAATTGTCGTTCAGGGAGGTGGTCGCACAGGGAGGTTTTACTGTATTTGTTTTCTATAAGAACTTTCTACAAATATACAATGAACATTTTTTTGTCTTATTGTTTTTTTTTTTATGACACTTAATAACAGTTATACACAGCGTCTGCATATAAGTCAGAATAAATTTTTGAATCTCTTATACCTAAAACCAGAAGCATAATGAGTTCCTTATGTTGAAATACTATTTTTTTTTTTATCAGATTTATAAGCGAGTCCGTAGCTTTCTAGCAAGTAGCAAACAAAATATATATAAAAAAAATTGTAATTTAATAGATTACAACGACCATTTGGAATTTATTTCGTCCACCAAATTCCAACGGATCCTGTTCAACAACAGATCGCAAAGATGAAACTTCAGACGACCAAAACCTTCATCGATAAACTCTCCAAGTCACGTTTCGAGAAGAAAAACAGTTTACAAATCGAAAGCAGTTCCACCGAATCATCCACAGATTGCGACAAATTACCTACGTTGAGCTCAATTTTTCCCGGTTAGAATCGACCGATTGTAAAACGCCGTGGCTAGTGTATTGGAGCCCCTCGAGACATGGCCTTTTACTATCAATTGATTAAACATTAGATTATTTCCTTTTTCGCGTTCTGTAATCGATTTTCATGGGCTATACATAATCAGTTGAAGACCTCGATTTTCATGGGTTACATAATCAGCTGAAGATCTCGATTTTCATGGCCTACATAATGAGTTGAAGACCTCGATTTTTGCTTTGCAAGACGATTTTCATTTCGGCGTTGCTCTTTGGCTTTGGATTTTTCCATATCTGATAATTTGCGCCTATCCATTTTGTAACTTTTTCAATTTTTAACGATTTTATGCCTTTCGATTACCTATTCAAACATTTTTTAACGATTTTATGCCTTTCTATTACCTATTCAAATAAAAATTCTTCTAAAAGTAAAGAACATCGTTGAATTCTGTTAAAAAAAATAAAATGCGAGCATCATTTGGCCCCATCCTCGACCGAAAACAACAACCATTTCCAAATGGTTAATAAATAAAAATTAATTACTTAAATTAAATTCAAGATAAAATCATTGTGATGTATACGTAACATCAACTATTTCTTTTAAATCCCTGAGTTTCTTATGTCTTTGATCTGCTGAGTTCAGCAAAAAGTTTAGCTTTACGTATTAAGGAACTCGTTTGTGAGTACAGTAGTACGAGAGAGAGGGAGAAAGTCTAGTCTGGCGATTACAATTTTATATTCATTGACAAGCCTTAAGTGCACTTCAGTTTTACTTTATATTTTCATTACCATAAAAAGATTTATTTTTATTCTCCCATTATGCTAAAATGACGCTGAAGATTTTTTTAACGCTTTTATTATATCACTTTATTCATCATTCGTTCTTGAAACTTGATTTTGGTTTTTCTCGGGCATGATGTAAGTAAATAAATGCCTAAAATAATTTCATACTTTTAGTAATAGATGTGTAAAATTCATGTAAGTCGCCTATACAGAATGTGCCTTTTTGTCTTTGACTAACAGCTAATTCTTAAACGATTGGTTTTAGAATTCGTATATTTTTAGGTGCGTTCATAATTATATAAATACGTAGCAACTATAGTCATCGTCAAGTCCGTCCGTCCACCTGTCTGTCTGTCCGTCCACCCGTATATAACAGCTCAAAAACTGCCCAACCGAATGGTTTAAAATTTAAGATATATAATCGTAGAAGAATTTGTCGAGTCATTTCAAATTTTCTGAAAAGCGATCCAAAACTTAAAAAGATATGAATAAAAGTTTTCTTCATTTTATTAAATCCTATGTTACCTAATTAATTTAATGATACCCCTTGATAGGTAATGATTCTAGGTTGCCATGGTGAAGGCGTCCTGTTTAAGATGGAGTCATATTATTTCCATATTACTGAATTTAATATATATAACCGTAATAAATTTTACATTTATGCATTTTTGCATAAGCAATTGCACCAAGATCTGAATATTTATAAAACTAGCTATAGTACGAACGCACCTCATTTGTCAAGTTTGACGTACAATTTCTGACTTGTTTCAAACATGAAATATAATTCAAAGCTTAAAAAATTAAAAAAATAAATAAAGAACAGGAATTCTGCTTTTTCAGAATTTAGTGTCACCCCCGGCATTTCCATTACTTCATTTTCTTCTGGTGGACTGGTGGTTTCTATTATTATGAAACAGCCATTATAAATAAAGCGTTAGGTGAAGATGGAAGAGCAGCCGTAAAAAGTTAGAACTCTGATTTTCTGGTCAGAATGGAAAAAAAAAAATGGCCATAAAAAAAAAAAAAAAAAAAAAAGTTATGGCCATTTTTTTTTCCATCCTGACTAGAAAATCAGAGTTCTAACTTTTTACGGCTGCTCTTTCATCTTCACTTAACACTTCATTTATAATAGCTGTTTCATAATAATAGAAGCCACCAGTCCATCAGAAGAAAATAACTCGGTTAAGCGGGACTCAGATAATCGGGACTCTACTGCAAAACATATTTCAGTTTTAAGACTTAAAGCACACGCTTTTATTTTATGTAAAATGACGTCATTTGCATTAATATAGATACTTAAAATTAAATACTGTTAGCTCCATGTTTTATCATAAATCCTTCATTTATATTTTTCTCAAAATAGCACGTATTTTAATTAATTTTTTTTCTCAATTTTTATGAGAAAATGGCAACAAAAAGATATAATTCCTATTTTTCAACAATTTTTTCTTTACTTTCTACAGAAATGGAGTACTTGAGTTGCCAAAATGAAACAAATGTCGCTAAAAACTGCAAAAAAAAAAAAAAATAAAATAAAAAAAATAATAATAATAATAATATCGCAAGTATAAATGGAGATGCAGTTTTCAAACAAATTGCATTAAGAAGTACATTTTTTCCCAATACGACGGTATAAACGTTGAAAATGTGCGATGCTTAGAAGTTTTAAAAAAGGCTGTAGAGTATTTATAATCGCACAATGAAACATCGGCTTTTGTTTTACGGCTGGCGTATACAAGGTAACGTTATTTATTGGAGACAAAATAAGCTGGGAGAAAGAAATAGCATTCCGGGGGCTAAAAAATGTATTTTATATCAGTTCAGTCTGAAGACTATATAACGCTATAATCCTATTAAGAATAAATCATATCCCACTTTCGAAAAACTTTCTTTTGTCTTTTTTTCGGACATGAAGTAATATTTTCAAAATGAGAGAAACAATATTGCAGTACAGTCGCACTTCCTTTTAACGAAGTCTCTATTTAACTGTTTTCTATTTAACGAAGTTTTCTATTTAACGAAATTTTCTGCTGATCCTTGACATTGAACGCCATTAACCTGTAAATTAATCTCCATATTACGAAAAATATATCCTGTATAAAGAAGTTTATTCCACTCGTGCGGGTGCAACACTCAAACGGAGAGGGTGCTGTTGCAATAAATGTATGAATTTATTTCAGCGGATTGTATGGAAATGAAATTATTGATTTATTGAATTATTTCCATTCAAAAGAAGAAATCTTAAAAGCCTTCGATACAATAAGAAGGGATTCTAGTTTCACGAAAATGTTACCGATGAATTGTTCCGATATTTACAAAAGTGCGAAAATTTTTATGAGCTGTGTAATTTTTTTTTTTTTTTTAATAAGAAGTACAAAGAAATATTAGACTTTTTTAAAGTTAAGGATTTGGAATACTAAGAAAAAAGAGAAAAGGTACGTTACGCTTCAGTTTTTGTTTACCCCTCTTTATTATCTGACTTTCTTAGACATTATTCTAATTAAATTTTTCTCATATGTCTACATTGCACAAGAAAAAGTTAATGCGCGAATTAAAATACAGCAGAACCTCGATTATCCGAAGTAATTGGGATTGACCCTCGTTCGGAAAATCGAAATTTTCGGATAATCGAGAATGCTTCCATTTTAAGATCAAGGAGTATTATGTACAATATTTCTTTTATATGATAACAAATGCGTAATAAAAATAAAGCAATAGAAAAATAGAAAGAAGAATAAATTATCTGAATTTTAATTAAAAAAATTACGTACTTTTTATGTACGAGTATATCACAAGGGTTTGAAATTTTTTTTTGTTTGTCGCAGTTTCGGTTGCCTTTGCCTTGAAACTCTATCACGGAGTTTTTAAATATTATTAGTTCCCGAGTATCACCGTCTTTCTGCTGCTCCAGCCATGCCACACCTTTTGCAAAACATTGAAACGCTTCAGAATTGTTAATTTTTTCGTTCCACTCCTCAGCTTACGGGAGTTCTAGTTAAATTCAAAGAAATTCTAAGAAAAGGGGATCGAAAATATTTATATGTATTCGTAGTTCGGAAAGGGCCGCTTGCACATAAGGAATATGATAGTTTAACAAAAAAACTTTCAAAATTGATTTACACACAAGGAATGTGATAGTAGGAAAAAAAAAAGCTTTAAAATGAATTTCGGTTAACCCAGAGTTTCGGTTAAAAGAGTTTCGGATAAAAGAGGTTCTACTGTACATTTTCCCAATAGTTCCATTCTATGTGCATTTTTCATGATATGTATGTGTATTTTATTCTACAAATTTCATGAATTTGAGTTGATTTCTATTTAACGAACTTTCTTCATAACGAAGTGTTTAAGTGTAACGATGAAACTTTGTTAAATGGAAGTTTCACTGTATTTTGTTATTAATATATAAGTAAAATCATGCGTTAAGCATAGATTGAGAAACTCTTTTCAACTCTTCGAGAATACTTTATGATGATGTCGAAGTAAACTATTAGGAAAATGTATAACATTTTTGAAAATAGGGATGCATCGAATAGTAATTTTGGCCGAATACCGAATATTCAGCATACAGGTAAACCGAGTACCAAATATTCGGCTGCTCGAGTACTTTATATTTCAAAGTTTAAAAAAGATATTAAAAAGTTAATTAAAAATTGCACTAGAAAACAGGAATTCTGCTTTTTCAGAATTTAGTGTCCCCCGCGATAAAAAAAAAAAAAGTATACACTGTAATAAAAAGGGACTAAAAAACGAAGATTGTACTGGCAATCGAGACGCCAGTACTATTTTCGCATTTTAACGGAAATTTTTCCCCCATAAATTCCAGAAATCCGTATTTTTACGGAAATTCCCCCCCATAAATTACAGAAAATTTTCCGGTTTTTTTTTTGGAATTTATGGGGGATATTTTCCGTTAAAATACGGAAATAGTACTGGCGTCTCGATTGCCAGTAGAATCTCCGTTTATTAGTCCCCCTTTTTTTACAGTGTATATATATGTATATAAATATAGATAGAATAAAACATAGTTCAGTTTTAATACTTAAAACACACGCTTTTTGTTTTACATAAAATGACGTCATTCGCGTCCGCTATAAAATTCCACATTACGGTCCATAACATCTACTGAAAAGTATGTATTCGACGTCACTATCGAGGAATAATACACAAATCCAGCTAAAAGCAATGCCGTCATTCAAGAAAATCAACAAAAAAAAAATCGGCTATCTAATGATTCATATGCCTTCATTTGTTTGTAACATTAATATAGATACTAAAAATTAAATGTAGTTCCATGTTTAGTAAATAGCTCCATGTTTTATCAGCAATTCATTTATATTTTTTCAACATGGCACGAATTTTAATTACATTTTTTTTTTCAGTTGTTGTGGGAAAATGGCAACAAAAAGATGTAATAATCTAATATTTTCCAACTATTTTCCCTTTATTTTCTGCAGAAATGGAATACTTCAGTTGCCAATATTAAAGAAAAAGTGTTAAAAAGCACAAAAAAAAAAAAAAAAAAAAAATCTCAAAAATAAATTGATGCAGTGTTCAAACAAATTGCATTTAAAAGTATCCCCCCCCCCCTCCCCTACACGACGGTATAAAAATTGAAAACGTGCGATGCTTAGAAGTTAAAAAAATTGCAGTATCTGTATTTAAATAGTTTAGTAGTTATCTGTATTTAATCGTACAATGATACATCTGCTTTGTTATACGGCTGGCTTCGCTTAAGTAACGGAACGTTTTTAGATTTTTGGATTAATTCCTGCCCGAAAGAAGTAGCATAGCAGGGCCTAATAATATTTAACACAGATACTTCCAATTTAATAAACAAGACCTATTTACAAGTAAATTTTACACATACACTAGGGTTGGCAGTTTTATATCAGAAAAAAAAAACGATTTTGATTGACACTAGTCCACTTTGGTTTTATCACACTATCGTCCTTTTTTATACCATACTAAAAGTATGTTCAATATACCAGTGTTGTTTTTGATTACAAATTTCTTTTAAAAGAGATTATAAATTACTCGAGTCAATCATTATTTTCCCATTGTATTTGTATTACATTATTCTATCAACATTTTAAAAACTAATTTTGCAGTCATATATCCCATTATGAAGGAAAAATTAATTAGATTGTAAGAATAAAAATAAATCAAAACATCCTACAATTCAATTATGATCATGGCAAATTTTAGCAATATACATTGTATTTAAGCGTAAAGAGAGATAGTAAATCAAACAAAATATTAAAACTTAAGATACAGATATTCTAAATTAAAAAATTTATAATGTAGATACTTATAGTATATAATAATGTTAAGTTCAGATAATCTAACGCTACCCATGGAGTTCACGAATATGCAGTTAATATTACAAAACTCTCCCAAGATTTTTCTCATTCTGATCAGAAACAAGCCATTTTTACATTTGATGAGCATGTGTATAACTTTTTTTTGGCAAAAAGTGAAATTTTGTAGCAAACTAAAAAAGAAAAAACGTTTTGAAACTATAAGTAAGATGGGGTAGAAAAATAAAACAAATCCTCGTACAGGACAAATTTAAACATACACCGTACAGTAGGTCTAAAAAACGTACAATCTGGCAACCCTAATATACACGCACAAAAATATCTGCTATGTGTTACTATTTAAAAAGAGGATAGTTATGAAACATTTTCAATTAATAAAATTTAAATTTCATGGCTTCTTCTGTGATTTAAAACAAATGATTAAAAGTTTCTTATATTCTAAACCAAATATTTAAAAAATTAATGAGGAATTTTGAAAGAATTGGAATAAAAAAAAAATACAGTCGTATAAAATATGATAATATCGTTCGAAATGACTGAATTTTGGCCGGTGGCACAGCATAAATACTTTCAGTAGCTCAGTGTTGTTTAGATATGAATGGCGGCAATTTCTAGCACTTCTCGTCATGATATATTTCACAGAAATCAAAGTCACTCTGTTGAAAATATAGATATCTTATGATATCTTCATTATTGTTAAAGTAACAAACGAACTGGGTTGAGATGAGATAGGGGAGACCGGGGCTAGTAGGCGCAGTTTTTAGTTATTAATTTTTTGTTTAAGTTTTTTAACAAACTTTAACTGCACTTTTAAAGAGCAGGCATTTGGTTATAAATACCCTAGAGTTTTGAGTTTGTAGCTTTTGTAGTTTATGTTTAGCGGCAGCCTAAAGTAAAAGGAAAATTGTGCGCCAACCTACACCGTCACGGGGTTAGTTGCCTATACCTATGGGGTAAGTTAGCACACGCTTTATAAAAATTTAAATAAAACTCAAATGAGACACGCAGTTAAGATAAATCAATTTAATTATTACCAGTAAGTTTAAACAAAGACGTTATCGCCGTACAATGTAAATTCTAAATTATACAGACATAAAAATAATGAATAAAACATTAACATTGAGTAACTTTTAACCCGATAGAACATTACATAGATAGATAGTTACAGTTGTCACAAATAAAAATTCGACTGTCTGCGTTTGGGCAAGCCGCAGGTGCCCAAAATCTTGCATTGCAACCACTTTTCTCGGTGTTTGCTGTTTTTCAAGCTACCAGCACACACCAGACACCCGAGCCAACTTGCCCCGTGTTCAATGCGCCTACTAGCCCCATAATAAATTTCTTCACAAAAGGGACACGCAACCTTCTAAGCATAAATAATCCAAGTAAATCACATACGGGGTAGGTAAAGTTAATCATACACTAAGAAAAACTGCACAAGTTAAATTGCAATTATTAAGATAAGTATTAGAAATTAGAAAAAGAATGAAGCAACAAAAAATTACTTATGAGTACAAAAAACAGAAAAATCGTAATAAATGTCCACTGCAATTAGGTAACGCTGTAAAACTACAATGAGGAATGTAAAAAGCAAGAAGAAAGGTACTCTGTGACTGGTTGCGCAATATATCCACAAACAGGTGATTTATGAGGACTGCGCCTACTTACCCCTGTAGCCAACTAGCCCCGGTCTCCTCTACACTGCATTTGTGACTTTGCGATCCTAATTTCCTTGTCAAAAATTGTCTCTCTTGATGTCTTTTTATCACCCCTGAAAGTTTTTTTTTCCCATGTTGTTTCGTTTGTGAAAAAGCAAGAAAGAGATTATTTGCCAGAAATGTTCAGAAACTTGCATTTTTGTACATCCATAATTCCTAAGAAGGTCGTCATTAAGGGTTAATTTTCTTGAGTAGTGCTTTTCAAACAGCAAATAAATTATGTGAGAATATTTTCTTTTATTTAAATAACTCCATTTCAATTATTCTGAATATTTTTATAAACTGACAGTTAAAAGCAGAAGTTTTGTAAAGTTTAAAAAAAGTTTTTTTTAAGTATTTGAGTTGTTCAAATATTTCGATATTTGGCAGACCGAGTAGTTTAATATTCGGCCTAACCGAATATTTGGTAGCATATAGCAGAATAGGCCGAATACCGGATAGATGTTGACTATTTCATGCATCTCTATTTGAAAACCCAATTTCAGGAATTACCATCAATAGTCGAAAAAATATCCGAATTTCTTTGTGCAGTCCCATTTATGATATATTTGTATGCAGGGTGTATCTGAAATGCTTCAACAAACTTAGAGGGATGATAGTACTCATGAAGACGAACAAAAAATGCAATGGAACATGGGGTCGCAAATGACGTCTGGAAATGGACAAACTGAGACAAGAAAGAAACACTCCAGAAAATTATTTACTGCACAGAATAGGTACAACACAGCTCGTGATGTCCAGAGAAAACAAATATTTTACAACAATTGTTCAAAGTGTCGACCGCGGACATTATTACACAGAGTAGATCTACTCAGGAACGACTGGCGGACACGCTCGAAGATTTCGGGAGTCCTGCATATACGTGGATTCCTGCTTACAGATTTATTTGGCTTTCTTCCAAGTTTTTGTTATCTCTTTCTGACCGGTTATGCACAAAGTGAAAGGAAAACCAGCTTCGTGCTACTAGCCAGTTCTGCAGAAAAGCAGCATGCGAGATTTCGATATTTTTATTAGTTTTGCAATTTTTACCCTTTAAACGTCATTTTCGACCCCATGTTCCATTGCATTTTTTGTTCGTCTTGATGAGTACTATCATCCCCCTAAGTTTGTTGAAGTATTTCAGATACACCCTGTATACAGGATGTTGATGTTTTAGCACTGTGGTTACAAAGTTTCAGGACAGATAGAATACACCTAGACGATGGAAAATCACATAGCAATGCATGGTCGGAAACGCTTTCCTGGCGTGGTAATGACGATACAAAACGCAAGAAAGGAAGGACACGAACAGGTGAGAAAATATGTTTATTATTCTTAATACAGCAAGAAACTAAGAAATAAGAAAAAACAAGTAATATAAAAATTTTGTTTTTAAAGTAAATTCCTACTTAGGTCATCAAAGAAAAATTTAATATAATTCCTTAAGCTAATATTAGTTTTTGTTGTATTAAAATATCTCAATTTGTTGATTTTCTATAAGCAAGTAGGTTTACAATGGAAGCCTATGGGAATTTGGCGAAATATTAGAGATATCGCCAAGTTGGCGACTCATTTTGGTCGCTAAATTTGGCGATATATTACCAAGTTGGCGACAAACTTGGCGATATTTGGCGACAGAACAGGGTCCCCCTACGGTAACCCCCTTATAGATATAAAAATGCATTAAATGCTATTCAATAGCCAATGGCCGCCATTTTATCTCCCATATAAAACTAAAATTAGTTAATTCAAATTTAATTAATGAATTAATATTTGAAAAATCTGTATTAACATCAAGTGTCATCCAGTACAAGTTAAAAAAAATTATTTCAACTTGATAGGATGAATAATAAGTATTTTATTAACGATTGAAAATTTGAACAAGATATATAAATAAATAAATAAATATAGGGAGAGAGTGAACTAATAGTTGGAATTGAAAAAGAGACGCAACGACCGTTATCAAAGAAAGTGTTTAACGTATCTCCGTGCTGTATGATGCAGGCCTCACATCTCCGGCACGTAGAAGATCTAATGTACTCAAAAATACCGGGCGTGTCCCGGACTTTCCCAGCAACTGCCACGATGCTTGAAATAAGTTCCTCAGCACTTTCCAGCATTTTGGGGTATTAAGAATGATAAACGTGTTTTGTCACTCTGTTTGTGTCCTTACTATCTTTTGTTTTATGTCGTCACTACCGCGCTAGGAACGCGTTTCCGACCATGCTGACTATGTAATCTCCTATCGTCTAGGTGTACTCCATTTCTCCTGAAACTTTGTAACTGCTGTGTTGAAACACCCTGTATACTACATAGTATGTTAAATTTTAATAGTAAACTTAGAAAGGCACAGTTGTAAATTTTTCAACAGTTTCCAAAAATAAACGGAAATGTTTTCAAGATCTTTTGCTCTGCTCTCTGTATATTCTGTAGAATTTACATATGCACACCAAGTAATAGGCAGAAAAAATAGTTTAATTTAAAAACGTGTACCACAACTTAAAACGCACTTCCTGCAATTATTGTTCTTAAACAGTACTGTAACCGATTTTTTTTAACACTTTCCAACTAAGTTGAAAAGTGTTTATGCATTCGGTTTGTCTGTCCGTCTGTCCGTCCGTCTACGCTCTAACTCCCGTAAATATGCTCCGATTTTCATGCAATTGATAAATGTTACTTAGGGTCGCCATAGCATGTTTGGTGTTGTATATGAAGTATATAGGAGTAATCGTTCATTTACAGGGGAACTCAAAAGAATTCCATTACATTATAATATTTGCGGAAAAATCGTTTGCAGAGTATTTTAATGAGATCATGCTATTTCAAATGTTTTGAAACTGATATAAATAACTAAATTTCTTCACGATCACCGTTATAACAGGGCATTCATAGAATTTTTTAGTCATTTACAGGGACACACAAAGGAAATCGATTACAGTACTGTCTTTAAAGTTCGTATTAAAGAACATTCGAGAGATTTAAAGTATAACCGACCTACAACAGCCCTGTCAAGACTTAACCAGAAGTAGAATATACAAGTTAATTTCGCTAAAGCAAAAATTATATATCCCTCAAAGAATTATCATGATTTAATTATCCGCGAATCAATAGAAATTATTACTAAAGAAAATACTGTTTCTAATGACGTTTTATCCTACAACATACCCAGAATTTGGCTCAGTTTGCTTAAATAATGATAATACCAGTAATATTCCACTTACCTATATCCATGTTTTATTTTCCCAATGTTTCCGGATCTATAAATTAACTTCCACTTTCACTCCTTTTGTCACCGTCTACGTGGATTTTGAAAATTAGGCGTCAATAACTGTTGTATTTCTTATATTCCTCTGAAGAAGACTATGTTTTTTATACACTGCTCAAAACAATTAAAGGATATTGCAGTTTTAGGTGGATTTTGTATCTGGTAAACTGTTTAGCTGATTGATACATGGTCGACAGACATAGTAGGTTATATGAGAATAAATTACACATGTTTGGCAGAAAAAAAATGCATTTTATTGCGCATTTGTGTACTAAAGGAAAAAAACACAATTTGTGCATATGAGAAAAAAAGAATAAGAAAAGGTGTTTTCTTCAAAGAAAATCATTTTCAGTAGGGAGTATGGTTTCCACGGGCGGCCAGCAACGTTGAATACCTTTGAGGCATGGACTCAATGAGGCTATTAATGACGAGTTGGGGTATTCTGCCCCACTCTTCCAGAAGAGCTCTTTCCAGTTCTTGGAGAGTTTGTGGGTGTTGTTGGCGGCCAGAAACTCGTCTTCCTAGAGCGTCCCAAACGTGCTCGATTGGATTCATGTCTGGAGAACACGCTGGCCATTCCATTCGAACGATTCCTTCCTCGAAAAGGAAATCCTCCACCAGGTTTGCACGATGTGGCCTGCAGTTATCGTCCATTAAAATGAAGTTATCTCCGATTGCTGCAGCGTAAGGGACTACAATAGGTCTGAGGATCTCATCCCTATATCGGCGACCAGTCAGAGCTCCATCTCGAATGATGTAGAGGTCAGTGCGCCCGTCAATGGAGATGCCACCATACACCAACACTCCTCCACCGCCAAATCTGACACTTTCGTGCACGAACGCAGGATTATTCCTACTGCCACGGTCCCTCCAGATGAAAATACACCTATTATCCGGATGTACAGAAAAACGGGACTCGTCAGAAAACAGAATATTGCTCCATTCATTTCTCCTCCAGTTGACATGCTCAGTTGCCCACTCCCTGCGGTCGCGACGATGCCTTGATGTTAATCTAACACATACCATCGGTCGGCGAGCATACAGACCTACAGCATGGAGCCGGTTTCGGACAGTCTGAGTTCAAATCGTGGTGCCTGTAGCCGAGCGAAGGTGTTGTTGGAGAAAAGTAGCGTTCATGTTTCGGTGTCTCCGAGCTGTTAACGCTAAATACCGATCTTCATTGGGCGTTGTTGCCCGTCTACGACCTTGTCCTGGTCTTCAGCCTGCACATCCACTCTCCAAAAAACGGTTCCAGATCCTGGAAATGACACTTTGTGACACTCCAATGGCTTGCGCTACTTCGGCTTGAGTTTGGCCCCCCTTCTAACCTACCAACAATTCTCAAAGCTTCTGAATCTGTCAAATGACTTCGCTGAGACATCGTACTCATCGAAACAAAGCAATCACTGAATGCCGATCATCCTTGTCTTCATTCTCTTTTATCCAGTTGAAAGTCAAATTTCATTCGCTGCCGCTGAAGCGACGTTTTTGACGTCGAACTCAAAATTTGCATACTCCACAGTTTGAAAACCAGAAAAATTTGCATTTGTGATTCTCTTCTTCTATTTTCAGCAAAAAAAATTTCGTTTATATCTTTATTTTATATAAAACTTCAAATATCCTTTAATTCTTTTGAGCAGTGTAGTTGAAAGTTCTAAGGTATTAAAATAATTTAACATTTTTAAATACTTTGTCATCTTTTAAGTAATTTTGCACATAGTGTAAGTTTAAGTTTAACTTTTAAAGATGAATTAAGCATTTCTATTTATTTATTTAACTTTAACTATACTTGATTTGTTCTGTTGTTTGTTTTACAGTGGTTAAATTCTATTGTTTTCTCCCTTGCGGGCTGGTTGACGAAACGTCTACTAATTGTATTTTTAATGTTTTGAGTATTTTTATCTTTTTATAAATTCTATTTTAAATTGCAATCAAGTCTATCTTACTTTATTTATTTTATTTAGTCTTTTAAAAGTACGTTAATGTTTAAAAATAAGTCAGAAAATGTGTGAGAGAGTTTCACGTTGTTGAGTGAGGTAAAACATTTTTTCGAAAATAGCCTTAAAGCTGAAATTTTCGTTCGATGTGTTTTCATTTATACGGTATGTTTTTAAAGATCTCTGGAGATTGAGATCCCTATAAACGGTACTTTGGTGCCCATATCTCCAGTCTCTCGAATACCTTCTATTCTTAAAAATACCCCCTCGCACATCTCAAGGAAACTTCTCAGTACATTTCTTTTGAGTGTTTGAGGCACTGGGGGCCTATTTGAGGCTCTTTTGGGGGAGATTATTTAAATCTTCCAAGTTTCCCTGATATTTAGTTTTGGAATTTGTGCTCTCCCCACATAACAGTGGACAAGTACGAGCAAGGTCATTGACATACATTGTAAGGCCTGGTACATATTATACTTATGCCCCCCCCCCCTCTATCAATATTGTAAAGGACAATCGCATCCGCCCGTAACGCTGACGTCATTTTGCGAATGGCAATTAGAAAAATGACGAAGATGTAGAATGGCAATAGATGAAATTTCGGTTTTGCATTTCTTGCTACTGCTCTTGATTTTTAAATTTCTAAACATTGCATATTTTCAATTTTTACACTGTCATATAGGAAAAAAATCGAGAATGTCAAAAATGATCTTATAATTTAAGAAATTGAAGTAGTTTTCGAGATATTACTTTTTTCGTAATTTTTAATGACATTTCTGTAATGATGGCAACTAAATTGTTTTTGTGGATAAATTGTTAGCGATTATGATTTCTTTGATTGACTCATTTTCAAATTGAACTTATCTTTTATTTGAATAGATAGTGAAAATAATATTTTGATTGAACTGAAAATTTCAAGAAATACAAATTTATATTCACATATTCAAGCTTCAGGAATCAATTTATTTTAGAAAGCAAAAAATCGTCTGTCGACTGGAACATAGAGATAAATTCCATTGACGTAAAAAGAAAGAAAATCCATCGTAGCTTTTGTAATTTAATTGAAAATAAAAAACAGATCCTTATGACGTCAATTAAAACTTTTCACAAGGACGTTTAAAACAAAATGTTTTAGCGAGGAAAATTATATTTCTTTAAGTATTTATTTTAATTCATAAATATAAAATGCTTTTGAATAAATTTGCTAAAACAAAATCATTTTTGTATAAGTTCACCCAAATGACGTCATTTCTACCAGTTCCGAAATTCGAAGCCAAATTTTGGAAGAACGAAAATCTTTTGGCAAATAAAATATGGGAAACTTATTGGGAAAGCTTTTGACTTAAATTGTAAATATAATTTATTATTTGAAATATTGTATTTAATAAAGTTTATACTATAATTGCTTTCTAAATTTACGATAAAGTTAGCTTTCATTTTCCCCAAAAGAATCGAATGATTTCATGCAACTCAAAAGCAACACAACGGGTTGCCACGAAACCAGTCTATATTGTAAAGGACAAGCATGTCCGTCCGAAACGTTGATGTTATTTTGACATTGAGAAAAGCAGACGATTAAATTTTGCTTTTAACTGCAATTTTTTAAACTTCTAAAGATGGCTCATTTTAAATTCTTACACCGTCGAATAGGGAAAAAAGTGTATTTTCAAATACAATTTCTTTGAAATCTGTATCGTAATTTGTTTGAAAACCCCATCGCAATATATTCATTCTTTATGGTTTTTAAAATAATTTTTACGAATGGTTTTTTAAAAACCTATCTATCGCGTTTAGACGATTACGAAAGATAAATTCGTTTACACTTAAATTTATATAAATAGATCAGCATTTGTTTCCGGCTTATATTCTATAACAAAATTAAATCTTCCTCAATAAATAAATAAAATAATAAAATATAAATAAAACACAAATTAATGTAAACGAATTACGCATGTAAATCGCTGAAATAATCAGAATCTAAATGCTGCTGTAAACAGCAATCTTTCGCGATTTCTTCGGCTATTAACCCCTGACACGAAACCAATATAGAAGTATAACTTCGAATAAATTTCAAAACTTTATTTGAACTCAAAATTGCTATTTTTCATTTTTTTTTTTTTTCATTTTTTTTTTTTTATAAAGAAGGTATATTAAACGTAAAAAATCTAATAGGGTTTTCAATCCCTACCTGATCGGCCTCCAAGCGGAAGTAGATTTCAATGTTAAGTACTAATTTCACCAACAAAAACGGAATCAAGATTAGTGATAAACCCAGTTTAACAATGTTTATCTGGACGCTATTGACGAATTTTCAATTCCATTTTTCTGTAAGAGCTGGTTTTATCAGAATCATATTAAGGGGGTATTCAAAAAAATATTTTTCCACGCTCGACAACTCGAAATTTTCTGGCACATTTTCAGACTAATTTTTAAAAGTTGAAACATGAAACTTACTGGTGTGATTTTTTTTTAAAGAGATTTATAAGCGACCTGTGCTTTTATTTTTCGTTCAGTTAATTAGAACTTGATTTACAAATAATTATTTTCTCAGTACGACCTCTTGTTTCCAGCACTATCGCTTCGGGAAATTCGGTTCAAAATACCCACTTTGACAGCATTTTTTGAAATACATTCTGCCTTTATCATAAAATCGATTAATACAGCGCATTATATAGTTTCAGAATAAAAGAACTTGCCAATTGGATGCATTTGAGAGCAAAAATGAATTTAAAAATGAGTTAGAAAATAAGCCGTTTGGATTTGAGCGTACCCTTAATACGATAATCTTTTCGTCAATCCCTATTTTTCTTTAATTTATTTTTGCTGTAAGCGTGGTCCTTTCAAAAACTTGTCAGTATGAAAGTTGTAGATAATATTGAGAAGATGTATAATAAATATAAGCGGATTGGATATCTTCTGAATTGGCGAAGTTATGAATTTGGTAGGCCTCCCCACTAGGGTGGAGCGAAAAAAATTATTTTTTAAAAATCAAAAACGGGTAGGTGCCAAAAGTTGCCTTTATACTAGTACATAAAGTACGTGAAATTTTACCGCTGAAAAAAAATGGCTTGAGTCTGCGCTTTTGGTCCAAAAGTCGAAATTTTGGGTAAAATTTGACATTTTTTCAAAAAAATTAATAAAATCCTATAGAGATGGTTATTATTTAAAAGTGTTATTTAAACCTTTGTTATGAACGACTTAACATATTTAAACGATAAAACGATATCTTTATTCTGTATAACTGGAGCAAAATTGACAACTTTCGGTATAAATGGACGTTGAAACTTTGTTGTGTCATTTAACGAATTGTTGTTTAAAATACAGCTCTTACCTAGTTGCTTTCAAAACTTCCCAGGACATCTATCTCGACCACGCTACCATCTGAACACAATGTTTTATTTATACTTTGAATTGTGATTTTTATCAAATAATGGCACAAGTTTTAAATGTATCAACCGAGTCCATCTTTTTTTTTTGTATCCACAGACTTTGGATGCTGCTGCTGTGATCTACTTCACGTATTTTTCTACTGCTTGTGTAAGAGAAGGCAAAAAATGTAATGCAGTGGGGATGATATTTATGTAATCTATTTAGCCGTCTATTATCTTTAACAAAATTTCACCCGATAAATGCATATTGATTAGGGGTTCTGTTACCACAACAATTTTCCAATCAATTTGATTTATATAATTATTCGCTTCAAAGTTGATTGTCGATATTTCAGATTTGCGTACGCCATCATTTACTCTCATATTTCAACTATTATGTGCTGAGCAGGTAGCTGTTTAATGTGATGGCGATCGCCAGAAAGCATTAGAATTTCCTCTGCGTATGCAAAGCAACCATTGTTCTAAATAACTTTTATAGTATTTGTTTTATTCCATTTTCTGTGTTGTTTAGTAGCCGAATAATTTACCATGAGTTTTTAGATTCCTTCTTTCGATGTGAATTACATTTGATGGTAAACCATCCTGGGGCCAAACTTGGATTGCATAGTACTTTTTGAGTGAACATAGAGACTCTGATGGGAAGTGAGAGTTAAAGGCGGAGAAATCTGTTCATCGTTGCCATCCATTCTGCGTGGGACATGTTTAGAATGAACCATTACAATGGATCACATGTCACCTCAGAGATTATTTAATTTCCTCTGCATCATTTATTAGACAAGATCATTGGCAAAAATTAGATTCTAACCCACAGGGATTCACCGGACCAATAGGAAAATCTTTGTCTACCTGCTATTCCCTTCTTATTTAAATTTTTGAAGCCATAGAGAGAAAGTTTGAAACATTATTTTCTGAAATCGAGAAAAGGGTACTCAGCATAGACCAGAAATACCTGCTAGACATTTGCAAATTTATTTCATCAATATATTGCTCAGAAGAACTAGCTAATAGGAACCCAATAAACATGTCCTACGCAAGATGACTCAGATAGGCGAATAAAATGTTTTGCCTTTATATAAGCACTGTTTGACCATCAGAGTCAGTAGGTTCATTCACAAAGTATGTAATCCAAGTTTATGCCGCAGGATGGTTTACACTAAATGTAATCCACATCTAAAAAATGGATCTAAAGACTTATGGGAAATTACTCGGCTACTAAACATCACAGAAAACGGCATAAAACAAATGCTAAAAAAATTATTTAGGACAATGATTGCTTTGCCCATCGAGAGCAAATTCTTATTGCAATGCTCTCTGACGATCGCCATCACATTAAACAGCAAGCTTCTCAGCATATAAAAAATGCAAGAGGTAGAGTAAATGATGGCATACCCAAAGATAAAATACCTAAATATTGTAGAATATTGTAGTAACAGAACTCCCAATCACTATACATTAACTGGATGCAATTTTGGTGAAGATAATAGAGGGCTGAATATATTTCATTAATTCCACTGCATTACTCTGCTTGCCTTATCATATACAAGCAGTATAAATATACGTGAAGGAGTGTTACAGCAGCAGCATCCAATGTCTGTGGATACAAAGATAGAATGACTAGGTTGATAATTAGAAAACTTACGCCAGTCTTTGATAAAAAATCACAATTCCATGTATAAATAAAACATTGTGCCCAGATGGTAGGGTGGTCGAGTTATGCACTGATGTGACATGAAATTCAGCCACTTCCTCGTGATAGCTCCTGGGTAGTTTTGAAAGCAACTAGGTAATAGCTGTATTCTAAAGAGCAATTAGTTGTATGACACAACAGAGTGGCAATGACTTTTTTTTACCAAAAGTTGTCAGTTTTGCTCCAGTTATACAGAATAAAGATACCGTTTTATCGTTTAAATATATTAAGTCATTAATAATAAAGGTTTAAATAACACATTTAAATAATAACCTTTTCTATAGGATTTTTTTTATTTTTTTGAAAAAATGTCAAATTTTAACCAAAATTTCGACTTTTGGACCAAAAGCGCAGACTCAAGACATTTTTTTTCAGCGGTAAAATTTCACGCAGTTGATGTACTAGTATAAAGGCAACTTTTGGCACCTACCCGTTTTTGATTTTTAAAAAATAATTTTTTTCGCTCCACCCTACTCCCCACCTAGCTGACCCCTGACCCTTGGCGAAGTTATGAAATTTTTTCTCCTTCAACTCCCCCCCCCCCCATTTGTTCTCGTTTTGATTTATTTATTTATTTACTTATTTATTTGCGGTAAGAGTTGGTTCTATCAAAAACTTGTCAGTATAGAAGTTGTAGATAATATTAAGAAGATTTATAATAAGTTTAAGTGAATTTGATATCCTAAGAATTGACGAAGTTATGAATTTTTTTCTCCCTGAAACCCTATTTTTTTTTGCCCCTTGAGCCCATTTTTAATTTTATCAAAAATCTGTGATACATAAATTTTTGGCCCTTTTCCTAGAAGTAATAATAACTTTAAACTGATTTGATATATATTATAATTAAGAAGTTATTGGGGTTTTTTTTGGTTTTAACCCCCCCCCCCCCCATTCCCACCCCCTTGGTCCGATTTTGCCCATGAACGAACTTGACCGAGATTTTATGCCTCTTGATTTTATGTATCAGTTTGAAAGAGATTTGTGCAGAATTAGGGAAGTTATCGTGTCCATAGAAAAGCGATATATGATATTTGTGATTTCAAATTTATTCAGCATTCTAATAGCATTGCTGCAAATGCGCATGTGCAAAGTATGTTATTTTTAGTTTAGTCTTATAACCTTATTTTGGCATTTTTAATGGTACTCTCTTTATCAAGTAAAAGGCAATTTTAGCTTGGTAATTGTTATAGCTTGGTTTTAGCTGTTTAATTTCACTTTGTTCATTTTAATGCTCTTAATACATGTATTCATAGCTGCAATTGCGCATTTTTCATTTATTATCTCCATTAGTCTTCAATTTGTTTTCATCTTGTTGATTATGTACCATTATTGCTATCCCATTCACTTGAAATCCAAATGTATTTACTTCAGCTTTAATCATTCAGTTAACTATATATAAATGTTTGTTTGTTGTCTCTTCCCCCATAAAACTATCATCACTCTATCTTAATCTAAGTCTTTTCTTGATTTTTTCAATCAATTTCATTCATTTTATTTATTATTATTTTTTTTGGGCTAAAGATGGTAACACTAAATATTATTGTTAATAATCCAGTTCCAATTTACATTTTTTCCTTTCTCACACCAGATGGCAGCACAGTTATGGGTTTCAGCCAGTGCTCAACTGTAGCCCACATGTTAAAATAGTCCTAACTATGTTTTCCAACCTGATATGCTGTAGTTTTGACTCCTAGTATGTAATTTAGGTATTGTGCTCTAATTATTTTTAATATCCTGTATGAGGTGTATATGTTTCTTTAGATCTGTTAGATTTTTATTTTCTATTTTCTGTAATGTATGCGTTATAAGGAGCTAAATTTTGTCAATTTAGGCTTAATGCCGACAAAATTGGATGAAATAACGCATCTTCCATGAATGAACTCACAAGCTCCTCTGATGATTCTGTGGGTCATTCATAGTTTCTTATTTTACATATTGGTTACCTATGTTCATTTCTAAATCATCTTTAGAACTTTACCAATTTCTTCATATATTTGTGGTTTCAAATTTATATATAATATATATAGAGAGAGAGAGAAAGAGAGAGAGAGAGAGAGAGATAAATTTTTGAACTGGGGGTGGTTTTGTGTTATAGGGCTCATAATCGGCATAGATCTGCAAAATTTTTTCAGAAATTCCAATATAGGGGAGAATGTAATAGGTAGTATTTTTTACGAAATCTACCTAAAATTGTTTTCATTTATATTCTGTAGCTTCTACTTTCTAATGGGGAAAACGATATTTTAATAATTATATTAGATAATGAGTAATCGCGCTTCAAAATTTTCCCATAGGTGAACATGGGATTTTGCGATCGGGGAGCTCATTTGAAAACACCCCCACTCCGTAATGTTAAACCTATGGGCAGGTTGTTTCAAAATTCTCGTTTAAATTTGAATATTTTTAAACGATTTTTTATTGCATAGGATAGCTGAGACCGATTTCTAATAAGGCCATTTTTTACTTTTTCGATTTCGGTTGCAGCTTTTTTTTTTTTTTTTTAATAAAGGTACTTTCACTTTCGAAAACGGTTCCGAATGCCCCGTGAGCATTCCATACCAATTAAAATCTCCAATATTTTTTATGCCAGTTTGGTTTACAGATACAAATAATACGAATTTTGTTCGTCTTCATGAGTACTATTGCCCCTCTAAGTTTCTTGAAGCCTTTCAGTTACACTCTGTATATGCCATATTTCATATTGCGTACCCTTGAATAGTATTTAAAGTGAAAATAAATAAATAAATAAATGAGTTTGAAGGTCTCTTGTTTCCTTAAATACAATACACAATTCAATTACTATGTAGTACAATTACATACAATGCAATTACAATTATAATTAGTACAAGATAAGATAATTACTACATATGTGTCTTTACAATACTTGTTAAAACATATCAATAGATTATCTTTTTATTACCCGACTTCCAAGAACGGTTATGTGTTTCACGCGTATCTGGGTATGTGGATTTCTTTATATCCTCGAAACACCCCAACGGCTGGATGGATTTTAATGAATGAGGTCGCTATCGATTCGTCTTAACCGTCCGATGGTTATAGGCTAGGTGATGCTTTTATAAATTCAAAATGGCGGCCGTAAAATACAAAATGGCGGTAGAGACCGAAAAATAATTACGCACCGTTCTGAGGGGCATATCATTGGATAGGTCTTTCAAAATGAAGACGATATTTCATTGACTATTTTGCAGTCAGAAGCTCCGTTTAAATATTACACAACCTGGAAATTGTGTAGGTAGGATCTCTAGTTTTACTGCAACTCTAACCATCATAGACATCTTTAGGCCTCATCAAAACAGTGTTTATAGATGGAACTAACAATTAAACACAACTTAAAAGTCATCAATACAAGTAACTGACAAAAAAATAGATAAGTAATATAAAAAATAGTTTCACATTGATGAGAAATAATTAATAATTAGTTCGCTTTTTACGCAGTCGGGTTTTTCGATTTTTTAAATTTAATTACTATTATTATTCCTTTAGTATAACTAATTCAAAAAGTTGTCAACATGTAATAGTTGCATTGTCTACTATTTGTTCACTAACCAAGTTAGATTTGGTTTTCCCGCAATCAATTGCTCAATGTGTATTCAAACGTTTGTGATTGCAGTAACAGTGATGGATTTGTTGACTTCAAAGTGCTACAAGATAAATTATCTGTAAAGAACTTGGCATTTCAGTTGCAATTCGGTCAAAGCATCTTGTGGTTTTAGTTAAGAAATAGCAGAAGGTGGCAATTTATATTATGATGCATAAATTTGTCCGTGAGTAATGCTGACGTCATATTGACGGTTGCAACGACATGACCCATAAGTTTTTCTTTTACTGCAATTTTTTTTAAAAAGGATGTTGGTTAGTGAGATCTCAAATTCACCTCGCTGATGTTAAACCTATGGGCGTGCGATGTATTCGTATTTTTTAAATATCTTCTTGGGAAATCCATATTTTTAACTTATTTTTTCTTTCTTCTTCTTAAAGAGTGTCCTGACCCGGCTGCCAAGAAGGGTTGTGTGTTTAACGCGTATCTGAGTATGTGGATTTCTTTATACTCTCGAAACATTCCAACGGCTGGAGGGATTTTAATAAATGGAGTCTCTATCGATTCGTCTTAACCGTCCGATGGTTATAGGGTAGGTTTCGTATTTATAAACTCAAAATGGCGGTAGAGACGAAAAAAATTTTTCGGCACCCTATTGAGTGGCCTATCATTGGATAGGTCTTTCAAAATGAAGACGATGTTTCATAGATGATTTTACAGTCAGAAGCTCCGTTTAAATATTACACAACTTGAAAGTTGTGTAGGTAGGATTTCTAGCTTAACAGTAACTCTAACCTTTATAGACATCCATAGACCTCATCAAAAGAGTACTTATAGATAGGAACTAACAATTAAACACATCTTAAAAGTCATAAATACAAGTAAATAAAAAAAGTAGTTAAGTAATATTAAAAAATAGTTTCTCATAAAGGAGAAATAATTAATTTATAAGTATCTAATTAAAGTCTGTCTATGTATCGAGGTTTTATAGTTCGCTTTTTACGTAGTCGGTTTTTTTTTATTTTTTAAATTTAATTATACTTGTTTTGCACTCTGTTATTTATCTCAACCTCGCTTTTGGGGCGTAAAGATAGAATTTTTTAATCGATTTCAACCCACTTCCTGATAGACTATAGAACTACAAAAATTATGTACAAAGGCGTGTTTCCGACGACAATGCAACATTTTTACAATTTAATTATAAATTAATACATCAGTTTTAATGCATTTTTCAATTACTCGCCACGGGCGATGAACCGTCCAATATTCTCTGTAACTCGTACAATCGCGCATGAGGGTTGAAAAAACAATGGACTTATTGATATGCCGAAAAATGCTTTCCAAAATAGGCCAAAGCGACTTGAAACTGCAACAATGAAACATTTTAAAGACTAAAAGGTAGAAAATAAATTATAAATAAACAAGTAAGAAAAAATCATGCATCAAGCATAGATTATGAAGCACTTTCCAACACATTCACAATAATGTAACAAAAATGTACCGTTTAAAATATTAAAATATTACGTTTTAATTCAACCATATGAAAACGCATAATACATTTCAAAACCCAATTTCAGCTGTTCCCATCCAAAATCGGAGAATTATGCAAATTTTTTCAGCAACCCTGTATATGATATATATAGATTTGTATCTATTAACTACATGCATGCCAAAATTTAGTTCACTTAAGAGATACATATACTTCAGTTGAAAATTTACCTTCAGCAATTTCCTCTAATAAGGAGAACGGTACGTGAATACTTTTGTGCAGCCCTATATTTGAGGTATAGAATTTATATATAACGAGTAAGATGAAAAAAAAAAAAAAAAAAAAAAAAAAAAAAAAAAAAAAAAAAAATTAAATTTAAAAGCGCATACTAAATTTTAAACCGTACACTACAGCAATTATTACTCAAAGACAGTACTGTACTGTAACCGATTTCTTCTGTGTGTCCCTGTAAATGACTGAAAAATGCTATGAATGCCCTGATCCAACGTGATCGTAGTGAAATTCAGCGATTTATATCAGTTTGATTACATTTGAAATAGCTTAATGTCATTAAAATACTCTGCAAACGATTTCCCCCATATACCATAATGTAATGGAATACTTTTGAGTGCTCCTGTAAATGAAGGATTAATCCTACATACTTCATATAGAATACCAAACATGCTTTGGTGACCCTAAATAACCTTTATCAATTTCATGAAAATCCGAGTATATTCACGGGAGTTAGAGCGTGTACAGACGGACTGACGGCCAGACAAACGGAATGCATAAACACTTTTCAACTTTGTTGGAAAGTGTTAAAAATGAAGAGTGTATCATTTAAAAAAAATACGCTTTTATCAATTAAAAGTTTAATATTAGCTTGCGATTATACGCTGAGAAATCAATTTAGAAATCCTAAAAAGGTAGTTTAAATAATGTTTCGATTTTTTTCTTTCCTGTTCCCTTGCTTAAGAAATAAACAGAGCAAAAATTATATATTTATTTAACAAATTCATTTGCTTGCATTTCTTTACAAACCATAAAAAAGCAGTGAACGTTTCATAATCGGGTTCGGTGCCCATGCCAAACGAATGTAATGTAACGCAAATTTTGTAGAAAAAATATGAATTTATTATTTTGTTTACATTTTATTTTCTACTCTTTAGTCTTTAAATTGTTTCATTGTTGAAGTTTCACATTGCTTTGGGCTATTTTGGCAAGCGTTTTTTGTCGCATCATTAAGTCCATTTTTTTTTTCAGCTTCCATACAATTGCAGTCAAAAAAATTAGTTCTGATTTTGAAGATGAACATTGAATGTTTATAAAAGAGAGTATTTATAAAAAAAGAAAAAAGAAAACTATGTTTACTTTAATACTTATTAATTGTCGAAATGGTTCTAAAATATATACCGTATATACTCGTGTAGAAGTCGAAGAATTTTAGACAAAATTTTGAAGTTGAAAATTGGGGTGTCGACTTATGTACGAGTTAGTAAAATAAATAAATAAATCTATAAATATTTACCCAATTGCCAATATTCAGGGTCTTTAAAGCCAGAAAATAATACATATCTAGAAATCATGAATTTAAAAACCTTTGTTGTTTTCATTTAAAGATTAAACTTCAATGACAATGGTCATTTCCCTGTGATTGACAAAAAAAGCTCAACAATAATTCCCCTGTAATTGTTCTGCACACATTTTCTCGTGGGATAGAATTCTCTTCAATACAGGGACATTCCTTTCAACATTTTAATCCCCTTTTTAAAAAGAGTTCAATTTCAGAATGCTTCTAGATTTCTCTCCTAAAAGTTCTACAATACAAAGAAGTACTACGTATATTTTAACAGTCTAATAAGTTGTTTAAACTTGTAAATAAGGCTTGAATAGATTTTTGAGAGAATTTTACTTTTTTAGGTATCATTGAATTGATGTGAATAGGTTTCAAAATAGTTTAAGCTTCTTCCGTTTTACATAACTATTACAGTTTTAAAACGTTGAATTAAAAGAAAAAAAGTTTGATTAGAAACTTAAAAAAAAGTTTATTAATTTAATGAAAATTTATTAATATTTTTTTATCCTAGATTACAAATTATTTTTCGTCATACTACCAGATATGCAGTTCGACTTATACACGAAAATTCAATTTTTTTTCAAAATTTTGCGTAAGAATTAGGGGGGTCGACCTATATACGAGTAGACTTATACCCGAGTATATACGGTACTTAATTTTATTTGAACAATTAAACTCTTACCCAGTTTCTCTAAGGGGCGGTCCATAAATGATGTCACACTTTTTTTCAATATTTTTTACCCCTCCCCCCCTTTGTCACAAAGTGCCACACTTCACCATACCCCCCACCCCCCCCCCCACCCCCCACCCCCATTGTCACATGTCACGCTATATTACATAAACATATACTTGCAGTTCAGAAACAAAACACTACGTTATAGATCATATTTCAAACTTTATTTTTAAACTTTAACTATCTGTTTTAAGATTTGTGAGCATAACAATAAAAATGATTCATATACTTATTTTGTATGAAATAAGATTAAGGTTTATAACAAAAACATAATTAATATACAATAGTAATAAAATATTAATACGAAAGAGCAGTTGAAAACAGTCGTATTTTGGAATTTGAAATGAAATTTAATATATTTGGCTTTAAATCTACTTTATAAACACAAAATACTTTAATTTCAAAATAACTTCAAAATTTAATCTGCTGATTTTTAATGCTTTTATTTTAACCAAAATGTGTGATGTCACATTTCTGCTTACCCCTCCCACCCCCTTGTCACAAACTGTCACAATTCCACGAACCCCCCTCCCCCCCTCCAAGCGTGACATCATTTGTGGAAGGTCCCTAAGATTTTAACACAATACAAGATTATATTTGTACTGGAATTCTTCGCATTTATACCAACAAAATCTTTTAAGTAAGTTAATTCTGTTGAAAATGATAATTAACCCTTCCCAGTCACAAGATTATTATTTTTTTAAAGATATTGTTCCTTATTCCTTTTCTAACGTTACATAAGTTCAAGAGCATGTTATGAGAGGAAAGTTAAATAACTAATTTTACGCACTTGTGTTTATGGGCGGAAAACGTGCTGTGATGATTTACTGAATTAATGGCAGATATAAGCGAACACTAATTTTTATTCACAACACGTAACACATAGAGCAGGCAATGCTTCAACAGGTATAATTCCACAGATAAGTTTTAAAAGATAAAAAGTCTTGCTTGCAAGAATATTATTCTGCCCGTGGGTTCGGTTTTAGGAGAGAAAGTCCAGAGTACTGTCTCGTAAAGTACAGAGTATTATCCCATACTCTCCTAGAACTACAGGAAATTTTACTCAAGGTTTATAAAATACACTAAAGCAGAATTTTTATTTAAAACTATTTAACTTATTGTCTGGTTTATATATTTAGTTTATTTTAAAGAAATTTCTGGTTTGAATGATTATTTTGAATGTACCTGTCGGGTCCATTTGCCCCCGTCTGGTAGGTGGAGGGTTAAATTGTCTTTTTAAAAGACATCCGCCGAGAATAAACTCTAGCGCAATTCTGTTCAGCTTTACCGGATAAACCAACGCTATAACAGTGAAGCAGAACGAACTGTTGCCCGCCACTTCGAATGATCAGTCCCCAAGAAGGCCTCACTCACACTGTATTTATATTCAGGCCTTTTTAACGTGGTCTGGACTGGTTCCCATATCCTTGAAACACTCTAGAATTTATTGGCTCGTATCTGTCTGATATAACGTCAAATACAAGTCCGTGGTTAAAATTACGACTTTTGTAACGTCAAATGAACTACTCTGAAGTAGAACTGGCTGGTCTCTGGCTGGTCTGAGAACCGTGTCATATAATTTTTTATGAGATACTTACTGCAGCGGCTTTTCTCAGACTGGAAAAGTGATTAAGTTTTTTTAAGAACTCTAGTATCCGTTCATAAATTAGTAAATGAAAACAATTCATCACAGCGCATACCACTCACACTGTTGTGAAATTCTCAGAGGCGAAAAAATTGTTTATATAGTCAGTATGAAAAATATATATACACACAATAAAATTTAATTCCCAAATGGTCGCAGAAAAAGAAATAGCCATTCGATTAGGAATTATGTTTTCTTTTTAATTTACTAGGGGGCTCGGCCCCCTACGAGCTACGCTCGCCAACCCCCGTCCAGACACCGTAGACTCTAAATGCACGCTAATTTGATCGGCTTTAAAAAGATTTCGAAAGATTGAATTATAATTTAAAAAACAGTGGCTCTATAAACGGATTTTTATTCATTTCTCTTTGATTGGGGAATTTTAACGCCAAATCCGTTGCGGTACTACTTGATTATTCGACCAATTTCGCCAAATTATATAAATCGCCAAACCACTTGCCAAATTATACAAATTGACATAATTTTTATTTTAAATAACTAAAAAACAAATAAATTAGTACAACATTAATAAAAATACAAATAAAACGTCGAAATAAAAATAACTTGATGACGTAGACACGTGTAACAACATTTCAAAAGAAGCTAATATAAAAGGAATTAAGTAAACAGAGTCTTTGTCTCCTGGTATTTTTTAACAAAGTGAAAAGAAAGTTCTTTTAAATGAGACATTTTAAATTAATCGTTTTTAATCTGACGTAATTTTGACCAAACTATTCTTTCTCTTTTTAATATTCACGTGAAAACACTTGTGTTAGAAATTAAACATTATTTGCGCTTTCCTAACAAAAATAGTTGAAAAGTATCCTCTTAAAATACCAAATAAATGTCTAGCGCAATTTCTAAATTTAAACCGTTTTGCAATATTATTTTGTGTTCATTTTATGTAATAACTGTAATGTGACGTAAATATGACGTAATTTATCCTATTTAAGACTTCTAACGCATGTTAATAAATTTATTGCTTTACAAATTCCTTTCTCTCTTAAAATTCACGTGTAATTATAGTTTTTATGACGTAATTTTTAATAAGTTCCTGCTTTTTGTACATAATTATTTAATTCTAATTCCAAATGTTTTTTTCTGTTTATAATAGTCGCGTGTAAATAAATTTTTAATTTATTTACACGTATAAATATTTCTTTTTTTTTTTTGAAGCAAACATTATTGTTTCCGCTGTTTATACTGTTGGCAACAGTTTAAATTAATATCACTTTCTAAAATCTGTTAAAAATATCTCTAGAAATGCTGAAAATCTGAATTTAAAATAGAAATAAAACCTCAAAAAATTAGTCAAAATAAAAAAATTAATGCAATCTGCACTTCGGCAAATTCTAACGCATAAAATGATCTAAAAATGATTAAATTCCTATGAACAGTTTTTGCTCCTATAAAACTTTTTTAGTGGAACGATTTTGTCCAACTTTAGCATTAAATATCTCTTAAAATAATTCTTCGATATGAAAACTGTCTGCATCAGAGTGTTTATCAAACATTTCTGTATAATACTACCGATTTTCATATTTTTGTATGCATTATTTTTCTTAATATTAACGAAGAAATAACTCCGGTCACAAAAAATTCAAAACCGGCGGCCGTGACAGCGGTAGTTACTTTTTTTAGAATAGAGAGATGCTTCAAATAATAAGTTAGAGCCGTTTTCATACTAAAATTGTAAAAAAAATCATGGGGAATTTGCAATACGAACACCTAATTTTGACAACCTATTTGGATTTTTCGGTACATTTTATCTTCGGATAGTAAACGGGAAGTCATTCGGTCAGACGGTTTAGGAAATATGAAGGTTTAAAGTTTGGTAATCGTAACGTTAAATTCCTTTTTAATCGATTGCAATGCAGTTAGTTTTTAAAGCATAATTTAAAAACTACTTCTCGGGATGAGATGTAAATTTGGATTCGCATATTTAAAACTTCTAAAAAATTACCTGGTAAAAATTGAAGGATTACAATTCGCATTTTTTTTTTTCGAAAGTAGCTTTCAAAATATGTATATTTCCAAAAAAATATGAATTACAACCCATGAATTTTTAACAGAAATAGATTCCTAAAAGCTCTAAACAAGCATTTTATAATTTTCAGTTTCACTATTAGTCCAGGCAATAGGGGATTTTACCTGGCAAAATTAATGGAAGTTCTCGAAAGTGGCTTACTTTATGTTTTTGGGGTCGCTGAATTTGAATTTGTAACTTCCCACCAAAATTTTCCCCGGCAACTCCCCCAAATTTGGTAAAATGCCCCCCAAAAAAGGTTTTTATTAAAAAATCAATTTTTTTATTATTTTAGGGAAAAAGTATCTAGAAATTCAGAAAGTAGAAAAAATTTGCAACAAATTAGATATATGACATTACGACTTAGGATGAAGGGGAATGGGGGATGTGCCTCGGAACATGCGCCGCGGTGCTGCGTGGACTAAGTTCGCAATTCCACTTTAACCACTCACACGTTTACATTCGCCCTCCCATTTCCCCTACGAACTTTCTTTATAAGGTTTACTTTAAGTTTTTTGGGTCGCTGAATCCGAATTTTTAACTTCCCCCAAATTCCCCCCCCCCCCGAAAACCCCCCAAATAGTTGTTTTTAACTTGAATTTCTTATTGTTTTAGGGGAAAAGCATTACGAAATTCAGAAACTAGACAAAATTTGCAACAAATAGGATAGATGACATTATGGCGTAGGATGAACGGGGAGAGAGGGGGCTGCTTCGGAACATGCACTGCGGCGTTAAGTGCACTAAGTTATGAAGTCCAGGCAATAGGGTATTTTACCTGGCAAAATTAATACTAGTTCTGGATTTCGTCTCACTTTATGTTTTTTGGGTAGCTGAATCTGAATTTATAACTTCGTAACTTCCCACCAAAATTTCCCCCGTCAACCCCCCAAAAACTGATCTTTTGAAAAAATTTGGTTTTTGAGAAAAGCGCGCGGGGAATGTTCCAAGGCAGCCCCCTCTCTCCCCGTTTATCCTACGTCATAATGTCATATATCGTATTTGTTGCAAATTTTGTCTAGTTTCTGAATTTTGTAATGCTTTTCCCCTAAAACAATAAGAACTAATTTGGGGGTTTTCGGGGGGGGGGGGTGAAATTTTTTGGGAGGGGGAGTTAAAAATTCGGATTCAGCTACCCAAAAAACTTAAAGTAAACCTTATAGAGAAAGTTCGGAGGGGAGATGGGAGCGCGAATGTAAACGTGTGAGTGGTTAAGTGGAATTGCGCAACTTAGTCCACGCAGCACCGCGGTGCATGTTCCGAGGCAGATCCCCCCTTCCCCTTCATCCTAAGTCATAATTTCATATATCTAATTTGTTGCAAATTTTGTCTGCTTTCTGAATTTCTAGATACTTTTCCCCTAAAATAATAAAAAAATTGATTTTTTTAATAAAAACCTTTTTGGGGGGACATTTTACCAAAATTTGTAGGGGGGTGGTTGCCGGGGGAAATTTTGGTGGGAAGTTACAAATTCGGATTCAGCGATCCAAAAAACATAAAGTAAACCAATTTCCAGAACTTCTATTAATTTTGCTAGGTAAAGCCCCCTATACGGTCTCTATTGCCTGAACTATATAGATAGTAGTGAAATTTTTATTTCATTTGGTGCCATAGTACTATTGCTAGAGACTTCTGAATAGGTGAATTTTAATTATAATAGTCCTGTACTATAGCGTCCAGAATATATAGTGTGGAAATCTGCTATCCAAGCAGCGCTAAAAAGTTGTATCCCTTAAAAGTACAATGATGCTGAAATCCAGGGAGTCGATAGAAGCGACATCTGCGATATGTTTTCAAATTTCAAAGTAAGCATCGTAATATTGCAGCGTCTAGATCAAATCGTTTTGGAGTTTTAGAAAATATCCTCCAGATGTCGAGTCGCTGTGATCGACTCATTGGATTTCAGCATCGTTTGATATTTAATACGTTCACGCCAGCGCGGTGGGTCACACTCGACTGTCTTAGTGCTGCCAAGTCTCCAGCTTTTTGGATATCAGTATTTTAATACAGAAAATGTTGTTTTATTTAATTAGAACAATTGAGCGATTTAAAAATAACAACATTTTCTCTAAAATAACAGTGGTGTGCAAAAAGCCGGAGACTTGACAACTCTGAGACAGTCGAGCGTGACCCACCTCGCCGGCGTGAACGTGTTAAGGGATTCAATATTTTAGCACTTTTTTAAGTATTACTGGAATAGCCGATTTCCACACTATATATTCTAGACCCTATACCTGTGCTGTAAAGTTTTGTGCAAAAACAGAATGCTATGATTTAATCGAGCTTTCTATTCATCCTTCGATTCAGCGGTCTCCGAGACCGCCTCACAATAGTTATGCGACAATTTTTGTCACAGCAGTTAAGGGTTAATAACCACCAGCATTGCAATCTGTTTTGCAACGATTAAAAATGAGTTTAACGTTAAAATAGCCCTTTTGGATTTGAGAAGAGAGAAATTATCCACCAAGTTAGTTCTGCTGAAAATCATAATTTCCCAGTCACACGATGTTTATTTTTTAAAGAAACTGTTCCATATTCCTTTTCCAATGTTATGTAAGTTCAAGAGCACGTTATGAACAGGAAGTTAAATATCTCAACCTAATTTTAGACGCATATCTTTCTTGGCGGAAAACGCACATATCACTAACACCGTAGTGAAATTCTCTGGGGGTTAAACAGCTGTTGTACATTTCATTAAGTGAATTTTTTTTTTTTTTTTTTTTCGTTTCTCATCAAACTCTGTGTATTCTTGTACAGAAGGCCGTAGAGAAAAATCGAGAATGTAAAAAAGAAAAGACATTTACAGATTTACGCTACAAATTTATTAAAAGGCTAGAAAACAAGTTTATTTTTTTAACGCTTTTCAACGTAGTAACCGTTAGTGAAATTTAACTTCTAAAATTTAAAACTTAAGTCCATTATCCAAATGTGCTATTTTCTTTTCGGTGAATGATAAACTTTTAAAATGGTCTAATTCTCACAGAAAAGTATAATGAATTGAAAGAAAATGTTTTGGATTTTTCGAATGAATCAACTAAATTAAATCAAAAACTATTGCTTATTTCAATTATATCTATTTTTTTTACTCTTATTTTTATACTCTACAGATTTATACTCTGCAGATTTATAAATCACTAGAAAACAAGTTTCTTTTTTTTTTTTTTTTTTTAACTTTCCAACGTGGTAACGGATAGTGAAATTTAACTTCTAAAAGTTAACATTTAAATCAGTTATGTAAATGGATCATTTTTTTTTCTGTGCATGAAATATAAAATTGTAAAATCGTCTGAATTTCGACAAAATAGTATGACTTGAAATAAAATGTTTTGGATTTTTCGAATGAATCAACCAGGGATGTAGTGGAGGGTATACGGGGGTATACGCCGTGTATCTTCTGGATTTTTTAAAGAAGCTCCGTATACCCACTGTTTTTCAAATAAAGCATTAGCGTATACCCTAGCTATGAAGGTTCATGATGCCAGCCTATACCGTATACTCTCTGCTTTTTTTTACGACTACAACATTGGAATCAACAAAATTAAACCAAAAATTATCGCTTATTTCAAGTTGATATATATATATATATCTATAGATTTATAAATTACTGGAAAACAAGTTTCCTTTTTTTTATTAACTTTCCAACGTGGTAACGGATAGTGAAATTTAACTTCTAAAAGTTAACATTTAAATCAGTTATGTAAATGGATCATTTTTTTTTCTGTGCATGAAATATAAAATTGTAAAATCGTCTGAATTTCGACAAAATAGTATGACTTGAAATAAAATGTTTTGGATTTTTCGAATGAATCAACCAGGGATGTAGTGGAGGGTATACGGGGGTATACGCCGTGTATCTTCTGGATTTTTTAAAGAAGCTCCGTATACCCACTGTTTTTCAAATAAAGCATTAGCGTATACCCTAGCTATGAAGGTTCATGATGCCAGCCTATACCGTATACTCTCTGCTTTTTTTTACGACTACAACATTGGAATCAACAAAATTAAACCAAAAATTATCGCTTATTTCAAGTTGATATATATATATATATATCTATAGATTTATAAATTACTGGAAAACAAGTTTCCTTTTTTTTATTAACTTTCCAACGTGGTAACGGATAGTGAAATTTAACTTCTAAAAGTTAGTGTTTAAATCAGTTATGTAAATGGACCATTTTTTTTCAGTGCTTGAATGATAAAATTGTAAAATCGTCTGAATTTCAACAGAAAAATATAATGACTTGAAAGAAAATATTCTGGATTTTTCGAATGAAACAACCAAATTAAACCATAACAACTATTCAGCTTATTTCAACTATATCTCTACAAATTTATTAAAATACAAGAAAATAATTTTTTTTAACTTCCAAAGTTAGTAAGCGATAGTGAAATTTAACTTCTAAAAGTTAACATTCAAATCAGTTATGTAAATGGAATTTTTTTCTTCACTGAATGATAAAATTATAAAATCGCCTGAATTCCCACAGAAAAATATAATGAATTGAAAGAAAATGTTTTGGATTTTTCGAATGAATCTAACAAATTAAACCCAAAACTGTCGCTTATTTCAATTAGTATATCTCTACAGATTTATAAATTACTAGAAAACAAGTTTATTTTTTTTTTAAACTTTCCAACGTGGTAACGGATAATGAAATTTAACTTCTAAAAGGTAACATTTAAATCAGTTATGTAAATGGACCATTTTTTTTCAGTGCATGAATGATAAAATTGTAAAATCGTAAAAATTTCTTAGTTGTCAAAATATTTATAAAATGTATACTTATTATTATGTGAAGCGTTAAATTCTTACTTACACTTCGTCAGCTTTTAAGATATAAAATATTAAACTAAGCTATGGATTTGTATGTATATTATATAGCATGCTAAAAGTTAGTTCAGTGAAATGCCTAGCACAGTTAAAAATTTCCATTCAACCATTTCCGTGAATAAACGGAAATGTACTTGAGAACTTTTGTGCAGCCCTGTATATGCTCCGTAGAATGTATCCACACCAAGTAATATTTAAAATAAAATAGTTCAATTTAAAAACGCATATCACAACTACAAACGCACTTCCAGCAATTATTGGTTATAGACTTCAATAGTTCAATTTATTCTTCAGCCAAATTCTTTTGTGTGTCCCTGTAAATGAACGATATATTCTATGCACACTATATTCTACAATAAGTGAATTAGTACACCTCAGTGATGTATATAAATTTCAGTACGTTTGAAATAGTGTGATATCATTAAAATACAGATTAAACGATTTTTCCCATAGACCATAATGTAAGGGAATTCTTTTGGGTGTCTCTGTAAATGAACCGTAAATGCTATAGACTTCATTTCCAATACCAAACATGACATAGTGATACTCAATAATATCTAAGAATTTCAAGGGAATCGGACTACATTTACATAGAAAAATATTTTTGGCCAGGATTTCGGGTCAAATACTCCACTGTGGGCCGTTGAGTTTTCGTCTTTCGGTTTTTCCCCCAGCGTTGGGTTTCTTTTTGAAAGAGCATTTTGAAGGAACTTTCGAAAGCGCCTGATTACCAATAGGACAAACTTCCACCATAAAAAATTAATGGATTTTTATTAACCATTTGGAAAAATGGTTATTGTTCTCGTCAGGGTAGGAAATCAAAAGCATATCTGAACGTTTTCATTGGTTTAATCCGCAATTTATTCGTTATCTGATTGGTATATACAGTAATCTGTATTTCCCTTTGGTTTCAACAACGATGGACAACAGAGTGTTGCCACTATGACAAAAAAGTAATAAAAACTACAAAAAAAATTAATAAATCAGAAACAAATTGAGATACAGCTTTCAAACAAATTGCATTTAAAAGTACATTTTTTCTCTATCCGACGGTATAAAAAGTAATATTGTCGGATGTTTAGAAGTTTAAGAATGAAATTTTATTTAAAATTACGTAAGTTTCACAGGAAATCGGACGAGACGCAGGCGATTTTTCTTGCTTGCAATTTTTACGTGTAATAACACTATTAATCTTTAATTCATGGCATACGTAATGTATGACCAGCTCCGTAGAAGTTTAAAAATTTACAGTACCGAAAATTGTAAAACTGAAATTTCTTTTAAAATTTGTTCATGATGGGTCCAGGAATGTTATCGTTTAATCCATGGCGTACGTAATGTAGGATCATCTACGTGCGATTTTTTATGTCTTAAATTTTAGTTTTTTGAAAAAAACATTTTCCAAATGGTCGTTGTAATTTGTTAAATTGCTTTTTTTTTCTATTTTTTTTAATTTATTTATAAGAGTAATTTTGGGTGAATAGGACGTTTAAACAAGACAAAAGTTTCTATAAAAATTTACTGCTGGAAGTTTGTCAGATTGATAATCAGGCTCTGAAATTCAGATAGACGCGTGTAGCGCGACTTTAACGTTGGAGGATAGCCTCAGATGGACGCGCTCAGCGCGTTCATAACGACTTAAGGGTTAAATCACCTTCATTTACTATAAAAATTTTAAATACAATTTTTTTTATGCGTTAATGGTGAAATGTTCCTTAAGGAGACCGGGTAAGCTCTATCTCCGCCATGTTAAAATACACCAACTTTATGTGCCCTTTTTCTCAGAAATGGTGAAATATAGATTTCTAGAATTGTTAGAGAGTTTGAGTAACATGCTTTACTTATTTTAACAGACCATTTTCTTTCTAAGTGAACCTGAAAATTAATTATTAATCATTTATTGAAAGACATTTTTAAATTAGCATTTTTGGCAAGATTTCACTGCATAAAATAAATAATTCTCAACAAATCATTAAATCCATGTGTTCAAATATACAATATAACATAATAAAAGTATTAAAAAAATGAGTTCTTAAGTTTAATAGATATTGAAAAAAAGGAACACAAACATGAAAAATCCAAGTTTTGAGAAAAAGTCAGTTAAAGATTTAAAGGGCCATTAAGCTGTGAAGTACTCTTAGAAAGAATGAATAATTCCAACGCTTCTTTTTTTAATCTATACTAGGAGGCTCGGCCCCCTACGAGCTACGCTCGCCAACCCCCGTCCAGACACCGCAGACTCTAAATGCACGCTAATGTGATCGGCTTTAAAAAGATTTCGAAAGATTGAATTATAATTTAAAAAACAGTGGCGATCTCCCTATAAACGGATTTCTATTCATTTCTCTTTGATTGGGGAAATTTTAACGCCAAATCCGCTGCGGTACTACTTGATTATCCCGTCGACTAATTTCGCCAAATTATATAAATCGCCAAACCACTCGCCAAATTATACAAGTTGACATAATTTTTATTTTAAATAACGAAAGAACAAATAAATTAGTGCAACATTAATAAAAATACAAATAAAACGTCGAAATAAAAATAACTTGATGACGTAGACACGTGTAACAACATTTCAAAATAAGCTTATATAAAACGAATTAAGTAAACAGAATCTTTGTCTCCCGGTATTTTTTAACAAAGCGAAAAGAAAGTTCTTTTAAATGAGACATTTTAAATTAATCGTTTTTAATCTGACGTAATTTTGATCAAACTATTCTTTCTCTTTTTAATATTCACGTGAAAATACTTGTGTTAGAAATAAAATATTATTTGCGCTTTCTTAAGAAAAATAGTTGAAAAATATCCTCTCAAAATATCAAATAAATGTCTAGCGCAATTTGTAAATTTAAACCGTTTTGCAATATTATTTTGTGTTCATTTTATGTAATAACTGTAATGTGACGTAAATATGACGTAATTTCTCCTATTTAAGACTTCTAACGCATGTTAATAAATTTATTATTTTAAAAATTCCTTTATCTTTTAAAATTCACGTGTAATTATAGTTTTTATGACGTAATTTTTAATAAGTTCCTGCTTTTTGTACATAATTATTTAATTCTAATTCCAAATGTTTTTTCTGTTTATAATAGTCACGTGTAAATAAATTTTTAATTTATTACACGTATAAATATATATATTTTTTAAGCAAACATTATTGTTTTCGCTGTTTATACAGTTGGCAACAGTTTAAATTAATATCACTTTCTAAAATCTGTAAAAAATATCTCTCGAAATTCTGAAAATTTGAATTTAAAATAGATATAAAACATCGAAAAATAAGTCAAATTAAAAAAATAAATCAATTCTGCACACCGGGAAATTATAACGTATAAAATGAACTAAAAATTATTAAATTCCGATGTATAGTTTTTGCTCCTATAAAACTTTTTTAGTGGTACGATTTTGTCCAACTTTAGCATTAAATATCTCTTAAAATAATTCTTCGATTTGAAAACTGTCTGCATCAGCGTGTTTATCAAACATTTCTGTATAACACTACCGATTTTCATATTTTTGTATGCATTATTTTTCTTAATATTAACGAAGAAAGACCTCCGGTCACAAAAAAATTCAAAACCGGCGGCGGCGGTGACAGCGGTAGTTACTTTTTTTTTAGAATAGAGAGAAACATCTGTGACACATCGTTGGAAAGATAAAAGTTTAAACTATTTAATGATATAAAAAAGTAAAAATTGATTTTCCCCCCAAATTTCGCTTACCTGGTCCCCTTAAATATACAAAAATAAATGAGCTTATTCCCAGAAACAGAGAATCAAGTATAATATTTCCAATAATTGTAAAGGAGAATAAAATGAAAACAAAGATTTTTTTCCCGTAAATTTGACATTACTGCGACTTAAAGTAGACAATGCCCTTTTAAGAAAAGGAAAAAGGAAATGAAAAGAGGGTGAGAACAAAAGGGAAAGGTCAAAAATTTAATATTTTCGCACACGTTGTCAAATGCGTGCTCTTTTTATATCCTTGAAAATAAAATCTAAATGTATTAAAAAATTACGGATAAATTTCCTTGATTTACCATCCTTTTATGGCTTCGATGGTTTTCATAAAACATTATTCGGCTTTATTGAAAATTATTATCAAATTGTTTTCTAAAAAAAACTAGTTTGTTGCGGCCATTATAAAACTTTCTTTTATATTATTCTAATATATTAATTTAAATAGTTGCACTATATTATGTAATTGTTAGTGTTTATTTTTTTTAGCCCACGGTACGGTATGCTATTTCTTTCTCCCAGCTTATTTTGTGCATTCCCAAAAATAACGTTACCTTACAGAAGCCAGCCGTAAAACAAAGCAGTACGATTAAATACTCTATAGCAATTTGTTAAACTTCTAAACATCGCACATTTTCGATTTTTATACCGTCGTATTGGAAAAAAAAAGTTCTATTAAATGCATTTTGTTTGAAAACTGTATTTTCATTTATTTTTGAAATAATTTTTTGTAGTTTTTAGAGCATTTGCTTAATATTGGCAACGGAAGTACTCCATTTCTGTAGAAAGTAAAGGAAAAATAGTTCTAATATAGTAATTATATATTTTTGTTGCCATTTTCTCATAACAACCGAAAGAAAAAATTAAATTAAAATACGTGCTATTTTGAAAAAAATATAAACGAATGATTTCTGTTAAAACAATGGAGCTATTATAAACTCTATTTAATTGTAAGTAACTATGCCTCATTAGATAGCCGTTTTTTTGTCGATTTTCTTGAATGACGACATCTTTTTGCTGCATTTGTGCATTATTTCGCGATAGTGATGTGCTATGTATGCTTTACTGTAGATGTTTAAGAGTAGATCGTAAATGTGGAATTCTTAAGCGGATGCGAATAACGTCATTTTACATAAAATAAAACGTGTGCTTTAAGCAGACCTGCCAACCGTTGAAAATGAGAAATCGTAGCACAAAAAATTAAAATTAATCTGTAGGTTTGTTGGTTGGTTCGCAGCCAATTTTTCGTTTTCTTACTGATCTTTCGATGAAATTTGATTTTCTTACTGATCTTTTGACGAAATTTGAGTTCTCTTTCTGTGATATTTTGACAAAATTCACGTTTTTACCACGATTCTTCGACAAAATTTATTTTCTACTGCGACCAATTGACGAAATTGATTTTTTTTTTTTTACGCGGTTATTTGTTGAAATTCGCGATAGTTTATCGCAACCGATTGGCGAAAATTTTGATATCTTTTCGCGGCCAATTAACAAAATTCACTGCTCGTTTCAGCGACCTTTTGACGAAATTTGCAATATTTTCCTCTCGATAGTGTATCGAAATTCATGATTTTTCGTGCAATCTTTTGACGAAATTCGCAATTTCTTTCTGCGACCAATTGAAGATAATCTCTATTTGTTTCTGAGATCTCTGACGAAATGCCCGATATTTTTATACGATCGTTTGAAGAAATTCTCAATTTTTTCCGCGATCGATTCACGAATTAATTTGGGAAAATTCCATAAAAGAAAAAAAAAAATTAGCGGACTTCCAAGAAATTTCAAAATATACTCGCAGAAGAATCATAGGTCTGCGGAAGAATTTGCAGGGGGAAATACTGCACAGCATTTTTCATTATGCAGGACTTTCCTTTTCCGTGTGCTAATCGCGCGATTCCGCTCACTATTTCAAACCATGCCCCTGAAAGACCACCCCCCCCCCCCCTCTCAAGAAACTATTAAAATGGCACCCCTGTTTTTAAGGAAGGGAATTCATGCATAAATATTTACAGAAACCGATTCAGTCGTGGTTAATATACATAAAGAGGGTTTTATGTTAAGAAGTTTGTTTTGCAGTCCAGATTTTTCTCCCCATGAGCTTTTTTTAATGTCCGAATTTTCGGACTAATGACCAATTTTTTAAAACTTTCGGAAACGAATACTTTGATTTTGGAACAGAATAGCTCTTGAAAAATATGTTGCGCGGGCTAAAAGTCGCAACTAGAAACAAAAAATGCGTGTGTGTTTTTTGCAAAAAATCGTATTTTAAGACCGATTTTCGTAGCATCGTAGTTTATAGGACCAAATCGTAGCAACTACGATTTTTTCGTAACAGTTGGCAGGTCTGGCTTTAAGTCTTAAAATTGAAATATGTTTTGTACTGCAGTAGAGTCCCACTTAACCGAGTTATTTTCTTCTGATGGACTGGTGGCTTCTATTATTATGAAACAGCCATTATAAATGAAGCGTTAGGTGAAGATGAAAGAGCAACCGTAAAAAGTTAGAACTCTGACTTTCTGGTCAGAATAGGGGGAAAAAAACCTCTTTCATCTTCACCTAATAGTGTTATTACACGTAAAAATTGCAAGCGATAAAAATCGCCTGCGACTCGTCAGATTTCCTGAAACTTACGTATTATCCAAGCATTTCATTGCTGTTCGGGAAAAGGCTTTTCCACCCTCAGATTTCCAAACATTTGATTGGCTGTTACTGGCGACTCGCTTCGTTTCAGGCGTCAAAGACGCTCCGACAGAAAAAAGTTGCTTGCTTTCGAAGCAACCCAAAGCCGCCTTAAGACTATCAAGACTTAAGTAGTCTTGAGGCGGCTTTGAGCAACCCCACTGGAGCCATGGGATAACATGGAGACGCCTGGAATTTGAAGCGATTTTGACCCCTCGTGTAATAGCCCTTTACGCTCCATTTATAATGGCTGTTTCATAATAATAGAAGCCACCAGTCTATCAGAAGAAAATGAAGTAATGGAAATACCGGGGCGATACTAAATTCTGAAAAAGCAGAATCCCTGTTCTCTAGTATTCATTATTAGGCTAGGAGTAACAGTGATCCGCGAAAAAACAAACAAACAAAAAAAAAAAACAAACAAACAAAAAAAAAAACATTTCAGTCCCTATTGGATATTTAAATACAAAATTTAAGAAATGCACTTAAAAACTAATAACTTTAAATTTTGTTGCATTTCTACTAAGGGAACCACTTTTAGTGCCGCTCGCACCTAGCATCGAGACCTGGTGCATTTTGCAGCCCTATACATAAAAGTTAGAGAACAGATAAAATTTCTCTGTTAAAATCATATTTTATATACTTTTTTATGCTTTTAATTTTTTATTATTACATTTTTATTTGTTTATTTCACGTCAAAAGGGAGTTAAGTCGCCAAATATGGTGCTACAATTTTTTCGCCCGATTTATCCGGGGAGTAAATGTACAGTACATATTAGAATTATATTAGATTCCGATTTGTTTGATAATTGATAGCATAAAAACCAAAATTAGGTTTACTCTTTCTTTTCTATGCAGACGATAAATATATAAGTAGTAAATATATTTCTATAAAAGCTTTCAAGATCATTGGAAACTATTTTTTAGTGAAATATAAAACAAGCAAACTGTTTTCTTTTGAAATCGAGTACAATGAAGTTTCGAATGTTTAAAATGAAATGTTGCTGTATTAAATGGTCCTTTGGTAAAAAAAGTAATCATAAAGCAAATTAATTTTTTTACTCAATTTAGAAAAATTACTGTGGTTATTTAGGTTGGCCATTATAATTTCTACTGAAGTCCAAACCACTCTTCACTCAAGACAAACAGCTATGACATTTGGCTAGGGTTGCCAGAAAGCTCTACTTTAGAAAAAAAAAAAAAAAAAGCCAACTTTTTCTCCGCCAAAAATGTAAGTGTAAGGTTGCAATTTTTCAAAATCAAAATCGTGGATTCTTGAACGATTTTTTTTAACTTTTTCTAATATTTTGTACTTATTATTAACTAATTTTTATTTTAAAATGCTTTTCTTTAAAAAACTTCATTGTTAATAGTCCTATAAGTGGTCTCGAAAATTGCATTTTCAGAAAGTTATGCTGCTATAAAATCAAGAAATGTTATTTTAACAGAAAAAATTTATCGATTTTAAACTTCGTAATATAGGGCTTTAAAATGCACCAGGTCTCAATGCTAGGTGCGAGCAGCATCAAAAGTGGTTCCCTTGTCAGTATAAACTGATATCAAGTTATGATGTTCATCGCAAAAAATAGCTTAGCAAGGCGTATATTGAATGAATAAAGCCAAAATTGAAGCAACATATTTTTAATAAATATCTTGTATATTAAATTTCGAGAAATCCCATCGCATAGATGCATGTGATGTATAGCTATCACAGAAATCAAGGAAAGCACCGTAGCGCTACTTGTTGTCCAAGATATATCCAAACCAACCAGTACCAATTTATGTCAAAATCTAACTGGATACGAAATATGATCAAATTCCATCCTTACTGATTCCAAGATATTAGCTAGGGCAAGGCAAAGTTTTCTATGAGCAGTGGCGTTGAGAAGGGTGGGGTCGGGGGGAGAGGAATGGGGGGGGGGTTCTGGACTCCCCTCACCCGAACGAGAAACTTTGAATCGTGGATACAAAAACAGAAAAAATTTCGTATACGAAATCGCAAAAAGAGCTATGAAAAATGCCATTTTAGACAGGTTTTTTGTCTTAGCAGCTACAATTTTAAGATATTCCTTTCGCCAGGGCTATGAAAGTTATCCGTTTAAGACAGGATTCCTTTATAGCAGGTTCTGTTTTTGCAGGTATCCTCTAAGACTGTTAAAACATCATCTCTATAGTACATCTCTGGAGAGCATAGACAGGGGCGGCTCAATGTCGCGAGAGCACTTGGTGGGACCCAATGTCTCTGACTGCAATATTCGGATAATAAAAATTATTTTTAAAAATTGTGTGTAACATAATAATTTATAATATAGAGTATAAAATGCATGAAAAATAACATCCGAATTGTTTGACATGTAATGTGTATAATTATTTTTAATTTCTAAAAATCTTCTATCCTTTAGGATGTTTTAAATATTTATTTTTTGCGTTTACGGTTACTTTCGGGATCATAACAATCTATGCATTCCCCGACAATTATACTAACTTTGACTGTAAAAAATAAAGTTAATACTAACTTTTACTTCGCAAATAAATAAATAAATAAAAATTAAAGACAAATTTAGAGATATAATATCATTATTTGAAACAGTGTACCTTTGTTTCAAATTGTATAAGACCTTGGGACCCCTAACAAGACTCCAACTGGCTCAAGGCCTTAGACAACCGCCCCGTTTGCCCGGCGATGGTTGCGCCGGCCCTGAGCATAGATATATTATAGTAAAACTGGAGAAAACAAAACCTACCTATAACAAAATCCTGAAAAAAGTCAAGTATCGACGAAAAAAACACCATACTTGCTAATACGGTGATCTGTCTTTTTTCCAGTCCCTTTCCTCTCCCTCTTTACAGATTTTACTGCACGATAGTAAAACCTGTGAAAACGGAATAAGCTTTTAAATGGAAACATTTCATGACGAAAGGATAACCATACAAATATACTTGCTAATACGGAATTTGTTTCAATTTTTCAATTGCATTTTCATAGTTTTTACTATAACTAGATAAAGTGTAAAACTTCTTCAATACAGATTTCGATGTTGCCAACACTTACCGGAAAACACGAGTTTACGCGAATGCAAAAAAGGCATGTCACAATTTGATGAATTTTATCATTGTTCATTTTGTAATTTTATAGGCAGCAATATCATGAACTGCTTTAAATCTGCTTTTCGACTGCTGTGATTGAAAAATATAACTTTATTGTTGGATTGGTGAATTTTTCCTTACATTACTAATTTCAAAATACCTGCAAAAACTCGAAAATGATTTGTTTTATCTTTTGAAATGTATATTATTTCATTTCAACTCTACAAAGTTTGCTCCTATCACTAAGTAAGGAACAGGAGACTGATGTTCAAAAGTTTGCCAAGAAGGCAAAATTCTTGACTAAAGGAATCTTTGAAAATTTCCTTTCGCTTGCAAACAGTTCCGCGCCAAACTGGATAATGTATCTCAAGACAAACCTGAAGAATACTTCAGATCAATTTTTCTTCCTTGCTTGGCTTCTTTTATTTCTGGGCTCCTTGATTGTTCTTCGAGGAGTAAAAACATATGTCCTAGCCATCAAAAAGGTGAAAACTTGAAATAAATAGACAGACTCTGAAGATTTATGGCGGTTATAGACAGTTGTAACCAAACTTTTTTTTTCGACTCATCAACTATTTGTTGTGTGTGCTTCGTGCTTGTTACTTTACCAGTTTCTGCAGCCGAAATTGAAATTGAAAGGTCTTTTCTTCTTTAAAGAGAATCAAACCTTGTCTCGGAAAAAAATTGGAGAATAACCAGCTAACGTGACTGGCACTTATGTGAACTCATTTTCCGGAACATATTTCACGCGGCGCCTTGGCAAAAAAATTATAGTGATCCTCAACGTATACTGCAACGCTGGGTTATAAAATGTATTTTTAAATTGTACATATCGTAGAATAGTACGTAGATAATAAGTGACATGAAAAATACAACTACTTTCACATTTAATGGATATAATTATTTTTACTCTAGCAAAATCTCCCATCTTTTACAAAGTTTTAAATACAGGGTTACTATAAAAGTTTTATTCATTTTCAAAAGTATTACACGTACAAATATGAGTGAGATATGAAAATAATCGGAAACTCACCAAGTTTTCTTAACACACTACAAAAGTTCTGTGTGTATCCCCTGGTTCAAAGAACACAAGTCCAGACAGTAGTTGAACCCGTTCCACACGTTTTGTAAATGGTCCTTAAGGCTGCGTACTCACTATCTAGTTTCTTTCGGTCAACGTTCGGCGTGTTTGATCCAGGCAGCCGGAGCAATTGATGTTATAATGGGTTTTGCAGTACAAGGATAGGGAGTTGCATGACGGAACTAGACGCTCAACTGCGTTGACAGTTTTACGACTAGTGTTTGGGGAGATAATTGCCCAAAAAGCTTAACCTTTACAAGACACTCCTTTTGACAATTCGATATGCTTTGGAAGTTGTCTCCTTTCCAATCCACTTCAAAAGGTTGCAATTTATTGGCGATTTGAAATAAGCAGAAAATAAATTTACATTTTCGCCAAGTGCGAAATGGTAGAGTCTTTTTGATCTTTCAATGAAAAAAAAAAAGGATACATAAAAAAAGAAAAGAAAAAAAGAGAAAAGTGCTATAACAATTAGCCAGATTGTTTGATTTTTTCAAAACAGTGCATTATTTATTTTTCATCGCATTAATTTATTTTAATTATCAACGATTATTAATATTTCGTAAAATTTACACCATAATTTTATTAGTATATTCTGTCATGGATATAGTTTAGGAATTTCTTTCCATATGTAATTTTACTGTTTACAATTGCTAAGCGATTAAAATTTACAATTTCTGTTATAGGTTTAATATTTAACTTTGTAGAAAAGCCCCACCCCCCTCCCCAGAATTCTATTATTTTTAAATATATGCTTTCATAAATTTCTTAAGGGGGTTCTCAAATTCCCTTGTCAACAATGCGAAATTTTCTGAGACATTTTCCGATCCTTTTTTTAAACGTAAATGTAGAAAACAAGCAGTTGAAGCGATTTGAAATCGAATAGCGTTTTCCTTTTTTTAAATAAATAAATTGCGTGTAGAGTTTAAAACGATTCTGGTCACGTGATGACAAGTTTTTTTTTTCTTCCTGTCACACCTGGAAATTCGGTCCAACTCGATCAGTATTTTCAAAAAGATCTCCTGTCTTTACCAAAAAATGGAAAACGTCTTTCGATTACATTATTTCATAATCACAACACCTGCACATTTCAGGCGTTTCCGGACAAAAATGAATTTAATCTGTCAAAAAATAATCAGTATTTTGCCTTAATTAGTATTTTTAATAAAGGATTTTTTAAGTAGTACGTTTTTATGAGCATAAATTTTAGAAAACTGTTTTTTAAGAGAAAATTTGATTAAAATTTTGTTATGAAATTAGTGTATTCAATAATTATAAATTTTTACACGTTTTTTAGGTTTTCTTGTTTTGTGTGTGTGTGCGAGTTCTATATTTAAATTATATTGCTGTAATGAAAATGTCCAATTCATAATGACAAAAGTAAATTCTTTTCTCTTTTTTGTAAAAAAAAAAGAGAGTAATTATCCCCCCCCCCCCCCCACACACACAAACATTAACTTTTTTTTTCTTCCAATGTAAATGACACAAACAACAACAACAACAAAAACAGCATTGTCGAATATTCCATGACATTTTTTCATAATTTTATTTGCTCTTTGCATCGAACAGCCAGACAAATCATCATGATTTTTGAAAAACGAATAATAATACCATAAGATATTATATTCAGCTATATTTTGTTTGGGTCCGGATGGCACAGGAGAAAAAAAAAATATATATAAAAACTGATGGAATATAAAAAATTAATATTGACTACACTCATATGAGCAAAGTTTTAGAAGCAAAAATCTTTGAATTTTATAATGAATGCATATGAACAACTGAACTTTCTATACCAGTATTTTACAATCTTTTTTGGATAAAGTGTTTTTTAAGCCTTTAGAAATCAGTTTGAAAGGAATACTACTGTTATTGATGGGATTCAGAAAGAAATATTTCATCTGAATCAGAAGCTTTTTCACGGTCAGTGATAGTAAAATAAAGAAGCCGTGGGATATCCTTTGTCTATCCCCGCTTTCTGTTTAAAGTCATTTTACATAATTACTAGAAAATAGAACTTGTGTCTTTCTGTCATAGTTTTACAAAGGATAAAAATTGTGGCTTTTGTAGATTTCTGCCAGTGGTTGGATATATATATATATATATATATATATATATATATATATATTAAAACAGGTTTTTTTTTAATACAACAATCACAAAACGTCGTCATAAAAGAATATTTAGGATTAATATTTACTTCTATGTAAGAATATATTTTTAAACGAAAAGATGTATCTTGAAACAATTTTAAAATGTTATTAACAATTTTTTACTGTATATACCTTTATCGGCTCTATAAAAAGAGTTTGAAATGGGGGTCAAGCTCGATTCTTTACTAGCCTTCGGTATACGGTATCAAAGTGGAAATTTTATATTTATTCACAAAATGAAATAGGGGGGAAAATCCTATTTGGGAATAACACGGCTAATTAGCGACAATTTTTTTTTTTTTCGAAATTCATTATCAATAATCATTTTATACTTCTACGAAAATAGGTACCTCCAGCCATAGGTACCATTGCTGAAGGCCCTCAAATTGAAATTTGTGTGTAACGGAAAAATGCGATTTTCTCAAAAACTATGTGACTTAGGGTAATCGATAAAGTTTTCCTGCAAAGTTTAAAATAATGTCTACTCACCCCTAATTTTAACAGAATTTTAGTTTCACTAGATACGGAAATAGATGGGAGGGGGGGGGGGCATATTTTTGCATTATATTTTCGACAATACCTCTGAAAATATAATATCTAAAATTAAAGACATATGTTTTTGAGTTTTGCGTTACCAAAGCTTTCACACGATATACAAAGGAAAAATTTGTTTTCAAGTAACTTAATTAGCCCCTATACATTTTTCCTAAATGTATTTGTGAATGGTTAATAATCTATAAATATGTGGGTCAATAGTCTTTATTACTTCAGCCAATTTGAACTTTCCACCTTCCATAGTTTCCGAGTAACATGGGTGTAACAAACAGATAGATAGACACGGGAGTGATCTTATAATGGTTCCGTTTCACCGGGAGCACAGGACATTTGAATTTTCACAAAATCAGTTTTCGGTTTTTGTTTCATTTTGGATGTTTTAATATTTCTCAACAGTATGCAAAAAAACTCCATTCAAAAATATGCATTATTTCTTGAGTTACAATCATTTATAGACGGTGAGTATAATTGAATGTCCATAGATATTGAAACTTTAAAAAGCGTTTTCTCAAATTAGTAAATTTGGAGTTTGCGCGCTGTTACTTTTAAACTATGTAAGCTACAGCTTAAAAAAATGTTAGCCAAATATGCCTTTCTTTATAGCCTACAAGCTAAAACCAAAAAAATTACATATTTTGGTTATATTTTTACACTTGAAAATCTTTGATCGCATTGATTAGTTTCTGACTGCAAATCAAACACTATAAAATTTATTTTAATTATATAATTAATTAATAATATTAATATAATATAACTATTATTAATGTATTCTTAATTAATATTCAGTAAAATTACATCATAATTTTAGTATTATATTTATTATGGATGTGGGTTTACTTTCATATGACATTTTACTGTTTGTAATTGCTAAGAGATTAAAATTGACAATTTTTGTTATGGGTCTAATATTTAATTTTGTAGAACAGTTTTTCTCCAGAAATTTCAATTATTTTTAAATATATACTTTCAAAAATTTCTTAAAATTCTTCCTGAATTCGCTTGTCAACAACGCGAAATTTTCCGAGACAGTTACTAATACATTTTTAAACGTAAATGTAGAAAACTGGCTTGTGAAGCGATTTGAAATCAAATAGCGTTTACTTTTTTAATAAATAAATTACATGTTTTCGTTTAAAGCGATTCTGGTCACGTGACGACATTTTTTTTTTCTTCGTGTCCCATCCTAAAATTCGGTCCCACTTGGACAGTATTCTCAGAAAGATCTTCTGTGTTTACCAAAAAATGGAAAACGTCTGTCGATTACATTGTTTATGAATCACAACACCTGCCCATTTCATGCAATTCCGAACAATTTTTTTTTTTAAATCTGCCAAAAATAGCCCCTTCTGATGATGATGATGATCTCTTTTTTCTAATGTTGGGTGGACCCAATATTTTCTCCGCTTTTTTTCTGGAGAAAAAGAACCCATATATAGCATGATAGTTTCTTCTTCACTATCAGATGTGGACGACATAGCAAACTTCGACTGTGTATTAGCTAAGGAATAAAAAGACTGACCTTAAGTACATTTACTACATTGGCGATTAAACGCCAAATCTAGCAATCGGTTGTTCATGTCAGTTCTGTCGGGAACTACTCCTGACTTCAAAGATAAAATTTATGGCTTTTTCTAGACAATCTTTTGCAGGATAGTATAAACGCAGCTTAAATGGTCATCACTGCAGCACTGATCCGTTCCCTGAGCTCTTGCAATGTTTTTGGTACCGGGGATACATAAAAAAAGTACATAATATGCTCCCAAAGGAAGAAGTCGCAAGGCGTTAAATCAGGTGACCTGGGGGGGGGGGGGGCTCCAAAGAAACAAAGAGATCATCCCCACACACACGCCCAGTATACCAATGCAGAAATTCCTCTTTCAATTGAGGACGCATGCTTCAAAACTCGCTTTATCCAAAATTTAAAAAATCAAGTTTTCGCAATCAATCAATTTTATTGGTGAAATTACATCTAAAAGACACTACAATCTGCAAAAATAAACTATTTTTGTCGTGTAACTAACTGTAAAAAACTATTTTAATCGAGCTTTTTATTCATCCTTTGATTCAGCGGCTCCGAGACCGCCTCACAGTAGTTATGCGACAATTTTTGTCACAGCAGTTAAAAGACTACTTCAGTCAAACGAAAAGACCCGTTCGCTAATGCTAATCCTATGGAAGAAATTTATCACTGCAGCACTGATCCTTTCCCTGAGCTCTTGCAATGTTTTTGATACTGGGGATACATAAACAAAGTACATAATATGCTCCCAAAGGAAGAAGTCAGAAGGCGTTAAATCAGGAGGGGGAGGGGGGGGGGTCCAAGGAAACAAAGAGATCATCCTTACCAAAACGCCTAATATACAAATGCTAAAGTTCCTCTTTCAATTGAGGGCGTGTGTTTCAAAACTCGCTTTATCCAAAATTTAGAAAATCAAGTTTTCGCAATCAATCAATTTTATTGGTGAACTTGCATCTAAAAAACACTACAATCTGAAAAAAAAAAAAAAACCTATTTCTGTTGTGTATTTCTGGCATTGTAAAATCTTGGTTCACAATGGAAACCAATGGACGCAGTCAGAGGTTTTTCGCGATTTCTCAAAAATTTGATTTTCTGGATAAGGCGAGTTTTGAAAAACCCAATCCATTTCAAGTGATCCAACGCTGGTTACTTGACTATTTAAAAAAAAAAATCTAAAATTTTTTGTACAAGAACCCTAACATGATGGAAATTCAAAATGATTATGATTTTAATTATACTGTTTTTTTGTGCATGGTGGCCATCTTTGTTTCACCGTATGCATGAATTCTCACATTGAAGGGTTTACGGTATTGTAAATATCTCTTCTTTTATTTCTACAATTCAAGTGGAGTTTAAAGCAATTTATTCAGAATAAATGGGCTAAAAGTTTAGTAATAGAGTAGTTTCCTAAAATAAATCCTTATTGGTGAAATTTCAGCATAAAGTTTAATATTTCCCCCCTAAAATCTGTCCGTTTACAAGAGGAAGTTTTTCTAGCAAGGAAAATTTTCAACATGATATAATTTGTTTTACAACTAGGCCGAAAGTATTTGTACTCACACGCCAATTTCCAGATCTGGGACTTGATTTCTCTTCGTTAAAAAAATTCCCAAAATTTTTAAAAATTTCAAAAATTACACTTTTATGGCTTTCATATCTCTGGTGGGCACAAGATAAAAATCTGAAGTTCTGGTTTCTGATAGTATATTATGGTAGTGTTATGTGCAAAAAATTTCAAGATGGAGATTTGACTACAAGCTGAGATATGGCAAGGGCAATATGTCAAAACAATATTCCCAAACTACTGTTTTATTGTAGTCACAGGTAAGTATTTATCACAGAGTGTATTTTTTTTAATCTTTAAATAATAGTAACAGAAAATAAAGCCTTTTTCAAAGCTTAGCAATTAATTAAAAAAAAATATGCCTTACATTTCTTATGGTTTCAGTAATTTTTGTTTTAACTAATTATAGTAACTAAAAGAAAGCTCGATAATTTTACATAAAAGAAGAATATTTTATAAAAGACATGGGACAAAAACAGAAAAAGAATAAGGAAAGAGAAAAGCTGTTAATGTTGACATACTTGTTGAGACATATCAAACGTGTCAAAACACATTCCTGCTTGTTGGTCTAAAAACCACAATTTCAATGCTGCTTGCCAGTCCCTGAAACTTGTTCTTACCATAAGCATGTTCCTGTAAATGAAACATTTATACGATGTTACCATGCATCTGCCTCAAATAATTTTCAGAAAGTAAAGATATCCAAAGCCCTTTCAAAGTTTATACTGCAAAAAAATGACATTGTTGCATGTGTGTATGATAAGAAGTGGTATCTTGGAATTGTTAAAGAAGTGAGCCTTGAACACAGTGATTTCAAAGTTCATTTCTATAAGCAACTAGGGCAAAGAACTTCATTCAAATTATCAAGAGATGACAAGATTTCGTTCCTTGAAACAAAATTTTGAGAAAGATCATTCCTATGGAATCGACAACAGTAAATGGTCGAATTCATAAGATCTCTCCTAAATTGTGTGAAGATATTTCTCAGATCTTTGTTGAACATATATAGTATCTTAGTAAATTAAGTATTTGTTATTACACTGTTTTCAACAAAGCATATTTTGTTTTTAAATATTGTAATAAAAGAGAAATCTAATTCATCATAAGCTATATAATAGTATTTATTGACATCTTGTCCTCGCCATATCCCAGCTTGCAGTCGAATCTCCATCTTTAAATTTTTTGTGTAATAATATTACCATAAAATACTATCAGAGGCCAGAATTTTAGATTTTTATCTCGTGCCCCACCAGAAATATCAAAGCCTTAAAAGTGCGATAGTTGAAATTTTTGAAAAATTTGGGATTTTCTTTAGTGAAGAGAAACTCCCAGATCTGTAACTTGGTATGTGGGTACAAGTACTTTCTGCCTATTTGTAAAAAAAATTGTGTCATGTTGACAGCATTAATTTCTAGAATAACTTCCTCTTTAAAACTGACATATTTTGGGAAAAATCTTAAATTTTATGCTACAATTTCACCAGTAAGGATTTATTTTAGTAAACTATTTTATTACCAGACTTTTAGCCCATTTTATTCTGAACAAATTGCTTTAAACCCCACTCGAATTGGAAAAATAAAAGGTGAGTTATTTATAATTCCGTAAGCCCTAGGATGTGAGAAAATGCTGCACTCGATGAAACAAATATGACCGCCATGCACAAACAAAAATTAATACTAGAAAACAAGAATTCTGCTTTATCAGAATTTAGTGTCGCCCCCCATGAAAAAAAAAATGTATATAGTTCAGTTTTAAGACTCCAAACACGCGCTTTTATTTTATATAAAATGACGTCATCCGCATCCGCTGAAGAATTTTTCATTTACGATCCAGTCTTAAACAGCATCTACAGTAAAATATGCATAGGACGCTGAATAATATACAAATCCAAAGAAAAGAGTGTTCGTCATTCAAGAAACTGGACGAAAAAAAAAAAAATCGGCTATCTCATGATTCCTATGCCTTCATTTGTTTGTAATATTAATATAGATACTTAAAATTAAATTTGGTTTACAATAGCTCCATGTTTTATCAGAAATCATTCATTTATATTTTTTCAAAATAGCACGTATTTTAATTACATTTTTTTCAGTTTTTATGAGAAAATGGCAACAAAAAAGATATAATTGCTATTTTTCAACTATTTTCCCTTTACTTTCTACAGAAATTGAGTACTTGAGTTGCCAAAATTAAACAAATGGTGCTAAAAACTACAAAAAAATAATATCTCAAAAATAAATGGAGATGCAGTTTTCAAACAAATTGCATTTAAAAGTACTTTTTTTTCTCCAATACGACGGTATAAAAATTGAAAATGTGTGATGTTTAAAAGTTTAAAAAATTGTAGTAGAGATTATTCCGTATAATGATACATCTCCTTTGTTTTACGGCTGACTTATAAAACGTAACGTTACTTTTTAGTGACGACATATTAATAGGTGGGAAAAAGAAATAGCATACTGGGAGCTAAAAATTAAAATAATAGTCATTTTGAACTTCCATCATGTTAGGGTTGTTGTACAAAAGCTTTCAGATTTTTAAAAAATGGTCAAGCAACCAATAAAACATTTTCCGGACCACTTAAAATGGATTGATCCATTAGTTACTTTTTTTTTTTTTTTTTAAGAATAGAGAGATAAATTCTCCCAAAATAATGTCTAAATGCCCAAAATAAAAATAATGTTGCCACAGAAAAAATCTATTTTAGCGACGCTAACGCCTATTTAAACTTTTTATTCAAAAGACGAATTGGACTGATACCCTACTGAATCTCTGAATCCGAAATTTCTGCTTAAAGCCAACCCGGACTCGATACACTTCAACTCGACCCAAACTCGATACACTTTAACTCGAACCCGAAGTGAAAGAAAATTAATCCACATACAACTAATGAAATAAACCAATACAACTAACGAAAAATAGTTTACAATTATTAACTAATAATAAATTTTATATTTTTTGAATAAAAATGAATAGATATACGCGCATTAACACTCATATGTATAGTTTTTTTCTTTTGAAAAATAGGGTCAACCCAAAACCAACTTGAAAGAGTCGAAATCTAAACCAAAACCGACCCGAAAGAATCAAACCTAACCTGAAATCGAGCCGAATCCGAAACATTTAAAATCAATCCGATCCGCAACGAAAAAATTTAGCGTCAGCTCGAACCACGGGTCCAGATGGGTTCGGGTAAAATCGGGTTACCGGATCTGATGCAAGACTTTATTTCCAGTTGATGAAACTGATTAAATTTGATATGCATGTTCATGTAAATTACATCGAGGTTTTTCTGCTTTCAGTGTTGCTTCTTTCCCTGTTTACAGAAACCTTTTGAAAATGAAAGTGAAAAGAAACGATGGGAAAAATTATGTTTGATGTTTCACCCTGACACCGATTCCTTTAGTTATTGAAAAATTGTCCAGTCCTTGTCTTTCCGTATTTTCGATTCTTCCAACTTCCGTCACTAATATTTGAGTTGATGCCATTGCTGTAATATTATTTAAGGAATAAGAAAGAATAACTAATGAGGAATGGAAATGTTTAATCACGTATTTTGCATTCAGTATCGCTAGTAAAATCAGTTACGCAATTGTCTATTGTAAGTGTCTTTGTACACAAGTTGTGAGGCGGAATATTTACTGCTGCAAAATTCAGTGCGAATGAGTACGTTAAGTTCTAGAAAATGAATATCCATTTATATGGATACTTTAACTAATGGATGTTTATCGGCGGAAAGAATACTGTAATAAAAACGGTCAATTAGAACATTATAGAGCATCCTTGATTTAGTATGAAATAATGTTTTACGCATAAAAATAACTTTATTAAGGTCTGAAATGGAATTGTTTTATATCCTATCACCATCTTAAATGCGTCGCTAATTGAATGCAGAAGTGTGGCATTGTACAGAAGGTGTAAATTTACTGATAAAACTAACACTTGTAAGCCAGACGCAGTTTTTAACACTTTCCAAACTAATCGGATGTGGCAATCCCAAAACTTTCTTCTATCCCATGCATGTTAATACTTCCTGAAAAATGCAGCATAACAGCGCCACAGGTTAGGTGATTTATTCCAAAATCTACCCAAAACCAACCTGAAAGAGTCGAAACCTAAACCAAAATCGACCCGAAAGAGTCAAACCTAACATGAAACCGAACCGAATCCGAAACATTTAAAATCAATCCGACCCGAACCCGATCCGCAACGAAAAAATTTAGCGTCAGCTCGAACCACGGGTCCTGTTGGGTTCGGGTAAAATCGGGTTACCCGATCTGATCCAAGACTTTATTTCCAGTTGACGAAACTGATTAAATTTGATATGCATGTTCATGTAAATTACATCGAGGTTCTGCTTTCAGTGTTGCTTCTTTCCCTGTTTACAGAAACCTTTTGAAAATGAAAGTGAAAACAAACGATGGGACAAATTATGCTTGATGTTTCACCCTGGCACCGATTCCTTTAGTTATTAAAAAAAATTGCCCAGTCCTTGTCTTTCCATATTTTCAATTCTTCCAACTTCCGTCACTAATATTTGAGTTGATGCCATTGCTGTAATATATTATTTAAGGAATAAGAAAGAACATCTAATGAGGAATGGAAATATTTGATCACGTATTTTGCATTCAGTATCGCTAGTAAAATCAGTTACGCAATTTTCCCATTGTAAGTGTCTTTCTACACAAGTTGTGAGGATGAATATTTACGAACTGCAAAATCCAGTGGAAATGAGCGACATTACTTTTGCGAACGTAAAGTTCTAGAAAATGAATATCCATTTATGGGTACTTTAACTAATGGATGTTTATCGGTGGGAAAAAATACTGTAATAAAAACGGTCAATTAAAACATTTAGAGCATCATTGATTCAGTATGAAATAATGTTTTACATGTAAAAGTAACTTTATTAAGGCCTGAAATGGAATTGTTTTATATCTTATCACCATCTTAAATGCGTCACTAATTGCATGACGAAGTATGGCATTGTAAAGAAGGTGTACATTTACTACTAAAAAAAAAGCTAACACGTAAACAAAGCGCAGTTTTTACAACTTTCCAAAACAGTTGAAAAGTGTTTATGAATTCGGTTTGTCTGGCCGTCTGTCTAGCCACGCTCTAACTCACGTATATGTACTCGAATTTTCATGGAATTGATGTATATTAATGATGTTTACCTTGAATATGAAGTGTGTAGCATTAATAGTGTATTTACAAGGCATTCAAAAGAATTCTGTTACATTATGGTCAATGGGGAAAAAATCGTTTGCAGAGTATTATAATGCCATTACACTATTTCAAATGTATTGAAATTGATATAAATCACTGAATTTCACTACAAGATGATTGCTATAGAATAAGGCATTCTTAGCATTTGTCGTTCATTTACAGGCACACACACACACACACACACACAAATATCTGTTACGGTACTATCATAGAGCAGTAATTGGTGGAAGTGCGTTTTCAATTTCGGTGTCTTTTTCAATTGAACTAATTTTTTGCATTTCCCTCGTTGTGTATAACTTCTATACCTCGTATGCTAGGCTGCACAAAAGAATTCACGTACCATTCTCCTTATTTAGTGGAAAATGCTGAAGGGGCATTTTCAACTGAGGTAAGTAGTTCCTAACACAACATGTAGTTAATAGATACAAATCTATATATCATATACAGGACGGCTCAAAGAATTCGACTAATTTTCCGACTGTATATGGGAATCGCTGAAATCGGCTTTTCAAATGTGTTACGCGTTTCCAAATGGTTCAATTAGACATCCTATATTTCAACTTATTAAACTATGAAGTTTTTTTACGTTATCCTGAATGTGTTGGAAAGTGTTTCATAATCTATGCTTGATGCATGATTGTTTAAATAAGAAAATCAAGATAAAGTACACTATTGGAGAACATTCAAAACGCATAATGCATCACTGCCAATGCTGGTCACATTGGGCAATCTTAAAAGGATTCGTTTTGATGAAAATAATCGTATTTTGCTTACATGTGTCATTTTATTGGTAAAAGTGCACTTGATGTATAATTCCAAACTTCTGCACGCAATTAGTCACATTTAAACTGGCGGTTGGATATAAAATAAATATATTTCAGAGGTTCTAATATAGGCATTTTTACATGTAAGACATTATTTTATACTGAATCAAAGATGCACTACAACTTTGTAATTGACTTTTTTTTTTTTAAAATCTTATGTCGTGTAATTTCCGAGATAAGAACGCTAACTTCGCAGTTTGTCGTTAGGTGGCGTCCTAAGCAGTCTCATCGCATAGCGCGTAGCCTGCTTTACTATACCTAGACACAACGTTTATGACTATAACTGTGAAGTTAAAGTGGGGTGAGCAGTACTTTACAATGCGCCCTGGATATTTTCTTACATATATATTAGATGTACGAGAAACTTCGCATGTGTTCTTTGGGTGTTAAAAACTATTTACTGCTTAAAAACTGCAGGAGAAATTTTTTTTGTGACTATTATACTACGTTAGATATTAATTGTATAAATAATAACATAAAATATATAATGTGAACATTAAAAAGGTCCACAATCTTACTTAAAAGACGACTAATGTAATAAAAAAGATGTTACAAGTTTAAAATATACATTTTATTTAAAACTTCTTAGTACTTTCAAGCCTTCCAGGCTTATCATCAGAGAATATCTTAATAAATATAAATAAACAACATTTAGTTATTAAGATATTCTCTGATGATGAGCCTGGAAGGCTTGAAAGTTCTAAGAAGTTTTAAATAAAATGTATATTTTAAGCTTGTAATTATTAAGATATTCTCTGATGATGAGCCTGGAAGGCTTGAAAGTACTAAGAAGTTTTAAATAAAATGTATATTTTAAACTTGTAACATCTTTTTCATTACATTAGTCGCCTTTTAAGTAAGATTGTGGACCTTTTTAGTGTTCACATTATATATTTTATGTTGAATCAAGGGGAAAAATTGCGTTTCGTCTTATGATATTATAATAACATAATTCAAGAAAGGTAGCTGCGGTATAAGGCTATAGCACTATACTTAGTAATACCGGGTGAGCAAAAAGTCCGTATAAACTTTAAAAAATCATAAAAACCGAAAAAATAATCCAAATGAAAAACCGTTTGCAGGATTAGCATCTATAGATCACGGGATTTTTTTAAACACAGAAATAAAAAATAACTCAAAAAACAGTCGACAGATGGCGCTGGTTCGTGCGATTTTGGTGGAAATATGCAAATGAAATGGCTATAAGAACTTGCGATCGTAACCCAGAACTAGTTCACGTAAAATAACTTCACCAACAAAGATTTTATCCTTCATACTCAGCATCCTTGATCAAGTACATGGCTCACAACCGTGAATTAGTTCTGGATTAAGAGCACAAGTTCTTATAACTGTTTCATTTGCATATTTCCACCGAAATCGCACGAACCAGCGCCATCTTTCGGCTGTTTTTTGAGTTATTTTTTATTTCTGTCTTAAAAATATTCCCGTAACCTTTAGATGCTAATCCTGCAAACAGTTTATCATTTGGATTATTTTTTCGGTTTTTATGAATTTTTAAAGTTTATACGGACTTTTTGCTCACCCGGTATAACTATATTTTTACTTACAGAACATAAACAATGAACGCACAATCAAGACTTTCTGAATACTGACCACATCTGTAGGAAAAATAGACCTTTTAAATGGATGGCGTAGGAATACTTATCTGTTAATTTTGGTACTGCCGTCTATATATTTTTAACATTAATACAAACAATGCAATTATGGATACGAAGTAATCACGATATGTAGATTGTGAATTTTTCACATTTCAAAAGCAGGCAATTTTTTGATTTATTAATAAGGAATCGTTGCAGTATCACGTTACATTTCGGAGCTCTTCCAGGTCATCGTTTGTGGGAATTTCGGTACCAAAATGTGTCTACCTATTCGCTTTGGAAATTCTGCTTCAAAATCAGGCAATTCTTTGATTTATTAATAAGGAATTGTTGCAGTATCACGTTACATTTCGGAGTTCTTCCAGGTCATCGTTTGTGGGAATTTCGGTACCAAAATGTGTCTACCTATTCGCTTTGGAAATTCTGTTTCAAATTCATTCCTCCAGAATATCTTAAACTTATTTTCTCACCCCGTACTGTTTATTCCTTACATCTTCTGTAAAAGTTTCCATTTTCTAAAGCAAGTCTATCATTAAAAACTTCGAAAACCGAATTTCAGCTTATAAATTGCAGATTTATTGGCGATAAAATATGTACAGTCGTGAAAAAAAAAAAAAAAAGTAAACACCCCTTTCTAACTCTGCAAAAAAATATCATAAAAGAAAGTTACTGGTACCACACGATTGGTAATAAAGTCTACTTTTAAACGACGTATATAAAATTTGCTTAGGGGACCATCTACATATTAAAACGAACCATAACTTCGTTTTTTTTTTTCTCAATAGCAATACGCAATTCTGTCAGCATAAATGAACTCTACACCCTTCAATTAGCTTAAAAATAAATTTTTCTGCAATTCGTACGATAAGTTTCCGAGAAATTAATTATTTTAAAACGAGAGTATTTTAGGGGCTGTATCCAAATTGAAGTTCGGTACTCGATTGTTGACCTAGAAAGCCCCCTTCTTGATCAAGGCATCTTAAGCGTCATTCAAGCAGTCATTGAAGACTGCTAGATTACAGGATAGCATAAGAAATTTCCAAATATCTAGTCACTCCTATCATAGACGGCCTCCATTAAACCATCATTTTGTCGTTTTTTAAGCATAATTTGAAAACTACTTAGAAGAAAAATGTGAAATTTTGGATTTCCATAAAGCAGGACTTAATAAATCTAAATCCATCAAAAAAATTGTAGGTTGCAATTCCTAATTTTTTCGAATATTCATTTCATAATTCATAATTCATATCATAAAATTAAAAAAATTGCAAATTTAACGTATTTATGTTTGGGTATCTTAGTACTATTGCTACATAAAAAATTAGCACATTAGGAGTATAATTTCAGTAGATATTAATAAAAACATAATTTAATATTAGAATCACTAAATTTTGAATGCTTATAATTCAAAAACTTATCATTCAAATGACTTGAAATTTGGTGTCTAGGCATGGTTTGAACCGAAGATTTGAAATATCGTGTTAAAATTAGATATTGCCATTGAAAAAAATAAGTTTGGGTTCGTTTTAATATGTAGATGGCCCCCTAAGCAAATTTTATATACATCATTTAAAAGTACACTTTATTTCCAATCGTTCTGTATCAGTAACTTTTTTTTTACGATAATTTATTGAGGAGTTAGTAGGGGTGTTTACTTTTTTTCCACGGCTGTACGTAACTATCCATGTTTCCTAACGCATACTTACCAGCCCTCTTCCGTAAAATGTGGTTTAATTTGATTTAATTTGACCCAGGTTAAATACGTTTCAAACTAGAAAATTTATTTGATATACAGTGAAACCTCCCTGTACGACCACCTCCATTAAGCGACCACTTCCCTGAACGACCATTTTTTCATCGAACGAAATTTATTCCAATACTCTCAATACTAATTTTACCTCTATTCAGAGACCATCCTCGTTGAACTCCCTCCATGGGCGATCCATTTCTTTGAAGAAAATGAAACAAATTCCGTGTTTTCCAAGTCGCTTCAAGAAGGTTTTATTAGAAAAATAATTCCGGAGAGCACATTATTGATCAAACTTCTAAACTAAGTTTAGATTTTTTAAAATTATTATTCCAGTAACTTTTAACTGTTTAAATCAATTTGTGCCTTTCTAGGCAATGAATTTAACTATGATGACAAATTAAGAATGACAGTCAATAAACTCCCCTGACCTATTCTGTCAAGAAACTAAAAAAAAAAAAAAAAAAAGATAAATTAATGAAATCGTCAATATTTGTTTCCGTCCAAAAAAAATTGCATTTATTTGCTGAACTTCGAAAGGACTTGGAAATAAAAGTTATAACAGATAAAACCGTAAAATCAAAGCAAACGTCAATGTATTCATTTTTTAAACTCTGCAGTAATTAAATAATATAATTAACTTTTGTTTTGATACTTAAATTTTTATATTTCTTCCTAATGTGAAAAATAAATTTTAGTAACGTTAATTGTTACCTTTTTTCAACAATTGAAATCTAGATTTAAACATGACCTCCATTAAGAGACCACCTCTCGGAACGATCCAGTTTTATTGGAACGGAACGTAGTCGCTTTAGGGATGTTTTACTGTATCTTTATTTATTTGCTATCATGTTTCTACGAGAAACATTTAATTTTATTTCTACACTTTAAAATTGCTGTAACAGCGATTTCAGGAAAAGCTCCATAAAGAAAACAATCTTTGTCCTAAGATAAAAGTGCTTTGTCTTCAGATAAACGGATTTTGCCTGAAAAAACGTGAAATTTACTGGATTTGACAATTTAGCGTGAAAAATTGGCATTTCCTTTAAAATTACTCTGGCAATTTATGGTAAAATACCCCTGCATTTACAATTTTTTACAGGGTAAAAAAAAAAAAAAAAACATTTCTGTTTCGATACGTGTTATACCTGCGTCAAATTAACCTATATTTTACGGAAGAATACTATTAGGTTGGCAGGTATGCTCGCGTCATTTGACCCGTATTCAAAGTTATTATATATTTTTTAATGTTTTAGGCAAATTGGCAAGAAATTTAATATAGATAAAAAATAATTAAAATGCAAATCAACGATAAGATTGTGGAACATATTTTATTTTATCAGAAAGGACCTTTTTAGATCATTGGCAAGACGTAATGAAGAAGCAAAACTGTGTTATCAGTGAAACGTTATTATTATTTTTTTTCAGGTGCGATCGTAATTATACAGGATGGTCCAGAAATATATGTCAAAAACGTAAAGGCCTGTGAGGGGACCTAAATAATCAGATTTCGTATAGGAATGTGGGTGCAGAAATGCAGTGTTGAGGCAGTAGAGGGCGCTGTTAAGTTCGGTGAATGGAAGGGGTTTGCTGGCTTGAATTGCCTTTTCTCACCGATTTTGAGCAACATGCATCGTTACACCGATGTGAAGCTTTCCGATATGCATTTCATGTATGGGGCTGCACAAGGAAATGGCTCACACCCAACGCATGTCCAACAGCTTTTGAGCTCCACTACTGTGCTATCCTCTACTGTGCGTAATACTACTTTTTCCGCTGCAGGAATTCTGTGATATCCTGCAGAATCCCACCCGGGAATCGTTAATCTAAGCCCTTTGAGCAGCCAATCCATTTCTTTGCGTAATCCCATACATGAAATGCATGTCGGCAAGCTCCGCATTTGAGTAATAATCCATATTCCTCGATATCCGTGCGGGAAATGACGATTCAATCCAAAGAAGATCATTCATCCACTGCATTCAACAACGCCCACTACTGCCTCAACACTGCATTTCCGCACCCACATTCCTATACGAAATCTGATTATTTAGGTCCGCTCTACCTGCCTTTATATTTTTGACATATATTTCTGGACCACCCTGTATAAATACGTAGCACCTAGAGTCATCGTGTCTGGTCCCTCCGTCTGTCCGCATATAACACCGCAAAAACTACCCAACCGAATGGTTTGAAATATGATACATATAATCGTTGCAGAGTTTTGTCGAGGCATTTCAAATTTTATGAAAATCGAATCAAAACTTAAAAAGATTTTAATAAAAATTTTCTTAATTCTATTAAATCCAATCATACATAATTAATTCAATGATATGCCATGATAGATAATGATTCTATGTTTCCATGGTGATGACGTCCTATTTAAGATGGAGTCCTCTTATTTCTGTATTACTGAATTTAATATGGATAATCGTAATAAATTTTGTATTCATGCATTTTTGCATAAGAGCGCAACAGCTATTGTACCAAGATCTGAATACAGTAAAACCTCCCTGAAGCGACCACGTTCCGTTCCAATAAAAATTGGTCGCTCCGAGAGGTGGTCTCTTAATGAAGATCATGTTTAAATCTAGATTTTAATTGTTGAAAAAAAGGTAATAATTAATGTAACTAACATTTATTTTTCACATTAGGAAAACATATGAAAATTTAAGTATAAAAAAAAAGTTAATTACATAAGTTAACTACTGCAGAGTTTAAAAGTTGACTACGTTGATGTTTGCTTTGATTTTACGGTTTTATCTTTTATAACTTTTATTTCCAAGTCCTTTCGAAGTTCAATAAATAAATGCAAATTTTTTGGACAGGAACAAATAATGACGATTTCATTAATTTATTTATTTGGTTGAGAGTTTCCTGAGAGAATAGGGAAGGGGAGTTTATTGACCTTCATCCTTAATTTGTCATCAGAATTAAATTCCTTGCTTAAAAAGGCACAATCGGTTTAAACACTTAAAATTTACCAGAATAAATAAAAATTCTAAACTTAATTTAGATGTTTGATGAATAATGCGCTCTTCGGAATTATTTTTCTAATAAAACTTTCTTCAAGCGACCAGAAAAAAAAACGGAATTTGTTTCATTTTTGTCAAAGGAATGGGTCGCTCATAGAGGAAGTTCAACTGGGATGGTCTCTGAATAGAGGTAAAATTAGCATTAAACCTATGGGTATAAATTTCGTTCCATGAAAAAATGGTCGTTCAGGGAGGTGGTCGCTTAATGGAGGTGGTCGCACAGGGAGGTTTCAATGTATTTATGAAACTAGTTATAGTACGAACGCAGCTCATTTGCCACGTTTGACATACAATTCAGACTTGTTTAGATCATTGGCAAAAAATAATGAAGAATAAAAAAAGAATTTAAATTAAAATGATGAATGGAATTAATTTGTTTAATGCATGTTTACTTCTCTCATTTTGAAATGGGAAAGGACACATTGATTGGAATAATTTAAGTTAAAAAAAATCCCACTTCCAAGAAGTGTTTACACAAATGATTATAAAACAAAAAAATCCCACTTCCAAGAAGTGTTTACACAAGTCATTATAACAAAAGTGAAATTAAACTCAGAAACGGCCCAAAGCTAGACTGTAAAAAATACCCGCAGTTAATTACTTCATATCTATTAGGAATACAAGAACGAAAACATTACTTGACCTTCATCATTAAAACAGAAGAGAAACAATAAACTCTCTCTATTGTAAACAAGAAAGAAAAAAATCATGCGTCAAGCATAGATTATGAAACGCTTTCCAACACCTTCAGAATAATGTAACAAAACTGTATCGTTTAATAAGTTAAAACGTTATGTCTATTTCAACCATATGGAAGCGAATAACACATTTGAAAATCCAATTTCCGCTATTCCCATCTACAATCGTAAAATTATTCGAATTTTTTCAGCAGGCCTGTATATGATATATAGATTTGTATCTATTAAGTACATGCATACCAAAATTTAGTTCATTTAAGAAATATATATACCTCAGTTGAAAATTCCCCTTCAGCAACGTCCTCTAATGAGGAGAATGGTAGGTGAATACTTTTGTGCAGCCCTGTATATGAGTTTATAGAATTTATATATAACGAGTAACATGCTAAAAATTAGTTAAATTGAAAAGCGCGTACCGAATTTTAAAACGCATACTCCAGCACTTATTACTCAAAGACCGTAGTGTAACCGATTTCTTTTGTGTGTCCCTGTAAATGAATAAAAAATGCTATGAATGCCCTATTCTAACGTAATTGTAGTGAAATTTAGTGATTTATGTTTCAATACATTTGAAATAGCATAATTTCATTATATATTCTGCAAACGATTTTTCCCCATATACTGCAATGGAATAATTTTGAGTGCCCTGTATAAATGAACGATTAATCCTACATACTTCCTATACAATACCAAACATGCTATGGTGACCCTAAATAACCTTTATCAATTTCATGAAAATCCGAGTATATTTACGGGAGTTAGAGCGTGGACAGACGGACAGATGGATAGACGGACTGACGGCCAGACAAACCGAATGCATAAACAAATAAAATTAAATAAAATGTAACTAACACTGCTGCTGCCATAATTGAATTGATTGTGACCTTTTCACTTTATCGGTTTATACTGCAAAAATCATTCCATAATAATAAAAGCATAAAAGCATGGGTTGCATTATAAAGAAATGTATGATAAACATGCTGAAACAGACATTTTTTAAACGCACTTTAATGTTGAAATCGGTCAAAATAGTTCAGTTAAATAACTTTTATTGAATCAAAAACTAAGCTTAGCAATTTAACAATCTTTTGCAGCATATATACACTTGACTAGATTTGCGTTGCGCAGTGCCCAATCATTTCTTAAATTGATCTAACTTTTTAAGTTTTATTCAAAAAAGTTTTTTCAAAATTTTATTTTCTGAACAGAGATTTAATTCATAGTTTGAAATAGCCGTTTTTATGTATGTGTTGCCAGATTTTAGAAAGCCCAGATAATAATATTTAGAAACACTCTTAAACTGAAAAATAGATATTTAAATGTGAATTTTTAAAACGAAAGAAAATTTAAAATAATCAAATTTAAAATAATCAAATTTAAAATAATTAAATTAAAAACAATTAAAGTGCATTTAATGATGAAAATTACGTCATATATTTAAAATTTCATGCTTAAGACTATTTTCTTTTAACGTCATTATAAAAGTTCGGGAGTTTTTGCGCTGTTATATGCGGACAGACGGACAGATAGACGAGTTTTGATTCGATTTTCATAAAATTTGAAATGACTCGAGAAAATTCTACAACGATTATATATATTAAATTTCACACCAATCGGTTGGGTAGTTTTTGCACAGTTATATGCGGACAGACAGACGAGTTTTGATTCGGTTTTCATAAAACTTAAAATGACTCGACAAAATTCTACGACGATCATATATATTAAATTCCAAACCAATCCGTTGGGTATTTTTTGCGCTGTTATATGCGGGCAGACGAACAGACAGACGAGTTTTGATTCGATTTTCATAAAATTAGAAATGACTCGACAAAATTCTACGACGATTATAAATATATTAAATTCCAAACCAATCGGTTGGGTATTTTTTGCGCTGTTATATACAGACAGACGGGTGGACCACACGAGTTTTGATTCAATTTTCATAAAATTTGAAATGACTCGACAAAATTCAGCGACGATTATATATATTAAATTTCAAACCAATCGGTTGGGTATTTTTTCCGCTGTTATATGCGGACAGACGGACAGACAAACGAGTTTTGATTCGATTTTCATAAAATTTGAAATGACTCGACAAAATTCCACGACAATTATATATATTAAATTCCAAACCAATCAGTTGGGTATTTTTTGCGCTGTTATATACAGACAGATGGATGGACCAGACGAGTTTTGATTCGATTTTCATAAAATTTGAAATGACTCGGCAAAATTCTACGACGATTATATATATTAAATTTCAAACCAATCGGTTGGGTATTTTTTGCGCTGTTCTACGCGGACAGACGGACAGATAGACGAGTTTTGATTCGATTTTCATAAAATTAGAAATGACTCGACAAAATTCTACGACGATTATAAATATATTAAATTCCAAACGAATTGGTTGGGTATTTTTTGCGCTGTTATATACAGACAGACGGATGGACCAGACGAGTTTTGATTCAATTTTCATAAAATTTGAAATGACTCGACAAAATTCTACGACGATTATATATATTAAATTTCAAACCAATCGGTTGGGTATTTTTTGCGCTGTTCTATGCGGACAGACGGACAGACAGACGAGTTTTGATTCGATTTTCATAAAATTAGAAATGACTCGACAAAATTCTACGACGATTATAAATATATTAAATTCCAAACCAATCGGTTGGGTATTTTTTGCTCTGTTATATACAGACAGACGGGTGGACCAGACGAGTTTTGATTCAATTTTCATAAAATTTGAAATGACTCGGCAAAATTCTACGACGATTATATATATTAAATTTCAAACCAATCGGTTGGATATTTTTTGCGCTGTTCTATGCGGACAGACGGACAGACAGACGAGTTTTGATTCGATTTTCATAAAATTAGAAATGACTCGACAAAATTCTACGACGATTATAAATATATTAAATTCCAAACCAATCGGTTGGGTATTTTTTGCGCTGTTATATACAGACAGACGGGTGGACCAGACGAGTTTTGATTCGATTTTCATAAAATTAGAAATGACTCGACAAAATTCTACGACGATTATAAATATATTAAATTCCAAACCAATCGGTTGGGTATTTTTTGCGCTGTTATATACAGACAGACGGGTGGACCAGACGAGTTTTGATACGATTTTCATAAAATTTGAAATGACTCGGCAAAATTCTACGACGATTATATATATTAAATTTCAAACCAATCGGTTGGGTATTTTTTGCGCTGTTCTATGCGGACAGACGAACAGACAGACGAGTTTTGATTCGATTTTCATAAAATTAGAAATGACTCGGCAAAATTCTACGACGATTATAAATATATTAAATTCCAAACCAATCGGTTGGGTATTTTTTGCGCTGTTATATACAGACAGACGGGTGGACCAGACGAGTTTTGATTCAATTTTCATAAAATTTGAAATGACTCGACAAAATTCAGCGACGATTATATATATTAAATTTCAAACCAATCGGTTGGGTATTTTTTCCGCTGTTATATGCGGACAGACGGACAGACAGACGAGTTTTGATTCGATTTTCATAAAATTTGAAATGACTCGACAAAATTCCACGACAATTATATATATTAAATTCCAAACCAATCAGTTGGGTATTTTTTGCGCTGTTATATACAAACAGATGGATGGACCAGACGAGTTTTGATTCGATTTTCATAAAATTTGAAATGACTCGGCAAAATTCTACGACGATTATATATATTAAGTTTCAAACCAATCGGTTGGGTATTTTTTGCGCTGTTCTATGCGGACAGACGGACAGACAGACGAGTTTTGATTCGATTTTCATAAAATTAGAAATGACTCGACAAAATTCTACAGCGATTACATATATTAAATTCCAAACCAATCGGTTTGGCATTTTTTCCGCTGTTATATACAGACAGACGGATGGACCAGACGAGTTTTGATTCGATTTTCATAAAATTTGAAATGACTCGACAAAATTCTACGACGATTATAAATATATTAAATTCCAAACCAATCAGTTGGGTATTTTTTGCGCTGTTATATACAGACAGACGGGTGGACCAGACGAGTTTTAATCCGATTTTCATAAAATTTGAAATGACTCGACAAAATTCTACGACGATTATAAATATATTAAATTCCAAACCAATCGGTTGGGCATTTTTTCCGCTGTTATATACAGACAGACGGATGGACCAGACGAGTTTAAATCCGATTTTCATAAAATTTGAAATGACTCGACAAAATTCTACGACGATTATAAATATATTAAATTCCAAACCAATCAGTTGGGTATTTTTTGCGCTGTTATATACAGACAGACGGATGGACCAGACGAGTTTTGATTCGATTTTCATAAAATTTGAAATGACTCGGCAAAATTCTACGACGATTATATATATTAAATTTCAAACCAATCGGTTGGGTATTTTTTGCGCTGTTATATGCGGACAGACGGACAGACAGACGAGTTTTGATTCGATTTTCATAAAATTAGAAATGACTCGACAAAACTCTACAACGATTATATATATTAAATTTCAAACCAATCGGTTGGATAGTTTTTGCGCTGTTGTATGCACAGACAGACGGACGGACCAGATGATGACTACAGGTGCTACGCATTTATATAATTACGAACGCACCTAGAAACATATTTTAATGACGAAAACGTATATTGATGGTAAATAATCCACTCCGAAAGAACGGTTACATAAATGCATGTTGATATTAAACTTAGAAACAGCCCAAAGCTAGAAAACTCAAGAAACATGCTGCAAAAAAGTAGCCGCATTTAATTACTTCATGTCTATTAGGAATACCCAAACAAAAACATGTGTTTGACCTTCACCGCTAAAACAGTACCGAAAAAAACTTTATTGTCAAGGTCATACCCGTGTTTTTGTTTGACCACTGACTGAATACAAACTTAGAAACGTGACCAGCAGAAATATGTGCAGCGGTATAGATATAAAATATCAAAGAAGATTCTGGACCGATGATCGCTGTCGGCCTGGTTTTATTAATTGGTGGCAGGGTGGAGAAATTGGTGGAATTGGTAGTAGGTGTGGAAGGATGGAGGAATATAAAGAACGTTCTGGCAATAAAGAAGGATTATTTTTTTGTAACAATAAAAAAGCAATAAATTCTACTTTCGAACATCGGTTGTCAAGATGTCGTACATGTGCTATAACGTGTTACACGTGTTGTGATGCTACAACGTTAACAAAACTTCCAGTTATGTTTTCCAAACAAGTTCATTGCATTGATTTTTATCAGCATCAGAAAAGTTATTTTATTATTACTTTATTTTGTCCAAAAATGTGTTGTTATAAAAAAGGGTAGGACATTATGATTATGGGGGTTCTTCAATTTAAATCAGTAGCGTAGTCGTTAAAAAACAAAGAGTAGACGGTATAGGATGAAGGTATATAACAGAGAGTATACGCTTTTAACTACAGCGGGTATATGGAGTTATCCAGAAGATATAAGATGTATACCACCGTATACCCTCCACTTCATCTCTGATTTAAATGTATATTTACCAAACTTTAGTCCCGTCGAGATTTTAGAAGAATCTTACATTTGGAGAGTTCTCATTATTACAAGATAGTCGTTATTAATTTCTCTTGCTGAAAATCATAATTGTATATTGCATGAATTGTAGATGTGAGATTAAGTATTTTATAAGATGCATTTAAGTCTGTGAATTCTTTGTGTGTAAGCATATAAAGCAGTATTGTGGTAATGTGTTGAATAATGAGCTTGAAATTATAAATATGGAGATAAGAAATTTTTTCTTTGACATTCATTGGTAAAACTGAAGCGAAAAAAATACTGTTTAGGCCATTCCCATGCTTGCGTTTGATCACCGAACAAAATTAAGCCTAACAAGAAAGAAAAATCATGCGTCAAGCATAGATTATGAAGCATTTTCCAAAATATTCGGAATACTGTAGCTAAACTTTCCCGTGTAATAAGGTGAAGGCTGATATCAAAATAAATAATTTGGAAAACGCATGACACATTTAAGCTAGTACGTTGTGGCCCTCACAAAACTTTGTTCTATAAAAATCACGTCAATTAAATCATTGAAATAGTACAAGAAATTACATCAATTTAGCACCAATTCATCTCAAAGTATATCTGAATTTGAAGTATGATGAAAATTCGTGCATTAGTTATTGAGATTGGGCTATTGTGGAAATCGTGAAAAATGCTGCATAGCAGCGCCACCTGTTGAGCGATTTACACCAAAACATAAAAATCTCTAATTGATATCGAGGTATATCTGAATCTGAAGTTTGATGAAAGTTCGTGCATTAGTTATTGAGATAGAGCTATAGTGGAAATTCTGAAAAATGCTGCATAGAAGCGCCACTTGTTGAGCGATTTACATCAAAACATAAACAGCACTAATTCATATCCAGGTATACCTGAATCTGAAGTTTGTTGAAAATCCAAGCATTAGTCCATGAGCTAGATGTCTTGCGGAAATAGTGAAAAATGCTGCATAGCAGCGCCACCTCTTGAGCGATTTACACCAAAAGCTAATCAGGGCCAATTTATATCAGGGACTAACTGAATATACATTTTTATTAAATTCCGTTCATTAGTTCTTGAAATAGAGCGCCCATAAAATTTGTGTTACATACAGACAGACACAGTCACAGACTCACACACAGACATTTTGTAAAAACATGTTTTTCGGAATCTCTGACCCCTAAAACGTGTAAATCCGTCGAAAACCGAAAGTTGAAAATTTTCACGAATCCAATACTTTCTTCTTGTAAAGATAGAAGAAAGTAAAAACCCAATGTCAGCAAGTACCATCTATAATCGGAAAAGTACTTAAATTCTTTTGTGAAGTCCTGTATAGTACGAACTAAAGATTTGTATATATAGGGTGTTCCAAAATTCGATCGACAAATTAAGAGGGGGTGATAGAAGGGATCAAGAAGATGAAAAATTACCATAGAACATGGAGTCGCAAACCACTTATTTAATCAAAAATACAGAGTGTTCTACCGTAACTCAATTTGGGTTTGACGGTCATAACTTTCAGAAAACTGAAGCATATTACAATGAAAATTTTAATAGACATCCCCACTTTTGTTATAAATCAGACAACACTAAAAAAAAGTGGTAGAAGTTTTCATTATACGCACCAGGAGTATGCACTTGACGCTCCACATTTTGGACTGTGATTATCAGTTCATACAGTATCATCGATTGCATAAGAACCCTGTTTTCCCAGAATTTTTCATAAGGTTATAATATTTCACACAAAACAAGATACATATCGTTGCGTTTTCATTGCAATGTTTTTATTTTTCTCAAAATTATCACCGTCAACGCAAGTTCAGTTAGGATGAAACACTCTCTATTTGTGACTAAATGGGTGGTTTGCGACCCCATGTTCTATGGCAATTTTTCTTCCTCTTGATGCCTTCGATCACCCCTCTTAATTTGTCGGTCGAATTTTGAAGCACTCTGTATATTACATAGTACACTGTAAAAAAAAATCTAATTCTACAGATGTAAAGTTACAGAAATCTGTACGCTTACTAAAACTTTATTTGTTCACTGTACAAAAAAAACATGTAAATCTACAAAACTAGTTTTGTAAAGCTACAGAAATCTGTAACTATACAAATGAATCTACTAAAATTATAGTTATCTTACTAAATTTTTATCTGTAACCCGGGTTGCAGTTACATATAAATTCTAGGCATTCCATTTTCCTAAAAAATTCTTAGTAACCTTACAGATTTTTTGATTTACAGTGCAAACGTGTATCTGTTACATGAAGTTTTATTGTTACCGTTACATAAAAAGTTCTAGGAATCCCAGTTTCCTAGAAAAATTTTAGTAACTTTACAGATTTTTTTTTTTTTTTTTTTTTTTTACAGTATTTGTTAAAATTCAATTCATTTAGGATACGTGTTACACAATTGAAAACTCCCTTTCAACAATTTCGGTTAATAAATGGAAATGTACTCGAATTCTTTTGTGCAGCCCTGTATATGATGTTATGGAATTTATACATAGCAAGTAATATGCAAAATAATTGTTAAATTCAAACGCGCACTTACAGCAATTATCGCCCATATATAGGCAGTACTGTAACCGAGAATCTTTTGTATAATCCTGTATATGAACTTTAAAATGCTATGCACACCATATTCTATCCGAGTATGTTTATGCGAGTTAGTGCTCAGACAGACAGAGGGCCAGACAACCCAAATTCATAACCACTTTTCAACTATTTTGGAAAGTGTATCTGTGATTGCTCGGCCTGTTTTATTAGTTAGTGCCTTTAGTGGAAGGGGGAGGGGGCATATAAGGGGCTGTACATATATAACGTTATCAACTTTTTGGCAATTTTGGACGCCCTTCCCCCCTTACAATATCATACGATAACATTCCCCCCTCATCCCCCTCCACTAATGGTGTCGTTATCAATGTCTAAAAAATCTTTTTATTTTTATAATTTATTTCCTTTGATTTCCCTTTTTTACGTATAGAGATATAGTTATAAATGTATTATTCGCTTTAGGGTCATTCCATGGTAACTTACGTTACACTTAGAACAACTTACTTATAATTTTAGTAATATAACACCAAAAAAATATTCAAAATGTAAATATGACATGATTTGTTAATTAAACTTATCTAAAGCTCAATTTAGATGAAAATTTCCTAATTTTAGTATTATTTCTTGAACTCTGGAAGTTATAGTTATTATGGTAACTGACATTGCTGAAAAATGAATGTAAGTTACCATAAAAAAATTTATTTATATTCTAATTTTTTAGGTAACTTTCACCCAAATTGACCTTTGGATAGGTTTAATTAAGAAATCATGTCAACTTTACATTTGAATATTTTTTGGTGTAGTATTACTAAAATTACTGCAGTAAATTGTTCTAAATGTAACTTTAGTTACCATGGAATGACTCTTTACTGATTACTTTACTGATTCTACTTTACTGATTTAAATGAAGTGAAGAAGTTTATAAAATATCCCTGTTATATATGGACTAACTTTATATCAAATAACACCAAGAAATACTTACTATGCTTAAAACTATTTAATAATAACTTTTTGTTACATAATGCATTCAGCAGTAATATTGTCTTCTTGCACTTGTCTCATGCACGGGGGTAAGCAGAACTTCTTCTAAACAAAAGAGGTGGACAACATTCTTCACCATTTTTTACTAGTAAACATAACAAGTATAATTTCAAACCTGGTTCCTTTAACTACGAATTATATGAACATATGGCAGAAGAATAGTAATGGTGAACGTTGGGATATTCCATAATTTGGAATGAAATGATTCTATAATCATTTAATGGTTTTAATAATAACTTTACATTTTCATAAAAAAAAGATAATAGCCAAAAAAATAAAATAATAACAGACTATATTGATGTAAAGAAAAAATTACCAAAAAAAGAAAATTTTGGTTGGAACAAAAATGTTAACTGTATCGAAAGAGAACTCCCTCCTCCCCCTAGAGATATATTACGATATCAAGTGTCAGAGGCCCCCGCCTCTAAAAAAATGATAACGTTATATACTATGTTCAGCCCTTAAAGAATGATCTGACAATAAACGAAGTTTTTTTGTAACAATAAAAGAGTAATTAAATTTCCACTTTCAGACGTTGGTTGGATCGATATTATACGATTGCATCATTGTGATACATGTTTATACACTTTAAAGCTTTGTTTTTAATACTTCCCAATATACAAGATGACACATAAATACTGTGACGCAAATAAAAGACCATAACTTTTTACTGAACGAACAAAACAATTAGTTTTATTCACCATTTGAAAGAAGAGAAAATTCTGTACAAGAAACAATGAAGACTATTCGAAATGGTTTCCTCCAGCGGTGATGCAGGCGTCTAGATACTTCTACAAAATTCTTCAAGATGGCCGCGACTGTTTCCGACCTGATATCGGCCCAGACTTTTCCAGAGCGCGTTTCAAGGAATCCAGGGACTTGTTCTTGATTGCGCAGGCTTTTTGCCCCAGGATCCCTCAAACAGCGAAGTCCATAGTGTTCAAGTCAGGGGAGTTTGAGGGCCAAACGCCCTTCGTCCAAAATCACGAGAGATTGGCCTTGCTCCCCTCCAGCGCCTTCTTCTCTCCGTGGGTAGTTGGTCAATCCTACTGAAACATCCAGTCGATGTTCTTCGCTTTCTCTTCGGCCCAGGGGATCACTGCGCTTTCCGAAGTTAGCTCCTGATACGTCTCACCGTTGATCTTGATGCCTTTTGGGAGGATACCGAGTTTTGTCTTTTCCAATCCGGAAATCCTCGCTCACACCATCACAGACTTCGGGAAAAGGACCTCTTCCAAATTCACGATGCGCGGAACCTCTTTGAGTAGCAACTCGCATTGCATCTGCGAGTTCCGGAAAGATTGGTCCATAATATTTTTTTCATAGGTGAAGAAAATCCGATTCAGGGCATCGCTGCGGCACAGGGACTTCATCTTCGTGCACTTTTCGAGCCTTGACGCCTTCATTTGGTCCGTGAGATGGTGTCCTTTCGCCAGTTTGTACGGGATGAGTTGCAGATCTTCTTTGATACGTCTTCGCATGGATTGGGGGTCGATGTTGTGCTCCTTGTCCAGTTTACAAATGTTTCTTTGTGGATTTCGCTGGATCTTCTTCTTGACCATGTTAAGGGCACTGAGGTCCTTGTTGTTTGCGGTCTTCCACTTCGTTGGCAGCTTTTGATCCCTCCGTTCTCTTTAAAGCGTTTGAAGGCGCGATGGATTTGTTCCCGCTGCAATTTGGCGATCGCAGGAAATGGCATTGCCCTCTTGTGGTGGGGGATGATGGCTGGCCGGTCTTTTTTGCACAATAAGTTTTCCTTCAAAACAGTAAATTAATATCAGCTGAAATAGCAATTACACAACAAAAAAGCACGAGGAACACGAATAAAATAATGGTATATCTCAAAAAGGGGCAAAACATTAAAATAAATTCACATTTTCATCACGTCACAGTATTTATGTGTCACCCTGTACATGAAAAGTGTTTATGACTTAGGTTTGTCTAGCCAGCTGTCTGTCCAAGCTCTAAGCTCTAACTCTCGTAAATATACTCGGGCTGCCCTGAAATTTATGTTTTTGACGTTTACTATAATAACACGATCGATATTGATAATGAAGTGTCAAAATGATCGATAATGAATATTAACCATGCTTTTTCTTTTTCAATGGTCTTCTTTAGTGTATTTCATTTCAATTTGATTTTGAGTATTTATTGTGAAATTATTCCTCAACTTTCTCCTTCAAATTTTCTTACCATATTTTTGTGTGTGCCTAATCTTTTAATACAGACTATAATTGTATAATTAAATCAAGACCTTCAGCGCTCAAATAAACATTCTCTGAATGTTCATTTAGCATTCATCTCACAGTTATAGTTAATATCTTCCTTGGCATCACATATATGATTTTGTATAAACAGAAAAAAAGAACTACACCTACATTTAGCAATTTCATGCTTGACATGCGATATTAAAGGTTTTTAAAATAATGTATTTGCGCACAGGTTAATAATTGTCTGATCGTGGAATAGTAATTTTCTGAATAACAAATAATTTTATTCGATGGATTCAACGAAGAAATGTTTAGTATCGAATATGAACTGTAGAAATGAGCCCCAAAAGATTTAGTGTCATCAGAGACCGAAACCGGTCCGGTATCGAAAGTACACAGAAGAAAATTGTTCATAACATTTTAAAATTGTTTCAATATCAATTTTCTCGTTTGAAAATCGCTTCTTACGTAACTTAAGTATTAATCCTAAATACATCCTCTTGAAAACGTTTCGTGATTTTCATATCCCTGAAAATCTTCATATCCTGAATTCTTTCGTACAATTTGTGAATAAAATTTTCACTTTGTGCCAGAGTCTGGTGATTGGTATAAAAATCAAGCCCGACCCCGTTTCGGGCCCAGGCTGAGTCTGTCTCATTTCTCATCTCTAATAATGTGCTGATTTAAAACTAAGGTTATTTTTTAAATGCAAGTCGTAGAATCAGTAGTTCAGCGTAAATGATTATACAGTTTTTGCATATTTAAGGCAAATGGCAGTGACTTACATATATTTTTACCCGACTGACAAGAAGAGTTATGTGTTTCACGCGTATCTGGGTATGGGGATTTCTTTATACCCTCGAAACATCCCAACGGCTGGATGGATTTTAATGAATGAGGTCTCTATTGATTCGTCTTAACTGTCCGTTGGTTATAGGCTAGGTTTTGTTTTCATAAATTCAAAATGGCGGTAGAGACGAACAATTTTTTTACGCAGCCTATTGAGTGGCATATCATTGGATAGGTCTTTCAAAATGAAGACGATGTTTCATTGACTATTTTATAGTCAGGAGGTCCGTCAGAAGAACCTACACAACCTGAAAGTTGTGTAGGTAGGATCTCTAGCTTAACTGTAACTCTAACCTTCACAGACATCTATAGGCCTCGTCAAAACAGTGTTTATAGATAGGAACTAACAGTTAAACACAACTTAAAAATCATCAATACAAGTAAAAAAAAAAAAAAAAAAAAAAAAAAAAAAAAAGGGTACGTAATATAAAAAAAAATAGTTTCACATTGATGAGAAATAATTAATTAGTTCGCTTTTTACGCAGTCGGGTTTTTTGATTTTTTAAATTTAAATTTTACTTGTTTATATATTTGCTAATACAGTTTCGAAACTATAACCTTCGCGGTACATTTCCACTGCACATGTTAAAATAATCTATAACGAACAGGTCTGCCGTAATGTCGTGCCGGGCCCTGGGAAAGAAATTAGTGGAGTCCATATATACTATAATACTGGGCTAAAATATTTTTTAAATAGTATATATCATAGAATAATATATAATGAAATTTATGAAAAATACCTCTTTCACTGAATAATTATATTTTACTTCACAAAATCTTCTATCCTTTACAATATCTGATATATTTATTTTTTGCGGTCAACGTCGCTTTCAGGATCATCCAATAACTATATTCCCCGACAATTATATCAATTTTGCTTATAAAAAATAAAGTTAATACTGATTTTTTCTCACGAAAAGCATTTTAGAAATAAATCTACAGCAAAAATATCCTTATTTTATACAGAAGAAATATTATTTCGAATTGTATATAGAGACGAGGGTCCCTAACAAGATCCCAATTGGTGGGGGGGCCTTCGGCAGCTGCCCCTCTTGCCCGATGGTTGCACCTGCCCTGATCACGAAGACCATTGTTAAATTTTGGTAGCAAATATATTAAAAAATATGTAGGACGATGCCACCTTAGCTTAAGGGGGACAGTGGACGTTTAAATAAATTTCTTTTAATTTTCATAATAAAGATTTGAAAATTTCTGCAAATATACATTTCTCCATAAGTATATAGAACACCTTAAAAGAAATTTACAATCTTATTATAATTTTAAGATATTTTTAAAAAATTTAAATTTTAAAAATAAATTTTAAAATTCTCCTTGTGTCTTAATTTTTTAGAAATTTCCTCGATTTTGGATTTTAACCCCTTAAATCTCCCTCCCGTCAATATCACGGGCTGAGTCTTTCGTTATTTCTCGCTCCCGTCATATTTCCGGGCTGGAGATTTATTGCTGGAAAAACTTCTGAAACCAGAAAAATTTAACTGGCATTTCGGTGTGAAGTCTTTGAATATTGCCGTTTGAATTTGGCTTTTGCGCTGACTGTAATGTTGGGCTTTGTATTGCATGTTTCGAAATATGTAACACTCAAAAAATTATTAATAATCAGAATTTAATGTATATGTCGTAGGCTAATTGAGAAATCCGGCTCTTTGCAAAGAGCCGGGCTAATTGGAGAATCCATCTCCCTTTTTCTAATTAGCCTGATATTTTTCAGGCTTATTGCAAAGAGCCTAGAAAGCGTTAGGCTAATTGAAAAAAGACCAATTTTTATCCGATCAGGGTGATATTTTTAGCTCACAGGCTATCAAAGCCTGAGAGCTTATGTGCCCGCCGATTCTGTATGTACGTGTGTACGTAGATTCGTACGTATGTACGTAACACGATAACTCTTGATAGAAATATCCGATTTGCTTCAATTTTTTTTTCTAGGTTCATTCTGATAAAGTGCTTCCTTGATTAGTTGTTGGGGTTCATTGGTTAAGGATAAAGTGGGAAAAGGGGGGCTAGTCCCCCGCCCTTAAATTATATAAATGGGTTTTCCATGCAGAAATAAAGTGGAGAATAATAGTACACACAAAAAGAAATGCCGATGTTGGGGTCAATTTTTGCTGACATAAAGGTCCAAAAAATGACCAAATTCATATTGCTATCAGACAACTTTTTAAAAACCAGATATTTCTTTTAAAATCCGTTTTAAAAACGCTTTATTTATGTTGTGTACTATTATAGTCCAGGCAATAGAGATTGTATAGGGGCTCTACCTAGCAAAATTCATGGTAGTTCTGGAAAAAGGCTTACTATATGTTTTTTGGGTCGCTGAATCCGAATTTTTAACTTCCCACCAAAGTTTCTCCCGGCAACCCCCCCCCCCCCACACACACACACACATTTTGATAAAAAGCCGCCCAAAAAAGGTTTTTATTAAACAAATCAATTTTTTTATTATTTTAGGGAAAAAGTTTCTAGAAATTCAGAAAGTAGACAAAATTTGCAACAAATTAGATATATGACATTATGACTTAGGATGAAGTAGAAGGGGGGATCTGCCTCGGAACATGCGCCGCGGTGCTGCGTGGACTAAGTTGCGCATTCCACTTTAACCACTCACACTTTTACATTCGCCCTCCCATCTCCCCTCCGAACTTTCTCTATAAGGTTTACTTTAAGTTTTTTGGGTCGCTGAATCCGAATTTTTAACTTCCCCCCAAAATAGTTGTTTTTAACTTAAATTTCTTATTGTTTTAGGGGAAAAGCATTACGAAATTCAAAAACTAGACAAAATTTGCAACAAATAGGATATATGACATTATGACGTAGGATGAACGGGGAGGGAGAGGGCTGCCTCTGAACATGCACTGCGGTGCTACGTGCCCTAAGTTATGAAGTCCAGGCAATAGGGGATTTTACCTGGAAAATTAATACTAGTTCTAGATTTCGACTCACTTTATGTTTTTTTGGTCGCTGAATACGAATTTGTAACTTCCCATCAAAATCGCACCCGGCAACCCCCCAAAAAATTGATTTTTTGAAAAAAATTGGTTTTTGAGAAAAGCGCGCGGGGAATGTTCCGAGGCAGCCCCGTCTCTCCCCGTTTATCCTACGTCATAATGTCATATATCCTATTAGTTGCAAAATTTCTCTAGTTTTTGAATTTCGTAATGCTTTTCCTCTAAAGCAATAATAAATTTAAATTGATAACAACTATTTTGGGGGGTTTCGGAGGGGGGGGGGTAAATTTTGGGGGTAAGTTAAAAATTCTGATTCAGCGACCCAAAAAACTTAAAGTAAACCTTATAAGGAAAGTTCGGAGGGGAGATGGGAGGGCGAATGTAAACGTGTGAGTGGTTAATTGGAATTGCGCAACTTAGTCCACGCGCATGTTCCGAGGCAGATCCCCCCTTCCCCTTCATCCTAAGTCATAATGTCATATATCTAATTTGTTGCAAATTTTGTCTAATTTCTGAATTTCTAGATACTTTTCCCCTAAAACAATAAAAAAATTGATTTTTTTAATAAAAACTTTTTTTTGGGGGGGGGGGGGGTTGCCGGGGGAAATTTTGGTGGGAAGTTACAAATTCGGATTCAGCAACCCAAAAAACATAAAGTAAGCCAATTTCCAGAACTACCATTAATTTTGCTAGGTAAAATTCCCTATTGCCTGAACTATTAGGGAAAGTACGAGTCTTTGTTTTTGCGTTATTTACTTGTAAAATTTTTTGTAATGATATACATACTTGGCAAAATACTTGGAGATTAATGGTAAAAAATGTATAGGTTGATCTAATTTTAAATTGGGCGCTGTTGTTTTGTGTTTTTTTTTTTTCACTGATCACAGTAATTCTAAGTGAGAAAAAAAAATGCACTTCTAAATACTTTATACTAACGTGAAAATAAAAAATCGCAAGTTTACTAAATGGTGTATATAAAATGTTGTAAAGTTGAAAACTAAACAAACATTAAAATTAAATTATAACAATCGACGTTCCAGTCATCATCTATGACTATCTTCAGGAAAGAGTTGTTACATTGCTTTTAAAGTTTTAAAGAACAAAATAATAGCTGCCAACTTTTACGCTTTCCTCTTACCACTAAAATATTATAGTAAATGTTGTCTTATTTAATCGTCAAAATCTTAGGATTAAACAAAACGAAGATCTCTATTAAATTTTAGTGGTAGCAAGAAAGCGTAAAAATTGGCAGCTATGCAAAGTCAAACAGTCTTGAATTGTTAAAGTTCGTTAGGTTCCATTATTATTATATTATATTATGTTAGGTTTATTATTATTGCATGCTTTATATTCATAATTGTTGATACTATTATAAATTTATATATTAGAATGATATAGAAGAAACTATTGTGATGGCCACATTATCTTAGTTTAAATATGAATAACTGTCTGTCTGTTTAAAAAATCGATGCACAAATTTTTTAAAGAAAGATCTGTCAAATAATAATAAAAAAAAGTTGAAAATTGCACATCACACGTAGCAAATGTGGTACGTTCGTACTATAACTTGTTTTATAAATATTTTTTGCACCACATATTGTACTGAATGTATATTTTAGTGCACTCTATAAGTGCATATCCATTTCATTCTGTTCGAAAGGCTGTAACATCATTAAAATGCACGTGAAATAATTTTTTCCCATTGACCGTAATGTAACGGAAAAATTTTGACTGTCCCTGTCATTAAACTATACATCCGATTTTCATAAAATTTGAAATGACTCGACAAAATTTTGCAACAATTATATATTTAAAATTTCAAACCATTCGGTTGGATAGTTTTCGCTTTGTTATATGTGGATGGACAGACAGACAGACAGACCGAACGACGACTATAGGTGCTACGTACTTTTATAATTACGAACGCACCTAAAAATAAAGAAAATATCTTGAAAGCTGGAATCCATGAATAGTTTTTTAAAAGCTAATCAATAACTGTAATTTTTTTATTGTTGTTATTAATTGATTTTACCAAATTTAGTAATTTTCAAATATTTATTGAATTTATAATTACATATACCTTGAATAATGTCTTGTTTTAAAACAATCTGAAAGTGGAATGCGGAAGAGAACTTTCCTTTCTTTATAAATCAAGTGCAAGAACATTGAGAACGTTCGATTTTGCTGAATAATTTGACAGGAAGAAGGCCAAACACTGTCTTTGCAAATCACGTAAGAGTAATAATAATAATTATAATAACGAAAGATTTCTATGTCAATGTATATTATTTAAGATTTGTTGAAAACTATTGTTTAAATAGTTAGAACTCTATTACCCGTTTGAATGACGATTGTCTCTAGCTGTGCAATTTCCTCCATTCTTGACACATTGTGGTAATCAGTTAAGCAAGATATCCAATTATTAGACGTATAAGTGAAGAAATACATCACTGTTTTCCTCTTATAATTATGGTCTTAGAAATACCGGGTGTCCCAAAAAGGACTGACTGATTTTAAAATTCAATAACTTGCAAACGGTGACAGATATTTAAAAAATTCTTGCAGGAGGTTTATGCATAAGGTCAAAAGTTTTATTACAGTGATTTTCGATTTTAGTTCGAATTACAAACAATAGATGGCGCTGTAAGCAATAGTCGCTAAATACAGGCTCGATTTCTAGTCCTTTCTCTTGTTCCATGCTGAAATAGGAGATGGAAATGTATTATCCGGGCCACGAAGTACCAAAAATCGAGCCTGAATTCAGCGTCTATTGATCGCAGCGCCATCTATTGTTTGTAATTCGAACTAAAATTGAAAATCACTGTAAAAAAACTTTTGACCTTATGCATAACCCTCCTGCAAGAATTTTTTAAATATCTGTCATCGTTTGCAAGTTATTGAATTTTAAAATCAGTCAGTCCTTTTTGGGACACCCGGTATATTCCCTTGTTATTTGTAGTTAATAATGTTTTCTTAACCAACTTCTTGCTGCGTAAATATACGCCTGGCAAAAAAAGTAATAGTAGTAATAAATAGTTGTAGTTGAAAATTTCTGGGCGTGGCTAAAAAAAAATCTCGTTTAAAATAGATGTATTTCAGGTTATATAAAACACGAAAAATTCTTGCTAAATACGTAATTTTATTTAGTGTGATTGTTTCACTTTTTTCTGCCTGAATATCTATGATGTCAATTAGGTAGATTCTTCTAAAATTCTGTTCTGGTAACTTCCTCAAATAATGCTTGAATGTTAAAATTTTTTTATTAATAATAATAATAATAATAATAATAATAAGTACTTTTCATTTTTAGCAAAAAAAAATTAATTTTAAAAGTAATTACTGAAATATTCCGAAAATCATAGAAAAAAAAATATATATATATTCCAGGTATATCTTTTGTGATATTATTAGTTAAATTCATAATTTTAGATATCTTTAAAGAAACAGATTTGTTATACAAACATGTGAAGTGTACGTTCTCTAGTTTTAATATAATTTATGGAAAGTGCATCTATAGTTGTGCCGTTGATGTTGAAACTAGTCCATTTTGTGAAAAAGAAAATAATTGGAGCTAAATCTTAGTACAAATTAACATAAAATTTATGGTTTTAATCCATTCACAATAACTATCTTTTAATACCAGTAAAAATTAATTACTAATAATTTATACGTCTGGCAAAAAAAGTAATAGTAATAAATAGTTGTAGTTGAAAATTTCTGGGCGTGGCTAAAAGAAAAAAAATAATTCTCGTTTAACACTAAAAAGACCGGAAATTTTACTCTCAAGTTTTATAAAATATTCTACACCGGAATTTTTATTTAAATCTATTTAATATGTTTATTGAAAATTTTTTGGGGTCTTTTAAATTTAATTTACAAAGAAATTTTTGTTTCGAACCGAAATATATTAAAAAAATTGCGAAATATATGCAGTTTAACAAATTATGGAGTTATTCATATGATAGGGGTCAAAATGACCCCTCACGGTCTTTTTAGTATTAAAATAGATGTATTTCAGGTTATATAAAACAGGTAAAATTCTTGCTAAATAAGTAATTTTATTTAGTGTGATTGTTTCACTTACTTCTGACTAAATATCTATGATGTCAATAAGGTAGGTTTTACTAAAATTCTGTTGAATTCTGTAACTACCTCAAATGATGCGTGGATGTTAAAATATATATGATTTAATTTAATAATAATAATAATAAGCACTTTTCATTTTTAGCAAAAATAAGTAAACTTTAAAAGTAATTACAGAAATATTCAGAAAATCATAGAGAAAAATTTATATATTCCAGGTATATCTTTTGTGATATTATTAGTTAAATTCATAATTTTAGATATCTCTAAAGAAACAGATTTGTTATACAACCATGTGAAGTTTATGTTCTCTAGTTTTAATATAATTTATGGAAAGCGTACCTATAGTTGAGCCGTTGATGTTGAAACCAGTACATTTTGTGAAAAAAATTAATTGGTGTTAAATCTTCGAATTGTATATAGAGTATAAAAAGTAGTACAAATTAACATGAAATCTATGATTTTAATCCATTCACAATAACTATCTTTTAATATCACTAAAAATTGATTACTAATAATTTATTGGGTCAACGCTATTTCAAATGCGAACCATAGATACTTTTAACCCTTCGCCTACTAGACGGGCCCTATGGACCTGACAGGTAATTTTAAAACATTTATTCAAAATCAGAAATTTCTTTAGAATAAACTAAATACATAAACAAGACAATAGAGGAAACCCCTTAATGCTGCTCACCTGTTCAGTACCTGTTCAGCACCTGTTCAGCAAAGTGAACTGGTTTTTGGATTTCCTAGTTGCTTTGCAACTGCATATCCTGTTTAGAGGTAGTGTGTTTTTCAATGCAAATGGCAGCCATAAAAAAATGTTTAAACGCGGCTGGTGGCCACAAGAAAAAATAAAAGTTAAAGAGTTAGACAACTTAGAATAAAATTATTAGTATAACATGATGAGGGAAAAAAAAAGTTCCATATGATCCTAACAAATTGACAGTCCGAGAACAGACGAAAAGCTACCGAGGGGAAGCCCCAGCATAAAAAAAAAAAAAATTCTTTTCAGAGACCATACATTAAATTTTATCATAATATAAAATGTTGAACACAGTGCAAACAATTTATAAAAAGTATAAAAATATTTACAAATTTACAAGAAAAAATATAAGATAAAGCATATGATAAATTACTAAAAAAAAAACCTTTTATAGAAAGCTTAAATGAGAAGAGATCAAACTAACTGAACAGAAAAACGCATAAACAGAGGGGAACGTGCAAAAATAAGAGGACTGCGCCCGCCCAGTCTGGTAACTTGAAGGAAAAAAGTGAAAAAACGTTAGGAAGAGAAGATAAAAATGTTAAGACAATAATACGTGAAAAACACAATAAAATGCAGGTTAAGATATACAAGACAATAATTAGTTAAATAAATAAATTAAATAGTTTTAATTAAAAATACCGGTGTAGAATATTTTTTATAAAACTTGAGTATAATTTCCGGTAGTTCTAGGGTTAAAATCATCACTATCTAAATTAAGAAATACGAGCCGAATTCGACAAATGGAAATTTTTAAAAGGAGTTATTGATAGAATTTATATAAAAAAAAATAAATCACAAAATTTATTGCAATAAAAAATCCACCTTATATTGGCTGGTCTAACTCTTAAAACAAATATTATTTTTAACTAAAGTTTAATTTCAACTTTTCTAATTATTGTAAAAATTAAACTTTATTCTTATACGTAATCAGCGACATACAGTTGAGATAACAAGTTGTGAAGTTATTAAATGTGGCTTTGATCTTTGGTATTACGTAATGGGAAATCAGCGAAAATTGCACCACTGTGACACAATCATAATTTTTTTTCCCAATGAAATCTAAAAATAACGTCATTTTCACCGTCACAAAATTTACATGTATACTTTCATATTCATATTCCCTATTTTAAAAATAGTTTAACGTGCAATAGATTATTAATAAATATATTCTCAAACTTGATGTCATGTTTGCCAGTTACAATTTTGCATGTGAACATTCGCACTGTTTACTTGAGGTTCTAATCTGACTGCCGGCGAAATACAGAAATTTACTCTTTTAGGTACATTAGTAGTAAAATATTTAGTTTTATCAAAGAAAATACTCATTTTATTTTTACTATGACGTCATTTTCACTCGCTGAAGCACTCTGAGGTTAGCGAATAGCTGCCAAATCTTCCGCTTTTTTGTACCACAAAAATTTAATAGAATTTTTCGCTTTATTTAATAGGCTGAACAGTGGGACAGCGTTGAGGGGTTTCCTAGTTGTCAGGCAACTTAACACCCAGGCTGTAGATATGATGTCTTACAAATTAATGAGCCATTGGGTAAAAGAAAAGGTGTAGTTGTTTACCACTACAATATAAAAGAAAGAATATTTAAGATAGGTACTAGCATAAGTGCTTTAATTATAGATATAAAAAAAAATAAAGTTAAGTTTAAAAACTGAAAAGGAAGTTAGAGTTATATTTAAATATAGAGTTACAAGAACTACTATTATTAAGAATAAAAATTGTGAAAAGGAAATAAAAGTTAGCACTAGTTCAAAGTTAACACTCGCCAAGCATGGGCAGGAAAAGCGGTAAAGGAAGGCAGCAAGGCCACTACTTAAACAAAAAGGCACTAATCAGGGCAATATAATATTTTTTTTCTTTTTTTCTTATATATATATACAAGATATATATAGATAAGGTTTTTTTTTTTAAATATAATATATAAGAGTAAAAAGGATGAGAAAAATATGAAAAATAGACAATCTGGTGCGGTGAACACAAAGTTCACGGGAATTCCATAATGGTGGGATATTTAAGGCGCTTTCGATAGTGGGGCTCGAAGGCGTCGTAATCAGGAAGCCCAGCCACGATATCATTGGGAAGATCATACGAAGTTGAATAGAATTTTTTAGCTAGGTCTTTTATTATTTTCCTTAAGGTGATGGTTTTAAGGTCCCTATGGACGGTGGTATTGCGCAGGTATCTGGAGGCGCTACGAACAATACGAAGATTTACGGCGATTTAAGAAGTTCAAATTTACTATAAAATTTTTGTGGTACAAAAAAGCATAAGATGTTGGCAGCTATGGGTTAGCGTCTCAATCTCAGTATCAGCGGAATGAAAAAAATATTGAAATGTAACAGCTTTATGCGTAAAAATGCGTTTTTTTTTTTTTTTTTTAAACTCATGACGTCATTTTCTATTAAACACTTTTTAAAAGTTATTTTTAATTGTAATGTGAAAATGGCATGCATAATGATATGGTAATTCCCATTGTTTCCCTTATCTCTTCAACAATGGAAGTAATGCGATTGCCATCAATATGAAGAAATTTCCTAAAGGACTTTTAAAATTAAAATATAACTAGTTGGATGTGCCAATCCCAAAACTTTCTTCTATCTCATATATTTTAATATTTCAAAATGTTGTTACATATGTCAATATTTCATTTTTATTAGTTAAATACTATATCAATTTTGACTTTCATCTTAAATTTCTGCTTCAGTCAATTAATCTCGATCATGATATTTATTAAAATAACGAATACTCGCGAATAGTCGGCTTATCAGGATGGGAAGTTCCCGTCCATTCACGAGCCACTAGTGTACAATAGAATTACAAAAAATTAAGAAGATTACACAAAATTCGCTATTACAACGCCCCCTTCTAGTGGAATTTTTCCACTTTCAGGGAGAACCTTCCTGCTATGGTCAAGAACGTACACAAAAAAATTGGTTCAATTCTATGCATAACTTCAGACACTTTTCGATGGTACGATCAGGGGCGTAAATCCTGGGGGGGTACGGGGGGGTGCAACACCCCCCCCCCCCCCCCCTAAGAAAAAATCAGTCGGAAAATTTCCCGTTTGATCGGAAAAAGTACGTTTAGTCGGAAAAAATGGTATTAACCTATAAAAACTTATAAATTGGAAAAAGGAAAAATCAGTCGGAAAAATTCTCGTTCGATCGGAAAAAAGTAAGTTTAGTTGAAAGAAAATGGCATTAACGTATAAAAACTTATGAATTGGAGAAATGTTTTTGTAGTTTTTAATTAGTAAATATGAAAAACAAGTTAGAGCGAAGAAAACCTATAAAATTGTATTCTTAGTAGGATATTTTTCTCTTGTAGTTTTTAATTAACAAAATTAGAAAAAACAATTTAGGACGAAGAAAACCTATATAAATTTATACTTAGTCGGATATATTACGGATTTTATTTTTGTGATTAAAACTATTCAGAAAAACTTTGACTTGTCAAATATTGTGAACTCGAAAACCTCGATATGAAGAAACAAAATATTTATATACATATTCCAGAAATGTTAATATTATTTGTAACCTTGATATTTTGATCGAAAACTTTGATATTCCGAACTTTTTTCTGTTCCCTTTGACATCGAGATCCAGCTGTATTTATTTATAGTCGGATTGTTTTTAGTTTAGTCTGGAAATTTTAATACATACTGATTAAAGTGAAAAAATTTCTATTTTTTTTTTTTTTTTTTTTTTTTTTAAATCTAACTTTAAATTTAGTTAGAAACGTGTATCACGGAATTTAGGCGATATCCGATGAAAATTCAAAACTGAATGGCAAATATTTAGTACTTTACCCTATCAAAATCTGGATATTTTCCACTCTACACGAATTTTACCTTTAATCGAAAATAATTATGGTTTTATTTTTTCTACGAATTTTGTGTTTTCTTTTTATTTTATTAAAAAAGATGTTAATTTTTTTTTTTTTTTTTTTTACTTTTTTACGTAATTTTAGATTGATTTAAAAATGTGTTTCAAGAAATTTATATGATCCCAACAAAAAGTTTTCGGTAAAAAAAAAAAAAAAAAGCGCCAAGCTCTTCTTAATGTTTCGGCCAGAAAAAGTAATGATATCTGAAGTTCGCACAAGTTAAAAGCCAAACATCCCAAATCTTTCATTGAAAATGGCTTCCTGCGACTTGGCCGTTAATGCCCTCTATAGCATTTTCAATTTAATGATTGGAAATTACGAATTTATGAATTATTTAAATATTAAAAGTAATATTAGAATGCAAAGAGGCCATTTCACATGAAGACATTATAAGTAAAAGATTTCTGGTGAATACAACTCAGTTTCAAAAAATATTAGTTTTCATTACAAATCATTTAGTCCTCTTGTGGTTTAATTGCCATTTTGTACGGTCTAAAGCTAAGTCATTAACATAAAATCCAAGAAATAAAACAAAATTTACTTACTTCAAATCTCATAATATGTTACGTTATATTTTAATGTATAATACTGAAATCGTGTGCATTGGCGAAAGAGATTTTTTTCGTTTGAACATTTATTATAGTTTTTTTGCATACATTAAGAGGTATTCGATTTATAAACTGTTAAAAGCTGATACTAATTATGTTTTAGCAATTAGGGATATTATCTCATGAATACAAGTATTTTGTTATTTTTAACTTCTAAACATTTAAATAGACTGAAGTTGTTTAAATGCTTTTTTCAAATGTGTATTTTATTTCTTTACTTTGTGCCACAAAATGCCTAAAATAATCAAAAAATTTAGTTGGCATGTAGCTCATTTGTACATACTTTAAAATTTGAAAAACTCTCTCGAAGGCATTAACGGCCAAGTCGCAGGAAGCCATTTTCAATGAAAGATTTGGGATGTTTGGCTTTTAACTTGTGCGAACTTCAGATATCATTACTTTTTCTGGCCGAAACATTAAGAAGAACTTGGCGCTTTTTTTTTTTTTTTTTTTTTTTTTTTTTTACCGAAAACTTTTTGTTGGGATATCACTACTTTTTGTATGTTTTTTCAAGTTTGTTATTCTAAACTATATTAATATGAAAAACTTAAATTTCGGTACTTTTATGTTAGCCGGGAGCAAATCTCCTCATTAGAAATTTGTTTTTTCGCCAATAGCAGTTTTCATTTTTCACATGTGTAAATTAGAAACAATGCTTAGATTTTGAAATAAAATATTTTGGTTTATGTTATTATTTCTTATTTATTTATTTATTTCTATGTTATATATTCTATCGAATAAAATGAAGGAAATGCATCTATTTTAAATGAGATGACTGAAAAGTTTATATTTTTAAATGAAATGAATGCAATATGAAGAATGGAGTTGGGAACAGTATTTGGCGATTTGCCACTTGCGCCCGGCTAACATAAAAATACCTAAATTTATTTTATTGAGCTTTACAAATTTATACTTTATTTCTTTTTATATTAAAGTACTAGCCGCCTCTAGCAAGCAGTATTTACTCTATCAATTCCATGTTAAACGTTGCATCATGATACTCTTATTCATAATTTAATTTACTTGCCCATTCTTTCGCCAAGTCGGAAGCTTTTGATAGAGAAATCAAGAACTCTTTACGACCATAGAAGCACATCATATATTTTGTGTTGTTATGTATTTCATCTTTCGTAACAAATATCTCTTAACTCACTTATGCACGTTTCTTTAGCTGTTACGGCTCGTTCTCTAATGCGGAAATTTTTAATCATATTAAGTAATCTTTTCTAATTGGGCTCACTGCCAATTGTTGCATTTTAACTGATACGACTGGGGTACAAGTGAAATGGTTCTTATGAAATCCTTTGACGATATCTGCATTTACATTAAACCATATTGATGCTAATATCTTTTAGTTTCACGTTAACCTTTTCAATAGACTCGATTACGGAACAATAGAAGGTCTACCGGTTCACTGCCATGATCCACTTGAAAATCTATCATTCTTCTCATCTGGTCGTGTTAAAGAATTAGTCAACGTGCCATGGTTTTAAGATTTTAGCTTATTTTATTCGAAACCTGAAAACTAAAATGCGAGGAACCGGATTATAGAAGATTCATTCTAACGTACATATCGATTAACAGGTTACATATTATAGAATTATAATAATCATAAGGAGAACTGGATGTTTCAATGCTTTAATAGTTTTCGTAAATTCTCTTTATATAATACAGAAGTTTTAGTGGTGTAAAGATTAAGAACATAGTCACAGTAAGTATAATAACAGTACAATATAATAACAATAGCAGAGGTTTTGGGTAGTGACGAAACTATTAGCACTTTGGAAATATTCGTACGTTATATCATTTAACTATTCAGATGATATGCGGAAAAATAAAAATAGATGTCTCGCATTAATAATTAACTCATTGAAAAATAGCCACTACCGTCAAATATTCGCCAAGCTTGGCGACATTTAGCAATGTTTAGCCAAATTTGGTAATATATCATGTCAATTCTCAAATTTGGCGACAGAAAATGTTTTGTTTATTCTGACGTCATAATGATGCATATGTATTATGTATTATACACATACCTATAATATTTATGATGCAAATGTATTACATATTATATGCATATGTATAATATGTATGATGCATATGCATAAGTTCATTAGCATCACTAAAACGCACTTAAAGGAATAGTGTTCCATAAATAGTAGGGATGATTGCCAGATTGACCAGGGTGCTATTGAGATTAGAATCCCGACATTTATAATAGACCGGGAGGCGTCTGCACACACCATCACCTCATCGAGTTTACAGCTGAAATTTTAGGATTAGTTAAAACTAGATTAGCATATTAAACTGCTACTGGTCTGTTAAGTCATATCTTGGTAGAAACTACCTGAAGACCTAATTTTAGTGGTTAACTGATAGGTTTACTATTGTATTTTCCTGCATCCAAAAGTTTGGAAACATGGAGGGATGGGTGCAGGAAAACACAATGGAAAATCCACCAATTAACCCGTAAAATCGGGTCTGTAGGTGGTTTCCACTATGATATGACTTGGCAGACCAGATACATTTCAATACGCTAATCGATATTTAATTGATCCTAAAATTTCAGCCGTCAACTCGATGAGGTGATGATCTTTGTAGACGCCTCCCGGTCTTTAATAAAATTTGTTTTAAGGAAGTAAAAGATAGAAAGATGGACAGATAAACTGAAAGATTAGCCTTATTGAGATTTTTGTAAAAGCATATAAAAATTCATACAGCTTGAAATCATATAACACCTTTATAACTCAGGCTAATTTTCTGTAATCGGATTTTGGCGACCAACATATCTTATCTATAACTATAATCTTTCTTTTACAGATTTAAAATTAACAGTAAGTAGGCTAATAATACAATAAAATAACATTAGCAGCGGACTTCGGACGCCGCATCTGTCGCACATCGTTAAAGACAGTTTATTAGTTACACATTTCATTTAATTAAAAGCAGATTTTTAAACTTTCATATGGAATTAGGATATTTTTCCACTATAGGGACCTTGGCATTTTTTAAAAATCTTGGCGCAATTCGGACTTCAGAAACTGAGATATGTTGCCAAATGATATAAACAACTATGAAAACAAACCTGATGAACTTTTATGTTATTTATATATGTGTGTATTTATATAAATATAAACATTTTATTTACACATGAATAAAATATTATTTTTTATATACAAATTATTTATGTTGGTATATAAAAATAAATAAACGGGTTCCTTACATTAAATAAATTGTATACATATGAAAAAAATTGCTTGTGTATATGACACAGTAAACAGGTTGCCAGAAAATACGTTATTATCAAATTTCTGTTCTCCTCAAAGCTATTTTCTATATTTTGCCAAGGCTACTATATCGGAAACGTACGGAATTGCGGTTATATTTTGTTAAATGTTTTATTGTTTTAATATCGTAAATATATCATAACCTATACTGATTAAAATTTTTAGGTATATTCAGTTTTTTTCTATTTAACAAATATTTTTGGAAAAGCATATGTATAAAATGTTATTCTTGTTGAAATCACGTGACCCCTTCAAAACGCTGTAATCGAGTTTTGGCGACCAACATTGGCACAATTGAATGTTTACGGCCAAATGAACACCCCCTATTTGAAGGGTTTAGAGGCGAAAATTCTGTGTTTTCAGATTTTTCTGGTTAATTGTGCTACAAACCCGACATACTTGTGAAATTTCATGCTTCTACGACTTTTAGAAGTACCTTAGTTATTTGATGATGCGAAGTGAGTCAGTGACAAAAAAGCGCTTTTTCGGAATTTAATATTTCGAAAACTACTAAATACAGAAACATGAAATTGTGGAACCTTAGTTCCGTTTGACCATATGAACATGTGTATAAAAGAAAAATTTCTATATCTCTCCCTAAAACGACGTTATGAAGGGGTGAAAAGTATGCCGAAATGGTTCAGGAAAAGGTAGCTTACGGCTTGTGCGAACTTGGCGGACGCACTGCCGTGCTCCCAGATACCGGATGAAATTGAAACACCCAAATACTTTGAATTTTTATCTCGAAATAATCTGGATATTTTAGAATCTATACGAGTTAACTTCTATCAGAAATAATACTTTCGTTTTCTTTTTCCTTTCTCAATTGTATTCGATTTTTTTTATATTGTTATTATTACCAGGGCTTAATTTCTAGGGAAAAAAGTACCGGAGCTCTAATATTATGTGGTACCGGTACTACAATTGTACCGTTTCCCCTAAACCTCCCCCCCCCCTGTCACTCCAATCTGCATATTTATATTTCGTAGATTATTTGCAAAATTTAAAGTTGTTTTTTTTCTTTAGCAAAATAAAAATTTTAAAAATACCTATCAGCATATACTTAGCTGTCAATTATTGCACTTTTCAGTTATCACTCCTTCCGGATAGTAATCTTTGCGTAGTTTTAGTGTTAATTGCAGAATTCTGCGATTAAATATGATAAGGATTATGATTCGGAAGTACTGTTAAGACAAAAAGGGATAGTTCGTAGCTGTGCATTTTTTCATAAAAATGCATACCTATGAATTGCACTGGGCTCCGGAGCCCTGTATTTATGAGCTCCGCTGAATTCCGACCAATATTTAAATATTTACATAAAACAGAGAAGTACCGGAGCTGGGCTCCAGTAGGCTCCGGCGCAAATTAAGCCCTGATTATTACTGAATTTTGTTTAGTTGGAAAAAACAGGGGTGACAACAAATTTTTACCCTGCTTTAAAGTATGTCGTTAGAAAGAATTAAGAAATCCCGTACTTTTGGCGCATTTTTGTCTTTAAAATATTCCCCAAGCAAACAGATTTCAATTTTCAGAAGCTGCGTAATTTGCTTCCAAGAACAAAAGTGTCTTTCCCTTAGTTCATCAATGTTACCAAATTCTGTTGACAGCTCCGGTGACAGTTGCATCTAATGAAAGAGCTTTTAGCAGGCTAAAATTTATAAAGACTGCTATTAGATCAACTATGGCTGATGACAGATTGGAATCATTGATGCTTTTCGGTTACCACAAAGAATTAACAGACAATATAGATCTGTCCACTGTTCTTGAAAAATGGGCTAATCGTGTTAATCGTGCTAAAAAAGTGTGAATTTTGTTACAAAAGCACAAATAAAATTTAATAATTCAAATTCCAATTATACAACAATTATTCAAATAATATTGTATTATAGTCATTATTATTATTTTATTAATATATTTAGATGATAATCTTAAATTAAATTTATTCGTACGTAATCCAAGCTTTTCCTGATGATCACAATGTTTAAAAGGATATGTTGAAATTACTTATAAACAAATTTTCATTTGTGATTAATATTAACCTGTTATTAGTATATTTGTAAAGTAAGTTTCTCCAGAAGCAAGACCCATATGTATATACACTCATGTCCAAAATTTTAGCGTATATGACAAAAACGTAGAAAGGGAGTGTTAAATATCTTACGAAATTATTAAATTTTATAGATGAAATTCACAAGATAATTATGACTTCGCGTATCGCATTGAGATAGTCAAATAATTTTAAAGCGCTGGTGTCGATTCTTTTCGAATTATTAATAAATTCATCTAAAAATTAGGGAAGAAAGTCCATGATTAATATGTATAGGAAAATGCGGATTGGAATCAAAAACTGCTTTGTTACATAGCGATATATCTTGTTACTAAATGTACAAAATTTGATTAACTTTTATTGCAGTACTAATAAATGGATATAAGTTTTGTTCATTGGAAAATTTTCAATCTTTTAAATTTTGACTTTTTTTATGTTGTAGACGTACATCGTACACGGGAAACAGGATTCCTTATGCTTAATTCAGAATTTGAATTTTTATCCGGAGTGGAGTCTATGTGAATAAATATGCCATATACAGAAAAAATAAAATGCATTAAGCCCTTTATTGGTAAAAAAAAAAAAACGGGCATCGAATCACCAGCTCTTCAATCATCCTGTTTCATCAAATTTTGTACATTTAGAAACAAGATATATTGCTATCAAACAAAGCAGTTTGGAGTTCCAAACCGCAATTTTCTACACATATTAATAATAGTACTTCGCCACTAATTTTTAGAGACACTAGGGGGCTCGGCCCCCTACGAGCTACGCTCACCAACCCCCGTCCAGACACCGTAGATTCTAAATGCACGCTAATGTGATCGGCTTTAAAAAGATTTCGAAAGATTGAATTATAATTTAAAAAACAGTGGCGATCTCCCTATAAACGGATTTCTATTCATTTCTCTTTGATCAGGGAAATTTTAACGCCAAATCCGCTGCGGTACTACTTGATTATCCCGTCGACTAATTTCGCCAAATTATATAAATCGTCAAACCACTCGCCAAATTATACAAATTGATATAATTTTTATTTTAAATAACGAAAGAACAAATAAATTAGTACAACATTAATAAAAATACAAATAAAACGTCGAAATAAAAATAACTTGACGTAGACACGTGCAACAACATTTCAAAATAAGCTAATATAAAAGGAATTAAGTAAACAGAATCTTTGTCTCCCGGTATTTTTTAACAAAGCGAAAAGAAAGTTCTTTTAAATGAGACATTTTAAATTAATCGTTTTGAATCTGACGTAATTTTGACCAAACTATTCTTTCTCTTTTTAATATTCACGTGAAAATACTTGTGTTAGAAATGAAATATTATTTGCGCTTTCCTAAGAAAAATAGTTGAAATGTATCCGCTCAAAATATCAAATAAATGTCTAGCGCAATTTCTAAATTTAAACCGTTTTGCAATATTATTTTGTGTTCGTTTTATGTAATAACTGTAATGTGACGTAAATATGACGTAATTTCTCCTATTTAAGACTTCTAACGCATGTTAATAAATTTATTATTTTACAAATTCCTTTCTCTCTTAAAATTCACGTGTAATTATAGTTTTATGACGTAATTTTTAATAAGTTCCTGCTTTTTGTACATAATTATTTAATTCTAATTCCAATGTTTTTTTTCTTTTTATAATAGTCACGTGTAAATAAATTTTTAATTTATTACACGTATAAATATTTTTTTTTTTGAAGCAAACATTATTGTTTCCGCTGTTTATACAGTTGACAACAGTTTAAATTAATATCACTTTCTAAAATCTGTAAAAAATATCTCTAGAAATGCTGAAAATTTGAATTTAAAATAGAAATAAAACCTCAAAAAATTAGCCAAATTAAAAAAAAGAAATACAATCTGCACACCGGCAAATTCTAACGCATAAAAAGATCTAAAAATGATTACATTCCCATGTATAGTTTTTGATGCTATAAAACTTTTTTAATGGAACGATTTTGTCCAACTTTAGCATTAAATATCTCTTAAAATAATTCTTCGATTTGAAAACTGTCTGCATCAGAGTATTTATCAAACATTTCTCTATAATACCACCGATTTTCATATTTTTGTACGCAATATCTTTCTTAATATTAACGAAGAAAGACCTCCTGTCACAAAATATTCAAAACCGGCGGCGGCGGTGACAGTGGTAGTTACTTTTTTTTAGAATAGAGAGATACATTAATAATTCAAAAGGAATCAACATCAGCGCTTTAAAACCTATTTGACTATCTCGATATGATCAGTCATAATTATCTTGAGACTTTCATCTATCATCTATAAAGTTTAATAATTTCGTAAGATATTTACGATATCCTTTCTTAGTTTTTATCATATACTAGGGGGCTCGGCCCCCTACGAGCTATGCTCGCCAACCCCCGTCCAGACACCGCAGACTCTAAATGCACGCTAATTTGATCGGCTTTAAAAAGATTTCGAAAGATTGAATTATAATTTAAAAAACAGTTGCGATCTCCCTATAAACGAATTTCTATTCATTTCTCTTTGATTGGGGAATTTTAACGCCAAATCCGTTGCGGTACTACTTGATTATCCTGTCGACCAATTTCGCCAAATTATATAAATCGCCAAACCACTTGCCAAATTATACAAATTGATATAATTTTTATTTTAAATAACGAAAGAACAAATAAATTCGTACAACATTAATAAAAACACAAATAAAACGGCGAAATAAAAATAACTTGATGACGTATACACGTGTAACAACATTTCAAAATAAGCTAATATAAAAGGAATTAAGTAAAGAGAGTCTTTGTCTCCTGGTATTTTTTAACAAAGCGAATAGAAAGTTCTTTTAAATGAGACATTTTAAATTAATTCTCAAAATATCAAATAAATGTCTAGCGCAATTTCTAAATTTAAACTTTTTTGCAATATTATTTTGTGTTCATTTTATGTAATAACTATAATATGACGTAAATATGACGTAATTTCTCCTAAGACTTCTAACGCATGTTAATGAATTTATTATTTTACAATATCATTTCTCTTTTAAAATTCACGTGTATAATTTTTATGACGTAATTTTTAATAAGTTCCTGCTTTTTATACTTAATTATTTAATTCTAATTTGAAAGTTTTTTTCCTGTTTATAATAGTCACGTGTAAATAAATTTTTAATTTGAAGCAAACATTATTGCTAGCGCTTTTTATACAGTTGGCAACAGTTTAAATTAGTACAATTTTCTGAAATCTGTAAAAAATATCTCTCGAAATGCTGAAAATTTGAATTTAAAATAGAAATAAAACCTGAAAAAATGAGTCAAAATAAAAAAATTAATGCAATCTGCACTCCGGCAAATTCTAACGCATAAAATGATCTAAAAATGATAACACTGGCATGTATAGTTTTTGCTGCTATAAAACTTTTTCAGTGGAACGATTTTGTCCAACTTTAGCATTAAATAACTCTTAAAATAATTCTTCGATTTGAAAACTGTCTGCATCAGCGTATTTATCAAACATTTCTGTATAAAACCACGGATTTTCATATTTTTGTATGCATTATTTTTGTTAATATTAACGGAGAAAGGCCTCCGGTCACAAAAAAATCAAAACCGGCGGCGGAGGCGGCGGTGACAGCGGTAGTTACTTTTTTTTAGAATAGAGAGATGCTAAACTTTTGGACATGAATGTGTATATATATTAATTAGTCGGCATTTTGTTGGCGATAGTATTCGGAAATTTTTCTTCTTGGAGTCGGAAATTTATGAGTCTACACCCCCCTACGCGACCAGGGTGGTTTACGCCCCTGGGTACGATATTCAAAATGGTACTAAAATGGCTATTACAGCGCCGCCTTCCGGCAGAATTTTTCCAAATTAAGGAAGGACCTGCATGCCATAGCCAAGAACTTAAAAATTTTTGGTTTAAATTTTATGCATAACTTCTTACACTTTTCGATTGTACAATATTCAAAATTGCACAAAAATCGATATTACAGCACCCCTTCCGACGGATTTTTTCCAAATTCAGGGAGGACCTTCTTGCCATGTCCAAAAACATACACAAAAATTTGGTTCAATTCTATGCATAAATTCACGTCCTTTTCGATGGTACAATATTCAAAATGGCACAAAATCGCTATTACAGCGACCCCTTCCGGCCAATTTTTTCCAAATTAAGAGAGCACCTGCTTGCCATAGCCAAAAAAGGTTTGGTTCAATCCTATGCATAACTTCATACACTTTTTGATGTACAATGGCGATAGACACACGGATTGACAGACATTTTCTATAAACATGTTTTGTTGTGTTCTCTGACCCCTAAAACGTGTAAATCCGTAGAAAAGCGAAAGTCGGAAAAAATTTCGAATACACTACTTTCTTCTATTGAAGATAGAAGAAAGTAAAAATGGGGTTGTTGCGAAAAATAGTGACTACGGGTGTATCTACAAATAAACTGCTTTGATTTAAAAAAAAAAAAATCAAAATTGTTTCAGTAGAAAGCTCAGGTCAGATAACTAAAAGAAAAACAGCCTTGTCTTTTAAATACTATTACTGAATATAGTTTCTTATTTTTTCCGCTTTTTAAATTTATTTTTTGTTTATTGTAGCTTTTCTAAAAAAGAATAAAATAAAATAAATAAGTAAATAAAATATTCAAATTTTGTTATGTTATAAATATGACTTATCGATCCTATGTCATTTCTCACTTGATATAGGTTAGCACCACTTTTTAGGTGCGTTCGTTATTATATAAATACGTAACACCTATAGTCGTCGTTCGGTCCGTTTGTTCGTCCGCATATAACAGAGCAAAAACTACCCAACCGAAGAGTCTGAAATTTTAAATATATAATTATTGTAACATTTTGCCAAGTCATTTTAAATTTTATGAAAATCGGATGTATAGTTTAATGACAGGGACAGTCAAAAGTGTTCCGTTAAATTACGGCAATGGCAAAAATATATTTCAAGTGCATTTTAATGATGTTACAACGTTTCGAACAGAATGAAATTGATATGCATTTATGAAGTGCACTAAAATATACATTCAGTGCAATACTTTGCTGCGTAAAAAATATTTATAAAACTAGTTATAATACGAACGCACCCCATTTGCCACGTTTGACATGCAATTTACAACCTTTTTTTTTTTTTTTTTTTTTTTTTAAGAAACACTTTTACCTGTGCTTTGTCAGCATGTGCAAGAAAAATGTAGTACAAAATTTATTTTTTAAATATAGTGGTGAGTAGAATATAAAAATAGAATTATGTATAAAAATTTATTTTTTAAATATAATGGTGGTTAGAATATAAAAATAAAATCATGTATAAAAAGCTAGCGTCCGATAAGGGATATATTCCATTCAAAGAAAACCAACGTTTACAACAAATCATTAATCTTGAAAATGAGGCACGTTCATTGGCACACATCAAAACCATGATTTTTTGAGCTAAAACGCGGATAACCATTATTGCGTATTGAATTTACACGAACTAAGACCATAAAAATATAAAATAAGTCTATTACGAATAGGTTTAAACACGTTCAAATGCAAGCTATTAAATATCTAGCAATAACCAAATTGAATTGCCCCAATTTCAAAATCAACAGCTCCATGGTGCAAAATGCCTTTTCAGAAAATTCAAGCGAAACCAGAATTCAAAGTCCTTGCTTTAGTGATTAATATAATCTGAAATTATATGAATTGAATCGGCAATTGTGGAAATGAACTTAGTCCTAGTTTTGAAATATTTTCAGAATACAAAAAAGTTTAAAAAATATGACATTCTGAAAATAAATATCAAATGTATGAAAATATCGAAAATATCAAACATAATGATATTTTGAAAATAAATATAAGATATAAATCACGATGTATATATAAATCGATACATATATATCACGATATATATGATATATATCATGATATATATCACGATATATATTACAGAACCTGGTCCTTAATACTATTAAAACAAAACTGAAGAGATATTTGACCCAGATACTAGATTAAATTGCTAAAGGCTTAATATTGAGAAAAGTACAAAGCGAAATAATATAAATGTAAGGCTTCCGATGAATAATCTCCAGAGCTGTATTTCTTGGAATGAGTAACATGAAAAATAATGTAATCCTTATTTCTACTTCCGTACTGCTGTCTAGATATGTTTCACTTATTATAATAACTTATAAGCACAGTCTGCCCAAATGTCGAGCTCGAATTTTCGAGAGTTTGAATAATGCAATTTATTAACCTCTTCAGAACGGTTTAAATTTTTAATGCCAGTAATTTGGTATAGTACTTTTTGTCTCATACAGTCGAAGCTTTCTACGATTAGACAAGGGAAAAATTATCACTAAACTATTCCAGTACAAAAATAAATAAATAAATAAGCATAAAAGCAATAATAATAATAATAAAACACTACTTTATAAGCATTCAATGTTTATCTTTAAATTTGCGCTTAATTTCATGACTGCAATACGACTAAAATATTCTAGTACAAAAAAATAAAAAATAGAAAGTTTTTTGTTCTGATTCTTTTCTTAAGACAATGGAACGCGAAAGAAAAAGTAATAAACTTTCTTTTTAGTATTTTTAAATTGATTTCTCAATGTACAATCATAATTTAACTAACATGAAATCATTAGTTGATTAAAGCGTATCTAAAAAATATATATTACGATCTTTATTTTTTATTTATATATTTTACTTTTTAGTGTTTAAAATATCCTGTTGTTGCAGCTTGGCAGCCACTTGGCATATTATGGCGAGAGTGGTTTGGTGCATAATTAACCCAATTATTTTTGAAACACGGAAGCAGTTGTAACCCTAAAAAAATATTTGACGATTTTATCAACTGTTTCCATCTAACGGAAAATGCCTTAAAATTAATTTATTAACTTATAATTAATTTCTAAAAATAGTGAAATGTATTGTGATCGAAAATACACTTTTGTACATAATTTTAAGAATTCTAGCCTATTAGAAGAGGAATGAAAAATGATTACAAAATTCCGAATTTATATGCAAAAACCAAGTTGAACAATATTTTTTTTATTGGATTAAAAATTTCTCTGCCGTTTTCTGCTTAAAATGATGTTTAAATCATGTTTCTATCTTAATTAGAACAGGAAATATTAATTTTTTCGTTTTGGTTTGTTTTCAGAATCTGCCTTTCAAGCTATGGTTGTCAAGGAAACGAGTTCTTGTGAAATTGCGTTTTTCTTCATGATAGGTTTTCTCACCATTTCTCATATTTAAATTCTTATAACTCGAGAACCGTTAAAGATACAGGGTTGAAACTCGAAACATATCTTTTTCAATTATTTTACTTTACTTTTGAGCCAGCATATTTGAAAAAAATATTTACTTTTGAAAATATGATTTTTTTTTTTTCTATAAAGTTGCACCACTTCTTTTGTAATTTTTTTGTTAAATATTATTTTTTTTAAATTAATATTTTTAAAAAAAATGCTGGCTCTAAATTAAAATTTATATATTTCTGTTTATTTAAATGAAAAAAAATTGAAATTCTATAAAATAATATTTCGAGTTATAACGATTTTAAACTACCCCACTTATGTAACAAAATTTAAAATTTAAATTTTTTTTTTAAAAATTATGAGAAGTTTTATCATGCGATTTTGTTTACAAATAATATGATCAACCATCACAAAAAATTTCAAAATTTTAACTCAATAAATAAAAATTTTTTGAAAATGTGTCCCGGACCCCCTTAAATAAAAGTGCAAAAACTATATGATACATAGTACATGGTACTACATGGTAAGAACAAAAAATGACACCCTTCCTAAAGGGTTGAACGGCATTTTAAAAAATCCTAGCAAATAGTTTAATAGCTACATTTCTACTAATAAACAATGGAAAAAATTATTTAATTCTTATAATTAATTTGTACAATTTGCCGTCTTTGAAAAACATAATTTTTGAATCTTAAAAAAATAATTTAAAAACAAAAAGTTAGCAAGGTTCTTTAACACAGGTTTATTTTCTATTACTCGAAGCTGGCTTAACTACATTAAATTAATATCGAAAAAATAATTTCCGCAAATTGTAAAGATATTCATTTGTAATTTCTGTTTTCATTAATGAATAACATTTAATAACTTGGTGTTATAGTTTTCCTTTTTAAAATCACAAAATTTACAATTTATAGTAACAAAAGCATAATTTATTTGAAATTTATGTCGATGGAATAAATTTACTTATATTAATATGCTGTTCATTTGCATTTGAATGCAACTTATTTGTATGTAAATTTAGCTTAAGTTCCATTTTCATTAATAAATCATAACAACTGTAAAGTTTCAACTACAGAAAACCAAATGCACTATAAATTTATCATTGAAGAAATAACTTATGCGAAAAAAAAAATATATATATTCATTTGTATTTTCGTATTTATTAATAAAGTATAGCAATTAATAATTTAATTTTATGTATCCTACTTCAAATTTAACAACCACTTTTAAATTTAATCCACTTTAAATTCCGAACTGGTATCTGTCAAAAAGAGCGGCGGAATCTTTAAATTAATATCTCAAAAATAATATACATCAAATAAAAAAAATATATATATGTATAATCATTCTATTTTGGTTAATAAATGGTAAAAATAAAATGTTATGCGTTCTACTTAAAACCGTGACATTCCATATTTTCAGTTACAAAAGGCCTAATGCATTTAGAATTAGCTATCTACAAAGTAATTTACATCTCTTAACAATTTATTCATTTGTCCAATTGTTATTAATACAGTCGAACCTTGATTTAACGAATTGGTTGGGACCCACATATCCGTTCGTTAAATCGAAGCAATTCGTTAAATCGAATATCAATTTTTGTAAAGAGTATGGTATAAAAATATCAATGCAAAATACCCTTAGATATACAGATATGAAAAAAAGAATGATTATTGTTTACTACGAGCTTAAAAATTATAAGTTATACGTTAGGAGATCAACTTTAAAATTATCTAAATTCTTTGATGTTACTTGCTTTTAAAACTTAATACATAATAGCAATGGTGTAGTCGTAAAAAAAGCAGGGGGTATACGCTCAAGGCAAGAGGATATAGCCTACAGTGTATATACTACAGCTTTTTTTAAGAAAGAGAGGGTATACGGTGTTCCTTAAAAAAATCCAGAAGGTATACGGCGTATACCACCGTATACCCTCCACTACATCACTGCATAATAGATACATTTCTAGTTGAAAAAGGGGAAATATTGTCTTTTGAATACACCAGAAATGAGAAAACAATTTGTAACACTTGGATTAGGGTGTGAAAGATTCAAAATTTTATGCGCGAAAAATTCAAAGTTTTAGTTTTATGTGCGAATGCCAATCTTTCAGCGACTGTTGTTCGTTAAAACAAAGCTAAAAATTCGTTAAATCAGAGCCTTTTAGCACCCTTTTTGTTGGGACAGAAAAAATATTCGTTAAATCGGAGAATTCGTTAAATCAAAGTACGTTAAATCAAGGTTCGACTGTAAATCGAAATAAGTATTAAACTGTATTACATAAGCTATTTAAAATAACACCGCAAACTTTCTAATCCTTCCAATCTTTAAGTACGGTCCATTTCCAAATAGTAATTTTCTTCTTATTTTACCGTAAAACTCTGTCATTAAATAAAACAAACACTTCTGTTTAGAAAAAGTGGTGTTTAATCCTTATCGGACACTAACTTTTTATACATGATTCTATTTTTATATTTTATGCACCACTATATTTAAAAAATAAATTTTTTAGTACATTTCTCTTGAACGGTGCTGAACAGTAGACCAGCGTTGAGGGGTTACCTAGTTGTGATCAACTTAACACCCAGTCTATTGTTTGAATGTCTTATATAATTGTAAGCCATTGGGAAAAGAAAAAGTGTAGTTTATCCTCTTCAGTTCCGAAGCTGAAATAATAATAACGTACTTGTACCCAATATGAACAGTGCTCTCAATATGGACACCCATAACATCTTTAAAAGTAACAATTTTGATTGAGAGATAGCGCTACATGTCCGTGAAGAAAAGCAGTTGAAAAGATAATTAAGCCTGGAAAGTGCAAAAAAGCGTGCTGTTCGCCGTTTGGAAGGAAACTTGTTGTTTCGGGTTGTGTTGATCGTAATTACAGGTAAGTTTAAATTCTTATTAGATATGGTAAAATTACTTTAAATATTGAAAAATGGAGTTTTTAGAAAGCCGATAAAACATATTTTCGATTGCTATTGCATATATCGTTTAAAAATGTTTTCTTTGATTTATTACAATATTTAGTAAAACTATGCCCGATTCTCAATATGGACACCTTATGTCCACATTGGAAATACAGCAAGTGAATCATCAGATTCACAAATTTGTAAAATATCTGTTTAATGTCATCTAAAAAATCCTCCAAGAAACCTCCCCCAAGAAAAAAATCCTCCAAAAAGCCCTTGCAGAAAAATCAAAAGAAGCATCCCCTCAGCAGGGTATCTGTTGGTGAAATCACAGGTACCAGCGGTATGACTTCCTCAACAAAGGAGAGCTGGTACTGCTTCTTATGCGGTATTGATGCTGTTGTAGACATGCGGCAGATATGTCCATGAGGACTGTGTGGGACTTACCGCCCATGAGGAAGAAGTTTTTATTTGTCCAACCTGTGAGGACTGAGTAGTAACAGGTGTAAATTCTGCAGACAGGTGCAATAAAGCTAAGCAAAACCAACTATATTATTTCATAATATTTTATAGTAACTGAGGTGCTTTGCATGGGTCTTTGACGAGCCACAACCAAAAATGTTATCTAAACAATCCTCCAAGAAACCTCCCCCAAGAAAAAAATCCTCCAAAAAGCCCTTGCAGAAAAATCAAAAGAAGCATCCCCTCAGCAGGGTATCTGTTGGTGAAATCACAGGTACCAGCGGTATGACTTCCTCAACAAAGGAGAGATGGTACTGCTTCTTATGCAGTATTAATGCTGTTGTAGACATGCGGCAGATATGTCCATGAGGACTGTGTGGGACTTACCGCCTATGAGGAAGAAGTTTTTATTTGTCCAACCTGTGAGGACTGAGTACTAACAGATGTAAATTCTGCAGACAGGTGCAATAAAGCTAAGCAAAACCAACTATATTATTTTATAATATTTTATAGTAACTGAGGTGCTTTGCATGGGTCTTTGACGAGCCACAACCAAAAATGTCATCTAAACAATCCTCCAAGAAACCTCCCCCAAGAAAAAAATTCTCCAAAAAGCCCTTGCAGAAAAATCAAAAGAAGCATCCCCTCAGCAGGGTATCTGTTGGTGAAATCACAGGTACCAGCGGTATGACTTCCTCAACAAAGGAGAGCTGGTACTGCTTCATATGCAGTATTGATGCTGTTGTAGACATGCGGCAGATATGTCCATGAGGACTGTGTGGGACTTACCGCTCATGAGGAAGAAGTTTTTATTTGTCCAACCTGTGAGGTCTGAGTAGTAACAGATGTAAATTCTGCAGATAGGGGCAATAAAGCTAAGCAAAACCAACTATATTATTTCATAATATTTTGTAGTAACTGCGGTGCTTTGCATGGGTCTTTGACGAGCCACAACCGAAAATGTCATCTAAACAATCCTCCAAGGAACCTCCCCCAAGAAAAAAATCCTCCAAAAAGCCCTTGCAGAAAAATCAAAAGAAGCATCCCCTCAGCAGGGTATCTGTTGGTGAAATCACAGGTACCAGCGGTATGACTTCCTCAACAAAGGAGAGCTGGTACTGCTTCATATGCAGTATTGATGCTGTTGTAGACATGCGGCAGATATGTCCATGAGGACTGTGTGGGACTTACCGCTCATGAGGAAGAAGTTTTTATTTGTCCAACCTGTGAGGTCTGAGTAGTAACAGATGTAAATTCTGCAGATAGGTGCAATAAAGCTAAGCAAAACCAACTATATTATTTCATAATATTTTGTAGTAACTGCGGTGCTTTGCATGGGTGTTTGACGAGCCACAACCGAAAATGTCATCTAAACAATCCTCCAAGGAACCTCCCCCAAGAAAAAAATCCTCCAAAAAGCCCTTGCAGAAAAATCAAAAGAAGCATCCCCTCAGCAGGGTATCTGTTGGTGAAATCACAGGTACCAGCGGTATGACTTCCTCAACAAAGGAGAGCTGGTACTGCTTCATATGCAGTATTGATGCTGTTGTAGACATGCGGCAGATATGTCCATGAGGACTGTGTGGGACTTACCGCTCATGAGGAAGAAGTTTTTATTTGTCCAACCTGTGAGGTCTGAGTAGTAACAGATGTAAATTCTGCAGATAGGTGCAATAAAGCTAAGCAAAACCAACTATATTATTTCATAATATTTTGTAGTATCTGCGGTGCTTTGCATGGGTCTTTGACGAGCCACAACCGAAAATGTCATCTAAACAATCCTCCAAGAAACCTCCCCCAAGAAAAAAATCCTCCAAAAAGCCCTTGCAGAAAAATCAAAAGAAGCATCCCCTCAGCAGGGTATCTGTTGGTGAAATCACAGGTACCAGCGGTATGACTTCCTCAACAAAGGAGAACTGGTACTGCTTCTTATTCAGTATTAATGCTGTTGTAGACATGCGGCAGATATGTCCATGAGGACTGTGTGGGACTTACCGCCCATGAGGAAGAAGTTTTTATTTGTCCAACCTGTGAGGACTGAGTAGTAACAGATGTAAATTCTGCAGACAGGTGCAATAAAGCTAAGCAAAACCAACTATATTATTTTATAATATTTTATAGTAACTGAGGTGCTTTGCATGGGTCTTTGACGAGCCACAACCAAAAATGTCATCTAAACAATCCTCCAAGAAACCTCCCCCAAGAAAAAAATTCTCCAAAAAGCCCTTGCAGAAAAATCAAAAGAAGCATCCCCTCAGCAGGGTATCTGTTGGTGAAATCACAGGTACCAGCGGTATGACTTCCTCAACAAAGGAGAGCTGGTACTGCTTCATATGCAGTATTGATGCTGTTGTAGACATGCGGCAGATATGTCCATGAGGACTGTGTGGGACTTACCGCTCATGAGGAAGAAGTTTTTATTTGTCCAACCTGTGAGGTCTGAGTAGTAACAGATGTAAATTCTGCAGATAGGTGCAATAAAGCTAAGCAAAACCAACTATATTATTTCATAATATTTTGTAGTATCTGCGGTGCTTTGCATGGGTCTTTGACGAGCTACAACCGAAAATGTCATCTAAACAATCCTCCAAGAAACCTCCCCCAAGAAAAAAATCCTCCAAAAAGCCCTTGCAGAAAAATCAAAAGAAGCATCCCCTCAGCAGGGTATCTGTTGGTGAAATCACAGGTACCAGCGGTATGACTTCCTCAACAAAGGAGAACTGGTACTGCTTCTTATTCAGTATTAATGCTGTTGTAGACATGCGGCAGATATGTCCATGAGGACTGTGTGGGACTTACCGCCCATGAGGAAGAAGTTTTTATTTGTCCAACCTGTGAGGACTGAGTAGTAACAGATGTAAATTCTGCAGACAGGTGCAATAAAGCTAAGCAAAACCAACTATATTATTTTATAATATTTTATAGTAACTGAGGTGCTTTGCATGGGTCTTTGACGAGCCACAACCAAAAATGTCATCTAAACAATCCTCCAAGAAACCTCCCCCAAGAAAAAAATTCTCCAAAAAGCCCTTGCAGAAAAATCAAAAGAAGCATCCCCTCAGCAGGGTATCTGTTGGTGAAATCACAGGTACCAGCGGTATGACTTCCTCAACAAAGGAGAGCTGGTACTGCTTCATATGCAGTATTGATGCTGTTGTAGACATGCGGCAGATATGTCCATGAGGACTGTGTGGGACTTACCGCTCATGAGGAAGAAGTTTTTATTTGTCCAACCTGTGAGGTCTGAGTAGTAACAGATGTAAATTCTGCAGATAGGTGCAATAAAGCTAAGCAAAACCAACTATATTATTTCATAATATTTTGTAGTAACTGCGGTGCTTTGCATGGGTCTTTGACGAGCCACAACCGAAAATGTCATCTAAACAATCCTCCAAGAAACCTCCCCCAAGAAAAAAATCCTCCAAAAAGCCCTTGCAGAAAAATCAAAAGAAGCATCCCCTCAGCAGGGTATCTGTTGGTGAAATCACAGGTACCAGCGGTATGACTTCCTCAACAAAGGAGAGCTGGTACTGCTTCATATGCAGTATTGATGCTGTTGTAGACATGCGGCAGATATGTCCATGAGGACTGTGTGGGACTTACCGCTCATGAGGAAGAAGTTTTTATTTGTCCAACCTGTGAGGTCTGAGTAGTAACAGATGTAAATTCTGCAGATAGGTGCAATAAAGCTAAGCAAAACCAACTATATTATTTCATAATATTTTGTAGTATCTGCGGTGCTTTGCATGGGTCTTTGACGAGCTACAACCGAAAATGTCATCTAAACAATCCTCCAAGAAACCTCCCCCAAGAAAAAAATCCTCCAAAAAGCCCTTGCAGAAAAATCAAAAGAAGCATCCCCTCAGCAGGGTATCTGTTGGTGAAATCACAGGTACCAGCGGTATGACTTCCTCAACAAAGGAGAACTGGTACTGCTTCTTATTCAGTATTAATGCTGTTGTAGACATGCGGCAGATATGTCCATGAGGACTGTGTGGGACTTACCGCCCATGAGGAAGAAGTTTTTATTTGTCCAACCTGTGAGGACTGAGTAGTAACAGATGTAAATTCTGCAGACAGGTGCAATAAAGCTAAGCAAAACCAACTATATTATTTTATAATATTTTATAGTAACTGAGGTGCTTTGCATGGGTCTTTGACGAGCCACAACCAAAAATGTCATCTAAACAATCCTCCAAGAAACCTCCCCCAAGAAAAAAATTCTCCAAAAAGCCCTTGCAGAAAAATCAAAAGAAGCATCCCCTCAGCAGGGTATCTGTTGGTGAAATCACAGGTACCAGCGGTATGACTTCCTCAACAAAGGAGAGCTGGTACTGCTTCATATGCAGTATTGATGCTGTTGTAGACATGCGGCAGATATGTCCATGAGGACTGTGTGGGACTTACCGCTCATGAGGAAGAAGTTTTTATTTGTCCAACCTGTGAGGTCTGAGTAGTAACAGATGTAAATTCTGCAGATAGGTGCAATAAAGCTAAGCAAAACCAACTATATTATTTCATAATATTTTGTAGTAACTGCGGTGCTTTGCATGGGTCTTTGACGAGCCACAACCGAAAATGTCATCTAAACAATCCTCCAAGAAACCTCCCCCAAGAAAAAAATCCTCCAAAAAGCCCTTGCAGAAAAATCAAAAGAAGCATCCCCTCAGCAGGGTATCTGTTGGTGAAATCACAGGTACCAGCGGTATGACTTCCTCAACAAAGGAGAACTGGTACTGCTTCTTATTCAGTATTAATGCTGTTGTAGACATGCGGCAGATATGTCCATGAGGACTGTGTGGGACTTACCGCCCATGAGGAAGAAGTTTTTATTTGTCCAACCTGTGAGGACTGAGTAGTAACAGATGTAAATTCTGCAGACGGGTGCAATAAAGCTAAGCAAAACCAACTATATTATTTTATAATATTTTATAGTAACTGAGGTGCTTTGCATGGGTCTTTGACGAGCCACAACCAAAAATGTCATCTAAACAATCCTCCAAGAAACCTCCCCCAAGAAAAAAATTCTCCAAAAAGCCCTTGCAGAAAAATCAAAAGAAGCATCCCCTCAGCAGGGTATCTGTTGGTGAAATCACAGGTACCAGCGGTATGACTTCCTCAACAAAGGAGAGCTGGTACTGCTTCATATGCAGTATTGATGCTGTTGTAGACATGCGGCAGATATGTCCATGAGGACTGTGTGGGACTTACCGCTCATGAGGAAGAAGTTTTTATTTGTCCAACCTGTGAGGTCTGAGTAGTAACAGATGTAAATTCTGCAGATAGGTGCAATAAAGCTAAGCAAAACCAACTATATTATTTCATAATATTTTGTAGTAACTGCGGTGCTTTGCATGGGTCTTTGACGAGCCACAACCGAAAATGTCATCTAAACAATCCTCCAAGGAACCTCCCCCAAGAAAAAAATCCTCCAAAAAGCCCTTGCAGAAAAATCAAAAGAAGCACCCCCTCAGCAGGGTATCTGTTGGTGAAATCACAGGTACCAGCGGTATGACTTCCTCAACAAAGGAGAGATGGTACTGCTTCTTATGCAGCATTAATGCTGTTGTAGACATGCGGCAGATATGTCCATGAGGACTGTGTGGGACTTACCGCCCATGAGGAAGAAGTTTTTATTTGTCCAACCTGTGAGGACTGAGTAGTAACAGATGTAAATTCTGCAGACAGGTGCAATAAAGCTAAGCAAAACCAACTATATTATTTTATAATATTTTATAGTAACTGAGGTGCTTTGCATGGGTCTTTGACGAGCCACAACCAAAAATGTCATCTAAACAATCCTCCAAGAAACCTCCCCCAAGAAAAAAATTCTCCAAAAAGCCCTTGCAGAAAAATCAAAAGAAGCATCCCCTCAGCAGGGTATCTGTTGGTGAAATCACAGGTACCAGCGGTATGACTTCCTCAACAAAGGAGAGCTGGTACTGCTTCTTATGCAGTATTGATGCTGTTGTAGACATGCGGCAGATATGTCCATGAGGACTGTGTGGGACTTACCGCCCATGAGGAAGAAGTTTTTATTTTTCCAACTTGTGAGGACTCAGTAGTAACAGATGTAAATTCTGCAGACAGGTGCAATACAGCTAAGCAAAACCAACTATATTATTTCATAATATTTTGTAGTAACTTAGATGCTTTGCATGGGTCTTTGACGAGCCACAACCGAAAATGACCCCCCCCCCCTTTTTCTAAAGTGCGTGTTCTGAAGATATTTACTGTCCCCCCCCCCTCCCCGCAATACTTTAAGATATATTTCTTTTCTCCCCTCTTTTCTAAAATCCCTTGGAAGAGTGGCTCTTCCACACACCCTGTGTAGTAGGTCAATAAGGAGCCACCTGTCCCTAATATACATGTCCATAATAGGGACAGGGGGTTCCTTATATGGACACTTGTAAACATTTTTTGTTTTTATCATTAAAATTAAGCCAGAATAATTACAAGGTCGCTAATTTTAATAATGATAGTCAACAATCCAGGGATAGTGGTCATATATTTTTGGAGTCCTATGACATGTACACGGGGGTGAAAAAAATCAATTTTCCTTAGGGTGTCCATATTGGGTACAGGTACCTTACAAATGCTTATTCATTGTTTTTTCCAAACAAAATGACATCGTAAATGGCAGAAAAAATATCTCTTCTGAAATTGATCCTTTAGGCGCTTTGTAATTTAGGTTAAAAAATATGGATCTAAAACTACAAACCCTTAAAAAACGTCAATTTAATAACCATTAACCTAAATTAACGCAATCACAAATTTAAGAGCTTTAAACAAGTAAATAATCTACAAGTCCTCAAAATTTTTTATTGAAAAAGATTTAAGTTAAATACTTATGAAAATATCTCACATTCTTGCTCATACTGTCTTTTGGGTATTTTTAGGCATTTTGCAAAATCAGATGAAAATAACATTTATTTTATGTGGGAATTAGCTTAGATACTGTCATTTATTCGTTTGCTTTGAACGCAAAAAACATTCAACTATTGAATTTGAAAATGTAAAAAAAATCAGACATTTTAGTTTTTATAAGGAAAAGAACAGAAGTCCCCGTATGGGGACCCAGGGACCGAAGAGTTTAAAACTACTTAAGAATAAAATGATAATACATTTAAGGTAAAATCAAAAATTTATAAAAGATATAAAAAATTAAGAATTAAATACTAAATTTTTATATCTAAATCAAGGAAGTTAGTAATGCACATGTTGTCAAAGCATAAGTAAAAGTGCTTCTATAAAAAAAAAAAAGTGGTGCTAATCGAATAAAATTCGAGTAAGAGATCCTGGTCCCGATGTCACGTGAGAAGTGACTTAAGTGAGAATGACATGGTAGCTGTGGAACTATTGATTTTTTAAATACTAAAAGCATAATGTACTCAAAATTACATTAACGTAATAACAAAATATTATTTTATTAAGGTATGCTTTTAAAACGACAATTTCGATAAAAATTTCAATTTTCTGTTTTTTTAAATTAATATAAAATTTCAATATTTCTCTTTCGATTTTCGAACTTTTTAAACATTTATATTTCTTACAAACATTAAAATACTAAGTTAAAAGTTTTAGTGATTTTTTTTTGTAAAATTGTTTTGATAAAATTAACATAAGTTAGTAAATAATAGTTCAATTACCAGATTTTTTTTTTTTTAAATTATGTTTTAAATATTATATTTAAAGGAATTAGACTTTCTGATTTATTGAAGAGTTTATGAGTTGCACAGTTTTAATTTATAAATTATTAATTTTTTTTTAAGGAATTTTCACTGTTGTTTGTCTTTTTATACCTATAACTTTTAAAATATTCATGTTATTGTCGTAAAAATAATCTAGTTCTGTATAACATTATTATATTTATTATGGAATTCGTAAAATGTATTTATATTTAATAATTTTGAATGCGAATAGTTTTAAGAAAATAGCATTTTTTTCCGGTTAATTTTATACTATCTATCTGTCTATATTATAAAGGACGAGTCCGTACGTTAACGCTGATGTTATTTTGACGGTGGCAGCCAGCAGACGATTAAATTTAACTTTCATTAACTTTTATTGCAATTATTTTAACTTCTAAATACAGCATATTCTTATTTTTTACACCGTCGAATAGAAAAAAAAAAAAAAACTTGTTTTCAAATACATGAAAACTATATCGAAAGTTATTTGAACAGTGTATCGCAAATTACTCAATTTTTAGCCGCCGGTACGGTATGCTATTTCTTTCTCCCAGCTTATTTTGTCTCCAATAAATAACGTTACCTTCTATAGCCAGCTGTAAAACAAAAGCCGATGTTTCATTGTGCGATTAAATACTCTACAACATTTTTAAAAACTTCTAAGCATCGCACCTTTTCAATGTTTATATCGTCGTATTGGGAAAAAAAAGTCCTTTTTAATGCAATTTGTTTGAAAACTGCATCTCCATTTGTTTTTGAAATATTAATTTTTTTTGTAGTTTTTAGCAACATTTGTTTCATTTTGGCAACTCAAGTGTTCCATTTCTGTAGAAAGTAAAGAAAAAATTGTTGAAAAATAGCAATATATCTTTTTGTTGCCATTTTCTCATAAAAATTGAAAAAAATATATATAATACGTGCTATTTTGAGAAAAATATAAATGAAGGATTTATGATAAAACATGGAGCTATTATAAACTATATTTAATTTTAAGTATCTATATTAATGCAAATAACGTCATTTTACATAAAATAAAAGCGTGTGCTTTAAGTCTTAAAATTGAAATATGTTTTGCAGTAGAGTCCTGATTATCCGAGTCCCGCTTAACCGAGTTATTCTCTTCTGATGGACTGGTGGCTTCTATTATTATGAAACAGCCATTATAAATAAAGCGTTAGGTGAAGATGAAAGAGCAGCCGTAAAAGTTAGAACTCTGATTTTCTGGTCAGAATGGGAAAAAAATGGCCATTTTATATTCTATTGCGAAATTAAAACATGCGTCAAACAATAAGTAAAACAATAAAATATAAATAAAACACATTTAACACACATTTAAGATATGTAACCCAATTTCGCGTTTAATCCACTGAAATGAACAGAATCAATAAAGGCTGATTGTAAATAGCGATCTTCGAATATTTCTTCGGTTGTTAACTCTTAACGTGGAGGTCAATATGAAAATATCGCTTTTAATACGTTTCAAAACTGTATTTGAACGCATTATTGCTACTTTTCATATAAATATGATTTTTAGTATTGTTAGTAGGCATTCTAAAAATATATTAAATGTAAAAAATCTTTTAGAGTTATCAGTAATAACAACAACAACAACAAAAAAAAAAAAAAACAGTACCCGCACAAGGCGCAATCTTTGAGATTGATATGTTTTTTCATTGATTTTTGATTAACTGCAATTCTTTTTATCAAATAATATGTTTTAACCATATATAAGTATACTATGTCAGAAACTGCTTGCAGAATCTTTCGAAAAATACCTCATTCATCGTTGTGCCTTTAGTTTGTGAAGATAAAAAAAAAAATGTTAACGCGAGAAATAATATATATGATGGTATTTACCTATATTCTGTAACCCGGAAAGCACGGGTAAAAAAAAAAAAAATAATAATAAATAATAATAATAATAAATTAAATTATTTATTTGTATGTTTATGTCACATTTTTATGACTTTTTAAATAATAATTAACAATTTTAAACTTAAAATTTACAAATATTAAAAAAAAAGTTCCAAAGCATACAGATGCCTTAAATAATAATAATAGTAATGCTAAAAATTCCTTTCTAATTTCCATTTTTATTAATAACTCATAACCTGCTATATTGCGCTTAATATCATAACAGCCGCTATTTTAAATTATCCACAGCTTAATCTACTTTAAATTCGCCACTGAAAAAATTATTTCCATCAGCTGAGAAGACAGAAAGATAAAGTGGAGAAAAATGCTAAAGAAGAAAAAGAATGTAATGAAAAAAGAATAACGTTGCATGGTGTGATGCCTAAATTACACCCTCGCACCACATCGCGTGTTATGCCGACCAATGAGAAGCCCGAGCCGGCATCTGTCAAACGTGACGTCGAAATCAGAGAATGAGGAAAATTAAAATGAAATACCAAACGATAATGCTCGCCATTGTTGATCACATGATGTTTATTATATTAGGTCATTCACAAAACTTTGTTATGTTCATTGTCTTGCGAGGAATAAAAAAAAAAGGTGAAGTGTATAGTATTACTCGTTTTCATTGAGCTGAGTTGAGATGATTTAAGTTTGAAGATTAGTTTGATAAAATTGGATGTGCGGTGAAGGATCACGTGTTGTGCATTGTTTCCGTGTTTACGACATTGTTCGAGCATTTTGATATTTATTTTGATTTCTCAATTTAAATTTCATCCATGAAATGAATTTTTTAACCTTGATATATAAAAAAATTGTCGAGAGAAAAAATGCACCAAAAATAAGAGAAAAAAAATGTAAATATGAGTAATTTATAAAGTAAATAGTAACAATAAATAAAGTCGTTGTCTGAGGCACAAAATATCTCGAAAATATCGCATTTTTAATCTAGTCTTTAGAATAGAATGACGTAAACTGCATGCAAATTGCAATAATTTGATCAAAAGGTAATGACCCTTTTTAAGACTTTCCAACAAAACTAAAAAGAGTTTAAAACTTCGATTTGTCTGTCCGTTCGTTCTGTAACTCGTAAAAATATACCTGTATTGTCATGTAATTAATATACGTTATTGCGGTTTACTGTGGAATGTTCGCTATTAAAAATGAAGTGTGTAGCATTTATAGTTTGTTTACACGGACACTCAAAATAATTCCGTTGCATTATGCTCTATTGGTAAAAATCGTTTGCGATGCATTTGAATGATGTTATACTATTTCAAACATATTGAAATTGATATACATCGCTTAGGTGCACTGAAAGATGCTTGTTATAGAATATAGAATTAAATATAATATGGTGTGCAGAGCATTTATCGTTTATTTACAGGGACACACAAAAGAATTTGGCTACACTACTGTCTATTAACGAGTGCTATGCGATTTTAATTTAATTAAATTTTTGCATATTACTTGATGTGTATAAATTTTATAGATCTTATACAGGGCTGCACAAAAGATCTCAAGTACATTTCTGCTTATTGACGGAAATTGCTGAAGGGAAATTTTCAATTGTATTATGCGTTTCCTCACTGAACTAAATTTTTGCGTGGTATAGACACAAATCTATATATAACATACAGTGAAACCTCCCTGTGCGACCACCTCCCTGAGCGACCATTTTTTCATGGAACAAAATTTATTCCCATAGGCTCAATACTAATTTTACCTCCATTCAGAGACCATCCCAGTGTAACTCCCTCCATGAGAGACCCATTTCTTTGAAGGAAATGATACAAATTCCGTTTTTTCCTGGTCGCTTAAAGAAGGTTTTATGAGAAAAATAATTCCGGAGAGCGCATTATTCATCAAACTTCTAAACTAAGTTTAGAATTTTTTTTAAAATATTGTATTCCGGTAACTTTTACGTGTTAAGCCCCTTTGTGCCTTTTTAGGCAATGGATTTAACTATGATGACAAATTAAGGATGACGGTCAATAAACTCGTGTGCCCTATTCCGTCGGGAAACTCTAAAAGAAATAGATAAATTAATGAAATCGTCATTATTTGTTCCCATACAAAAAAAATTGCATTTATTTACCGAACTTCGAAAGGACTTGGAAATAAAAGTTATAAAAGATAAAACCGTAAAATCACAACAAACGTCAATGCATTCATTTTTAAAACTCTGCAGTAATTAACTTATGTAATTAACTTGTGTTTTGATACTTAAATTTTCATATTTTTTCCTAATGTGAGAAATAAATTTTAGTAACATTAATTGTTACCTTTTTTCAACAAATAAAATCTAACATGACCTCCATTAAGAGATGATCCTCTCGGAACGACCAATTTTTATTGGAACGGAACGTGATCGCTTTAGGGAGGTTTTACTGTACAGGGCTGCACAAAAGAATTCGGATACTTTTCCGACTATAGATGATAACTGTTGAAATTGAGTTTTACTGTACAGGGCTGCACAAAAGAATTCGGATACTTTTCCGACTATAGATGATAACTGTTGAAATTGAGTTTTCAAATGTGTTATGCGTTTTACAAATTTTTACAGTATTCTGAATGCATTAGAAAGTGTTTCATAAACCGTTCTTGATGCATAATTTTTCTTTCTTTTTATGTTATCAAGTCTATTCTTTAAGGAGTATATTAAACTTTTATTCCAGAATGTATTTTTTCCGTCATATTTAAATTATTATGCATCTAAATTGCTATGAGAAGCAAAATTATGAGACTTTGTACAATTCAGTTTTATTTATGTATTTGTTCAATTTTCTGCAGGTTTTATTTATTTATTTATTTTTATTTTTTTATTTTATTTATTTATTTATTTTTTTTTGAGAAAAATTTCTGAAATATTTTTCTTTTAGTAAATTTCTTTTAATTTCTTTTAGTAAATTTCTTTTAAATTAGTAAAATTCTTTTAGTAAAACTCATAAAAAATGACTTAAAAAATCCAATTTCTTTAATAAATATTTTTGAAAATTCTATAGTTAGATTAATATTTATTTTTGAATGTACTCAAAAGTGTTTGAAGTATGCCAAAAACATCATTCTTTCAGAAGATACATACATTTTTAAATATGGCTAAAATTAATAATTTTACATTTAAAAAGTTAAAAGTGATTTAAAAAAAAGAATTTACATTAAAAAATGAATATATATAATACACATTTCAAGGGGGAAAAAGATAAGAAATTATTTATAAATTTAAAAATATTTTTTCCCTTCCGGACCATCTTAAATAAACGAATAAACATTTTATTTAAATTCTATTCCTTAAAAAGAATTATATTTCATAAAACGATAAAAGTTGGCGTAGGAATTCGGTGTGTTGCATTTGCAAGAATTCTAATCATTTAAAAAAGATTTTTAATATTCATTTTATTAAATTTCTTATTATAAGCAAACTATTATGTTCAGAATATTAATGAACTGATAATTACGAAAATTAAATTTTGCAAGTTACGAGATTTTTATGCAATTATAGTAGAATACCTTTATAAGAAAATGGCGACATACAGACAATAAAATTCCCTTAGTCGAGAAGATTTTGGATAAAAGTTTGAAGAACATTATATATCTGCTATAAATCTGTTATATATCTGTTATATATTTCTTATAAGCAAATAACAGAACAAACGTTTTATTTAAATTCTAGTGTCCTTAGAAAGAATTTTATTATATAAAACGATAAAATCTGGCGTAGCAATCCGGTGTGTTGCATTTGCAAGGCATGATATTTTTCGATTTTTTTTTTTTTTTTTTTTTTTTTTTTTTTTAGGAAAAAAGATGTCTAATTGAATTTGGACATTTAAAAAGATTTGTAATTTTCATTTTATTAAATTTTTTATTATAAGCAAAATATTATGTTCAGAATATTAATGAACTGATAATTACGAAAATTACATTTTGCAAGTTACGTGATTTTGATGCCCTTATAGTAGAATGCCATTATTAAAAAATGGCGACATGCAGGCAGTAAAATCCTTTTAGCCGAGAAAATTTATTGTTAAAAAATTAGAGAACATACTATTATTGCCAAGAAAATGTTTACTTATTTGTTTATCTCGTGTAAGCGAATTTATCCAAGTGAGTATCATCTAGTTCGATTGTGTGGGTTGCTGTGAAATGAACAAAATTTTTTAATCTGAGCATATGCTCTGTATGGTAAGTACAGACAACATGCTCAGTCATGCTCCATTCATTTACATTTGAAACAAATTCGAAAAATACTATTTCATACGCATCAAAAATATTGAAATCATTCAGCTTTATGATATTAGTTTTAAAAAAATGCGAAAATAGGTCATATGAATAGTTTTTATATCGAATTTTAAAAAAAAAGTAAAGTAAAAATCGTTAAACCGATTTATTATTTACAAAACAAAAATAAAGATTTACCATTTCGGATAGCAGACGATATCCCATTCCGTTTTGTTTCCGTTTTTTTTCCCCTCACAAAAATGGAGTAATTAAGATTAAATCTTTAGAGAAACTTCCTTAAAAGTTACAAAAAGTAAATTATTTAATATTTCGGAAACTAATTGATACTTTAAAATTCCGAGAGTTTATATCACATCTTTGAATCCATGCGGATAACTGTTGTTAATTTCATCGCACAGTGTTCCATATTGTAGGATTAGTAGGTGTGAAATACAAACAGACAATCAAATTTTAATATAATAGATTCTTTAGTAAGTTAACAAAGTAAAAATGACAACTATTTAACGATGAAAACACATCTATATAGTTTTCCTTTTCACCGCCATTTTTTCATACGTTCAGTCATTTATTAAAACGAAATTTTTGCTTTAAATATTGTAGTCCCTTCTGCGGCTTTAGAATACAAATTTATAACTGACATACAGAAATAGATATTCTTTTAAACTTATTTTGCAATTAACCTTATTTCCCAAGAGTGTAATTTTGAAAATATCATTTTTGCACGGCGAGAATGACGCGGTGAAATTCTAAACCAGAAAAGTCTTTGAGTATTATTTGTTTTACAATAAACAGCTGGCCGATACTTGATGTGGTGATTCCTAGTAAATCAACTGTTGCATACGAAATATATAGTAAATGAGATAAAATGTTGTGTTTCATACATTCACAAAGTTCCTATTTATTATTATTATTATTATTATTATTATTATTATTATTATTATTATTATTATTAACCATTTGGAAAAACGGTTATTGTCCTCGTCAGGGTAGGAAATCAAAAGCATATCTGAAGCTTTTTTTTGGTCGAATCCTCATTTTATTCGTTTTCTGATGGGTCTATACAATAATCTGTATTTCCCTTTACTTTCAACAGAGATGGATACTTCTGTTGCCACTATGACAAAAAAGTAATAAAAACAACAATTTTTTTTTTAATAACTCAGAAGCAAATTGAGATACAGCTTTCAAACAAATTGCATTTAAAATTACATTTTTTTTCTCTATACGACGGTGTAAAAAGTAATACTGTGGGATGTTTAGAGTATTAAGAATGAAATTTCATTTAAAATGGGTCGTCAGATTTCTTGGACAATGGAAAAGTTTTTTCCCGAACAGCTAATGAAATGCTTGGATAATACGTAAGTTTCAGGTGGATAATACGTAAGGTTTAGGAAGTCTGACGAGTCGCAGGCGATTTTTGTCGCTTGCAATGTTTACGTGTAATAACACTTTTAATGTTTAATTCATGGCGTTCGTAATGTAGGATCAACTCCGTGCGATTTTTTATGTCTTCGAAAAAATCATTTTCCAAATGGTCGTTGTAATTTTTTAAATTGCTTTTTTCTGTTTTTTATTATTACTATTGTAATAAATCCAATATTTTATTTTCGGAAATTTTAAAAGAAAAATATTATTCTCTAGCTTATTCAAATTTTCTTGAAAAAAAACATATCGAGTCGTTTATTGTTTTGAAATATTGTGTCACATTCTCTTATTTGCTGAGAGCTTAGCAACAGAGTGTCTTAGCAACAGAGTGCTATTTCTTTGGGATAACGGTCAAAGCGTTGTTGCCACATAAATAGATCACGCATTGTAACACCATTATTAGGTGCGTTCGTAATTATATAAATACGTAGCACCTATAATCGTTGTCTGGTCCTTCCGTTTGTCTGTCCGCATATAACAGCGCAAAAACTAACCAATCAAAAGGTTTGAAATTTAATACATATAATCGTTGCAGAATTTTGTATAGTCGTTTCAAATTTTATGAAAATCGAATGAAAACTTAAAAAGATATTAATAAAAGTTTTCTGCATCCTGTTAAATTCTATTATACGTAAGTAATATAATGATGTCCCATGGTAATTAATGATTCTAGATCCGTTATCCCATGATAGGTAATGATTCTAGGTTGCCAAAATGATTAACGTCGTATTTAACTTTTCACTGCATGACGTGCCACATCTGGCACATACCTAAAAACAATGTATTTCTCATTATGAGCCATGAATTTAGCCAATATGATCTCTATCCCTGATCAAGAACATTCCGAAGAATGGAATGACACTTATTTTGTCCATGTCAGATGGCTGCATTTGACACACACACAAAAAAAAAAAAAAAAAAAAAAAAAATAGAATTTGTTTTTCAGGGAAAAAAAAAAAAAAAAAAAAAAATCCATCAAGCTATTGAGGTACAATTTACTTTCATTATTTTTACTGAATACTTAAAAATATTAACATAAAAACAGTTGCAGAGTGTTAAGCAGATAAAGTTAATTAATTCAAGCTCATTTAGTTGTAAAATATAGCAATACAATATTTAAAAACCCTAATTTTTTACATGGGGTACACACCATAAAATATCAAATTTTAGCTGAAAATTTGAAATTTAATTTTTTTTTTTTTACTATTTTTCCCACAATTAGACCGATATATAGATTTCAAATAATTTTTTTCATAAAAATAGAAAAAATTGTGCAGTGAAGGGTTAAAATGGAGTCCTATTATTTCCGTATTAGTGAATTTAATATATATAATCTTAATAAATTTTGTATTCATACATTTTTGCGTAAGAGTGCAACAGTTATTGCACCAATATCTGAATATTTATAAAACTAGTTTTAGTACGAACGCACCTCATTTACCCCATTTGACGTGCAATTCCCGATATGTTTTATGCTTGCAATCGCTTCTGGAGAAATTTGCGCCATCTGCAATTTTTAGTGACTACAAAATATATCTTATAACGCTAGATTTACGGCAATTTTATGATTGAAAATTTCCGAAAATATAACTTATTTTTACAGGAATGTGAATTTGTAGGTATTATAATGCACAGACATACACCTAGCCCATTTTCTTCACCACTTTCTAATTTCGTGCATCTATTTAAAATGAACGAAATTTATTACCAACAAGTTGGAAATTGCATGTCAAACGTGGCAAATGTGGTGCGTTCGTACTACTATAACTAGTTTTATAAATATTTTTTGCACCGCATATTGCGCTGAATGTGTGCACTTCATAAATGTACATAAATTTCATTCTGTTCGAAAGGCTGTAACATCATTAAAATGCACTTGAAATATTTATTCCCCATTGGTCGTAATGTAACGAAAAACTTTTGACTGTCCCTGTAATTAAACTATACATCCGATTTTCATAAAATTTGAAATGACTCGACACAATTTTGCAACAATTACATATTTAAAATTTCAGACCATTCGGTTTGGTAGTTTTTGCTCTGTTATATGCGGTCAGAAAGACAGACGGACGATGGACCGAACGACGACTATAGGTGCTACGTATTTATACAATTACGAACGCATCTAAAAATATCCTTTTTTTCCCTTAGCCACTCCATGGAAGCGCATAGATAGAGTTCCTATCTCTTTCATTTTCCCCTTTAGAGTTCAGATTTTAAAGTTTAAAATTAGAATTTTTTTAAAGTTTTTAATTGCTAAAACTGTAAAAAAGAAAAAAAAAAATAATCGGATTATTTCAATACGATAACCTTTCAAACAGAAGACGATCCCTAGATTCTCGGTACCAAATACGGTGAATGAAAAAAGTGATAACTACCACGGTAAGCAGAACACAATAGTATTCTAAGCACTGTGATAGCTACTATGTTGAAAAGAGAACATTATTGATTTAACAAATTTTAAAGTGGAATTTGTTTTATCCATGTTTGTAAAACTAAATGTTTCTTAAGTTTTTAGAATTTTCCAGAATTTTGAAATTGCGAGTTAAAAATGTTAACAAAATTTAGTTACTCTTAAAAAAAAAAAAAAGACAGAGAATTTTTAAACTAACATAATATTCTTTTATTTCTTGATATATTATATATATGTAAAGAGCAAAAATTTTCGAATTTGAAATAAAACATAGTTTAGTAACTTTTAAAGCGTTTTTTTTTCTCCTCGATTTGTAAAATTAAGTTTAAAAAAACTCTAAACAAACCCACTCTACATGTAAAATTAGAGCAGTTTTTATAAGTTTTTATTTATTTTTTAACATTTTAAAACTCAGTTAAGAATTATAACTAAATTTAGCTTATTTCCATGCAAAAAGAAAAAGAAAAGAAAAAATAACACTTTTAACAAATAGGATTTTGTTATGTTCATGTTAGTAAATATGACCAATTAAAAAAAATGATCATATTTAAAAATTAATATTTGCTAATTTAGTATTTTTTAATTTGTTAAATTCCTGAGTTAAATAATTTAGAAAAAATTAGTTTACAGCCATAAAAAATCTCCAGGAAATTTATATATGTGTTCTTGATAGTAAATATGATCAGTGAAATAAATAATAAAAATAATCGAATTAAAAATAGAACACATATTTAATAACTTTTCAATTGATTTTTCTCTATCTATAAAATTAGTGGGTTTTTTTAAGTTAAGTTTTACATAAAAAATTAAATTCACTTATTTTTAAGTGAAGCATTTGGAAGAGAAATAAACTAAATGTTGTTAAGTGAAACATTTTTGTTTCACTTAACAAATTTATTTTATTTCTCTTTTGAAAAATCTCTCCAAACACGCTCCATACTCTTATATTATCCATAACAAATATCATCAGTGGAAAAAAAATCACATTTGTAAGGAAGTTTTTATTATTTTTGTAACTTTTAAAGTTATTATTATTATTATTTTCAGAATTCTTCAGCATTTTAAATTCAGCGTTAAATATGTTAGAAAATTTAGTTTATTTATAAAAAAGAGGAAGAGGAAAGATAAAAGATAAACTTTTGATACAAACAGTATATTTTTAAAATATATTATATGAACTTTAAAAAGTTCACTGTTTTACTTAAACGGTGACTAAGCTAATAAAAGAGATGTTACAAGTTAACAAGTAAGAAAAAATCATTCGTCAAACATAGATTATGAATCACTTTCCAACACATTCAGAATAATGTAACAAAACTGCACCGTTTAAAAAAATAAAAATATTATGTCTAATTCAACCATATGGAAATGCATAACATATTTCAGAACCCAATTTCAGCTGTTCCCATCCACAATCGGAAAATTAATTGCAGCCCTGTGTATGATTTATAGATTTGAATCTATTAGCTACATGCAAGCCAAAATTTAGTTCACTTAAGAGCTACATATACCTCAGTTGATAGTTTACCTTCAGCAATTTCCTCTAAGAAGGAGAACGGTACGTGAATACTTTTGTGCAGCACTGAATTTGAGGCATAGAATTTATATATAACGGGTAATATGCAAAAAATTAATTAAATTTAAAAGTGCATACCGAATTTTAAACCGTACACTCCAGCAATTATTACTCAAAGACAGTACAGTACTATAATCGATTTCTTTTGTGTGTCCCTGTAAATGAATAACAAATGCTATGAATGTCCTGTTCTAACGTGATAGTAGTGAAATTCAGTGATTTATATCAGTTTCAATACATTTGAAATAGCGTAATGTCATCAAAATACTCTGCAAACGATTTTTCCCCATATACCATAATGTAATGTGGAATACTTTTGAGTGCCCCTGGAAATGAACGATTAATCCTACATACTTCATATACAATACCAAACATGTTTTGGTGACCCTAAATAACCTTTATCAATTTCATGAAAATCCGAGTATATTCACGGGAGTTAAAGCGTGGACTGACGGCCAGACAAACCGAATGCATAAACACTTTTCAACTTTGTTGGAAAGTGTTTCTTACTTCTTAGTACTTTCAAGCTTTTCCATGGTCTTCATCAGAGCATATTTTAAATATTCTCTATGAAGAGCTTGGAAAAGCTTGAAAGTACTAAGAAGTTTTAAATAAAATGCATATTTTTAACTTGTAACATCTCGTTTATTATTTTAGTCATCTCTTAAGTAAAACTGCGAGCTTTTTAAAGTCCATATAGTATATTTTATGTTTGAATCAAGGTGAAAAATTGCGTTCCGTCTTATGATATTATTATGATACTTATTTATCTCGATGATAAAAATTATCATATTCACTAAGGAACACTGATTAATTTATGAAATTTTGAAGTGCTTTTATTTTCCTCAATATGTAAAATTAGTAGAAAAATTTATAAGTTTCAGCATTTTTTAAGAGTTGAAAATTTAGTTGAAAATTATAACTAAATTTGATTTATTCATTTTCATAGAAAAATAAAAAGGAAATTCTTTATACATACAGTTCGTTCTTATAATTTCTGTGTCAAGTATGATAAATAAAAAAAATATATATTATAGTCAAAACAGAACTTTTACTAATTTGCTGATTTTTAAAAGTGGCCTTTTTTCTCTATCTGTAAAATTAGATTTTTTTTTTTCGTGAGTTTTCAGAATTTTTAAACATTTTGAAATTCAGTTATAATATTATCAGTGTACAAAATGTTATCAATGTCAGTTAATGTCCTATCAGTGTCGTTTAAAATACTATCAGTATCAGGTAAAGTATTATAGCATTAGCAGTGGTGCAAATATTATCAGTAAAAGGAAACAAAATGACAAAAATTATCACGTTCAAAAGAGAACGTTTATTAATTTACTAATTTTTTTTTGTCTTTGAAAACGGACGAATTTTAATGGCAAAAACACTATTTCAAATAAAAATATATATACTATATTTTTTTTCAAAGCGGCCCGAAACACTAATATTTCGAAACAATAACAGCACATTTTTACGTTGTGACATTTCAGTGAATTAACTTAGGATGGCAAAGATAAGTGAACAATAATTTTTATCCACAACACGCAATACGCACAGCAGACCACAATTTCACAGGTACAGAAACACAGATAATTATTTAGACATAGTGATATAAAATCTCAGGCGTTTATAAGTTGGGGGCAAATGCCGAGGTAAAATGCCCGGGCAAATGCCCAAAATCTAAAAAATGCCTGGGCATTTCTGAGAAATATTGAATTAATTGTCAAACAAACCCCTATGGATAATACTTATTGATAAAATCTTATACATAATTGATCAAATGTGATATGTAATCTTTGCTTATCCAGTATTTCAGTCTAATGCACTAAGTTCTATTACAATATTTGTTTTGAACAAAATCAAAAATAAGCTCTAATACTTATTAAAAGTGGTGTCAAAGTGTAATTTTTTTAAATATATAAATACTCAGATTTTGGGCGCTTAAAAATGTTTTGGGCAAATTCCCAGGCAATTGCCCATTTCCTAAATGTCCAGCCCGCTGGGCATTTGCCCGGCCCACATCATTATTTAGACAGGAAAGTCAACTTTACATATACTTCTCCACTGTATGTAATTTCATCGATGGGGGATTCCAGAGTACAATTCTCATCCTCTCGTTTAGCCGTTAAGACGTCCGTAAAGCGCTGGGCCTTACGCAATAACGGAGCCAATCCCTCGGCATAAAAATTTCCTTTGCTTTACCACAACGTCCCTCGGAAACCCTACTCCTTTAGCAATCGAAATTGGTCGAAATTACGATTTAAAATGTACAGTAGAACCTCTTTTATCCGAAATTCTCGGTTAACCGAAATCCATTTTTAAAGCTTTTTTTTTACTATCACATTACTTGTGTGCAAAATCCATTTTGAAAGCTTTTTTTAACTATCATATTCCTTGTGTGCAAGCGATCCTTTCCGTACTACGTGTACTTACATATAAATATTTTCGATCCCCTTTCTTAGAGTTCCTTTCAATTTAACTTGAGCTCCCGTAACCTGAGGAGTGGAACGAAGGAAGCTAACAAATTAGCAATTTTGTGGCTTTTGAATGTCTCGCAAAAGGTTTGTCATGGCTAGAGCAGCAGGAAGACTGTGATACTGGTGAACTAATAATATTAAAAACTCCGTGATAAAGCTTCAAAGCAAAAGCAATCGAAACTGCAACAGACAAAACATTTTTTCAATCTCTAGTGATGTATGTAAAAGGTACTTAGTTTCAAAATTAAAATTCAAGTAGTTTATTCTTGTTTCTATTTTGTATTGCTTTATTTTTATTAAGCACTTGTTACCATAATAAGAAATATTGCATATATTTCTCCTTAATCTCAAAATTGAAGCCTTCTCGATTATCCGAAAATTACGATTTTCTGGAGGGTCGGTTCCAATTACTTCGGATAATCGAGGTTGTACCGGAGCCAATCCCTCGGCATAAAAATTTCCTTTGCTTTACCACAACGTCGCTCGGAAACCCTAAGCATTGTGAATGGATAATACCTAAGCAAAAAAGCAGCAAAAAAGACGCCTGTCTGACATTGGTCTTAGCAATCGAAATTGGTCAAAATTACGATTTAAAATGTATTTCCGAAAAATTTATTTAAAAAATAATTTTCGACAAAAATATTAAAAGCAACCTTTGAATGCTTTAATAGAAATCGATTTTTAAAAGCTGCAAATAGGCGAATACAAAACTTTATCTCATTATGTCAAGTAGCTTTTGAGTTATGATGCTTAAAAAGCTGGCTTATTGCAATCTGTTTTGCTAGAATTAGAATGCTATAGCATTGTGAATGGATAATACCTAAGCAAAAAAATAAACAGCAAAAAAAGACGCCCATCTGGCATTGGTCTTATAAATGAATTTAATATTAGGAGTTCAAAAATTTAAATCTTGATAATTCCTAAATCATTAATCGAATGATTTCCCATTTGGTATTCTAGAGTGAAATTTCCAAAATACCCAAATATAATGTCAAAATTAGGTATCCGTATTGAAAATTTAAAGGTTTGATAGAATTACACTATGAAGACGACCTCCTCAGCTTTTTTTGAAAACATAAGTTAAAAAAGGACAATTTTCAGTCGAATGGCTATTTCTACTTTTTCTGTGATAATTTGGAGATTAAAACGTATGGGGTGTTTTTTTTTCTCTTTTTTTGGCTGACTGTAAATAAAATAATAATAATAATAATATCAACCTATGGAAAGACCTTGTTTCCTAAAAAGACATGACCTAATATTCTCTAATGGAAAGGTGTGTGGGAAGGAAAAATGGAAAGGGATGGGAAGGTGTCTCTAATGGATCTCTCTATGGAAAGACCTAATATTCTCTAACCCCTTGAACGGCGAAGGGATATTTTTCATACCACTTAATTTTAATCAAGATTTGTACCAGAATTTTATAGAAAAATTTTACATGCCGGAAAAAAAGCAGTAAAATTGCATTTCCTTATTTTCAAGTAAGAATTTTCGAAAATTTTCATTTAAATTCAACAATACAGAATTAAATTGTCTGTGGGAGCTTTAATCTTGAAAGAATATCTTGGAAATGTATTCTGAGTGTAAAAAAATACTCATAAAAAGTGACATTGTTTTCTTGTTAAAATTATAAAGTTTTTTTTTTTTTTTTTTTTTTTTTTATAAATAATTTTGTAAATCCCGAAGGAAAATATTTTCTGTATACTTAAAGATATATTATTATTATTGCTATTTTTATTGTTATTACTATTGTTATTATTGCTGTTATTATTGTTATTATGATTATTATTGCTATTATGATTATTGTTATTATTATTATTATTATTATTTTATTATTACTGTTATTATTTCTATTAATATTATTATTATTATTATTATTATTATTATTATTATTATTATTATTATTATTATTATTATTATTTTTCATTATTATTGTTATTATTTCTATTAATATTATCATTATTATTATTATTATTATTATTATTATTATTATTATTTTATATGCGATTTATTCTTTCAGCAGATATATTATATTTTAAACATGGCTAAAATTTGAAGTTTTTATTTTTGAAAGGTAAATTAAAATTTTTTTAAATAATTTGCAATTAAAAACATACATATATGAATATACATTTAAATGTAAAAAAAGACAAAAAAATAATTACAAATAGTAAAGTTCTGTGTCCTGGACCCCCTCACAACCCAACTTATAAGCCAACAGACAATATCGATTCAAAAATTAACCTTTAAAATTGAAATGCTTCATATCCGTGTAATGTCAAATAATATCGATTTTATACCTTTTTTTCCAGCGATCTTACTACTCAAGGTTGCAACAGGATTATTCGAATACCTTAATAAGAAGAAAATGAAATATTGCATTATGAATTGGCGATGATTGACAATCGAATTTTATTTTGGGGGTTACATTTAAATACTTTGATTTCTTCCTGGTCAGCAAAATGTATCACGGTTACTAATTACGTATTTCATTTCAATTTCCTGCAACTGCTAAAACTGTTTGAATATTTGTACTTATAAAAATTATATGAAACAAAAAAAAACTTTCCTTATTTTATACAAATCCCCGATACTCTCAACTCTCACAAAAGAAAATATTTTTTTCTTTCTTTCTTTTTTCTTTTTTTTTTCTTTTTTGCGTGTTTTTAGTATGAAACAAACTTTAGAGGAGTTCCCTTTCTGTCTCATACCTCCCCCTATAATAGTGCGAATATTTCTGACTCATTTACGAATTTATGAAGCAATTTTTATCCGTAAACAGGGGCGTAGAGAAGGGAGGGGCTCACGAGGATACCCCCCCCCCCTCTTTATCGCATTAAAAAGAACATACGTTTATTAATTTAGGATCTTTTAAAGTTTTTTTTCCCATTGTGTAAAATTGGGAATTTTTTGTGAACAGAATATTTTAACATCTTAAAATTTACTTAAAATGTTTAACTCAATTTATTTTTATTAATATTACAATAGAAAAAAAAACTTGTTAAGCAAACAGGCTGTTCTTATATTTTCGATTTCGAATATGATCAGTGAAAAAAAAAAAAAAAAAAAAACGTTTACTAATTTTTAATTTACTAATTTTTAAAGGGATTTTTTTCTTCTGTCTGGGAATGTAATCATAAATTGCAAAAACAATTTTTCTTTTATAATTTTTATTAAAGCTGAAAGAGTAAGCCATAAGACAAATATCGACTTACAAATTAACCTTTAAAATTGAAATACTTTATATCCATGTAATGTCAAATAATATCGATTTTATACTCTTTTTTTTCTTTTCAGCGAATTTACTACTGGAGGTTACAACTGGATTATTAGGATACATTAAGAAGAAAATGAAATCTTGCATCATGAATTCATAATGATCAACAATCGAATTTTATTTTAACAGATTGATTTCCATAGTCCGCAAAATGTATCGCTTCTAGTCGTTATATATGTTAAATTTCTATTTATATGTTAACTGTTGCAATTATGCATATTAGTTTATATTAAAAATATAATATGCATCATTGAAATTAAGTAATATTATTAATTAAAAATTTAAAAAGAAAAAAATGGGGTCAGATTAAATAAAACAAAATAAATAAATATTTCTTATATTTCTTATACAGTAAATTTTAAATTAAGAAAAGTTATTATTAAGAATTATTTAAAAATGTACTATTATAATTCCTTGTATTAAAGAATATTATTTTTTCTAACATTTAAATTTTAACTTTTTTTTAATATACATAATAATATTTTTGAATATTCAGTATTATACATAATCTATATTTCAATCTTTGGACTGTTTGTTCAGCTCATTTCCTATTATCTTATTATTTATTTTATTAATAACATAATTGTGGTTTACTTAATTATTTAAAAAATTACATAATCATTTCAACAAATCGATCTATACATCAATTCACACACTTTTACTTCACACACTTTTTCATGGTACAATGGCGCCACACGGACAGACAGACATTTTGTATAAACATATTTTTTGGGATCTATGACGCCTAAAACGAGTAAATCCGTCGAAAACCGGAAGTCGAAAAAAAATTTCGATTACAGTACTTTCTTCTATTAAGAAAATAAAAAGAAAAGAGAAAAAATCTTGTATTATGAATGCACAAAGAAAATGAATGATAAATCGTATTTTATTTTAGACGTTACATTTAAATGCGTCCATTTTCCTGGCTAGCGAAATTTGTCACAAACACAATATTTTAACATGGCTTATATAAATAATGATAAGAATTTTATCTGTAAAACTTTTTTGAAAGAAATATTTCTAATAAGGCAATTCAATTGGATACGAAAGGCAGAAATCTGCCTTATGTATTTGTGGGAAAGATGGAAGCATATTAACAAAGAAAAATCGATTTTTCCTACTATACCCGAATAATATTTATAGAAAAGTAAATTTATTTAAATAATAATTTGGGCGATCTCTTTTATATTCCATTAGATCATTGACCCTAATTAAAAAACGATTTTTTCTTCGTCTTTTATTTGGCGTGAGTAAATATATGACTTTCATTTGCGAATCAGCATATATCATTTTGAAATGATTTGTTGTATTAGTTAAGAATTTTTTTACTTTATTAAAAAGTCTTTTTTTTTAGTTCTTATGTTTGCTTTGAAATTTGCTTAAAATCAGTCTAGTTTGAGTAAATAGCGACATAAAATATGGATTTATTAATGAGCATGCCATGAATTTCATTTAAGTACAACTTAGATAATTAGACTTTCTTTTTAGGTGCGTTCGTAATTATATAAATACGTAGCACCTATAGTCGTCGTTCTGACCGTCTGTCTGCCTGTCCATCTGTCTGTTCGTCTGTCCGTTCGCCCGCATATAACAGAACAAAAACTACTCAACCGACTTGTCTGAAATTTTAAATATATAATTTTTGAAAAATTTTGTCGAATCATTTCAAATTTTATGAAAATTGGATGTATAGTTTAATTACAGAGACAGTCAAAAGTTTTCCGTTACATGACGGCCAATGAGAAAAAAATATTGCAAGTTCATTTTAATGATGTTACAGCCTTCTGAATGGTCTGGAATTTTAAATATGTAATTGTTGCAAAATTTTGTCAAGTCATTTAAAATTTTATGAAAATCGGATGCATAGTTTAATTACAGGTACAGTCAAAAGTTTTCCGTTACATGACGGCCAATGGGAAAAAAATATTTCAAGTGTATTTTAATGATGTTACAGCCTTTCGAACAGAATGAAATTGATATGCACTTATGAAGTGCACTAAAATATACATTCATTACAATATGCGGTGCAAAAAATATTTATAAAACTAGTTATAGTACGAACGCACCTCATTTGCCACGTTTGACGAGCAATTTCCAACTTATATATAAATATTAGACAAACATACATACAATAAATCCAACTGGAGTGAGAAATTAGCCTGAGCCAGGAATCGAACCCGGGACCACAGTATACAAGACTGCTGCTCTAACCACTGAGCTACTCCGGCCGATACCTGAGTCTGCAATTTCGTGAAAAATAAATTTTAGTAGCATTAATTATTACCTTTTTTCAACAATTAAAATCTAGATTTAAACATGACCTTCATTAAGAGACCACCTCTCGGAGCGACCAATTTTTATTGGAACGGGACGTGGTCGCTTTAGGGAGGTTTTACTGTAAATGAAATTCGTATAATTATGAAATCATTCTGTGTCGTTGATGAACTAATTACATTTTATTTTCTATGAAAATAAAAAGTTGTGGACAGAAGCTCAGAGAGCCAACTTGGGCCACACGTACACTTAATTAATAATTATGTATATTTAATAAACACATATAATTAATTAATAATTATGTATTTTTATCTATGTATTAATTACTTGAAATTTTTTTTTTTGACGTTTTCGTTTTCGGACGAAAATAGGAAGATTACAGAGATGCGGTTTGGGTGTGGGTCTTAAAAACCCGTTTCGATTGATCCTTAGTTATAATCCACATTTATTTATAAGAACTTTTGAAAATAATGTATTTTACATTAATAGTGTGATAGATCAGAGCCTTCTTTAACTTTAAGCAACTGAAAAAAGTAGATTTTCAACTTTTTTATAGATTCCAATTATCAATTCCTACACTGTAAAAAAGGCAGATGTTTTTCAATCTAAGAAAATATAATATAACTACGAACGAAAATATTAACTCTTTGAGTGCCAAGAAGCGCGATCGCGCTCCTCAATACACTGGCCGAAAATGCCAGGAACGCGATCGCGCTCCTGGCTCACGCATGAGCTAATACGATCTCTATTTCATATTTGTCGATTCTTGTTAATTGTTTTTTTTTTTTTTTATTCCGCACGTGTATTTATAAGAAATCTGAAAAATACGATCTCATTTCATACTTGTCGATTCTTGTTGTTTATTGTCACTTATGTTGAAATTATATCATTTATTTTTTGTTTTTGAAATACTTTTTGTAAATAAAATGTTCCGAATTTAACTAATATATATATATATATATATATATATATATGAGGACCCTAGAAGCCAAGAGATACAAGTGACAAAATTTAGATTTCGAGTAAATTGAGTTCAAAGTTGAACATCAATAGTAATTAACTGAATTGAATTATGAAACTGTTGCTGATTTCTTAGTGGTCTATGAACTCTTATTTCAATAACTGTGAAAAGAAAACTGGAGTACAATTTTTTTTAAACTTATAACTAAGCAATCTTTATAATCATTCGGCACTTGTACCCTTTGGCTTCCAAGCGATACACAAGAAATGAAAAATTACGAAATGAAAAAATGAATTTATAAAAGTTTTAAGAACAATATTGATACAAATGAATTAAAGAACAAAATCTTGTTTTAATATAAGTTTTAAAAATAAAAAATTATGAAATAAAAAAAAAGAACTGATGAAAAATTTAAGGACAATGTTAATACAAATGAATGAAAGGACAAAATTTTGTTCTAATATAAGTTTTAAAGTTTTATTATAAGCTTTGAAACATTGATTTTTTTTAATTTTTTAACCGTTAAATGCATTTATTTAACGTATAAGAAAGAAATTCTAAAAATAAAAAAAAGACGCGAAACATTTTTAAAATATGGAATAATACTCTTCTAGTGACAACATGGGAACAACACATCTACATTATCTCATCTTCATCTGTTTTATAAGCACGAGAGGCTCATCAGCCTGATCTTCAGAAGCGTGCGGGGTTTCAGTCTGTCCTGGTGCCACTTGGTGAGGAAGATCTCGGTAGAAAAAGTGGTACACTCGAGGTGCAAACTGCAATAATTTAATGAGATTTTTAAAATTAAGTTACTTAATTTTCGGCTTTTCTTGTGCTATGGGAAGCTCAGGCAGAACTGTAGGGCATCTTCCGGCACGGCAGGACTTCACCTTTAGCTCGTGGAAAGGTTCTAATTCACCACCAGTAGTTTCTTTGTAGAAAAATGTGAAGGATTTTTCTTTTTCTCAAAATGCAGCCACTGTATATTTCGAGATACGTTTCACTGACTTTATAAAGAATGGTGCACGTGACTCGATTAGTAAAATTTTCATCTTTTAGCACTTCTTTAGTGAAGTTTTGGCTAGAATCATTTACAAGTTCAGCCCTGTGCTCTGGAACATATAGATCCCTTTTATTCCTCTTCTTTCTGATTTCTATAAGCTCAGAGTCTTGGTCACATTCATTGTAGGAGTGTCCTGAAATAAAAAAGTGGTGATCGACTGTTTCTATGTGTGTATTTTTTATGATGTACAGCCAGAACTGCACAATCAAGTGGCTTTTATTCTGTCCTCCACAATTGTCACTAAAAGCTGTAATATACCTGACTTGAGAGGAAGAGTCTTTATAAATTTCAAAAGACCGAATGCGATCTCTTGACATCCGCGAAAAGCATGGCCTTCATTCCAGATGTACGATGTACGTGTGGGCAGTTCCGCTTTTAAGGTTATGAATGTTCAAGTTCTACGTCCAAAGTTGTCGTAAGTAATAACCTTAGAATTGGTTACATGTTGAGTTGGCATGATCTTTTTCAAGTCAAAGCATATCGCGACCTTTGAATCATCCTTTAAATTTTGGAATGTGTCTTTGGCTAATCTGGCAGCTTCTGCTTTGCGGAGATATAGTTCCTTTTGAGTTTCCGCTTATTGTTTCTCATCTGCATTTCCATGGTCTATTTTCAATTGTAGCTTGTCACACATAACACATGTATCAGTCTCCGGTCGGTGAAAACTGAGATTAAAATGGATGTTAAAAATGTGTCTATAGAAACTTTCCTTGACCGGCTGTACGCGCTTTTCTTCTAGGTAAATGTGAACACAGAGTTTGTACATCTCCTTTAAATTGAGTTTTGGATTCAGGTATTTACGGTTGGGGGTTAGTGTAATGGTTTGTGTATCGAGGAAACTTGTTTATGTGTTCTTTCGTGACATCAATACGGTCTTGGGGAATTTTATTCGACGGTCCTTTTCTTCCTCTTTCATCGCGAGAAGGTGCGGCAGAAGCTGTTTCTTCCTTTTTGTTTACTATGTTCTGCAACCGTTTGTTAGAAACATCTTCATCTTTTTGTGCCAATCACCGTTTAAAGATGATTAAATTCGTGTGGCGTTTTAACAGCCATGAACTGGCCTTGTATGTCGTTAGTCTCGATTTAGCTATGTGGATGTCACTGGATACAAGTGCACTTATACCCCTCCCGTCTCCTCCACGTGTTTCACGGTTTCGGGAAAGAGGTTAAGTAATTGACTCCTAGAACACAGCGCATAGTTAAAAAATCACTTATATCTCTTTACCTACAAACAAATAGACTTATTTCCAGATAGCCTGTGCACTTAACTCAATTTTTTTAATTTTGTCACTTATACCCCTTGGCTTCTGGGGTCCTCATATATATTTCAAATATTTACTTTCATCTAGCAGCTAAAAATCATGTTGGCACTCAAAGGGTTAAATAACCTCTCCCAAGTTACTCGCGATTCTGAAAAAGCGTTTTTAGGTGCTACGTAATAATATAAATACGTAGCACCTATAGTCATCGTTCGGTCCGTCTGTCTGTCTGTCCGTCTGCATGTAACAGAACCAAAACTACTCAACTGAATGGTCTGAAATTTTAAACATATAATTGTTGCAAAATTTTGTCGAGTCATTTCAAATTTTATGAAAATCGGATGTATAGTTTAATTATAGAGACAGTCAAAAGTTATCCGTTACATTACAACCAATGGGAAAAAAATATTTGAAGTTCATTTTAATGATGTTACAGCCTTTCGAACAGAATGAAATTTATATGCACTTATGAAGTGCAGTAAAATAAACATTCAGGTAACATAAAATAAACATTCATGCGGTGCAAAAAACATTTATAAAACTAGTTATAGTACAAACGCACCTCATTTGCACGTTTGACGTTCAATTTCGAACTTGTTTATCTTTAGAAACCTCAGAAACCAGCATATTTACGAAAATTAAAGTTTCTTTGGTGTCACGGATTTTTGAAAACGCTTCCAAGTTGTTTTTGTAGTGTACTGGCTGATCCGACCGGCGTTGCCCGAGCCCGTAATAATAACCTTAAGGGGGTCCGGGACACATTTTAAAATATTTTTTATTTATTGAGTTAAAATTCTGAATTTTTTTGTGGTGATTAACCTTATCATTTGTAAACAAAATCACACGATAAAAAATATCATAATTTTTTAAGAGTTTTAAATTTAAAATTTATTAAAAAAGTGGGGTAATTTAAAATCGTTATAACTCGAAATATTATTTATAGAATTTCAATTTCTTTTTTCATTTAAATAAAAAGAAATATATAAGTTTTAATTTTGATTCAGAATTTTTAAAAATATTAATTTATAAAAAAATTAAAAATATTTAACGAAAAAAATTAAAAAAAAGTGGTGCAACTTTTTTTTATAAAAATCATATTTTCAAAAGTAAATATTTTTTTCAAATAAGCTGAATCAGAATTAAAGTAAAATAATTGAAAAAGACGTGTTCCAAGTTTGAACCCTTCATCTTTAACGGTTCTCGAGTTATAAAAATTTAAATTCGAGAAATGGTGAAAAAACCTATCATGAAGAAAATCGCATTTTTACAAGAAGTCGTTTCCATAACAGCCATTGCTTAAAAGCTAGATTTTGAAAACAAACCAAAACGGAAAAAACAATATTTTTTTTTGTTCTAATTCAGATAGAAACATGTTTTAAATGTCATTTTAAGCAGGAAAAAACAGAGAAATTTTTAATGAAATAAAATGGTTTTGCAAAATTTGAAGATTTTTGTGTCCCGGACCCCTTAAATATACTTAAAATCCAAAATTGGTTAGTTCCACTTCCCACCGTCAGGGAGCGCATTCTGTTCTAAACAAGCCTCTATCCGTACAAAACTCCGTTATTCAACCTATCTGAAGATATATTAGTTGAGACCCCAGTGAAAGAAAAATTCCCTGGGGGTCTATAGGGGGGAGGGGAGATGTAGGTGCTTTTTGACAAATGATTAATTAAGAGTACTGTAATCCTTGTTCTAAAAATTGGACTGGTACCTGAGCCAGGAACTTAATTTAAATTTTTTCTGAAATTGCTATTGGGAAATAGATGGTAACAACCACTACTCATAAATTTAAGACTGTGAGAAGTGATAACTAAGATATTAATGTAATTTGGAATTAGTTTCAAAGAGATACGAGTAATAGCAGTTGAGTTATTAAGACAGGGCTCAGTTAAGCAAAAATCAATGAAGGGAGAGGGGGAGAAAGAAGGTGCAAGTGCTCTTCGACAAAGGACTCTACTGCAGTACTTTCTCAAAAAGTGGGGCAGCTGAGCCAGGAACATAATTTAAAGATTTTCTGAAATTACTATTCGGAAATAGTGGTAACGCCAACTCACAAATTTACTAGGCTGTGAGAAGTGGTAGTTAACCCGGTATTATACGCGCAGGGTATGACATACCCAGGGTGGGCACGGTTATTACATTTCTCACCGCTAATTTTTGAAAAATAATGTTTAAATTATTTTAGCGCAGCAATGTCAATGATTAAATAAAATGACGATTTTTGTTTGAATTTATTGGTGGCAAAGTATTAATCGTACATATCCTGCATATGCGCGAGTATTCCCGGTTTAAGGTGTCAGTTTTCTTCCCATCAGCCCCTTCTAATGTCTGTAGATTGAAGAAAGGATTAAATGCAGAATACATTTCATTTTCAATATAAAAATAAGTTATATATATATATATATATGTGTGTGTGTGTGTGTGTGTGTTACTGTGAAAGACCGAAATTGGTGAATGTCGGCTTTCACCGATAAATGTCAACACATACAAAAAACGTCGGTGAAAGACCGAATATTTGATTATATTCGTGTATATTCGGACCATCACCGGCGAATGTCGACAAACACAGATATGCTCTGGTGGAAGTCGAAAAGAGAAGTGGTGTTTAACAGAGACGCTACAGTCTGTCGCCAAATTCTTTGTTCTGCTGCGAGTTAGTCAGCTTTGTCAGTTTCCTGCAAGGTTTGATGGTGCCCGACGTTTGTTTAAATTTTATTTTTTTATTCAATATCCTAATTTATATTGAATGGATACTGCAGTGAGTCGTAATCTTTTTTTTTTTTTTTTTTTTTTTGAAAAATTTAATACATTGATTGACAGTAAACATTTTTTTTTTTCAGAACAATACTCAAAAATACTTTCTGAAGTGTTTTCTGCTCAAACTAAGTGCAGCACGCATATTTTCATAATCCTTACTCGGTTCGGATTGGACACATGTATTTCTCAGTTTATTTTCCTGGTATTAAATATTGAATATTCTGAAGTATTTATGATATGAAGCCGATCGCTATTCAAGGAATCATGAAATTGTTATTTGACTCGTTCGGGGTGAAGTGTCCCATTGACTCTTTCAGGGGAAAATAATTGTGTTTCCGTAATGTTGATTTCACACCGAAATATACAATATATATATATATATATATATCAAAATAAGGAAAAGCTATTTTACAACTTCTTTCCACCAACGTTATAAAATAAAGGTGTAAAATGTGTAAACATGTGTCTGGTGCAAAACTTGCTTAAAATTAGGTGGGATATAATATATTCCAAGCGGTTAAGAGAACACGTCTTTTCATTTAATATTCTTTGCCTTAACCATTAGTTTTGTTATTATCTCCATGTAGTAATGATAGTATTCTAATTCTAATAATATTATACAGGTGAAAGTGTGAAAAGGTATGGCTGAAGTCAACAATAAAACAGATGATTAAATGCCTTTGAATTCATTATCCGTTACATTCATTTTTTTCCTAATGTGCACAATTTTAGCTTAAGTTAATAAAATTTACATATTTTATTTGTTTCTATAAAATAAAACTTATAAAAATAAAATCTACTTTCAGTCAAATGTTTCAACATACAGTTTGTATATATTTATTCAGTGCTTTCATAAAATATTTTGCGATTTCACTATTAATATTTCCAACATAGAGTAAGTATTTTTGCAATATTGACGTTTTGTTAGAGATTATTACAATGTACAGCAACCTTTATGCGGCATTCACGTTTAACTACAAATATTTCCAAAGTAAACCTAACATTTTATCAATATTGGTATTTCAGTTCAAATCTTAGCGATTAGTATTGAAAACTAAGCGTACTTTTATATTAAGAAATACCTGAATTTTTTAATAATAATTTTCGCATTGTTTAAAAGCAGACTTTCATCAAATAAATACATTGAAAATTGATATTAAAAAAAAGTGATAGATATTTTGAATCCAGAATTTCTGCTAAATTGCCAACTCTGTTAGCGATGGCTAAAAATATCGGCTAATTTAACAAATATACCTGAAACAATTTTTTCGGATAATAACTTTTCTAGGTTTTTATAATATTCATTAACAAATAGTAATCTTCATCTTATTTATTATCAGAATTTGTATGGCAAATATGGAGGAAACAGTGGTTATATATATATATATATATATATATATATATATAAAAAAAAAACAGGAACACAATCACTCCTTTAAATATGTAAAATTTATAAACATACGTAAAAATTTTAAACATTGTAAAAAAAAAAAAAAAAAAGAATTGAATGGATAATGAATACATTACTAGAATTCGGATTCTATCATTATTACATGGAGATAATAACAAAACTACTTCTTAAGACAAAATAATACTCAGTGGAAAGACATGATCACTTAAGGGGGTCTCAAGACTCTTAAAATTGGAGAGAAAAAAAGACCATTTTCAACACTTAACCCTTTGCACTTGAGGGCTCCGCTGCGGAGACATAATCTTTCTTTGCAAATTTTGTTTTTGGCACCAGTAATAAAGGAAAATAAAATGTACCTTATTTAATCAGAGCATTTTTGAAATTGTGTACTTGAACGAAACTTCTTTTTAAAAAGTGGTGCCGATCGAATAGAATTTGTGTAAGAGACGCCGAGCGCAAAGGGTTAATATCTTAAAATGTATTTGATTTTAAGACACAATTTTTATTGAGATGAAAAATGCCAAAAATCGGCAGAACAGATTACGCACACTATTACAAAATAAATTTTGCAACTAGAACGAAAATTTTGGTGCCTACTTGTACTTCAGATTATAATAATTACCCTGAACCTAAATAAATTTGTATTTAAAGCCTTTTTATATTTTAAATACAAAGTTGTATTTAGCTAATGCAAAATACAGTGGAACCCGGTTAAGACGCGTTTCAAGGAAGTGGACAAAAGTCGCGTATTAAGCGGGATCGCGTATTAAGCGGGATCGCGTATTAAACGTGATTTGTATAATGTTGCAGAAACTGTGCTTATTTACACCTCCAATCGTCTAAATGAACTTTAGGGCTTTCGGTTAGATGTTTACGGTTGAAAATTTTATCTTTTAGGTATATTTAGATTGAAATTTAATTGTATTCAACTTTAACTTATTATTATTTTTTTAGGAGCGACTAAGAATAACTGCTGAAAATAAAAAAAATGAATTTAAACGGTTTTAATGTAGATTAATACGTTACAACCAAAAATAAAAAAAATAATTTCAAGCTAGACTAATTTACAACCAAAAATAAAAAAATTAATTTCAAGCTAGCCTTTTTTTTTTTTTTTTTTTTTTTTTTTTTTTACCAGAGGTAAAAAATTTAAAATATTAAACTTTTGAAAGCACAACCCAGTTGTTAAAATCATATTTAGTACTTGTGATAATGAGTGCCATTATAATCTATCCTTTTCATTATAAAAGAAAATTATCCTTATTAATCTTTTTGTAAAAAATATTGCTAGCATAGCAAAAAGAAAAGAAAACATAAAAGAATTAAACAACCTCAGTCGTATTTATTTAATCTTTACGAGTTTCTTTTTTCTTACCCGACTGCCAAGAAAGGTTATGTGTTTCACGCTTATATCTGGGTAAGTGGATTTCTTTATACCCTCGAAACATCCGAACGGCTGGATGGATTTTAATGAATGAGGTCTCTATCGATTCGTCTTAACCGTCCGATGGTTATAGGCTAGGTTTTGTTTTTATAAAATAAAAAATGGCGGTAGAGACGAAAAAAATGTTTTACGCTCCATATTGAGTGGCATAACATTGGATAGGTCTTTCAAAATGAAGACTATGTTTCATTGACTATTTTACAGCCAGAAGCTCCGTTTAAATATTACACAACCTCGAAGTTGTGTAGGTAGGATCTCTAGCTTTACTGCAACTCTAACCTTCATAGACATCTATAGTCCTCATCGAAACAGTGTTTATAGATAGCAACTAACAATTAAACACAACTTAAAAATCATCAATACAGGTAAATAAAAAAAAAAAAATAGGTAAGTAATATAAACAAGTAATATAAAAAAATATTTTAAGTCAATTCCTACTTAGGTCAATAAGAGAATTTTTTTTCCCCCATTCTTTCTTCTGGAGTGGCGATGAAAATGCCTTCATCAAGAAGAGGGCTCTCTCGATTATTTAAAATTAATTAATTTAATTTAATTAATGAATTAATATTTATTTAATATATTATTAATATAACTAACAATTAAACACAACTTAAAAGTAATCAATACAAGTAAATAAAAAAAATAGGTAAGTGATATAAAAAAAAGCTTCACATTGATGAGAAATAATTAATTAGTTCGCTTTTTACGCAGTCGGGTTTTTTTTAATTTAATTATTTTTATTTACCTTTAATATGCATTATAAAACACATTAGGTATATAACTTACATTTAAAACCTCACTAATAATAGGTATAATCATCTTTAATCCTAATTTTATGACATATCTGAGTACCCTGAATTCGTCTTTCTCTACAGTGAAAACATTCACGAAGCAAAAAACACAGAAAGTTAGGACGCGGGATCAAAGAATTCCAGTGTTTCTAATTTAGCGGGATTTTTAAAATTCAAATATCTACCGCTATTTCCGATTAGTAATGTTCGCCTTAGTTAATCTGTTATTAAATAAAGTAAATATTACTATTTGAAGTCGCTGTTTTTCAATTTAATATAAAAAATCTGATAAATTGTCAATACTGGAAAGCAGACAAGGAATTCGCATCTTGATCAATGAATTCGCATCTTAAGCGTGATTTTTTGCCTTAAAGGACCAGAAATCTCTCGCGTATTAAGCGGGATCGCGTATTAACCGTTCGCGTATTAAACGTGATATTTTTGCATTAGCCTTATAGGCGATGTTCAAGGGATCGGAAAAAATCCGCGTATTAAGCGGGATCGGGTATTAACCGTGAGCGTCTTAACCGGGTTCCACTGTATAGAAAATTTCAACAATATAATCACCTAAAAAATATTTTTTTTAACAATAAAAAGTAAATTTTAGGTTAAGCTTATACAGACTAATATGAAACATATGTTTTTAAAATGTCATGAAAAAAATCAGGAGTTTTTGAGATATCGTGCGCATTATGCCCAAAAACGTCATTTGTAGAAACATGATTTCAAAGTTTTGGAAACGCCGCTTCAGCTATTAAGCGGGTATAATTCTAAAAGCCATATCTTCTGTTCTAAAGGGAATTTCAAGAAATCAATTATATCAAAATGTTCAGAAAAGATAAGAGTTTAACATATAAAAAACAGATTTCGAAAATTTTAAAGCTTTAAGAGTCCTGAGACACCTTAATAGGACGTTAGGCTCCGAAAGGATTAACCGTTTGAGTGCTGAACAAATCTTGTAGATATATGCCAAAAATGAGAATGTGTTTGGGTTTATATAGAATAAAAAATGACTTGTAAGCCGACGATATATACAGAAATCGCATGCTTCGCTAGTGCAACCAACTTAAATGCACACCACACTGAGACAACAAATAGGAGCACTATCACCTTCACCGCAGTTTTAGCACAGAACAAAATAAGCACTATCGCGCTTCCCGCAATTGTGGCACATAACAAAAGTAGCGCTTTCGCGCTTCCTGAAATTTTGGCACATAACAAGAGGAGCTCTATCGCGCTGCTCCGCCCTCAAACGGTTAAATAATAATTCAAAACTTGTGTAAGATAGCAATTGCCTGTATATGTGTTTTAGAATATTCAAAATTTCATACCAGAAAAATATACGGAGATACTTGTGTCCAATAAGAACCGAATAGGTATTGTGAATGTGCGTGCAGCACACCTTTGGATTACAGACGATTAAAACGTTTTTATGATTTAAAAATTAATGATCGAGCCTGAAGCACGGATGCTGGAAATTAGATTAGATTACGCGGAACCGTCAATGCAAACTTCCGACATATTGAACATTCACCATTAGTGCATGGTGAATGTCGACATTTGCCGGTGTAAGTCAGAAATAAGGATATTTAACCCCTTGGGGACGAGCGACATGTATACGTGCCGGAAATAGGTCTAAGGATCCTCGTTTATCCTCACCAGTAAAATTTTACTGTAAAATTTGCTTTATTTAATCCGAGCATTTTCCAGATTTGAATAGGCACAAACTTCTGTTTTTTAAAACCGGTAGCAAAGTAATAAACATTTCGTAAAAGGCTCCCGTTGCGAAGGGGTTAACAAATATTTCGGACATACACCAAGCGACTATGTGAATGCTGACATTCACCGGTGAAAGTCGACCAACTCCAGATTTCGGTCTTTCACGGTAACATATATATATATAAAATAAAAAGTTACCTGTGGATTTTTTCGATTTTTAGAATTTCTGAAATAGAATATTATTATGTGTATATATGTTAATTTTCAAATCTCTACCTTAAATAGTTTTAAAAAATTTCATATACCTTATAATTTCTGACTGTTTTTTAATTATTCCAATCCGTTGTCGATATTCTTTTTTTCGTTATTTTCTTCATTTTCGCAAATTAAATGGTGGGATCGGCCGAAACGGATCTCTTTTTAGACAGGAGGTTTTTAATGAATATCGGTTCCCTTTTTGATATTTTCTTTGAACTTCTATTCGGCGCCGATTGTTTACCGCTAATAAATAATAAGAAAAATTATAGACAGATTTTCACAAAATGTTACACGCTGGTGTGAAATAATTTTCTACGTGTGCTCTGAAATTTTCGAGTCGATATCTCTATTAGTTTTCTTAAATTTGGCCGATTACTGAATATTTGGTTCCCGCAAACAACCATGTTGTCAAAACGATTTGCGTTTGTTCTGCAACTCTACTTAAACTGTTAATTTTTAAATATTTTCTTAACGATTCTTGGCGTTTATGTGAAAAAGAAACGCAAGACACTATTGGTTTTCTTGGTATCGTTATATCCCTGCAAATTTCGTATATTTATAAATAAAAATGACTGCGTTAACCCCTTCGGGACGAGCGTCTTTTACAGAATTTTTAATCTTTTTTTACCGGTTTTTCAAAACAGAAATTTTTGCCTAATTGAATTGGAAAAATGCTCAGATTAAACAAGACAAAATTTACAATAAAAATATACTGGTGAGAATAATCACGGATTCTGAGTACCTTACGCGGCACGTATACCTGTCGCTCATTCCCAAGGGGTTAATGTGTCAGCAAATAAGAGTTTGGATCTGAGTACGGTTTTTTACAACTAAAATGGTTGGGCCAACGTTGGCAAATTGCTATCCTACATTGGTCCTCAGTAAGAAATGTCCACCCTGTTTCACCATTGGCCAATGATCCACTGATCAACGAACCACTTGCCAACAAAAACCCAACAGTGGTCCAACTGTTAGCTGCTCAGAATCCTGCTCACACAACACCTATTTGACACAAAGCCTTTGGGCGATTTTGTGACGTCAGTCTTAGACGACCCACTATCTTTTCTCCCGATGTAACTCTGCGCTTTTCTTGTGCGTTGAAAAAATAATACCTGATACTTATCGTATGAATTTTCCCACTACATGAACTTTTTTTTAAAGACAATTAAGTTGAACATTTATTTTTTCATTTTCTTCTTATTTTGTGAACCCCCAAAAATATACGTTCTTTTTATTTATTATTATTATTATTTTTAATAAAACAATCTGTATAAAGATTTCTAAACGAATAATTTTACTAAATACACATTAGTAAATAGTAAATGTTTAAAGAGAAAAATAATAAAACATTAATGTATCAAAGAATTTTTGTAAAAATATTAATAATAATTCTAGTCCAGATATATCTCATAAAAAATATCTTTCAAAAATAATCTTTTTGTGAAAATGAGGTTTCAACTTTTTTTTTTTTTTTTTTTTTTTTTTTACAAAATTGTTAAAAGCATAATATATTTATTTAATTTTCAAAGATTTTTTGCTCTTGTTTGAATATAATTCTTTATTCCTTTATGAAAAGTAAAAATTCAACCTATCTTGGAAAATAATTTGCTCCATTTTTTATAAAAATAATTTATATATTCAACTTTTCTTCATTTATAAAACATATTGAAAAGTGCTGTTCTTATTATGTAGTGGAGCGTTTATTGTTTTAAGATTATTGTTTGTGCAATAATCTTATCGTCAGTGGTTCTAACTTATATGGAGCCCGTGGGGCGCGAGCCCACCCAATAATTTGATCTCGCCAAATTTTATCTTTCTCCGTGCGCCCAATTTCCGTTGATTTATTTCATTATTTCTACGATGTCAAAAATCATATATTAATAATCTCCCCTTTCCTTTATTAAATCATAAAATTTCCCCTTTTTCATTTTATTTTAACTTCCACAACTCCATTCAAATCATTAAAGGATATCTTAATAAACCTTTAGCATAACTGCTTTTATTTAAATACAGTCCTTATCTTTAAAATTCGCAATAGTTATAAAACCCCACCAAAGTTAGCCGTTAATAGAACCATATGCCAAGTTTTGATTTCGATTCATTTTAACTGAACTTTTTCATGACCGTATATGGTTATCGATAATTGGCTGCTAGATCCGGGCCGTTTGCAAACTAAGCATAAAATATAATCATATTCTTATTTGGTTCACAGGTCTGCGATTGAAATTCCAAAGTTATCTTCAGGAGCCCCATTGTATTGTCTGTGTACAGCTTTATGAAATTCTTATGGGATTTTGAAATGCATTCAAGGCTAAAAGCGATAACCTGCCAATTCTTATATGAACCCCCTCCCCCCCTATCAGAAAAATGTTATTTGGTGAGTTATAACCTTTTGGCGAATTATTTGGCGAGGATGTAATTAAGGAGAAACGTGCAATGTATCTGACATTTTCGCTCCTTTGCTACCGCCTCTGTAACAAGCATCTCTTCGCTTCCTCACCTCGAATAAATATTTCTAATTTTTAAGAACCTGGATCATAAATTATTTAACGGTATACAAATGTAACAACGCAATGTCCATATGGATTAACAACATCTTTACAATTCCTTTATTTATTTATTTAATCGCTGGAACAAAAAGTAGTTTTGTTGACGTTCTCAAAATAATTTTGTTTTAAAAATAGTAAGAACATCAATTAGACTTACAGGAGTTCTAAAAGCCCCTTTTGCGAATACTGTGTGTAACGTTAAGATTGAAGGCGAATCATTGTTTCCTTTTTCCTATATTTTACATCACACCGCACACAAATTTAACAATCACAAAACACAGATAAAGGCACGAAGATATTTGATGACCTAGAGGTAACAACCCGCTATTAGATTAATTGACATTCGTAAAACATAATGTGGGGGAATATTCCCGCTATAACACAAACAGAATAATTGGAGACAAGGCCCGCTCAAAACCAACGTGTCACAATGACATCTAAAGAACAACAACACTCGGTCACATGACCGCGAAACTGCCGAGTTCCTTCGGCATGCGCACAAAGTCCGAACATGCCGCCGCGCGTTGCAATGTGCCTAACACATTCAAAAATTTAAAAATACACTATAAATACAGGAACTAAGTAAAATACCAATACCATAAATAATATTACAATACAAATACAATAAGGATAAGTTGCAATAACAAGGACTGTACAATGCAATAAAATGAAATTCTAGGTTAAACAAGAGTTAAGCTATTTTCTAAAAATATTTCTATATTGTACTTAAGAAAAGTTGAATGTAAAATAACATATAAATCTTAGATGCATTTAAAAATAGGTAAACAAGCAGAAAATAAATATATACATTATATTTTATCAATTGGCAATACACACAATCTAGATATGGATCTAAGGAAGTTATTCGAGGCTGTTTTTACCTTTGCTACCCTAATATTACCACCCTTTCCTGGTATAACCTTTAAGATTCGCCCTAGCATCCATTTACAGGGCGGTAAATTGTCCTCCTTTATTATTACCATTGCCCCTGGTTTGATGTTTTCCCCTTTTACCTGCCAATTTGACCTATTTTGATGATGACTCAAGTAATTTAATTGCCAATTTCTCCAAATTAATTGGACAAATTTAGTGGTTCTCTGCCACCTAGATAATTTTGATTCAGAAATATCAATTAATTGAGGTTCTGGAATGGCATCGATTGGCCGACTAATTAGGAAATGGCCTTGTGTCAATGTATTAAAATCATTTATGTTGGTCGATAATGGAGTTAAGGGACGTGAATTTAGTACCCCTTCGATTTGGGTGGAAACTGTTTGGAATTCTTCCATCGTCAATCTAGCACCTTTTAATGACCGTTTAAGATAATATTTGAAAGATTTTACACCAGCCTCCCATAAACCGCCGAAGTTCGGCAATCTAGGAGGAGTGAAATTCCATTCAATAGCTTCTGAAGTAAAATAATTAGTTAATTTTTCATCCGGTCTACGAACTAACTCATGAAGTTTGTGCAATTCTGATTTAGAACCCTTAAAATTAGTAGCATTGTCTGTTATAACAGAAGCGCATTTTCCTCGCCTTGAAAAAAAGCGTTTAAGTGCGGCGATAAACGTGTCAGATGTTAGATCCGTTACTATTTTTAAATAGCCTTTGTTACTAAGCAAACGAAGATCGCGATGTAAACCTTATGAAAAATCCCTTTCCTGTGATTTTTATATTTAGTCTCAAAAGGGCCGCAAAAATCAGCTCTTGTATGGTTAAAAGTGAAATTTGGAGTTACTCTTTCCGATGAGAGATCACCCATGATTTGTTTGGCAGTAACTGGGTTGCTCCTGAAACAGACGACGTAATCATGCACTACTTTACGCGCTAAATATTTCCCACTTACGGGACAAAACTGCATACCTACGTAATGTATTAAACTTTGGGGACGAATATGAAAATATTTCCTGTGAAAATGCTCAAATATGAGTTTTGTAACCTTATGGCCTTTCGGCAAAATTATTTGGTGCTTGTTGTCAAAGTTTAAATATGAATTTTCTAATCTGCCGCCAACTCTTAAGATATTATTTTTATCCAAAAAGGGCGATAAACATTTAATTTTACTGGAAGGAGGAACCCTTGAATCGCATTAAACCCCTAATTTCTTCCTAAAATTCTGAATTTTGTACTAACCTAATTAGGGAAGTTTCTGAATATTTTATTTCTTGGGTGGTGAGACTACCATCTGCTGGCATACATTTACAATTGTGAAAAAATCTATAAGCGTATGCCAGTATGCGATAAATACTATAATATTTACCATTTATGCTGAAAAAAAAATTGACTTCTTCAGGATTTCTGAAAAGAGAAAGAGAAATATTAAAATTAGAGTCATTAGTATTATTTTTATATTTTGCTTTAGTCTCTGGGAAATAGTCTGTTTCTGGCACAGAAATAGGTTCATACGCAATCACTAGGTCATCCGATGGTAGGAATTTCGGTCCCTTAAACCACACTGAATTCTCTAAAATGGAATTGACACTAGCACCTCGTGTTAAGAGATCAACAGGATTGTCCTTGCTGGAGCAGTGATACCAAGAGTTCGAATCTGTCAGTGCATTGATTTTGTGACACGATTGGTCACATCGTTTTGTTGAGCCCTTGACCCAGTAAAGAGTTATTTTGGAATCAGTCCAGTAGTACACTGTAGATGCTATTTTCTGATCTAGGATAGGTTTTATTTTATTAGTCAATCTTGCATTCAGTAAGGCTCCGAGAAGTTCTAGCCTACGTGGGGTTATCTCCTTTATCGGGGCAACACGACTCTTTGAGGTCACGAGATTGGCTTCCACTCCACTCTCACTTTTTGTTCTTAGATAAATAACAGTGCCATATGCTATTTTACTGGCATCAGAAAAGGCGTGTATTTCTACAGCTATTACTTTATTCAAGCAACCAAGAATTTTCCTCGGAATTTTTAGTTCTCCTAAATTTGGAAGTTCTTCGAACCACTTTAACCACCTTCCTTGCACATTAGTTGGAAACTGTTCATCGCATGATGTTTTCTTTAGCCATAATTATTGGAACAGGCATTTGATTCTAATTGTGAATGGCGTGAGCATGCCTAACGGATCGAAGATTTTACTAACTGCTTGCAATAGTAGACGTTTTGAGCTTTTTTTGCGATGACAAGAATTCTATTAGGCTTTTGACTTCGAATGTCAGACAATCTTCTGTTTACAAGGAAATTTCTAATACCTTGCGTCAATTGCTTCGTAGGCTTATTGTAGCATGTTCTGCTTGAATATTTAAACCCTCCCTTTGCCAGCACTCCAATAATGTTTAATCATTGGTTATCCATTTTTGAAGAGTCATTCCTGCTTCAGACATTATTTTGTTAGCCCTCACGGAAACATCAATAACTTCTTGCAGAGTATCTTCGCCAGAGATAAAATCGTCTACGTAAATATACTTATCGAGTAGGTGAACAGTTCTTGGGTACAGGTTCGTAAACCGCTTGATGTGCTCTTTAATGGTAGCTGATAGAAGGAATGAAGAGGAATTGACTCCAAAAAGAACACAGTTAAATCTGAAGACCTTGAAAGATCTTAAATCATCGTCATACCACAGAGAGAGGACAGAATCACGATCCTTTTCAGGTAGTGAAATTTGAAGGAACCCCTTCTCGATATCAGAAGAAAAGGCAATTTCGTATAATCTGAAGTGGATTTAAGTTGGTGCCGGGCCATAAACAATCATTAAGGGATGACCCATTGTTATCATGAGAGCTGGCATCAAACATGATTCGGATCTTTGTAGTGAGTTTATCTTCTTCACAGACCGCATGATGGGGCAAATAATAAAATGCCCTGTCTAAAACAGGTTCATTTTCTTGCACCTGCTCTATAATTCCTTCTCTTAAATAATCCGTGATTATTTCCGAATACTGACGAAAAAGTTCTGATTTTCGATAAAATTTTCTTTTTAGACCTTCCAAACGCTGTTTCGAAACATTAAAGTTATCATTTAATTCCTTCCAGTCTCTTTTCCAGGGTAACTGAACTTCATAACGATCGCTTACAAATTTGACAGTTTTATCGAAAATTTGTTGCGCTTGTTCCGTTTCTGATATTTTTGGATCGTCATGTTTAGTGCCAATAGACTCAAACTCCCAAAAGCTGTTTTAAATTATCATTTATTTCATCGAAATCTCTAACAAAATTACACATAGCAATATGATTTGTCGTCTTCTCGTCTAGCGCACCAGTTGGAATCCATCCAAAAACGGTGTCTTGTAGAAAAAGTTTATCGTTAATTTTAACTGAATTATGTTTTAAAATTCTGAAAAATAATTTAGCACCAATTAATGCATGAATTTTTTCCAGTTTGACAAATATGGGGTCTGCCAATTCTACAATATTCGGTAAATTAATGCCTGATACATTTAATTGCTTTAATGGAATTACATCCGTCATTTATGGAGCAATTAAGAAATCTATATTTTCCCTGAAAGTCCCATTCGCTTGGTAATCAAGCTGGAAAATTTATTTTTTACATTATGAGTATAACCGTTTAATCCTGTAACCAGTACATTAATTACCCTTTTTCTTAATTTCAATATGTCAGCACGATCCTTCGACAAAATATTTACATTGCCAGCACAATCTAAAATTACTCTAAACTTTTGTTTATCCCCGAAATATCTTCTATAAAAACAAAGCATGCCCTCAATAAAATTGATTTTTTTTTCTTTACTTATATAATTCAAGGCCTTCAACGATTCATCATTATTTAACGAAATGTTTCTTCCTCTATTTACAGCAGGTTGCGGGGGGGAATGAAGTGTGGGAAAAGGCATTGACGGGCAATTAATTTTTTAATTTGTTTTCTTTTTCTCGATGAAGCATTGAGCTGTGATGTAATCCACAAGTATTATAGTTATATTTTGAAATGCAAGAGTTTACAAAATGGTTTTTGTTCAATTAATTTGTGCAGAGTTTATTTCTTTTCACAAAATCGTATCGTTCTAATACATTCATTTTTAAAAAATGAGAATATTTGTTCAAAATATGAAAAGCCAATTTGCACAGAATACAAGTTTTTCCATTTGATTTATAGTTCGAATTTAGCATGAAATTTTTGTTTTGTTCGAAAGGGGAATGTTTTTATTTAAGGGTTTTGAAGCAGAATGTCTATTTACACTTTCTAGAGTAGAACTCCGATTTTCTAAAAAAATGACATTAATTCTGCGAATGGCGGATACTCTGATTTTTTGATCGAATATTAAAATAATTTTCTTGTTTCCTTATCTATCTTTTGTAATTTAATATTGATAAGGATAGCATCTGACGGATTGTTTTGTTCATAATGTAATACTTTTAAACCCCTCAAATTTTTATTTACACAATCAATAAAGGATCTCAATTCTTTAGAGGACTCGTAATGTATATTTTCATAATTAATTATGGCTCATAAATGAGTGTCAATGAGCGAACGTTGATTTTCGAATCTTTCAGTAAGTCCAGTAAACAATGAATCAAAGGAATCGTCAGCAATTTCTAACTGTTTTGCTTCCTTTTTTAGCGATGCTCGCAAATAGAAGAGCTTCTGTGCGTCATTTAGCTGAACATTCTTGATAATTAAATTAGTAAATTGTATTTTAAAAATTGACCACTCTTCATATTTACCATTAAATATTGGTAATGGGATTTCAGATAACTTTAATGTTATTAAAACTTCTCGATTCAATACCATCAGCTTTGCACATTTATTTCAGATATTTTGAGATTTTTAAGAAATATGTTGAGACTTACCTCAAGTTTGTCGAGACGATCTTCAAGTTCATCTAATTCATTTTCGATTTCGGGTAAGTCCTTAATTTCAGGGATGTTATAATATTTATCCCGTATTCCAGATATTTTTGTTTGAAGCTCAGGTACTTTTCGGAGCTTTATTTCGAACTCAGTACTCGATTTCTTCACTGTTTCCTTTACGAAATTTTCGAATTTTGTTGTGGTACCTTTTAGAGCACCTTTTGCTCTGTTTAATTTTTTCATAGCAGCTATTTCGCTGCGACTTAGACGGACCAACAAATTGTTGTGAATACTGTGTGTAAGGTTAAGATTGAAGACGAATCATTGTTTCCTTTTTCATATATTTTATATCGCACAGCACACAATTATAACAATCACAAAACACTGATAAAGACATGAAGATATATGATGTCTCTGGGGTAACAACCCGCTATTAGATTAATTGACATTCGTAAAACATAATGTGGGGAATATTCCCTCTATAACATAAACAGAATAATTGGGGATAAGGACCGCTCAAAACCAACGTGCCACAATGGCAGCTAGAGAACAACAACACTCAGTCACATGACCGCGAAACTGCCGAGCTCCTTCGGCATGCGCACAAAATCCGAACAATATTCATGAAATATTTAATAATATTGTTTTAGATATTCAGTGAATGAAATTTGTATAATTATCATCCATAACTTTCTATTTAAAAAAAGATAACATAGAATTTTGACTTTTAATTTTACATTAAAATGATCGCTCTCCGAAAAGATAACTTTATCCCGTACTTATAAAGAAATACTGCAGATTATAATTCAAAAAATAAAATATTAATATATCAAATACATGTTTCGCTTTATACATTATATTTATTACAATGCGTTTCATTTTGTTAATGGGATTAGTATATCTTAGAAATGAAATTGATCTCATAGTGTTTTACCTTTTAATCCTTTCTAAAATTAATGTTAATGTTTTGAAATATAATGTAGAAAGGACATTCTCACTTTTAAAAAGAAACTTATCTTTATATACCAAGTTGTATTTAATTTGAATACAAAGTTTTTAAGTATAAAAATTTATTACAATGTATTTCATTTTGTTAATGGGTTTAGAATATTTCAGAAACGCTATTCATCTCTTAGTGCTTTACCTTTTAAACCTTTTTCAAGTTAATGTTACTCTTTTGAAATTTACTGATGAACGTGCTTTCTCAGTTTAAATATATATTTATATCTGAAAATGCCGCAGTTCGTAGAAAAATATACATTATCACTTTACAAAACGCATTCGATGTTATTTGATGCAACAATAAAGAGTGAAGTATTTCAAAAGTTTAATATATTGAGAGTGGTTCAAATTGTTTACCAGAAAAATATTGTGACAAGTAGAAATATTTTGAATGCTATAAAAGTATTACTTTTGGTGGTATTATTTAGAGTGAATTCCATTGAAATTAATCCAACTAGATTCAGAATTTGAAACCTCAACTTATCGACGGACGTGCAGCAACATATCTACAGAATAATATGGCGCATTTTTTAATGTATTTTCTTTAAATACATAGTAAGGATTCTTATGTACATAAAAAAAATTATTTTTAAGGAACTTAAAAAATTCCGAAGAGTTGCAAGTTAGTACAACTATTAGTAATATTATTTAATGCGGATTCCTGTATGTTAAGATTCTTTTAGTAAGGTATGCAAGTTGAAACCGGCGCCTATCTACTAGTATACAGTGCTTACCAACTAGCAACAAGACCTATTCATAAAGTGGTATCTAATTATTTTAAATGACAATATGTACACAAAAGATAATTGTTTATAAGAAAAACTCTAACATATGAAGAGTTACAAATTATCATCATCAGAACATCTATGAAATGTTTTTAAGGAATTCTGTAAAACTAAAAACTGGATAAATACACACGGGTTTGAAGAATATTTCCTTATTTTATGCAATTTATTTATTTAAATAATATTTCCTAATTTTATGAATTAAAATTCTTAAATATACATTTTTAAATGTTGTTATAGGTTTTAATGTAAAAGGAAATTTAAATGTAAACAGCAGTTTGAAGATTACAAAACAACATACAACACAGTTTTTTCAACGCTTTCTAAAAGCATCATTACATAAAAAATGGAATTTTCAGGTAACAGAAGAAGAATTTTACTTAATTTCAGAAAAATGAAAAATGCTTATAAATACCTCTTTTATCTTTTTGGTCTGATTGGTATATTTAACTGTTTTAATACAGATAAAAGAATTTGCAATAAAACTCTACGTTACATTTTATTTACAATCGCCACAATCTTTTTTATCACAATTAGTTCTTTAGAACTAAGAATGGACATTTTGTTTATGTTGGGGTCAACAAAAATAGATAAAAAGTCTTCATTTATTTATGCATGTACATGTGTAATATATATATTATTTCGCATTTCTCTGTGTAAATCTTTCTTAACATTATATAAAACTGTAAAAATGGTTAGTCATATTTCATCAAAAATGGGAAACAAATTTCATGCACCTCTTTGGATATACATGTGGATTATTGTTGTCTTAATATCACTAATCTTCACAGTTATAGAATTCACTTTTGAAGTGTATAACTACAATGACACGATAAACATTATTTTATTTGGTTATTCTAATATAAGCCTCTATTTGAAGTTTGCTTTTTCTTTTGCGTATGCTTTATGCTATGTGTTTTTTCTTTGTATGCCATTGAATGTTTTCGATTTCTATTATGTGTTGATTTGTTTAGATATTTCATCATTATTTATTGGGTTTTGCAAAATAATGAAGGCTTCATTTAAACCAGAATACAGAAGTTTAGCAGATAAATTCAATGACATTGTAGCGCTTAAAGAATTTGCAGATTCAAAAGTGGGATTTCTTGTATTTTTGTCTGCTCTTCACAATGCATTTTTAATGTATCATGGAATTGTTCTTATTATTAATAATGATGGAGATTATTTCATCTTTCTAACATGCATGCTGAATTTATTTAATTTTATTGTAAAAGTGGAATCCGCATCACGTATTGCTGCATCATCATTTTTATGTAAATGTGAATCGCGAAAGCTCTACGAGAGCGATTACATGCAAGTTTGCCATTATACCAGGTTTGTAAAAAATTGTAAAGAAACATCTATGACAGTATGGGGTATTGTTGTTATGAAGCGAAATATGATATTTGGAACCCTCGGAGCAATTCTCACTTATAGCTTATTATTTGAAAATCTAATATAAATTATATTATTTTTGAATATTTGTACATTATTCTTTTATAAACTACAGAAAATATAATCACTAATCCGCAATAGTAAGATAGCTTGCACCATGATATGTGCGTAAACATTGTGCTTTTAAAATATTTCACATAACTGAAGATGATTGTAATAAAATCATTGTGAAATGGTGTTAACTTTTCGCCGCTATAAGCCAACTTTAACAAATATATTGGCAGCATTATGTTTTCAGTTAGATTTCAATAAATATCCCAAATGTTATTACTATTTTAATACAGATAACGCGTTACTTAAAAATAAAGAAATGAATTTTGAAAAAGAGTATTTTCAGTCAATTCATATCAATATATTAATGTATTTAGAAATAATTGTGAAAAACATTTTGTTAATAATTAGGTTGGATTGCATACGTCATGATCAGACACAATATTGTTGTACATTCTTTTTTTAAGCGTTTACTTAAATTTGTATTTATACAATTAATTTTAAAATTGTCTTATTGTTTAGTTGAAGATTTCATTTTAGCCTTTTTAGGTGCGTTCGTAATTATATAAATACGTAGCACCTATTGTTGTCGTTCAGTCCGTCTGTCCGCATATAACAGAGCAAAAACTATCCAACCGAATAGTCTGAAATTTTAAGTATATAATTGTTGCAAAATTTTGTCGTGTCATTTCAAATTTTATGAAAATCGGGTGTATAGTTTAATTACAGGGACAGTCAAAAGTTTTCCGTTACATTACGGTCAATGGGAAAAAATTATTGCAAGTGCATTTTAATGATGTTACAGCCTTCCGAAAGGTCTGAAATTTTAAATATATAATTGTTGCAAAACTTTGTCGAGTCATTTCAAATTTTATGAAAATCGGATGTATAGTTTAATTACAGGGACAGTCAAAAGTTTTCCGTTGTTACAGCCTTTCGAACAGAATGAAATTGATATGCACTTATGAAGTGCACTAAAATATACATTCAGTACAATATGCGGTGCAAAAAATATTTATAAAACTAGTTATAGTACGAACGCATCTCATTTGCCACGTTTGACGAGCAATTTTCTACTAGCAGATAGAAAAAAAAAATACTTGGTTCCATTTTAAATAAACAGCCTGATATTTTTGATAAATTAACATCTATTATAGACGGGAGGTCCTATATACTATTACTACATAGATGCACAGGGTGTTTTAGTAGTAGCAGATATAGGCAAACTCTGCGATGATGCAGAGCACACTAAACAGCCAATCTTGTTATAAGAAACCTGGTTCGCAATCGACTTATTCAATCAAAATACAGGGTGCCTTATAAAGGTCTGAACCCTCGTTTTTGTTTGTAGCGTTATCAGTTATGTAGGTATTCTGTTAAAAGTGCCAACAATATTTTCTTTTTATTGTGTGACATGTAACAGTACCACGAAAAGTTGTGGAAGTTTACCCCATCAGGATCCAAACAACGTTGATTAGACAGTGCAGGTTTCCATATGTAGCTGACACTTACGTACTTGGTGAATTTCTCTGCTTTGATGGATGTTTTTGTGAAGATTCAAATAAGAAATCCGCTATTTTGAGTGAATAAATGGGTTGCAATACCTGTACATTCGCTTTTATAATACTATAAGGATGATAGAAGTTCAACGCACCTTCTAATGTACTAAAATTTATTTAAACACGAATCCAACAATTAGCAGCTTAATAATAATAACAACAACAACAATAAAACTTAATACCATATTTAAATTTCGAGGCAATTGAAGGATTTTAGGAAAGTTAGAACATGAACAGATAGACAAACAGAATGAAGCCATAAACGCTATACAAAGAATTGGAAACATAAAAAAGTTTAATAATCACTTAAATTTTACGTGTCACTCAGGTTAAAAATAATAATATTAATAATAAATTCTGGTCATGCTACTCTTATGGTGTTTGTAAATCTTGTTTTGGAGATTCTTCCTTAATCAGACCTACATCCAATTGGCTTATTAGAGTAAGTGTAGTTTGGCGCAAAAGTAAATTAATTTTTTAACCGTTGACTTGATACCACATTATTCCAGCTTTGTAAGTTTTGCAGCTAACCTTGAATGTGGAGCAGATTACGGAAAATTAGATATTACTACAATAAATAATAATAAATTGGTACTTTTCAAGTATAGGGGACTTGGCGAGATAGAGAATATCGTCTTGGTGAGAAAAGAAAATTTGGCAAGATATTTTCGAGAAACCTATTCATTGTTTTATCTAAAGAAGCAATATTTTGTTTTCCGTGGCAATTGAAGGATTTTAGGAAAATTACAACATGAGCAGATAGACAAACAGAATGAAGCCATAAACGCTATACAAAAAATTGGAAACATAAAAAAGGTTAATAATCACTTAAATTTTACGTGTCACTGAGGTTAAAAATAATAATATTAGTAATAAATTCTGGTCATGCTACTCTTATGGTGTTTGTAAATCTTGTTTTGGAGATTCTATGTTAATCAGACCTACATCCAATTGGCTTATTAGAGTAAGTGTGGTTTGGCGCAAAAGTAAATTAATTTTTTAACCGTTGACTTGATACCACATTGTTCCAGCTTTGCGAGTTTTGCAGCTAACCTCGGATGTGGAGCAGATTACGGAAAATTAGATATTACTACAATAAATAATAATAAATCAGTAATTTTCAAGTATAAGAGACTTGACGAGATAGAGAATATGGTCTTGGCGTGAGAAGAAAATTTGGCAAGATATTTTCGAGAAACCTATTCATTGTTTGATATAAAGAAGCAATATTTTGTTTGCCGACAGTGAGGGAACGATTTGTGCATTTTTTCCATTTACTTTTCTTACCAGCACCCCCCCGTGTCGCGTGTGGGTTTCCCCAGGCAGGCTGGAGCCTTTTATTTTTATACCGCCCTTTGTCGCGTTTTTGGCGGGATGTCCCTGTAAAATGACTTGCTAATCAATGTATTTTTTAAGTCCTTAATAAAGGAATCCGGGAAGGATATTATGCTCTACGTCTACGGACTTGGTTTCCTCGTCTGAGCAGACCCTCTCAGGATATCAGATAAAATGAAATTTTTTCAATATGTACAATTTGTTTAATATAATAATAACGACCATTTGTCTATTTTTATATACAAAAATAAGAAAATTGTATATAAAAACATTAATAATATTTATAAATTAAATTTATACAGCAGGTTACGGGGAGAATGAAGTTTGGGTAAAAGCGTCGACGGACAATTCATTTTTTTATTTGTTTTCTTTTCTCGATGAAGCATTGAGCTGTGACTTAATCCACAAGTGTTACAGTTATATTTTGAAATGCAAGAGTTTACAAAATGGATTTTATTCAGTTGATTCCGGCATATTTTATTTCTTTTCACAAAATCGTATCGTTCCAAGACATTCATTTTAGGCACAGAGAACATTTGTTGAAATTATGAAAAGCCAATTTGCACAGAATACAAGTTTTCCCATTTGATTTATCGTTCGAATTTACCATGAAATTTTTTGTTTTGTTCGAAAGGTCATGTTCATCTGACAGATTGTTTTGTTCATATTGTAATACATTTAAAGCCCTCAAATTTTTATTTACACAATCAATAATGGATCTCAATTCTTTAAAGGACTCATAATGTATTTTTTTCACAATTAATTAAGGCTGGGGTCAATCCATTTCAAGTGGTCCAGAAAATCATTTATTCGTTGCTTGACCATTTTAAAAAAAATCTGAATTTTTTTGTACAACAACCCTAACATGATGGAAGTTCAAAATCACTATTATTTTAATTTTATTAATTTTCGTTTGTGCATGGCGGCCATCTTTGTTTCATCGTCTGCAGCAATTTTTTCACATGAAATGTTTACGAAATTGTAAATAATTCATCGTTTATTTCTCCAATTCAAGTGCAGAATAAAGCAATTTCTACAGAATACATCGAGTTAAAAATTCGGTAATAAAGTAGTTTCCGAAACGAAATGCTTATTGGTGAAATTTAAGCATAAAGTTTAAGTTTTTTTCCAAAATTTGCCCGTTTACAAGAGGAAATTTTTCTAGCAAGGAAAACTGTCAACATGACATATTTTTTTTACAAATAGGCCGAAAGTACTTATACTCACACGCCAAGTTCCAGATCTGGGACTTGCTTTCTCTTCGCTAAAAAAAAATCCCAAATTTTTCAAAAATGTCAAAAATCGCACTTTTGAGGCTTTGATATCTCTGGTGAGGCAAGAGGTAAAAATCTGCAATTCTGGTGTCTGACAGTATTGTATGGTAGTGTTATGCACAAGAAATTTCAGGATGGATATTTGACTACAAGCTGAAATATGGCAAAGGCAACATGTCAAAACAATACTGCCAAACTATTGTTTTGTTGTAGTCACAGGTAAGTATTTATCTCAGAGTGTCATTTAAATTTATTTTTTTGATTATCTTTAAATAATAGTAACAGAAAAAAAAGCCTTTTAGAAAGCTTAGAAATTACTTAAAAAAATAATTATGCCTAAGGCCATACATTTTGTATGGTTTCAGTAATTTTTGTTGTAAGTAATTTTAGTAACTAAAAGAAACCTCAGCACTTTTACATAAAGAAAGAAAATATTTTTTACAAGACCTGAGACAAAAACAGAATAGGGAAAGAGAAAAGCTGTTAATGTTGTTATAATTGTTGAGACATGATCAAACGTGTCAAAACACATTCCTGCTTGTTGGTTTAAAAACCACAATTTTAATGCTGCTTGCCAGTCCCTGAAACTTGTTCCTACCATAAGTATGTTCCTGTAAATGAAACGTTTGTACGATGTTACCATGCATCAGCCTCAAGTAATTTTCCGAAAGTAAAGATATCCAAAGCCCTTTAAAAGTTTATACTGCAGAAAAATGACATTTTTGTATAAGAAGTAAGCTAGGAATTATTAATGAAGTGAGACTTGCACATAGTCATTTCAAAGTTTATTTCTATGAGCCAGCAGGGCCAAGAACTTCAATCAAGTTATCAAGAGATTACAAGACTTGGTTCCTACAAAAAAAATTTTGAGAAAGATCAAAATTGTTGTTTTTAAACCAACAAGCAAGAATGTGTTTTCACACGTTTGATCATGTCTGAACAGGTACGACAACATTAACAGTTTTTCTCTTTCCCTATTCTGTTTTTGTCTCAGGTCTTGTAAAAAATATTTTTTTTTCTTTATGTAAAAGTGCTGAGGTTTCTTCTATTATATATATATAATCCAAACGGAAATTTCGTTCCGAACGCCGAGATTTCGAGTTCTACCGCATGGATTTTGACGGAACTTATACCGTTAGATAGGTATCGTTTCCGGGAAGGTTTTAAGCTATAACACATCATTCTACCTAGATTAGTTATAGAATTATTACGGAAAATTATTTTATATTGAACTTTGTAACTTCATATTTCCTTAAATATCTGGGCTCCTATTGGTCGTAGAGCTTAGATCTCGCGCCAAAAGTAGCTCCGAAGCACCCAAGCAAACTTTTCCCCGCGATTATTTTGCCGTCTTCCGATTTCCTCTAACTCTATTAGGGGCCCGCGTAGGACCCCTTTAACATATTTTTCGTAGTAATTTCAGCAATTATCTTACATTATTCGTTAAGACCGCCACCCTCCCGATTCATGTATCTACGGAAAGGTTGCACGAAGGAGTTTCGTTCGGATACGCTTTCGTTAAGAATAGAGTGCGCTCCCTGGTGGTGGAATGTGGAACTAACATAACGCGATATTGTTAAAATTGGGAAATCTAACAATGCGATCTGTTTTAAACTTTGAGATAGTTCATAACACATAATCTATTATCTATTCTATTATATATATATATATAAAATCTATTACCTATTCTATTATCTATTATATATATAAAATCCAAACGGAAATTTCGTTCCGAACGCCTAGATTTCGAGTTCTACTGCATGGATTTTTACGGAACTTATACCGTTAGATAGGTATTGTTTCAGGGAAGGTTTTAAGCTATAACACATTATTCTACCTATATTAGTTTTAGAATTATGGCGGAAAATTCTGTTATTTTGGGCGATAAGGTTACCATTTTATTTCTTGGCGAAATTCATCGTTGATAAAAAAAAATTGAAACGGCTATTAAACCTCGAAAAATAAAAGAAAAACTGTTACTAATTTTATTTAAATGAAAAAAAAAAGAAAAAAATAAAAGAAAATCCGTTTCAATGAGTGATAATATTAAAAAACGGAAACATTTAATCAAAACCTGAAAGAAATATTTGTAATGCTTAAAAATTAATTTAATAAGAAATATTACACTTGATACGCAATATTTGGCTCTTTATCGCTTGCGTTAGATATGGAAACGAATCAGAAAATTTGATTAGATGAAATTTTAACGACATTTTCTTTCTGTTCTGCTCTTTTCTTTTTTTTTTATATCTAATTGTCCCATCACGTGACTTAAAGAAGAAACAAGCAGATGTAATTGTGAGTCACATGTGTAATTACTATTTGTTTCTTTACAATTTTTTATTTTTCTTTTGTCGCCAAACGATGTGATTTTAAGCCAAAAATGCATAAGCGTGACATTAGCTTGAGGATGTTCTCACAAATGGTGTTTTTTTAGGTGAAAGAGATCATTTTTTGGGTACATTTTCATATTCAGTTGTAACTTATATAGATATCAGTTAATATTTTAAAAATGGAATCGAATGCTTAAATTTCAGTGTGAATCTCTGCCACACATACATATTGTAAAATAATTTCATACTTTTTAAAATGTTTTTCGCCGTAATTCCGAAAGCATGTGATACTGCGTGAACATGATGATAAACTCGAACTCAGATCAACGAATATTACCCATTTTATATAAGCAAATATTATCTATTGTTTATTTCATTTTTTCTCAAGTCATATCGCCAATTTCATTTATAGGAAAATTCACAGATTCGAAATCTAGGAAATAAAGATAATTTTTAAGGAAATTTATGTTTTAATACGTTATTACTATCGAAAAATTCAACATTTTGAAAAAAAAAATACAAGTCTTTTGTAATTCGTCATTTCTTCTTCGTCTTTCTTCGTACTTTCTCCTCTGTTATGTAATATTTCAAATGATATTGGACTAATTTTCGATCATCGATTCACCGCAAAATGGAATATCTAATATAGTATATAAAATAAAGTCTGGATTAGGGGACTAATTAACGCACAGCGCAAACTGCTGAACCTAAAATCTTGAAAATCGTGGTAAAAATACTTCTTATGATATAAACTTCTGCTAAGAAAGGATCTTCTAAAGTGTCACCCCTAATGGTTTTTGCACGGGGAGGGGGAAAAAATCGAATATCAAAATTATGCGTCAAATGATAGCATATTTTAATGTAGTTTTGTATGCTGAATCGAATGCTACCAAAAAAATTTTTATAAGTCCAACAGTTCATGACACATTTCATATTTTTCTAATTTGGCGGTGTCTTTGGCATCTAAACCTCAAAATATCTATCATTACATCCGTTACTCTAGCAACGGGAAAAATTCAAATCAACCCTTTTGGCTAAAAAATAAAAACGGCTCTATGAGTTTGAAATAAAAATGCAAGCATCTTATTTTTTTTTTTTTTTAAATAGTGATTTTATGTAAAATAAAAGGGAAAAAATTACTGAGAATTCAGCGTTATAAAACAAAAATGGAAAAGGTACTACTTAGATATTCCGTCGACCAAAAATCTATCGTCAAACTATAAGATTAAATGCCAATAATGGTTGATCGTAAATATCAAATTCACTTGAATTTAAACAAACTACACGTGTTTACGTCATCAAGTGATTTTAATTTCGACGTTTTATTTGTATTTTTATTAATGTTATACTAATTTATTTGTTATTTCGTTATTTAAAATAAAGATTATGTAAATTTATATAATTTGGCGAATGGTTTGGCGATTTATATAATTTGGCGAAATTGGTCGACGGGATAACATGTAATACCAATGAAAATATTTAAGTATGAAAACAATGTTTGTAACGACTTAAAAATTATTTTCATATATATAAACTCGGTTTATGGCGTCAGATGCCGTCATCCGAAGAATCTACAAGAGTCTTTTTCCATTTTTTCCGGTCATAGGTTCCTCAATGAAAGAAATTGGAATTGGAATAATATTGTGCGATTTATAAATTGCTCCTCGATAAGAAGAAAAAATGGGTACATTTATAACAACCGTGCGCACATCTCGCTGATAGCATTTTTAAAATTCCCAGTAGCAGTAGTTACATTTTGCGTATGTAAATTAAAAATATTTTTTTTCTTTTAATTATGGCATTATTTCCTGTTATTGTTTATCTTTTCGAAAGCATCGTTTTTGTTTGAAGCGAAAACTTTACTATGAATTCTATTACACAAAATCGCATCATCATCATCTACTATATATTTACAACGGAAATTTGTATTTCATTCCGATTGTTTATAATTCTTTCGTAGGATATACCACAATTAGTTAGGTAATAATTTTGGAAAGGTTTTAGTGTATACATATTGTTCAAGGGTACTTAGTTATAGAGCAACCGTAAAAGTTCAAAAATTAAGTGAACCTGATTATGAAAGTTTAGCCTTTTTAAAAAAAATCTACAGAACATATTTTGTTACAAGTGGCCCTGTTGCATGACTTTTAGGAATGGTGTTAGTATATACGATTTCATTATATGTTGATTAGTTATACAGGTATTAATTCCTGTTGTCATAACGGTCTCATTACCCGACCATAAGTGCGCTGTTTATAATCAACTAAAACAATTACTTCTTAATTGCTAAATTTTGTCCAACGCTTAAGATAACATTATATCGCAATGGCGTTCGCATCGTTTTCAGTAATGTGCAAGGTCAAGCTGAAGATCCATATTGTTTAAAATACAAGTTCAAATTCACCATTTAGTTTAATCCAAGGTTCATTTGGAAATATTGACCAGCGCAGCGGGCATAGCCTGCTAGTTTAGTTACTAAAATTACTTACAACAAAAATTACTGAAACCATACAAAATGTATGGCCTTAGGGATGATTATTTTTTTAATTAATTGCTAAGCTCTGTAAAAGGCTTTATTTTCTGTTACTATTATTTAAAGACAATCAAAAAAATAAATTTAAATGACACTCTGAGATAAATACTTACCTGTGATTACGACAAAACAATAGTTTGGCAGTATTGTTTTGACATGTTGCCTTTGCCATATCTCAGCTTGTAGTCAAATCTTCATCCTGAAATTTCTTGTGCATAACACTACCATACAATACTGTCAAAAACCAGAATTTCAGATTTTTATCTCGTGCCCCACCAGAGATATCAAAGCCTCAAAAGTGCAATTTTTGACATTTTTGAAAATTTGGGATTTTTTTTAGCGAAGAGAAAGCAAGTCCCAGATCTGGAACTTGGCGTGTGAGTACAAGTACTTTCGGCCTATTCGTAAAAAAAAAAAATGTCATGTTGACAGTTTTCCTTGCTAGAAAAATTTCCTCTTGTAAACGGACAAATTTTGGAAAAAAACTGAAACTTTATGCTTAAATTTCACCAATAAGCATTTAGTTTCGGAAACTACTGTATTAACAGATTTTTAGCCTAATGTATTCTGTACAAATTGCTTTAATCCGCACTTGAATTGGAGAAATAAACGATGAATTATTTACAATTCCGTAAACCCTTCATGTGAGAAAATTGCTGCAGACGATGAAACAAAGATGGCCGCCATGCGCAAACAAAAATTAATAAAATTAAAATAATAGTTATTTTGAACTTCCATCATGTTAGGTTTGTTGTACAAAAAATTTCAGATTTTTTAAAAATGGTCGAACAACCAGTGCTGGACCACTTGAAATGGATTGACCCGCTGATAAATGAGTGTCAATGAGCAAACGTTGATTTTCGAATCTTTCAGTAAGTGCTGTAAACAATGAATCAGAGGAATCGTCAGCAATTTCTAACTGTTTTGCTTCCGTTTTTAGCGATGCTTGCAAATAGAAGAGCTTCTGTGCGTCGTTTAGCTGAACATTCTTGAAAATTAAATTAGTAAATTGTATTTTAAAAGTTGACCACTCTTCATATTTACCATTTCGGTACTTTTCGAAGCTTTATTTCGAGCTCAGTAATTAATTTCTTCACTGTTGTCCTTTACGAAATTTTCGAATTTTGTTATGACACCTTTTAGAATACCTTTCGCTCTGTTTAATTTTTTCATAGCAACTATTTTGCTGCGACTTAGACGACAAACAATTTGTTGCGAATTCTGTGTGTAATGTTAAGATTGAAGACGGAGCATTGTTTTTTTTCATATATTTTATATCACACAGCACACAAATTCAACAATCACAAAACACTGATAAAGACATGAAGATATTTGATGTCTTTCGGGTAATAACCCGCTATTAGATTAATTGACATTCGTAAAACATAATGTGGGGAATATGCCCTCTATAACACAATTAGTATAATTGGGCATAAGGACCGCTCAAAACCAACGTGCCACAATGGCAGCTAGAGAACAACAACCCTCGGTCACATGACCACGAAACGGCCGAGCTCCTTCGGCATGCGCACAAGGTCCGAACAGCCCCTTCGGCGGATATATAATTAAATTTTTCTCGAAAAGAAATTTCTTACATATTTTGCCATCTGGTTTAATGTCTTGAATCGATAAAGCACTTAATTGACCGAAATGTATGTTTTTCCTTGACATTTAGTTTTTTGGGCTTTAGTTAGTATTTTTTATACTATTTATAATAAATATTAAATTTTTTATAAGGAAGAACTTTGATATAATTTAATAAAATTGTATTAAATTATAATAATTTTATAATTCACCTCTAAAAACCATGGTTTTACTTCGAATTATCTTTAGCTATTCGCTCCTCCCCCGAACCTTTCTTCAGACGTGCTATGAGGGGAAAATATGCATGTGTTATTTTACTCTAAAATTTTGATCCCAGCCCACCCAATATATTTTTTAAGTTGGCTCTACTGCTTTTCGTAGTACAATATCAAGTTGGTGTTGTCTCAGATACGCTCCAAATGAGAGAGGTCTATACATCTAACATTTCTCAATCCAACTATTCCCAACCCTGCCACATCCCAACGGTTTTCACAAACTGCAAACGGCTGACTAACAATCTTTGCTACTTGGGTTAGATTAACCAGAATAATAAACGTAATAAGTCTACGCGTGGATTGTTTGCGCATGTTTTATTCATCCGAAATTATTGCAATAAAAAAAAATCTTCTTTTTTTATGTTTGTGATATTGCACTAACAAAAGAAATAACCAAAAGCGAATTAACAATTTCTTGTCATTAAATAACTCCACTATTAATTTTTAATTATGCGTTTTAAAAATGGCAAGTGTGCTGCTTAAGTCATTTATATAATTAAAACTAAACATTCACTGTCACATAGATCTGCATATCTACTAACATGTTTACACGTGGTTGATGGAATAAAGATTGCATTTCTTTCTTCTTTTTTAACACTTTCCAACAAAGTTGAAAAGGGTTTATGACTTCGGTTTGTCTGTCCGTCTGTCCGCGCTCTAACCAGGCCCCGACTTATGCAGGGGCATGCGAGGAAGCTGCCCCGAACCCCCCTAAAAAAGGGGGCCCAATGAGAGTAATTAGGATTTTCAATAAAAGGTTTCAAATGATTAAAATTAATCAAAAGTGACCAAAATTCATATATTTTCAAACATTTAGGAAGGGAGTATGGTCCCCCTTTACCTCTCTGCTTCCAGCACCATCGTTTTTTAATACCCTGTATACAGATTACAGATGTGAGCAGTACGGGGTACAAAATTTATGCATAAATACAATATGTATGAAGTTTAGTACTAGCCACTTCCACATTATTCAGAAAAAATTGTATAGATAGATAGAAGGGGCTCCCAAATTGATATTTGCCCCGGGGCCCCCATATCCTTAGTCGGACCCTGGCTCTAACTCCCGTAAATATACTCGGATTGCCTTGATATTTTTGGATGTTATTGATCTTTACCATAGCACGTTCCCTATTTCAAATGAAGTTTGTATAATGCTTAGTTCATTTACAGGAACAGTCAAATTTTCCCGTTACATTACGGCCTATGGGGGAAAAATCGTTTCAAATGATTTTTAATAATGTTACATGCTTTCAAACATAATAAAACTGATATGCGTTTATCAAGTGCACTAAAATATGCATTCTGTAAAGTAAGCGGTGCAAAGAATAGTTATTATTCATTTACAGGGCCATACAAAAGAATTCCGTTACATAATGATATAGGGATGGAGGGAATTGTTTGCGGCGTATTTTAATTATGTTAAATTATTTCATGTATAAGGAAATGGATATACATCGCTGAGGTTTACTATAACTTATTTCATGTATAATACGAAGTGCATAGTATTTACAGGGACACACAAAATATTTCAGATACTATATTATATCCGAAGTACTGTACAGTAGCGATGATTTCTAGAAATTTATTTTTAATTATGTTGAGCGCTTTTATGTTTCCCTATATTTATGCATAGTATATGGTGTGTATAAATGCTATAATTCATATACAGGGCTACACAAAAGAATTCGTAATGGTTACTGGGTATGAGTACAAATTGCTTAAAGATGGTTTGTAAATGAGTTATGCATTTTTACGCTGAACTGCATTTAGTTTACTAAGAAGTGTTTGTAGAACATAGATAAAATATAGATATACGACATGTAGAACATAGATATACAGGGTCATGCAAAGAATTGGATACATGACCGTCTATAAATGATAATTTCTGAAAATGTGATTTCAGAAGTTTTAACCCTTTGAGGGGCAAGCAATAATGTCTCTGTAATATTGAATTTTCACCGGAATAATCCAATATTTTAAAATAAGGAAAAGCAATTTTTCAACATTTCGCTCCCAAAGTTAAAAATATAAAATTTAGTTAAAAGTTTCTGGTGCGAATCTTGTTTAAATTAGGTGGGATATAATATAAACTCAAGGGGTTAAGAGTGTTTTAGTTTGAATTAAAGTTTGGCTAAATAGTGGCGTGTAATAAATATACTAGGTTAACTACAGGGTTGTACAAAAGTATACAAGTATGTTTCCATCTATTAGTATAAATTGCTGAAAGAGAAATTTCAACCTGTTATGCGCTTTCTTGCTAAACTAAATTTCCTCATTATATAGTATATATATCAACCTGCAGATCAAATACAAGGCTGTTCAAATTAATTGGAATACGTATTTGCTATCGATGGTAACTGCTGAAACCAGTTTTTCAAATGTTTTATGAGTTTTCTAAAATGTTTACTTAGTTATCTTATATACCTTATTTCCCTGAATAACGAAGTTTTGTTAAAGCATTCAGGAAGTGTTGGAAAGTGTTTCATAATCTATGCTTAACGCATGATTTTTATTTCTTGTTGATTTTGGCATTATGCCGAAAATATTGTTCCATGAATCAAACATTGCATTCATTTATGAAAGTGATAGTCGGCAGCTAAGACTTCTCACTATAATTGAATAATAAAATTAACTCTAAATAAAAAATAAAAAATACATGAGTTATATCACTTTAACATTACTTATTAAATAGATTCTCCAATAAGTGGGCAATTTCACTGTGTGATTTAGTGAAAAATAAAAATTAAATTTTAAACAATTTCTTTTTAGAAAATATACAATATTCTGGCATAAACTTTAAACAATATTTTTCTTTTAAAAAGATTATTTTATAAATGAATTTGATAATAAATGTCTCTACTGTCCCCAAGATAGTTCCTTACTTTGTAATTCAGGATTTTAATTTAAAAAAAAAAAAAAAACTTAATAAAAATTTTTTTACGAAAGAAGATATTTATTTTTTTTCCAATTGTCTTTTTATAATAAAAAAATATACTGTTGGATATCCTATCTGCAATAAATTTAAACATGCCTCAAGTTTTAAGAATAACGGACAGGAGTGATATTTATAGGGACAGAAGTAACATACTCTTCATTTTACAATTACAAATTATTCAACATCCATATATTTTTAACTATTTCAAAATTGGATTAATCCTTCAGAAATAAACAACTATAAAATAATGGGTAGGTAAATATATAAATTTATTTGGGCGATTTTAGTGAGAAAAAACAGTGTTTAGGTACAAGAAATATTTTTGATTTTTAAATTTATAATCACACAAATTGTTGATTATAAAACATCTGGAAGTAATTGAACGAGGGGGAATTTCAGCAAAACTCAAAAGTTCATCCTTTGGTACTTCCTGGATATATGGTATATTTGGTTAATAGGATTGCCTTCCGTTTTTTAACGTGACATTTATTTTAAGGATATTGTTACTTACACTGATGTGCAAAACTTAAGCAACAAGCATAAAATGCTAATTTTCGAACATGTGAGTACTGAAAAGTTAATGATATAAACATCAGGTGTTGCAAATCAATATTATATCTACAATACACCTAGTTCATATGACATCTCCTTCATGTTAGGCAACAAGTGTCACAGTCACTACGGAGAAACAAAATTTGGGATATTTAATTCGTCTCATTATTACTCTAAAATGATCGTGATATGTTGACTCCACTGAGAAGTCACTGTGACTGTTGCTGTGTGATGAGTCACCAGGTGACATTACAAGGCAGTCACATTGTGATTCTCACGTGACTGCCATTTGAAGACTCAATTTTGAAGTCATCATGAGCATTACATTGTTCTGAGTCTCTAAATAATGTTACAATGAAATCACATGGTGACTTTCAGATGATCGATACTCTACTGCGAAGTCACCATTGCGCTCCTTTATGAAAAGTCACCAGATGATTTAATTTTCCATCAATTGTGAACTCGTTACAAAACAGCTATCGTGATGATTTTACAATGGAGTCTCCAAATGACGTTCACATGGGGGTCACAAGGTGACTTCATTGTAAAGTCATCTGGTGACTCGTCACAAAGCAGCAGTCATGGTGACTTCTCGGTGGAGTGATCAAATGGGATTAAGAATGAGACGAATGAAAGATATCACATTTCAGTTCATTGTAGTGACTCTGAGACTTGTGACTTTTTGTGAGGTCATGGAGACTATCTATAGACTGGCTGTGCTGTTAGGATAACACCTATTTTTTACACTTGCTCTTTATAGAATTTTTTTGAGTACTCACGTGTTTAGAAATTAACGTTTTGTGTTCGTTGCTTAAGTTTTGCACACTAGTGTACTTTTTCAATTAAAATTGTTTAAAAAATGTCGTGATAAATAATATGGAAAAATAAAATACTTTGATGGTGAGTAAATTTAAAAACTCACCATGAAGTCAATTTTCATTATACACAAATGCAACCCAAACACCTATACTAATACTCGTAGGTCCACTTTCTAAATCTGGAGACGTGAGAATCTTTACAATCTATTCTTAAGGCTGTTCTCAACTGCTCTGCTCAACAAACGCAAAACATTTTGACACATTTACAAATTCATTTTTTAACGGAAAGGTTGGAAGGGATTTGGAAGCGAACTGTGTTTTCCGTTTTTTGATAAATAAATTACCTATTGAGTTATAAGCAATTTTGATCACATGACAAACCCGTTTTTCACCCTTTCTTGAGTGATTATTCTTCTTTCGCGCGGAAATTCGGTTCAAAACGCCTACTTTGACACTATTTTCAGAAAGATCTATTGCGTTTGCAAAAAAAAAAAAAAAAAAAAAAAAACGGAAAAACAGCTCCTTTACATACTTTCTGATCAGCAACAACTGCTGGTTTCATGCATTTCCGAACAAAATTAAATTAAAACGTATGTGATAGAGTTGCCTCTTTGGATTTGAGAGCAGCCTTAAAACAGGGAGAAAGTCTATAAATGATGGTTCTGAACTATCATGTAGGCATTTTTCATGTGTGTCACATGTGAAATAACTCAAGTACCGTAGTTAAACTTTGAGATTTTCAAACTTATTCCGAGCGAGTTGGTGCAACTTCATTGAAAGGGGACTGAAGTGACAGGGGCAGTGTTGACAAAATAAAGAAAATTACGTCTGTGCACGTTGTAAATTAATCTTAGTATGACTTCAGTATGGAATTTTGAGCTAAGCAAAAGTATAGTACCTCATGACAAAATCATAAATAAATAAAATTAATAATAAGGAAAATTTAAGTACGGGACAGTAGTGACAAATAATAAACATACAGTAGAAAATATTTTATCGAAACTCTTTTAACCGAAACTCTTGTTTAACCGAAATCCATTTTTAAAGCTTTCTTTTTTTACTGTCACACTCTTTGTGGTCAAAATCCATTTTGAAAGCTTTTTTTTAACTACCATATTCCTTGTGTGCAAGCGGTTCTTTCCGAACTACGAGTACATATAAATATTTTCGATCCCCTTTCTTAGAGTTCCTTTGAATTTAACTTGAGCTCACGTAAGCTGTGGAGTGGAACGAAGAAAACGAGCAAATTAGCAATTCTGAAGCTTTTGAATGTTTTGCAAAAGGTTTGGCTAGGCTAAAGTAGCATAAAGACTGTGATACGGGTGAACTAACAATATTAAAAAACTCCGTGATAGAGCTTCAAAGCAAAGGCAATCGAAACCGCGATAAACAAAACATTTTTTCAAACACTTGTGATATATGTAAAATGTACTTAAATTCAAAATTAAAAATCAGGTAATTTATTCTTGTTTCTATTTTGCTATTGCTTTATTTTTATTAAGCACTTGTTACCTTAATAAAAAATATTGCATACATTTCTACTTAATGTTAAAATTGAAGCATTCTCGATTATCGGAAAATTCGATTTTCCGAAAGAGGGTCGGTCCCAATTAATTCGGATAATCAAGGTTCTACGGTAGTCTTATCTTTCTATCTATTTTCCATCTTGTAACTGCTTTTTGAAGTCTGGATAATTAAACCATATGACTTTCTCAGCAATCCAGATTGCTGCTTCTACTAAATGTAGCTGCCCCCTTAATTGTATCTGGCCTGCCGGTGGTCACGTGAGCAATTTTATACAAGGGGACGGTAGTGACATAAAAACTAGGTAGTCCGACTGCTACACGACCAAAATAAGGTGAAAATTACAAATCGTGATAAGAATATACCGATAGGTCAGTATCTACTTTATATTAATAAAATGCATTTCAGAGGGGGAGGCATCGCGTAAAGTCGGGGGAATTCAAGATGGCGGCTGTTATTCAAAATGGCGTCATTTTCTAAATTTTCTTACTATCCATCATATAAATGTGGGTTTCAGGTCGATTTCGATGTTTTTAACGTCAAAAATTTCGTTTTTAATACTTTCCGTCATAGTTGATTGAGTTTATGAATTCAGTTTGTCTGTTTGTTTGCCTGTCTGTCTGCTTGCCATTCCCTCCTCTCACTCACTTAAATATAGCTACTCGCTTAATTTCACTCAGATTGCCATGTGATTTATATATGTTATTGAAGTTTAGAATAACATGTGCCGAATAAAAATTGAAGTGTAAAGCTTTTATAGTCGGTTTACAAGGCCCTCAAAAGAATTTCATAACGTTATTGTCTATTAGTGCCGGTGCTACGTTTGATAAAACTGCAAATCGTCTGAAGAATATACCGATTGGTGAGTACCTACTTTATATTAATACAATCCATATAAGAAGGGCATCGCGTCAAGTCGTAGGAATTCAAGATGGCGGCTGTTATTCAAAATGGCGTCATTTTCTGGAATTCTTGCAATTTTCATACTATTCATCGTATAAAAGTGTGTTTGATCTAAAATTTATGTGAAATAGGGGAGAGTAGCCATATTTGGATCGATCGCTTTAATTGGACCGTTGCCATTCTGCTGTTAATTACAGGAAGAGACTCCATTTACCACTGAAATCCTGCTCATCAGAATGACGTCACTCATGATTAGAAGAAGCAGCCGCCTACCACGTGCTGTTTTCAGACAATTTAAAAAACCTATAGTTAGCTGTTTTGATCTAATTTTTCCTACTAAACGTAAGTGAATATTTTAAAACTAAGGTAAGTTGTTATGTTTTCATACACATATATGAATTCATCTGTTAATTGCGCATATTTTTCACGCGAATTTGTTTGATTTCGTTTTTTTTTTCTTAGTCTTGAAATTAACTCTTTAAAAAAATGGCGCAGTTGCCATAATTGGGCCAATTTAAGTTGCTTAAATTGGACCAGATATGCGATCATAAATTTTAAAAGTAAGTAATGAATTTCGAGGACGGTACGCTTTGCACACTATTTTTTTTATATTTTATAATGGATTACTATCTTCATGCAAGTTTTTTTTTTTTTTTTTTTTTGTATATCTGCATTAATTTTTTTATACAATTTAGGCCTATATAAACATAAAAATATTTTTACATGTCTATGCAATAAATTTTGTTTGCAATGTCTTTTATCTTGTACGTAATTGTATTTATTTTCTTCGAATTCTTTATTCCTACGGCATATTTGATTTACAGAGTTGAATTCAAACATTTTCCTCCTCCAGGATATTTGTGATGGAAGATTTTTTACAGTTCTGGAGGGTGGAATTATACTTTTTTGCCATTAAAACGCATAAAATCTCAAACCTTGATGAAAATGTTGAAAAAGGCATATACATCTGGAAGAAAAACACCCGTAACAGCAAAAGCTGTTAAAAATATAGGAAACAAAGAGCAGACAGTAAGTTGTGGAGAAATTAACCTGCTAGCCTGGAAGAAAAACACCCGTGACAGCAAAAGCTGTTAAAGATATAGGAAACAAAAAGCAGACAGTAAGTTGTGGAGAAATTAACCTGCAACAAGGCTGCAGCTACAAATCCTCCCCAAAAGCAAAAAAAATCATTAGAAATGTTATTTTACTTGCTAAATTCAGTTAAATCAAAGTACAGAGGGAGCCAAAAAACAGTTGTGTTAACATCATCGCCATATAAACTAAACCTTGAAATGAAAAAAAAAAAAAAAAAAAAAAAAAAAAAAAGACGAAAAGGAAGCTTTTACAGCGCGAAAACAATTGGAACATCGAGTTTTAAAAAATAGGCGTAATGCAATTAGCAAGAAAATGATGGAAGAGACAAACAAGAACTACAAACATAATGTAAAGAAAACTTCTATTGCAAAAAAAAGTCTGATAATTCAGAATCTAAAAAGAAAAATCTAGACAGTGATGACTGGTTTTGTCTAATTTGTAAGAATAATAAAATAGCAGAAATGATTCAGTTTTCAGATTGCCATATACGGTTCCATGTTGTATGCATTGGAAAACAAAAACAATAAACAAAATTCATGTATAAGCTTTGCATCACTTCTTACATGATATCCAAGTAACTGACAATTAGTTCCATAATTTCTATTCTTAATTACTGATAACATTGATTTATATTTTGAATACATTTTGATTTAAAACAATTACTCTTATTTTCAGATATTTGATTTCATTATATTTCATTACTGTTATTTTGTTTGATTGTTTCATTAATCGCAAACTTTGCTTTTAATAAAATTAGTTATATACCCTAGTCATTAAAACAACCTGATATTATTTGGTCCAATTTAGGAGACTGGGTGTCCAACTTAGGCGACCAGTTGCTGAATTTGGGCCACTTTTGACAAATTTTTCAAATTAAAATAAAAATTAAGATTTTCAAAAAGAAATTGATCTAAATATTTATTTAATTAGTTAGTAGATGAATAGATTGATCTTGTGTAATGATCTTTTGCAGATATTCCAAAAATTAAGTGAAAATAAGTGAAGTACTTACATCTGAAAATAAGTGAAGTGGTCCAAATTCGGCTACTCTCCCCTATCTGTAAAAGTAAGTGTGGCTGTAGAAAGGTTCACATTCTTGCACATTATTTTACAACTACAAAAACGAATGTGAGAAATACGATGATACAAAATGAAGTTTTATATTCTCTAACTTTAAATGTAACATGTAATTTTTTTAATATCTTGTAAAATTAAGGTATTAATAAAAATGCATTTTTGTTATTTATTTATTCATTTCATTTTCCTCACTATAAAATACAAAAATACTTTAATAATTGTCCTACTTTCATTTTAAGCGTATTTCTGATATTAAAAAAATGAATTTTTCAGTTTAAAAATATCGAATTTGACATCATAGACACTTTTATATGATGTATAGGAATAAAAATACAAACAATTTTGAATAACAACCACCATCTTGAATTCCTATGAATTAGCACGATGCCTCAACTTCTCATATGCATTGCATTAATTTGAAGTAGATACTGACCATTCGAGATTTCTTTATCACAAAATGCAGTTTTTTCATACTTAGCAGCTCCACTAATAACAGTTGATTTAACTGATGATATTTATAGAATTTATACACGAGTTACAAATGCACGAATTCTTTTTTGGTATGACACTGTAAATAAACGATAAATACTATGCACACCCTATTCTATAGTAAGTCTCTTGTAGTGTTCCTCACTGATGTTTGCCAATATGAATGTGTTTCAGAGAGTATAACATGATTAAAACACATGGCAAACGATTTCCACCCATAGACAATAACGTGATGGAATTCTTTTGAGGGCCTGTAAATGGACTATACCTATACATTTTAATTTTTATTCGAACATGTTATTGTGAACTTCAATAACATATATAAATTACATAGCAATCTGAGTGAATTTATGCAAGTTAGAGCATGGAATGGCAGGCAGACAGACAAACAAACCGATAAACTGAATTCATAAACTTATTCATCTAATACGGAAAATATGAAAAACGAAATTTTTGACGTTAAAAACATCGCAATCGACCTGAAACACAGATTTATATGATGGATAGTAAGAAAATTCAGAAAATGACACCATTTTCAATAACAGACGCCATCTTGAATTCTTACGACTTTACACGATGCCTCCGCCTCTGATATGGATTGTATTAATATAAAGTAGATACTCGCCAATCGGTATATTCTTCTCACGATTTGTAGTTTTCTCAACCATAGCACCCGCACTAATAGACAATTACGTAATGGAATTCGTTTGAATTGCCCTGTAAACCAACTATAAAACCTATACACTTCATTTTTATTCGGAACATGTTATTGTAAATTTCAATAACATATATAAATTACATGACAATCTGAGTGAATTTAAGTGAGTATCGATATTTAAGCGAGTTAGAGCATGGAATGGCAGGTAGGCAGACAGACAAACAAACAGACAAACTGAATTCATAAACTCATTCAACTATTACGGAAAATATGAAAAAAGAAATTTTTGACATAAAAACATCGAAATCGATCTGAAACACACATTTATATGATGGATAGTAAGAAAATTCAGAAAATGACGCTATTTTGAATAACAGCCGCCATCTTGAATTCCTACGACTTTACGCGATGCCTCCCCCTCTGAAATGTATTGTATTAATGTAAAGTAGATGCCCACCAATCGGTATATTCTTATCACGATTTGCAGTTTCTCAACCGTAGCACTCGGACTAAGGGGGCCACATAATAAACATAAAACTATTTTTAATTTACAATAAAAATTCTTTATTTTATACTTTAGAATATAAATTTTTATTTTGGATAGTAAAATTTCTAAAAATAGTTTTCATTACTCTTAAAGTTGTTCCAGAAGATCAGTGCATGAAGTGGGGGACAAGGGACAAAAGTGACAATTTGGATATTTAAAATATTATTGGAGTAAAATTTACAGTTGTTTTGTTAAAAATTATTTTCAAAATTATAGGAAGGCATTACTGAATACATTTTATGCTAAAGAAAATTATATAAATGATAAAATATAGCCTATAAACCCAAGGGACACATTGAGAATCGCCCAATACTTTTCTCTGTTTTTTCACTTTTGCAATAACAGTAACTTCATGGAAAACCGCCAACATTGCACTCAAATTTTCCTTTCACTTAATTACATTACAGTTTTTAAATTATGTTTATAGTAGTGGCAACATCTTAATTTATGTCATCTTAGGCATAGAGTAAAGGGAAATAATAGAGATGAAGTATGGTGGCTGGGGGTGACTCCAAAAATCCGCTACATTCGGCCCAAACACAACCACGTGCTTTCGCGAAAAAAGAAGAAAACTTCTATTGATACAGTTTTTAAATCATAATACAGTGAAATGCTATTTTAGAATGCTTAAACATAAACAGATCACTTTCATTTAGAGAAAAATTGCACGGGTGATGTCAAAGAATTCGGTCTCTGTTCCACTTGCTTGTTTTGTTTGGGCCGAATGAGGGCATTTAAATTTGAGCGTTAACCGGATTCATATTGCAAACCATTTTTACGGCATACTGCATCTCTATTCATCTTAGTTTATGCTGAACATTCGCTTTTCCTTTTGTTTAGAGCCAATTCTGAACGCTTTCGTTATAAATTTCGATATCGAAGGAATCGTAAGTTCCCATGACTAAAATATCTTTCCCTATTGTAGCTTCCGACACTAACAATATTAAAATTATACCCCCAATGCTTAGAATACGGAAATTCAGAACGCCTATTATAAGCAACGCCTTCATATACAGTTGTCGCGAAACATTTTTATCCCCCGATATGCTATTTCTTTCGGCCAGCAATTAAAGTGTTGTCTCTAAAAAATAACGTTCCGTTGTATAAGCCAGATGTAAAACAAAGCAGATGTATCATTGTACAGTTAAATACTCTACTGCAATTTTTTAAACTTCTAAGCATCACCATTTTCAATTTTTATACCGTCGTTTTGGGAAAAAAAAGTTAAATGCAATTTGTTTGAAAACTCCATCTCAATTTATTTTTGAGATATTAATTTTTTTTGTAGTTTTTAGCGCTGTTTGTTTAATGTTGGCAACTCAAGTACTCCATTTCTGTAGAAAGTAAAGGAAAAATAGTTGGAAAATAGCAATTATATCTTTTTGTTGTCATTTTCCCATAACAACTGAAAAAAAAAAAATGTAATTAAAATACGTGCTATTTTGACAAAATATAAATGAATGATTTCTGATAAAACATGGAGCTATTATAAACTATATTTAATTTTAAGTATCTATATTAATATTACAAATAAATGAAGGCATGTGAATCATTAGATAGCCTATTTTTTTTGTCGAGTTTCTTGAATGACATCTCTTTTTTTGGATTTATGTATTATTCAACTATAGTGACGTACTATGCATACTTTACTGTAGATGTTGTTTAAGACTGGGTCGTAAATGAGGAATTCTTCAGCAGATGCGAATGACGTCATTTTATATAAAATAAAAGCGTGTGTTTTAAAACTGAAATATGTTTTGTACGATCTTTATTTAAATACACACATATATATATATATATATATTATATATTTTTTTCATCGAGGGCGACACTAAATTCTGAAAAAGCAGAATTACTCTTTTCTAGTCTTTTTTTTTTCTTTTTGGCTTCATGCCGAAATTACTGTCCCATGAATCAAACATTGCATTCAATAATAATAAATAAATAATAATTTAATATGTAATATCACTTCCCTATTACTTTTTTCTACTTTTTCGATAGAAGAGCCATCGAAAGAAATCACTAAAATAGAATTTGAATTTCCTTTCACTTAACTACATTATTTTTTTTTTAGTTCGTGTTAAGATAGTGGCAGCATTATGGTTTATGTCATCCATATAATTAAAAACTAAACATTCACTTTTATTTATATTCAGAACGCCTACTACATCCAACTTCTTTGTATGCAATTTCCTGGAATAAGTTTTTTTTTTCTTTCTTGATCTTGGCATTATGCCGAAAATATTGTCTTGTGAATCAAACATTACATTTATTTATGCAAATGATCGTCTGCCTCCGAGAAAACTCACTATGATATGATATAAGACTGGAAGAAGCTACTTGTCTGCTCAGCGTAACTCTGCCTTAATAATAAGTAGTAATGTTGCTGAAATGAAGACGAGGAGAGGCGTATCCGTATCCGTATCAGGCTTTGTCGTACGTCACAAAAAATCATCTGATGCAAGTCGAACGACTTCTTACTCATGATATTGTGGTTTACTGTGTAAACGGCGTGGAGGTGTGTTCTTTTGTTTGAAATCCGTGTAAGAAAACGCCAACATTTATAAAAGAAGAACAATTATGTATAATTTCGTTTGTTGAGAAACGAAAATTCTGTAGAGCAAGGCTGTAGTCGTACAAAAAAATAAAAAAAATAAAAAGGAAACAGAGTTTAATACGCTATATAGATGGAGGATATATCAGAGAGTATTCGCACTAGTTTTATTTGAGAACCAGAGGATATACAGAGTTGCTTAAGAAAAGCCATAAAGTATACACCCCACTACACACCTGGTATAGAATTGCACAAGCCTGAAAAAAAAAAATATATATATATATATATATAGAATTTATAAGAAAGTGCATTTTAGCAAAATTTTATTTTGTAAATTTATAGTTATTAATATTATTATTATTAAAATAAATATTAATTGTTTTTATTATTAATTGCTATTTAATTATTTAATATTATCAGATTTTATTTTGGTGGGATTGGAAATAAGATAAATATATACGTAAAGTTACATATTAATTTTTTATTTTAAAAGACAAATTTTTATTTTGCTTTCTGTTGGTGTATCAATAAAGTCGGAAATATTGATTTACAGTCAAACTTAAAATTATGAAGATTATGATGCTCGATCGCATAGTTTCCGCCTTAAAAATTTTCAAAATTCAAATTAACATCAAAATTTAAAACAATTCCCATTTTAAATTAAATTTTCTTTCGTGTTTTTTTTTTTTTTTTTTTTTTTTTTTCTGAATAGTAAATTTGTTATTTAAAAAGGTGAATTTTCATGCATGTGTTTGTGTTTGTGTGTGTGTGGGAGAGAGATAGAAAGAGAGATAATTTCTTTGCTTTTCTTAGTTTTTATGTATCCGAATGGAGGCATTCTTTCACAGTATAAAATGATAATTTTTGTTTTTAATAAGATTTTTAAATAATTTATTGATATTTTTTGCATGTTTATGATATATTTCATACAAATTCACTAAGCCACAAGACAAATGCAGGACTGTTTCACGAGCTTTTTCGTCCTCGAATGGATTTTTAGATGCTCCAAAACCTTGCACGAAAAATCTTTTCCTTATTATGAAGGGTTCTTTCGTACTAAGATTTATAGTCATTTTTTAGTACAGTTTTAAAGATACAACACTGGATTTTTGGTTTAAAATTTCATAAACACCTATAAATATAAACGAACAGGACTGATATATATTTCCGCACACAAATAAATGTAAAATGTGACAAATTTATCTAAACTAGCGACTTCTTATATTCATAATTGCTCATATAATGCTTTTTTCTTGACAGCGAAGGGTTAACTAATTTTTGCGGAAAAAATCATGAGAATGAGTAAAAGATTGTCCAAAAATCATGCAATTAGCTCTAAAATTACTGCAACTTGTGAAAACTCATCAAATCTTCTTGCCCAGCTGTGTTTCAAGTAGGTAATTACATTCCTTTCTATTGTGCTACAAGTGATCTCCAATTTTCAAAAGAAAATGCAATCCCTTTGGATTAAAATAGCAGGATTCTCTTTTAGGACGAGAAGGGGACGTAGGGTGAAATTTTTGAGAAAGGAACAAAGTTTTGGAGGAAATAAAGGAACTGGATAATCAGCTATTGATGGATAGGAGTAGAGAAATTTAGGTCTGGTATATGTATAATATTTTTGTAGAACTGAAAAACACAATGATAGATTGAGTGTGGCTGATCTCTTTTTGTATTTCTTTTGATAATTTAACATGTGTACTGTCACAGTACTCAGAAACATAATCACCAAAACAAAAATTTCGTAATTTTTTTACTAGAAAAGGAAATGTCTCAAAAATCTAGAATTTCCCAACTCTAAGCTCAAATTTCCCAACTTCACATATATTGGGGGGGGGAGGCTCCCCCCTAACCCCCCCATGGCGACTCCCCTGATATACAGTAAAACGTATACACTAAAGCGAACACGTTCCGTTCCAATAAAAATTGGTCGCTCCGAGAGGTCAGGGTGTAGCGGAGGGTATACGGAGGTATACGCCGTATACCCTCTGGAATTTTTAAAGAGGCTTCGTATACCCTCTGTTTCCCAAATAAAGCTACAGCGTAATACTCTAGCAATAAACGCTCATGAGTCTAGCGTATACTCTCTGTTTTTTTTTTTTTTTTTTTTTTTATAACTAACATACTGAGAGAGGTGGTCTCTTAATGGAGGTCATTTTTAAATCTGGATTTTAATTAATTAATTAATTTATTTATTGGATTACAAACATACGACTTATGTGCTTGACATGAGAGCCCGCTTATAAGTCGGAGACAAGACAGCACAAGGAAATATTACAACACAAGAGAAATACACCCTGGGAGTTCCACACAAAGTGTGTGTGCAATGGAACCAGCGGGAATCGAACCCACAAACTCTTACAGTCGCAAGCGATTAGCAGACTGGTGCTTTGACCATTCAGCCACAGAGTCCCCAATTTTTGACGAGGATATTTGGATATATATGGATTTTAATTCTTGAAAAAGGTAACAATCAATGTTACTAAAATTTATTTTTTCTATTGGGAAAAAATATAAAAATTTAAGTATCAAAACAAAAGTTAATTACATAGTTTAAAAAATGAATACATTGATGTTTGCTTTGATTTTACGGTTTTATCTTTTCTAACTTTTATTCTCCAGTCCTTTCGAAGTTCAGTAAATAAATGCAATTTTTTTTTGGACGGGAACAAATAATGACGATTTTATTAATTTATCTGTTTCTTTAAGAGTTTACCGACAGAACAGGGCAGGGGAGTTTATTGACCGTAATTCTTAATTTGTCATCAGAGTTAAATTCATTGCCTAAAAGGCACAAAGAGGTTTAAACACTTAAAAGTTACGGAATAAATAAAAATTCTAAACTTAGTTTAAAAGTTTGATGAATAATACGATTTCCGGAATTATTTCTCTAATAAAACCTTCTTCAAGCGACCAGGAAAAAACGGAATTTGTTTCATTTTCTTAAAAAAAAATGGGTCGCTCATGGAGGGAGTTCAACTGGGATGATATCTGAATGGAGGTAAAATTAGTATTGAGCCTATGTGAATAAATGTCGTTTCATGAAAAATGGTCGTTCAGGGAGGTAGTCGCTTAATGGAGGTGGTCGCACAGGGAGGTTTCACTGTGATTTTTAAATAATATATAGTATTTTTATGTCTATTTCGTAAGCTATACGGCAGACAATTTTTTTTTCAACAATTTCGTGATTAGATCTGCCAGACGATTTTATCTTTTTGGACGATTCGATGATTAGATCTGCTAGATGATTTTATCTGTTTCATTATCTTGAACTTATTTTTTTATTTTATTATATTATTATTATTATTTTGTGTGTGTGTGTGTGGAAGATTAGATTGTATTTCATTCGTAATTGGAAAATATCGATTTACCACCATATTTACGATTACGATTATATGACCCTCGAAGAAATATGTGTTTAACTAACTGGTTTTATGCACATTGCACACTGAGACCTTGAAAGCAGATCAACTGTATACTTACTATCTTTCTTCCTGTGTCTCTTCATACAATTGGTGGAGGCGTGTCTCTTTGAGAAATTGAAAACGGAAGCTTTAAAACTTTAATTGCATTAAAGATTTATTGAGAATAATTTCCAAGTGCGTAATAAATATAGACAAGATATTTCCTCAATTTATTTTAAGGTAATATATGCTACCCACAAAATACCACAAAAAACTGCAACAGTATTTTTTTTTTAATTTTCTGTTACCAGACTGTATAATAAAGAAACAAAAATGAAAATGTAAAAAACAAATTGGGTTTTTTATACCACAAAAATCAATTAGAAATTCAATATTAAAATAGTTACCTTAATAGTGCAACAGAAATAGGGTTTTTCAGAGACAACTGGTGGAAATTCATCAAAATTTGGTATGAAGTTCGTTTTGGCACTAAAAATGAAGATCCGACGAGTCCCCTAAAAATAAAATTATTTTACCGTGTTTTGGGGCCAAAAAGCCAACATTTAAACTCAGGTAGGGAGGAAACTCAAAACATTTTTAAGTAGATCAAGTGGTATCATTTATATTGTATTTTTTAATTCTGAATCGAATAACCTCATCTGCAAGTCGATACGATCATTTGTTACAAAGTCACGGCAGGTTTTATGAATACAAAGTCGAAAATTATACTTTAGTGCAGGTAAAATAGATATTTACAGTACAACTAATGACCATTCACGAAAATTTGTGAAAAACTTTGTTTTGGCACTTGAAATGAAGGTCCTATGAGTACACCCCCCCCCCCCCCCCCCAAAAAAAAAAAGAAAGAGAAAGAAAAAAAAATAAATAATTAAAAAAAAATGCAATTTAACAAATTACAATGACCATTTGGAAAATGATTTTTTTCAAAGACTAAAATTTAAGACATAGAAATCGCACGAAGTTGATCATACATTACGTACGCCATGAATTAAACATTGATAGTGTTATTACACGTAAAAATTGCAAGCGACAAAAATCGCCTGCGACTCGTCAAATTTCCTGAAACTTACGTATTATCCACCTGAAACCCTGGAGCTATAAATATATAAATATTAGTCTTCATTCCTCCAGGCCTGAAACTTACGTATTATCCAAGCATTTCATTGGCTGTTCGGGAAAAGGCTTTTCCATCGTCAGATTTCCAAGAAATCTGACGACCAATTTTAAATAAAATTTCATTCTTAAACTTCTAAACATCCCACATTATTACTTTCTACACTGTCGTTTAGAGAAAAAAAATGTACTTTTAAATGCAATTTGTTTGAAAGCTGTAGCTCAATTTGTTTCTGAGTTATTCAATTTTTTGTAGTTTTTATTACTTTTTTTGTCATAGTGGCAACAGAAGTATCCATCTCTGTTGAAAGTAAAGGTTAGTGTATAGACCAATCAGAAAAGTAATAAAATGCGGATTAAACCAATAAAACGCTTCAGATATGCTTTGATTTCCTACCCTGACGAGGACAATAACCATTTTTCCAAATGGTTAATAAATGTTGTTTTACCATGGGGATTGGTAAATTGATAATTAAAATAAAATAAAAATAAATAATAAAATAAAAAATAATAAAATAATAAAATAAAATTGATCGATAAATTTGGGGATTTTAATAGAAAATGAGAACAACAAACTGGGTTTTTTAATACCATAAAAATTGATCAGAAAAGGAAGGGATTCTCATGAAAATGAAAACAACAGACTGGGTTTTTAATGCCGTAAAAACTGAAGGAATTGGAAAGAACTTTTTTTTGGCACTTGAAATGAAGATCCGATGAGTCCCCCGAAAATAAAGTTGTTTTCCATGTCTTTTTAACGGGTAAAGGTGGGGATTTTAACTCAAAGAGGGAGAACTCAACCTTTTTAAATCGGTCAAGTGAGGCATTGTTTCTTATTTATTTAATTCTGAATCGATTGATAACATTCGTAATTCGATACGATCATTTGTTTCAAAGTTACACAGGTTTTATGAATACAAAGTCCAAAATTACACTTTATTATTGAGTATTGCTTTGTTACATTTTTTTGTGTTCAAAACATGTTCTTTATATCATATTAAATAATCTCAAACTTATTAGTTGTCCTCAAAATAGCAATAATCAAAATCAGGGGCATCCGAGTCTTCTTCAAGGTTACAAAAGTTGCAAAATCCATGTATTCATAATTTTGTATTCATCAAACCATTCATGACTTTGTATTAATAAAATCTGCCGTAACTTTGTAACGAATGATCGTATCGACTTGCGGATGGTTTTATTCAATTCAGAATTAAAAAATACATCATAAACGATACCCCACTTGACCTATTTAATAAACGTTGAGTTCTCTCCCCCCCCTGAGTTAAAATGCCCCACATCCCCCCCCCCAAAAAAAAATCACAGTAAAACAACTTTATTTTTACGGGACTTATCGGATATTCATTTCTAGTGTCAAAACGAAGTTTTTTCTAAAATTTTGTAAATGTCCATCAGTTGTTGCTGTAAAAACATATTTTACCTGCACGAAAATATAATTTTCGACTTTGTTTTCATAAAACCTGCCATAACTTTGAAACAATGGCCGTATCGACTTGAGGATGTTATCATGCGATTCAGAATTACAAAATTCATAAACGATACCCCAATTGATCTATTTAAAAATTTTTGAGTTTCCTCCTCCCTCCCCCCCGCCTCTCCGAGTTAAAATGCCTCCCCCCATCTTTTGCCCCCCCGAAAAATATGTTGAAGCAACTTTATTTTGGGGGGACTCATCGGATCCTCATTTCTAGTGCTAAAACGATTGTCTTCCGAAGTATTTGTGAATGACCTCCATTTGTCGTATATTACTCAATTTTTGGTCATTTTTTACCTGTACTATGTTAGCAGACTCTAAAACACTATTTCTACCGGTGCTTAGTGAAGAAATCACGCTTAAAAATAAATCTGCCTTTTAAAGTTCCCACTCGCTGCGCAATCCGAGATTTCCTCGGGCAACGTAAAAGTAGCAAAATTTGCGCAACCCGAGATTTCCTCGGGGATGCATTTTTTCCGTCTAATTAACCCTCCTTGATTATTCGCACCAGTTATTTTTTTAATGTAAATTTTGCCTTATTTAATCGGAGCATTTTCCCGATTAAATGAGACAGAAAAATTTGTTTTGAAAAACCGATGACAAAAGAATAAAAATTCTTAAAAGACGCTCGTCGCGAAGGGGTTAAATACGCAATTTTTGAAGATATTTTGATAAAACAATTACGCAGGAGAGGATTAATGAGGGTAATCCATAGTACATATGTATTAAACAACACTTCAAACCATCAGACACCGAGTTTCAGAGCGTACGTGCACCAGGAGTCCGACAGAAACGTCACATTATTAACCCCTTGGGGACGAGCGACACGTATACGTGCCGGAAATAGGCCTAAGGATCCTCGTTTATCCTCACCAGCAAAATTTTACTGTAAAATTTGCCTTTTTTAATCCGAGCATTTTCCCGATTTGAATAGGCACAAACTTCTGTTTTTTAAAACCGGTAGCAAAGTAATAAGCATTTCGTAAAAGGCTCCCGTCGCGAAGGGGTTAAAAAAAGAAAAGAGAAGATGTAAAAAAAAATGTTTTAACGAAACTTAAAATTTTTTTGTATATGCTATTTATATTGAATAAGATTTATTTTCTCCAGTAATGTGGTATTAGAAGAAAGAAAAGATTTTTTCAAAAATGTAGCACTAAAATCGAATACGGAGTACCAAAAAATTACACATTTATCAGTATCAATGTTTTAAATCACTGTGCTGTTTTTACTCCTCTTTGCGTCTCTTTGAAATTTGCGTAATATATTCACTAAGGGTCTGAAAAAAGAGCTTGTGTAACAAACAACTTTCAAAACTTGTGGAACTATGGACTAGAAGTTGTCTAAAAGTACACAGATTTTGATAACTAGGATGACTTTTTTTTTGACATTTTAATTCCCCCCTCCCCCGCCCCTCTCTCTCTTTTTTCTTTTTTTTTCCGACTGACTTTTTTTCCCACTCTTTTTTTTTTTTTTTTTTTTTTTTTTTTTACCCATCAATAACGTCTGATCAAACAAAACCATTCAGCTTTTTGTCTAAATGTATTTGTTTTCCAAATTTAGCCTCCAGTACCCTTCAAAAGTTACTGATTTTTAAGGGTTCTCAGGACTCTTAAAATTGGAAAAAATGAAAAAAAAAAAAAAAAGAGACCATTTTCAACATTTAATATCTTAAAATGTATAGTTTTTTAAAACACAATTTTTATTGAGATGCAAGATATATGTATGCTCTTTTATTTCATGTATTTAAAAAAATGCCAGATACAAAATGAGAATTTACAGGGGGCTCCAAACTGTCAAACATTTGTCGAGCAGAAAATTGGTATAACAGCTTACGCGCAGGATTACAAAATAATTTTTGCAACTAGAATGAAATTTTTTGTACCTTATACTTCAGATTATAATAATTAACCTGAACCTAAATCAATTTGGATTTAAAGCATTTTTATATTGTTAATACAAAGTTGTATTTAGCTAATAGAAAATTCTGAAAATTTCAAAGTATAATCAAGTAAAAAAATATTTTTTTGAACAATAAAAAGGAAATTTTAAGTTCAGTTTATACAGACTAATATGAAACATATGTTTTGAAAATTCCATAAAAAATATTCAGAAGTTTTTGAGATATCCTGCGTGTTATGCCCAAAAAACGTCGTTTGGAGATAAATCACTTCAAAGTTTCAGAAACGCCGCTTCAGCTATTGATCGGGTATAATTCTAAAAGCCATAACTTCTTTTCTAACGGAAATTTCAAGAGAAAAATTACATCAAAATTTTCAGAAAATGTTAAAATCTAAGAAAATTAAAATTTCGAAAATTTTGAAGGTTTAAGTATCCTTAAGGCCCCTTATGAGCTTTTCTGCGATTTCGTCTTTTCGTGCAGTATCAAATGACGCCTTTTAAAATATTTCGATTTAGGGCTACTTTATTTGCAATTTTAGAACCCAAATCATTTTTAATATAGCGAAGACTTATTTTTATACTTGTTAGCTTTAAAATTTTCAAGTAAAATGGATATAAATCAATATTTTAAAAGAGGTCATCTGAGACCAGTAGAAAGAGTGTTAATGGCCAAAGCTAAAAATTATGAATAATTTTCAGTTCTATTTTAAAAGATATTTTGGTCTTCCACCTCTTCCATCTAGTGAGTCAATAAAATTTGCAGATGAGGTAGATTTTTAATCCAGTATAACTGCGATTTGACGATATCCGTTTTAACGTTTTTCTAAATTTATCAATTAAATTTTATGATCCAGATTTATTTATGGTTGTTTCTATATCCTTATATGATCCTTATTTTAGCTACAGCCTGGATGAATTTGAAAGACTTTAAAACGCTTTTTCTAGTTACAAGCACCGTCGACTTTTTCTCTCTGTCATTCTCATGATCAATGTGTGGTAATAATGAGTTTGATTTGGAGAAATTTGAAACATTGGACAGGTCTGACTGTCCTAGCAAGAATTTTTTATTTATAAATTATGCGAACTATCAATCTCGCGTTTCCATTTGCAAACTATGAAATATGGAAGTACTTAGTAAGAAAAACAAACAAAATCTGTCTCATTTAAATTATGATTCTGAGACAGAACCATGGTAAAATCGCGAAAGTTATTTCAACTGGAGCAAATTTTGGATTAGACGCTGCGAAAAATACATAATAAGCATAATAAGATTTAATATGGATGGGCATTTACATAAGTCTTTTAGAGTAAATGAAAAAATACGTCTCAACCGCTATATTAAGAAAGAAGAAATGCATTTATCAATAATATTTAATTATTAAATGTATATAAAAAAGTAAAATATAAATAAATAGTAGTGGTTAATTATAATTTTGAAAAGGTAATAACGAACTTTTATCCAATTATAATTCATTTAACGACAATCTCGATTTAATGATGATTTTTAAGAATCCCCTGGAAATCGTTACATCGAGGTTCGACTGTATTTTTCAACTGGCAATCTCTTTTTAATTTTTCTAACATTTTACTTCAAAAATTTTCATAGTTAGAGTGCTTGCCCTTTTTACAATTCTTTTTCCTCCTATAAAGTGGCATGGAAAATTTATGTTTAAAATGAAAATTACTAAAAATTAGTATGACGTAATTACAAAAAAAAAAAAAAAAAAAAAAAAAAGTATGATATCTCTTAAGTGGAAAGCACATTTTATTTAAAAGTATAATTCATTACTCGCAAATTAGTTTGTATATAATAAAAAATGTCTATTCAACTAAAACTCGGCAAATATACATTAAAATTGAAGATTCATAATTAGAGTGCTTGTTCCTTTTCCAATTTTTTTCCGCCCTATGGAGTGGCTTGCAAAAATTATCTTTAAAATAAAAATTTCTAAAATTTAGTGTGGCGTAATTGCAAAAAAAGTGTGATATATCTTAAGTGAAAAGTACATTTTATTCAAAAGTCTAATGCATTACTCGTAAATTAGTTTGTATATAAAAAACATCTCTATTCAACTAAAACTCGACAAATATATATTTAAATTGAGGATTCATATTTAGAGTGCTTGCCTCTTTTTGCAATTCTTTTTCGTCTTATGGAGTGGCATGCAAAAAATATTTAAAAATTAAGAACTTCTGAAATTTAGTGTGATGCAATTACAAAAAAAGTATGATATATCTTAAGTGAAAAATATGTTTTATTCAAAATTTTAACTCATTACTCGTGAATTAGTTTGTATATATATATATATATATATATATATATATATATATATATATATACAGGGTGTCCGGTCTCAACGGTGTCCAATGGCTAATTCCTAAACCGTTAGTCATAGACATATAGCTCCAATTACAAAAAATGTTTTAAATCAGGTAAAGAAATATTTTAAAAGCGATTTGGGTCAATAAAAACATTTCTTAAAAAATTACGAAATTTAAATTTTTATACGGTCCCCCGGTCCTATAAGTTATATTTAGTGAAATTTTCCTTTTACACTGACAAGTAATACAAAAAAAGTCCCGTTATTCTACGATTAAAATTGACCGAGTAATAGCTGTTTACAGTTGGAGCCTATTTTTTGCTGCAAATTGGGGGTCATTCACAAATTTAGTCGAAATATAATTTCGTCAGATATAAAAAATGTTTGGGAGTAAAATTAACATTGCAATATAAATTTGAAATCTTTAATCATTCTGACATATTAATGGAAAATATACAATTTGTAATAAACATTTAACAAGAAAGAAAACACAGAATTTTTGTTAAATAAAATGATTCTAAATTAACAGCCTCAATTCTTTACAAAATGATACGTATTTTAAAATATTATTAGATTGCGCAAGCCTGCAAAAGTTGGGTTATGTCATGTTTTTTAGCTTTTGATAACTGATTCTTATATATTCTGTACCGCTGAATCCGAAATTGACCTTCATTTTTAACTATCATATCAGGATTTTTCGCAAATTGCAAATTTCAAAGTTAAGAAGTTCAATGTTAAAATTGAATTTCCTCCCCATCTCATCGGATCACTCAGCTGTTTAGCTGTAAGAATCCCAGGATAAGCAAAAATATCGAATAAATTTTTTAATAAAATAAAATAAAATAAAATAAAAAATGTTTTACATATGTTTTATAGTATGAGATTTTCGCTATATTTTAACTTACACATTTGCGGTTTGCAAAAAAATTCTAACGTGATGGTTAAAAATGAAGGTCATTTTCAGATTCAGTGCTAAAAAGTGCGTAAAAATCAATTATCAAAAGTTAAAAAACACAACCATCTCCTCTACTTTATAGTATTCGATTTTTGTTATTCTTTAAATTTGAAAATTTATGATTTGCGAAATATCCTGACATGATGGTTAAAAATTAAGGTAATTTTCGGATTCAGTGCTAAAAAATACATAAAAGTTAAAAAACCCAACAATCGCAGTCTTGTATTATCTAATCTAAAACTTTTTCTTAAACTCCTTGGCGGAAATCTATCCGAATTTTTCTGTGTTATCCTGTAAAATAAGTATAAATGGTAACCACCGAAAATCTTAATAATATTAGATTGTTATCGGATTTGCGCCAGTATGTAAAATGCAATCTCGATCGGATATTTAAAAGTGGGTTAAAGTTAGAATACAAATTTTGAACTGGAAAACATACATACGATTGTTGAAGTAACATAAAGACTTATAAAAAAACATAATTTTTGTTAAAAGAAATCATAAGAGAAACAATCTCAAATCCTGACAAAATAAAACATGTTATTTTAGCCAATTTGAGACTTAATCATAATACTTGTAGGATTTTTTTTCAAAGCGCAGATACACATGAAGTAAGATCTTCGAATACTTTAAACACTTGGTATATGATCCCTCAAAGCCAAGCCGAACTCATTTGTTTTCAGAGGAGAAAAGTGGCATAAGTCATGCATTTTTAATGTTTCATAACTCGCTCAATTTTAGCGTTATATGAATGGGACTTTTTTGTCTTACTTGTCAGTGTAATAGGAAAAAATTACTAAGTATAACTTATAGGACCGGGGGACCGAATAAAAATTTAAATTTCGTAATTTTTTAAGAAATGTTTTTATTGACCCAAATCGCTTTTAAAATATTTCTTTACCTGATTTAAAACATTTTTGTAATTGGAACTATATGTCTATGACTAACGGTTTAGGAATTAGCCATTGGACACCGTTGAGACCGGACACCCTGTATATAAATCCCTATTCAACTAAAACTCGATAAATGTATATTAAAAGTGAGGATTCATATTTATAGTGTTCGTCCCTTTTGCAATTCTTTTCCGTCCTATAGAGTGCAAAATTTATTTTTTTATTAAAATTTTCTAAAAATTAGTATAACGTAATTACAAAAAATGCAAGACATATCTTGAGTGAAAAGCACATTTTATTCAAAATTTTAATTCATTACTCGTGAATTAGTATTTATATATTTATATAAGAAACTTCTATTCAACTAAAAATGTATAGACAAATATGTATTTGAATTGAGAAACTTCCCATAGTCAGAGTGTCTTGTAGTTTTTGATTACAATGCTTTTTTCAACAAACGAAATTAATAACTAAGCTATTCGGTCGAAAAAGACTAGTTAAAGAATTAATGAAAATACGTTTATTTACTTCAAGATGCATTTTCGAAGAAAAAGAAACAACGTATTTCCAATCTCTCAACTCTTTTATCTGTCTGTTTGTTTATTTATTGATTTTCATTGCGATTTGTTTTTACAGACAGATTGTTCCCGTGAACAAAATGTATGGTCCTTTTTTTCATAAAGATATACACTGTATGACCATTAATGATCGGACATTTTCAATTTTAGACATTTTGTCGAATATTTAAAGATATATTTGTTGGATTTTTCTGGAACTTCAGGATTATGAAGAATATGTTTGACTTCACATTTATCAACAGCGGTTTGATCAGATGGACAATTAGGAGGCCAACAAAAAGTCAAAGAAAAAGAATAATTTTTGAAATCACCCTCTAAAATAAAATGCACGAAATGATCTATCGCTATAGCTTACGAATATATTGAATATTGTACAACATATGTATTCATTTGTGGAAGAATAGAACGTATATTTATGGAGATATATCGATTTTTTTTTTAAAGTTCAAAAATGTTTTGCATGTTTTTTGTTTATATCATGCAGGGCTTTTAACCAAATTTAACGCCAGTTTCAGAAAATTTGACAAAATGTAGTAGAAACAATTGGGTGTACTCGGAATGTAAATATATTAAATATTTGATGAAATATGAGCAGTTGAATGAAATATTTTTATCTGCGCATGCGCACACGATAATTTTTTTTTTTTTTTTTTGATGATTTGATAGTAAACTCTATGGAGCAACTTATAAAAAAAAAGCCAGTGAAATATCGTGAAAATTCAGAAAGATATAGGCAATATAGTGAGCGAATTTTTAGTTGCTTTCTAAAAGCTGCTGAATGATAAGGGATTTTCCATAAATTGTCATTTTTTATTATCTGGCTTTCAGCAAAGGAGTTTGTACTTAATGAATGTCAAAGAGTAGATTTAGAATAAATTCTTAGATTTAGACACTTCTTTTTTTATTGGATAGGTTCGTTCTGGTGATTTTCCAAGAAGAACTAAAGCGTCAATAAAAAATAAAAATTAAATAAAGTAAAAATTAAAAACGACAATTTATGGAAAACCCCTTATCATTTAGCTGTTTTTAGACTGTTGAAAATAATCACAGCATTACATTAAATTCTTACTAATTTCTTTTTGTACAACAATGTTTCTTGTGATTGGTTGTTTAATGTAGCTTTCTTTCACGGCCGCCAATTCTCTGCCATGGGCCTTGCAAAATCTATAAATACCTGTAAATTTTCTGTTTTCTTTCAGTATGTTTGTGTAATTGTTCTTGTTAATATCAAATATACTCACTTCGATCCACGTCTTTATGTCTGCCTTTTTATTTATTTTAACAGCAGAGCGTTGGTTCTAACAAGTGTTGAAATGAGCTGCGAGACATACTGACGCCGTTATCTTTCTGTTTTTCATTTCTGCTGGGATTTTGAGTGAAAAAGATTTTATTTTACTTTTTATATATTTTATCGAGCAGAATGGATTCTTCAAAAGATGTTTACGGTGTCCCTCTTTTTGAAGGTGATGGAAAAGTTTTTTCGGTATGGAAACGAAGGGTAATGGCAATTTTTGCTGCTAAAGAATTGGAAAAATTCCTGGAAAATGAAGCAGCTCTAGACAATGCCGCCGATGTCGTGAAAGCAAAAAAGGCTTACGCTTTATTATTATCATTATTAAGTGATAATGTTCTTGCATCACTTCAAGATGAAAATACAGCTCATAAAATATGGAATAAATTAGAACGGACTTATGATACAAAGCGTGCAGTGAATCAAATTTTAATTCGGAAGAGATTGGCAACGATTAAGAAAGATCGTACAGTTTCTATGAGAAATCACATTGATGAAATAAATAAATTAATTTCGGATCTTAAGCTGTCTGGGGCAGAAGTTAATGAAACGGATACTATTGTTTATATTTTGATGTCATTGCCTCAGGAATTTGAAAATGTTAAGATTGCTTTAGAAAACCAACCGAATTCTGTTTTGACATTAGATTTCGTGACACAAAGATTATTAGATGCTGAAGCACTTCTTTTGGATTCAAAGAAAGAAAGAGTATATACTAAGGCTGCTCATGATAATACTGCATTTGTGTCGACTCGCAAAGAATTCTTTTGCAAAATTTGCAACTCTAAAGGGCATACAGCGAAATATTGTAGAAAGAAAATTACTTGCCATTCTTGTGGAAAATTCGGACACATAAAACGTAACTGTAAAGCTGTTAAAAATTCAAATGAAGAAAAATTTGCCTCTTCAGCTGTTTCTTTCGTTGCTGGAAATGCTTCCAGGAAAAGGAATGAATTTATAGTAGATTCCGGAGCAACTTCCCATATGTGTTCTAATGAGAATTATTTCGCATCCTTAGTACATTCTTCAGGAACTATTAAATGCGCATCAAAAACAACGAATCTAGAAATCAAAGGTATTGGAAATATTAATGGAAAACTGTCGAATGGAATGGAAATTACTTTAAAGGATGTCCTTTATGTTCCAGACTTAAACGGGCAACTCATTTCCGTTAGGAAAATTGAAAGTGCAAATTATACAGTTATTTTCAAGAACCAAAAAGTATTTATCGAAAAAGGGAGAAACCGTTTTTACTTCGGTGAACGGGATTTGAATGGACAATACGTAAGTGACTTTGTCCCTGTTTACGAAACCGTTCTTACTTCAAAGAAAAATCATTGTGATATCTGGCATCGCAGACTTGGTCATCCGAGTGACAAAGTATTGAAAGATATGAAGCTTCCGGTACCTGACTCTTTTTGTGATATTTGTGCTCGGGCAAAACAGAGTGCAACACCAATGGGAAGAGGACCAAGAAAAAGAGAAACCAAGCCAATGACTTTGATTCATAGTGACATTTGTGGATCTATTTTTCCAACAACCTTTTCTGGCGAGTGCTATTTTATGAGTCTTATCGATGATTTTTCTCGTTTTACTGAAGTACGTTTACTGAAACATAAAAGTGAAGTCTCAGAAGAATTAAAAATGTTCTTAAAATCCAACCCTACAGTGAAGAAAATTAGATGTGATAACGGGAAGGAATATTTTTCTAATGATTTAGTGAATTTTACTAGAGATCTTGGTATAGTGATAGATCCCGCTCCTCCATACACGCAATCTTTGAATGGAGTAGCTGAACGCTGCAATAGGTCGCTTCTGAATATAGGACGTGCTTTGATTGCTGAATCAAATTTACCAAAGACTTTTTGGGGTCAAGCTATCCTTTCAGCAGCTTACTTGAAAAACCGAATGCCAAGCAGCACTATTGAGAACAAAACTCCGTACTTCCTGAAATATGGAGAAGAAGCCGATTTCAAGCACATACGTGTTTTTGGATGCAGTGCTTACATGTTAATTCCTTCCGTTCATCGAAAGAAGCTTGACGATAGGTCTAAACAAATGATCTTCATTGGTTATTCTTCAATGGGATATAGATTACTAGATCCTGAAACGAAACGCATAACTGTATCAAGAAATGTGAAATTCGACGAAGAGAAAAAGGAAAATGTTCAGTCGAAACAATACATTCTAGAAAATTCAGAACCAGTCGATAATGAAATTGATCCAGATGTTCTAGAAAATACGAGTGATGAATTAGATGATCCTAAAGAGAAAGAAGACAAAACAAGAAAATCTGAAAGATTTAAAAAACAACCTGTACGGTATCCAGATCCTGAAGTTTACGAAGCATTACTTTGCCAACAAGAAACATTAACGTTTGATGATATCAAATCCCTCCCTAGTGATGAACAACGCTTGTGGAAAGAAGCTATGGACGCGGAGATTGAAAGTATGAAAATCAACGATGTCTGGGATCTTGAAAAATTACCACCTGACAAACGACCTATTTCCTGCAAATGGGTATTTACCATCAAAAGAGATGGTCGACATAAGGCGAGACTCGTAGCTCGTGGATTTATGCAAAAAGAAGGGCTAGACTATAGTGAAACCTTTTCCCCTGTAATAAGTATGCCAGCTTTACGTTTGGTTCTTATTTTGATTTTAAATGAAGACTTATATGCATCTGTGTTAGATGTTAAAACAGCGTTCCTGAATGGTAAGTTAAATGAACTTGTTTTTATGGATCAGCCGCAAGGCTATGATGATAAAAGTGGGCGAAAGTGTAAACTTAAAAGAAGTTTATATGGTTTAAAACAAGCCCCACGACAATGGTTTGAAAGGTTTCATGAATTTATTTCAAAGTTAAATTTTAAATCTTGTGATAATGAACCTTGTATTTTTATTCGGTATAATAATGATCATAAAATAATTATTGCTTTGTATGTAGATGATATGTTAATTGCAGGTTCAGATGTAAATGAAACTAATGTAGTTATTTCCCTATTACATAACGAGTTTCACATGTCAAAATCGTAAAGTGTTTCAGAATTTCTAGGTATTCAAATGAAATTCAATTCTGATAGTTTAATAATGGATCAAAAGTCTTACATAATTAAATTGTTAAATAAGTTTAATATGCTAGATTGTAAACCCAGTGACATTCCTATTTCTCCTAAGTCCACCCCATCTGATTTCAAAAATGGTAAACCTTTTAATGGCCCATATCGTGAACTTGTAGGTTGTTTATTATATTTAGCTTATATTTCTCGACCTGATATTTTGTATGCTATTAACTGTTTAAGTCAATTGCAAGAAAATCCTACTGAAATTGCATGGAAAGCACTTAAGAAAATCTTAAGATATTTAAAAGAAACATTGTCTTTAAAACTTGTGTATAAAAAGCAAAATTCTGATCCTAAATTATCAATGTATGTTGATGCTGATTGGGGGGCTAACACAAATGACCGCAAATCAGTAACAGGTTATATTTTAATGTTTTGTAACATGCCTGTTCTGTGGTGTTGTAATAAACAAAAATCAGTTGCCTTATCGTCAACTGAAGCTGAAGTCATTGCTTTAACTAAAAGTTTGCAAGACTTGTTATGGTTTAAAAATATTGCTAGTGAAATTGTAAATATTAAGGATTTAGTAATTTTTGAGGATAATCAATCATGTATAAAATGTATCAGTAATGAGAGTAATTATGGTAGAATGAAACACATTGATATTAAATTGAAATTTGTTCGCAATATTATAAAAGAAAATAACATCAAAATTGAATATGTTCCTACGAATATGCAAATTGCTGATTTATTTACAAAGGCATTACCTAAAGTTAAATTTTATGAACTATTATTTCTTTGTTGTTTGTACAAGTAATGTTTAAATTGTGTCATATTATTATTAATGATTGATTTCAAGAAATTTCTTTGTTTTTCTGATGTAATGCTAGATTATGGGCGGGTGTTGAAAATAATCACAGCATTACATTAAATTCTTATTAATTTCTTTTTGTACAACAATGTTTCTTGTGATTGGTTGTTTAATGTAGCTTTCTTTCACGGCCGCCAATTCTCTGCCATGGGCCTTGCAAAATCTATAAATACCTGTAAATTTTCTGTTTTCTTTCAGTATGTTTGTGTAATTGTTCTTGTTAATATCAAATATACTCACTTCGATCCACGTCTTTATGTCTGCCTTTTTATTTATTTTAACATAGACAACAACTAAAAATCAGTTCAGTATATTGCCGATATCTTTTTGAATTTTGACGATATTTGACTGGCTTTTTTTTACCCCTAGAGTTAGCTGATTATTTATTTTTTTTTATCGTGCGCGCATGCGCAGATAAAACGTATTTCATTCAACTGCTCCTATTTCATCAAAAATTTAATATATTTACATTCCAATTGCATCATATTATTTCTACTACATTTCGTCAAATTTTCTGAAACTGGCGTTAAATTTGGTAAAAAACCCTGCATGATATCAACAGAAAAAATGCAAACATTTCTTGAACTTAAAAAAAAAATCGCCATATCTCCATTAATATACGTTCTATTCTTTCACAAATGGATACATATATTGTACATTATCCATATATTCGTAAGCTATAGTGATAGATCATTTCGTGCCTTTTATTTTACAGGGTGATCCCAAACATTATTCTTTTGATTTGATATTTTGTTGGCCCCCTAATTACCCTTCTGATCAAACCGCCGTTGATAAATATGAAGTCGAACATATTCTTCATAATCCTGAAGTTCCTTAAAAATCCGACAAATATATTTTTAAGTATTCGACAAAATGTCTAAAATTGATAATGTCCGATCATCAATGGCCATATAGTATATATGAACGCAAACTCGAATTAAGTTTCGTCTTTAGTTTTATTGACAGAATTCGGGAATTCCTACTTGAAAGAAGCTTTAAAGATAAAACTCTTAATGAACGAAACACCTTAATTTTTTAACTGATTCAATTAATTATGTCTTGGATTTTTGACAAATATTAGTCATGCGGATGTCATATTATCACACCTTGTTTTATTACAACAGTTCAAGGACATCCTGCATATTATTCATTTTAATTAAAATATGTCATTTATTTAAACTTTAACCCTTTAAGATCTGACCTACACAACTGTGTAGGTGATGCTAAAGAAAAAGGAGAGGCGTTTCCATATTTTTGTGAGATTTTAAAGTCCAGCCTGCATCCACAGAATTGCGTAGATTCTCCCTTGGAACAGCCTGACATCGTGTTTTTTTTTTTTTTTTTTTTTTTTTTTTTTTTTTTTTAATCAAATATGACCTATTAATTAGGGAAAACCACCTAAACTTTTTATTTCTACCAAAAAGCTTCCGGTCTTAGAGATTTAACACGTGGACAACACTTGCGCATAATTTTATTGACAATACAGTGATTGTGATGATGTAATTATTTAATCATCACGTTTGGTTAATTATCGACATTTAAAACTAAAATTCTCCATTTACAGATACCATTAATTAAAACTTTCTTTTCCTTTTAAAAATACGAGGGTGATTCAATAATTATTGTCCCGAGTGTGTATAAAATATTCGTACTGCGATGGTTGATATGGAATATTGCAGCCTAATGTATTAGATGTCTATATGCTCAATTTCAGAACCATAGCTGCTGTATTAACATATTTTTTTTTCGTTTTAGATCTGAGAGGTGGCACCTATCTTGAAACAGTGGTGATTGGGGGAAAATGCTGGTTTGGAGCTTATGGGGCCAGACCTGAAGCAGTTCGGGGATAGCTTTGTGACAGTGGATGAGACGTGGCTACATCACTATGACCTCGAGTCCAAACGACAGTAGCCACGTCTCATTCCCAGCACCTACTCCTCAATCCCCCATTTCAAGCTAGGCGCGACTTCTCGCACCAAAAACGAAAAATAATATGTTAATATAGCAGCTGCAGTTCTGAAATTGAGCATATTAGGCATCTAAGACATTAGGCTTCAATATTCCAAATCAACCCACCGCAGTACAAATATTTTATACACACTCCGGACAATAATTATTGAACCACACTCATATATCTGTTTCTTTATCTCTTTTGTGGTTGATAAATATCACAACTTTTAAAGATCCTCAGTTCTTTCCAACCGTTAATATATTTTTAAAAAATCACTTTCTCATACTAATGGAGATCAACCGAAAATTCGGTTTTGTTTACGTTTTTGGCCCAAAATTTGAGTTTCACCGAAAATTCGTTTTTGGCGAAAATGCTGGGGAAAATCGTTTGCAAAGTATTTTAATGAGATTACGCTATTTTTCAAATGTATTGAAACTGATATAAATCACTGAATTTCACTACGATCACGCTAGAACAGAGCGCTAATAGCATTTTTTAGTCATTTACAGGGACACACAAAAGAAATCGGTTACAGTACTGCTTTTGAGTAATAATGGCTGGAGTGTGCGTTTTAAAATTCGGTATGTGCTTTCAAATTTAATAATTTTTTTGCATGCAACTCGTTACATATATATTCTATAAACTCATATACAGGGCTGCACAAAAGTATTCACGTACCATTCGCCTTATTAGAGGAAGTTGCTGAAGGGGAATTTTCAACTGAGGTATATGTATTATTCTTAAGTGAGCTAAATTTTGTCATGCATGTATTTAATAGATACAAATCTATGTAACATATACAGGGCTGTTGAAAAAATTCGGATAATTTTTCGATTGTGGATGTGAACATCTGAAATTGGGCTTTCAAATGTGTTAAGCGCTTCCATATGGTTGAATTAGACATAACGTTTATCTTAAAAATTAAAATTCTAATGCTATATTGACCTTGAGTTAAATAATTAAAATACATATAAAGCACAAATAATTGCACAAAAATTAGTTTCAGGTGCATAAATATAATATCTATAATTTAAATATCTTTATATTATATTTATGCACCTGAAAATAATTTTTGTACAATTATTTGTGCTTTATATGTATTTTAACGTTTTAACTTATTAAACGGTGCAGTTTTATATCATTATTCTGAATTTGTTGGAAAGTGTTTCATAATCTATGTTTGACGCATGATTTTTTCTTTCTTGTTTGTCATTATAATTACATTCCACTCAAATAAAATCAATGATTTCTTTAGACAGTAAATGCTGGAAGTGTGTTTTAAGTTGTGGTACGCGTTTTTAAATTAAAGTTTCTGCCTATTACTTGGAGAATATACAGTGAGCAAAAAAAGTATTTGCACGCACACTATTTTATTGCATAAGTAACCATAGAAAGCAAATTTGATACTATTCTCTTAATTATTCATTTATTTAAATAAGAAGAAAATAAAAATAACTACCCATTTTCCTTAAACAGTAATATTACACGTTTTAAAAAATAAATTAATATTTTCTCATACCTAAAAAGTATTTGCACAAGAAGCATTGACTGTTAAAAAAGGCATTAAATGTGAACATTATGCAAATGTTTAGCATATCAGTCCCGCAGTACATTAGCCCTGCACTTTAAAGTCACGTAATATATTAACTGGAGCAGGGATTCTGGGGAGTTTTTGTTCAAATGTCGCCGAAAACGTGTGAACTGTCTGTTGCTACCCGTGAGAAGATTATATTTCTTCACAATTCTGGATTAAGTTACCGAGGAATAGGTAAAAAATTAAATCTAAACTTTTCTAGTGTTCGTTATGTAATTAAGAAGAAAAAAGAAACTGGTTCGACAATAAATAAGCCGCGAACTGGGCGTTCAAGAAAGCTAAATACCAGGCAAAGGAGAGCCATCATAAAAGAATCTTCAAAAAACCCTTTTCTAAGTGCTCGAGAATTGGCTGTTGATGTCGCTTCAACGTCGGGAACAATACTTACACCACAATTAATTAGAAATATTCTTCATGATGCAAATATTCGAGGAAGAGCCCCTCGAAAAAAACCATTTATTAGTGAAACAAATAGGGTGAAAAGACTTGAATTTGCAAAAGCTTATGTCAGTAAACCACTAGAGTTTTTGAAAACTGTTATTTTTTCCGATGAAAGCAAGTTCAATATTTTTGGCTCAGATAGTAAGAAAACTGTATGGCGAAAGCCAAATATTTCTCTTCAAATTAAAAACTTGAAACCAACTGTAAAACATGGCGGTGGTCATGTAATGATTTGGGGATGCATGTCTTTTAACGGAGTTGGCGAAATGACCTTTATTGAAGGCAATATGAATGCTAAACAATATATTAATATATTGCGAGATCATTTATCTAACAGTGCTCTGAAATTAGGAATTCCTAATTCATATTATTTCCAACAGGATAACGATCCGAAACACACTGCATATATTACGAGGTTATGGTTGCTTTATAATGTAAAAAATCAATTGAAAACGCCACCACAATCACCAGACCTCAATCCGATTGAAAATTTATGGCATATTTTGGATGTGAAAATAAGGAAAAGAAAATTTCTAACAAATCAGAACTTAGGCAAGCTCTTAGGGAAGAATGGCTTCAAATCAGCAGTGAAACATGTCACAAATTAATAGAATCAATGCCCAGACGATTAAAGTATTAGCACTGTTTTTAACTTATAAATAATTACTCTAGTTCTGTTTTTATTGCTAGTGTACAAAGATTTTTTTGGCAGTACAAATGCTACTTTTTTATGTTTTCATATTTTAAATATAATTATTAAGTCGGATATTAAATATGTTTATTTGTTTTGTAAAAGTGTTGGTATTTTTAATTCTTAGTTGCTTTTTATTTATTTATACATATGCTACAACAAATTTACCTGGTGTGCAAATACTTTTTTTGCTCACTGTATAAATGCTATGGATCATATACAATGCAGCACAAAAGATCTGGAGTGTATTTCTGTTTGTTAGCGGGATTTGAAGATAAATGCATAACTCTGCTACCCGTTGTCTAACTGTACTGAATTTTAGTATACTATGTAGTACAGTATGCACAAATCTATAAATCATATACAGGGCTGCACAAAAAATTTCTTATAGTATTTTCCCGACTATTGATGGTAACTCCTGAAAATGGGTTTTCAGATGTTTTCTAAATTGTTCACTTAGACATCATCTTTCACTTTATCAAACGGTGAGGTTTTTTTAAAAAGTACTTTGGAAGTGTTGGAAAAAGTGCTTCATTAGTCTATACTTTGACACGTGATTTTTCGTTCTTGATAAAATATCAACATTATTATTGTCGTAAAAATGTTAATAATCCTTCTGTATCTGTATTCTTTAACGAATTTACCTGAAATTCAACCGCGAGTATTTAAATGCACGTTTAAGAGGCTACTTCAGTCAAATGAAAAGACACGTTCGCTAATGCTAATCCTATGGAAGAGATTTATAAAGATATCTCGGTTGCATTTTAATATTTTTAAATGATTTCTTTTGCATTAGAAAGCTGAGATCGATCTGTACAAAGGTTGTTTTTTACTTTTTCGATTTTGTTTACAGATATTTTTTATGGGGACACTTCCGTTTTTGGAACCGGTTTCGAAAGTGAAAGCATCCTCTTGAAAAAATCCGCAATAAAAATTGATAAAATAAAAAACGGCCTGCATACAGATCGATCTCAGCTATCCAATGCAAAAGAAATCATTTAAAAATGTTGAAATGACACCGAAATATCTTTATAAATTTCTTCCATAGGATTAGCATTAGCGAACGGGTCTTTTCGCCTGACTGAAGTAGCCTCTTAATATTGTGCCATCATGAAGGAGGAATTCGGCATGGTCAGGGAGCCACGGTCGGCAACTGGCGGACCGCGGTCCACATTCGGACCGTGAAAGTTCGAAGCTTGGACCACTGAAAAAGATACTGCAACCGAAGAATTTATTCATTTTCCAACAATTCTTGAGTATAAAAAGAAGAATTACGAAATACCCACTGCAATGTTTCTAATTTTTATGTTAGATCTTGTGAAGGAATTTAAAGCAAGATTCCAAGACTTTGCAGAGATAAGTAAGTTGTTTCAATTCTTTAAATCGCCTTATAAAGTTGTTCCATCTGCAGAATGGACTGATGTGACTGGAAGTTATTCATTCTTGCAAAACTTTTACTTCAAATGGAGATATCTGACTTGCGAAGATATTGTTTTTCAAATGTATAAAACTGAATCTCCTGAAGAATTTTGGGGTAAACATGTCTCAGAAAAGTAGGAAAATTGCAAAAAACTACCTATTAATATTCCTGCTATGTTTGTCTCCACATATATATGTGAAAGATCTTTCTCTGAAATAAATTTTTTGAAGAACAAATATCGTTCGAGATTAACGGACGCCCACCTTGAAGACACTCTTCGCATTACCTGTTCACCACGTGAACCAAACTATAAAAATACTGGCTTAATACCACAGGTTTAATATTTCGCATTAATTTTTCAACGAATACCTGCCTTTTCTATTTTATTATGTGCATGTAAGAATTTTCGGAACGTATTCCTGTGTATGTAGTAATTTTTCAGAACGAATACCTGACTCTTCTATTTTATATTATGTAATGTAAGAATAACAATTTAAAAGTAATAAGTACTTATATCACTTCTGTGTTTTTTTTTTCTCTGGACCTCGATAAAATTTTTCAAAAGTATTCCGACCCCACATAAAATTATTTGCCGACCCCTGGTCTATAGCTACAAAAAGCTTTATTTACAGCGGTGCAGCTATTTACAGCTACTCAGAAAAAGTTTAAAAAATGAAGTAGGTTTTTACAATTTAGAGCTCTGTCCGTAGTATTGTTAGTAACGCGCGTGAGTCACTGGGCAGAGTACACCGTACTTTATTTCCTCTATACAGAGAGAGTTCGTCTAGCCGTTTCCTGTCCTTAGCTACCTGGACAAACCTACGCAGAGAGCGTAGAAATGAGGTCTTCACCTAGTCGAGTTCTAGCTGAGAATCCCTAATCGGCCTCAGTGGCCTCTGTGTATATGTAAGACAAAGTCCTTTGATAACGGCGGCACTTGAAGAGTCTTGAGGAGGAATTTTATGTATTGTACGAATTATTAGATCCGAAATGTCTATAAAACAGCTAAAGCTAAGATCTTGACCTAAAATATGATTTTCATACTGTCAGTTGGGGGGATCTGAAGTGGAATTTATTGAAAGTTTAATTGGTTTATTAAAGATTTTATGATACACAAAATGTATCGATCTTATATTAGACGGGGATATTTAGGTACCACGTCTGCATTTATTGACAGGGAACTATTGATTAGAACCAGGACTTTATAGTATATATTTCAAATTAAATGCAACGAAAGTTGCTTAGAATTGTTAAAATTCAAACATTCGAAAATATTTGCTAAGGTATAAATTGATTAAGCATTTGTCTAAATGAGCTTTTCACATCAACTACTTATTAGAGTTGGTACTTAAAGAAAAAAAAAGGAAGAAAGAAACCTGATAGTCTCGTTTTGTTGTCCATCTGTCTGTCAAGACCCTTTTTCACAGAAAACGGCTGAGGGTATCAGGCTGAAATGAATATCAAATAATATAGGTCCATATTGACACTGTTGTGTACAACTTTCTACCGAGGGAAGTGCGCTTTTTAGAAGGGTAAATACGATATTCAGTCAAATATCCGAAATATATATATTTTTGCACTTTCCAACATAGTTTAAAAGCGTTTATGAATTCGACTTCTCTGTCTGTTCGTGCTCTCACTTTTGTAAATATATTCGGATTCCCTTATAATTGATTTTATTAATAAAATTTACTGTGACATAATAGCTATTGAAAGTGGAGAGTAGTGTAGAATTTGTAGTTCGTTTACAGGGACACTCAAAATAATCTCGTTACATTATGGGCAAAATCATCTACAGTGTATTTTAATGATGTTACACTATTGCAAACATATTGAAAGTGAAATACATTTCTGCAGAGCACTAAAACATGCTTTCTTTATAATATGTTGTGCTATGCATTTATCATTCATTTGCAGGGCCTTTCAAAACAATTCGGTTGCATAATGGTCTACGAGGGTAAATTGTTTGGATCGCAATTTAATAATGTTACACAAACATAATGAGATTTGTATACATTCTTCAGCTTAATTCATTTTTAAACTTCCAGTTTTAAACTTTCATGCTCTTGTTGCTATAATTAGAAAATGTTCTCGTTCAGCATTAATATTTAATACTATACTATCCCAGTGATACTCTTGCCATCCATTTAATAGTGAAATAGAACAGAGATGGTAAGGAAGGGACGATAAGGAAGGATGGGACGGTAAGGAAAATTACCGCATATTTTTAGGCGAGCCATGTTCATTGATTTTTAGATACAGTTATTTACATTGAACTAAATTTACAAAAAAAATTAATTTACCTCTAAAAGTGCAGAAATAAACCTTGGCAACGGTAAGGCTACCAATAAAGCCACAATAATTGAAATTGATATTTAAATGCTGATTTAAACTCTGCAATAAATTTCTTTTCAAAGTATTACAGCAATTGTTTCTCTAGCATACTTCTGCACGAGAAAAAAGTTGAAAAAAAATTCTGTGGCTGCATCTGGAGTGATTTTCTGCATAACTTTAGCAAGAGGGACGGTAAGGAATCTAAAATCCAGGAATAGAGATTAAAAAAAAATAATAATAATAACGGTAAAAATGTGTGCAGGTTCTTTTTTTGTTGCATATTTATATAAATCAATAGTCTCAGCAGCTTCGGAAAAAAATACGTCGAATTACTTTTATGAAAACAATTTTATACAGACAGCTCTAAACTTAAAAATCAGTATCAGTATTTATTTCGTTAATATTCACAATAAAAAAAAAAAAAAAAAAAAAAAAAAAAAAAAAAGACTAATAATCGGATATTCTGCTGGCAATCTAGACACCAGTACTATTTCTGTATTTTAATGAAAATTTGCCCTCATAAATTCCAGAAAAACGGAAAATTTTCCGTAAAAATATGGATTTCTGGAATTTATGAGGGGGGGGGGGAGAATTTCCGTTAAAATACGGAAATAGTACTGGCGTCTCGATTGCCAGTAGAATCTCCGTTTTTTAGTCCTTTTTATTTTTATTTATTTATTTATTTATTTTTTACAGTGTTGTTATACAATCATGCAATGGCATATTTTCCAATATAAGAAATCAAAAAAGCCCAAGAATATGTACTAAAAGAAAATTTTTTATTCTGGGATTTATCAAAATTAGATGAGAATGCCTATTTACATTCCATCAATATTTTCATTAATTCTTATTTGTTTTTCACAGTTTTAGGCGGGGGTGGCCCTCTTCTGCATCCCTTGCGTAAGCCTGTGAAAAAAAAAAACAACAAAAAAAAACATTTTTAATTAAAAAAAAATATTTGTTAAGAACAGCTTTAAGCATTTATTTTTTTCTTTCAGTTAAAAAGACTGTGATATTCACTTATTTATGGGTTAAAAAATAAAAATAAAGAGCAATGGCCTATTAGAAAAAAAACCAGTTTCTTCAGAATTGAAAGAAGCTCTATAATTCTATTTATCTCAGAAACACACATGTTTACTTTTCTAACAGTGTGAGTAAAGTTTACGATGTTAGTAATCCAGACGAGTTTGGGTTGACATTTTGGTGAGACATTTTTTAAAGTTCATAAAAGTCGACGGAAAAGAATGCTTTACAGATTGCATTATTTTCTTTAACGCACAAAATGTGGGTAAAATAAACATTTCCTACTTTTCCTTATTGTTATTCAAGGTTAAACAAAAACAAAAGGGAAAGAAGAAATATTAAGTAAATAAAGGCTGAAACTCTTGTTAATAAGAAAAGCTTGTTTATATTTTCCTAATTTGTATTTTTATTTGTTTCTTTGAATATGCATTTTTTAAGTTGCATTAATAGGATAATGAAATTTTTCTTAGAATCAACTTAGAATCTTCCTTATAATCTCTTTATCTTAATGAAAAGTTCCATAAATTTAATATTGGAATCACTGAAAAATATCCTTATTTTTTGAAAATTGAAATTTACAACATGTTATCATCATGCTTTGGTCGTCCGGTATTTGGACACCCCAATCTTTCTAAGTCTGCTCATCAATGTCTTTTACTTAAATGAAAATCGCTTTTAAATTCTTTCGGTTTTGTAAAATCTTTAAGGCTGTTCTCAAATTCAAAAAGACAACTTTATGACAAAAAAATATGTATGCTAATCACTGATAATGAAACAAAGCTAAAAAATGCTATAAAAGATCGGAAAAAATGGTGAGATTATGCAGCAAAGAACCTTTACAGATCGATTTTAAAAACAGCAGAATAATTTATCAGTCAAGATTTTATCTGCCATCCATTATCCGGAAATCAATAGAGATATTTTTACGCAAAAAGAATATTTGCAATGATTTAGTGTCCCTTGAATTACTTAAAATTTGGAAAGAGATGCTATGCTGTTTTAGTAACAGTAGTATAAAATTAATCCACGACAAATATCCGATTTCATTTTATTTTATTTTTTGCATTTTATGGATTTTCATTATGCATGAAGTCTCGTGACATTATTTACCAAGTTATAGTTTAAAAAAAAATTCCAAAAAAATTTCTATAATGACTGATTTTGAAAATGTCACCGTTTGTGCGATAAAACGAGCATTAATCTAAATAAAGGTATTATATCACTTTTATAGCGTTTATTAGCTTTGCTTATGACATAAGTTTTAATTTATTTTTGTTCGGAAATGCATCACACTAGCTGGTGTTGTTGTTCAGAAACTATGTAATCGAACTGTGTTTTCCGTTTTTTTTGCAAACGCAATAGATTTTTCAGAAAATAGTGTGAAAGTGGGTGTTTTGAATCGAATTTCCGTGCGAAAGAAGAATAACCACTCAAGGGCAGGTGAAAAACGTCTTTGTCACGTGAACAAAATCGCTCATAACTCAATAGGTAATTTATTGATCAAAAAATGGAAAACGCAGTTCGATTCCAAATCGCTTCCGTAGTCCGGCCTTCCAATTTTATATCTTTCCGTTAAAAAATGAATTTCTAAATGTGTCAAAACGTTTTGCGCTTGTTGAGCAGAGCAGTTTAGAACAGCCTTAATGCATGATGTGTATTACCTGCAATATACAAAAAAAAGTTTCATATTTCATAATGTGTCTAGGCCCGTACAGAGCGGGGTATAGCAGGTACAAATTACCAAGGCCGGGCTTAGAGTCCTGCATCCGGTCGGGTTACCCGCTTTTTCCCGAAACCGACCCGACCCGCGGTTCGGTTCGGGTCGGGTCGCGTTGGCTTTAAATTTTTTTGGAGCGGGTAAGGTTAGCTTTTATTATTTCGGGTTCGGGTCGGTTTCGGGTTGGCTTTTTTACTCTTGCGGGTTGGTTCGGGTTGACCCGCTTTTTTAAAAGAATGTGGAAAATATTTGTTCCCATTAAAAACTTATATAAACTGCAGGTCAAAGTTTCATAAAAGCAAAATGTGTGCTTGTCTGTTTTGTCTTTAGTCATCCTTTCACGAGTCTTCCAAATAACAAAATGCATTATATTTTTGACTTATTTTAAAAATACAATACGCTGCAAAACGCTAAATGGTCCTTCCTGTCCAATGTATCAAGTGAATAATTGAATTGTGGTGATACGCGATGTATTATGTTAGATAGGAAAATTTTCAAAATAATAACTGCTGTTAAACTAAAGGGAGGTGGCCATTTGTGTAAAACAAGGTGTATCGTTATAAATGGAACTTTTCAAACCGCAACTAATATTAAAGCATATTTAAAGATTAGATTTTTAGTTTTATACCATTTAGAGTCCTACATCGGGTCGGGTCAGAGGTTTTACTACAGTTGAATATTAAAGAATATAGATTTGTTCATTCTTCTATGTAAAACATAAAAATGGAATTAGAGAATTAGAGGTCTGCAAGGGCCGGAATTTCCAGGCCCGGGCCGGCCCGCCCCGTGTAAAACTTAAAAGTTCGGCCTTAGCCCGGCACGGCCCGTTTATAATTTTATCGGCTTCGTCTAAATATTTATATCGGGCAGGTAGAGCCGCTTAATTGTAGTTATCGGCCGGGCCTGGCATGGCCGTTCAAATTTTTTGCAGGCCCGGCCCGTTGGAAAAACTGTCCTAATAAAGCGGACTGGCCAGGTAGAAATTTTGCAGCTCCGCCACGGCCCCCGGGCTGGACCCGGGGTAGACCTCTATTAGAGATACAATTGTAGATCATTTTTCATAATGGTATTAAAACATGATTTGCTTTTCTTACATTGCGGGTTCGGGTCGGGTTGCGGGTTGAAATATCGCGGGTTCGGGTCGGGTGTTGGGTTGATATACCTCGGGTTCGGGTCGAGTTGCGGGTTGCCTGAAATTATTTTTGCGGGTTCGGGTTGCCGAAAATTATTTTTGCGGGTTGACTTAAAATGGAATTTGCGTCGGGTAGAACCCGACCCGCGCAGGACTCTAGCCCGGCTTTTTTAGGGGACCGGCTTCGATCCTGGTTAAAAAAAATAAATAAACAAGTGCCAGAAAAAGTTGATTCCGTACTTTTTTACGTTAAAATTTTAAATTAAAACAAATAATAAAATTTAAAAATCAGAAATTGCTTGATATAAAATATTTGAAAGTTAATTTGGTATCAAGAAAGTTTTGGAGTGGCTCTCCTGTTTTAATGATGCGGATTATTACAGACGCGCGAACAGGAATCAGGTGGGAAGTTGGTTAAGGTTTCACATTTTATTTCTTTCATAGTTTAAACTTTCTCATTTAAAACTAATTGATGAATTCAATTATAATTTAATTATATTTGCAATATTCTAAATTTTTATTTAGAATCTTTAGATGAAAAAGTGTTACAAATGCATCAAAAATTGTAATACTGTATAAGCAATTACTAAATAGATTTTCTTAAGTCTACTTTCCAGCAAATTTTCTAACAGAGTTGCTGGACAGATAATTACACCTGTTTATTTTCTATTTAATTTATATCCAAAATTGTTAATTGGTCCAAATCATCCAAGCAACCTCATAGTAAATTGGTATATAATTTTATATACCTTAGATAAATTCAAATAACATAAGTGATCGTAATTACATAATTCTAGTAGAAGAGCAACGCGAAGCATTAATAAAATTAAATTATAACTCGCGTCAAAAAGTAATTATTAAATTTAAATAATTACGAATAAAATTAAGAGTTTGCGTTGTGAATTATTTATACGAACTCTTCCACTTATGAATTAAACTAAAATTTAAGCTGTAAAAATAAATTGACACACCTTAAACATTATCAATTAAATAATTACAGAAACTTTTTAAAACTTGATTAAATATTTTATTTACATTGAACACAACTATATACAGAAAAACATAATATTAATTCAAAAAATAGAAAGCAACACTTTTGTTTGCTTCTCATTATTTTATGTATATTTAATCTTTAAAAAAAAGACAATATTTTCATTTACTCTAATTATTATATTTTTTCTTTTTGCTAAAAGAATAATTCTCTTTCATTTTTAAATTACCTTAATTTTATTTTTAATTATTGGTTTTGTCGGATCTCAGATTACTCTCTACCATAAAATATCAGAAAAGTATATTTATAATTTTTCATATGATCTTAAGTGGTAAAAGAAAAAGTTTAAAGTAGTACCTTTTTTTTAATATACGGGATGGTGGCCTTTATTCATCAAATTCAGAGTTGTCGCGTTGCTTAGGATCATATTCATATGTCATCAGGAATTCGCTTCGTATCAGAGCGGCAACATCGGGATGGCAAAATGCATAGCTACGGACCTCTGTAGAACAATCCTCTTTATTTTAACATCAGGAAGACATCCTCAATTTGGCTTGCTTAGGCTCACTCCGATATGTACATCAGGAAGACATCCTCAATTAGGCTTGCTTAGGCTCACTCCGATATGTACATCAGGAAGATATCCTCAATTAGGCTTGATTAGGCTCGCTCCGATATGTCCATCTCGCCTGGTCATTACTAGGGCTTTCAGGATTCATTGCACGGGCTTTCAGGAGAGCTCCTGCGTCCTCTACATCTTTTTTCAGACTCTCTTTTTCAAAACTTATTCTTCTTGCACACCAACTCCTGCAGTGGGTGGAACTATTTTTGTCTAGTCCACTGTTATTGGATGTGAGAAGATTTTGCATTATTCTTCGATAGGCCTATTAGCTAACAGTCTGCAAATGGCCCCTTACATATACTTTAATATTATTATCTGCCTTAAAGTTTGGGTGGTCTGAAAAGCCATAAATTTATCCCAACACTTTTATTGAGGCCATAAATTTATTCCAACGTTTTTATTATTTTACGATTTCTAATTATACACCACTTTCCATTGGCTTGTCATAAAACGACACCATGGCGTCTGGCTATTGTTGTTGTCTGAGATCCGAACTCTATTCAACATTATACATTCATTTTACAATACAACAATTTTTTTAAAATATATATTTAATATTTAAAATCAACTTAATAATTTTTGTATGAACTTACACTCCTATTTTACTTAAATATATAAACATTATAATTTTACACTCATAATTATATTTTATAAAAAATATTTATACAAACAGAAATAACAAATTACGCAATTTTACTTTGATTTAACCAACATGGTGCGGGAACATATCATTGTTATATGTTGCCCAGCAGTGAATCCTGTTTATAACGGAATACTACTATAAACGGAAAAACTCATGGTCCAGCACCCCCTTCTCTCTCTCTCAAAAAAAAAAAAAAAAAAAAAAAAAAAAGTGCAATTATACTTTCTAATATGAAAACAACCTGTATAACTGAATTTTTCAATAGTCGTTTGCTTTTCAGCCTTATCAGGTTTTATTGTATCATACTTATGTTGTGCGGAAAAGGGGGGGGGGTGGTCCTTTTGGAATTATTACCGAGGCCCGCTGTCTCTTTGTACGGCCCTGCATGTGCCATACAACTTAATACAAAAATACCCGTCCGAAGTGTTTCTTTTTCATCCATATAATACCGTTTTGAATTTATTACATATTTATGTTTGATATATCTATATAACTTACAAAGTAAAAACGGTTTTGTCAGTTACGCTGACGTCATTTTGATGTTGGCAACAGCAGACGATTAAATTTCGCTTTTACTGCTATTTTTTAATCTTCTAATTATCGCATATTTTCAATTTTGATACCGTCGAATAGAAAAAAATGTACTATGCAATTTGTTTGAAAACTTTATTGCAATTTGTTTGAAAACTGTATCGTAATTTACTCATTTTTTAATAATTTTTAAAATAGTTTTCAAGCATGATTTTTTTCAAACTATCTCTATCGCGTGCAGACGATTATGATGCACTTAAGTTACATAAATAGTTCAGCGTTTGTTTCCAGCTGATATTCCATAACGAAGTTAAAACTTCATCAGTGAAATAAAATTATAAAATAATATAAATAAAACAGAAATTTAACAGACATGTAATCAAACTAGCCACTTAAACTACTGAAATAATCATAAATTAAAAAAGACAGCTGTAAGTAACGATATCTATCTTTAGCACTTTGGCTGTTAACTCATATGAAAGTATCGCTTTTAATAAATTTAAAAATTTTATTTGAATGCAAAATTGGTACTTTTTAAATAAAAATGCTTTTTGGTATTGTTTCGTACTTGGCATGGGGAATCTAAAAAAAAAAAAAAAAAAAAAAAAAAAAAAAAAAATTATAAAAAAAAATCGTTTTCCCTTATATTCTGTAACCCGGGGTTGTCAGGGTTGGATCACTTAGTTTTTTTAATGGCCAGTTTTAGTTATGGATTTGTTATGCATTTAGTTATGCACACCTTTCATGATTGGTTGTCATATCTGAAACATACCAAAAAATGTTTCGTATTTTATCATGTGCCATAGAATTTAACACAAAAATAGTTTTTTTCTACGTTTCTTTTATGTTTATTTAATACAGTTTTGAATTTATTAATATCTTCTAAGCCATCTTACTTAAACTCATAGAATAAACATCGTAAAAGAATACATCAGAAATATTAGAACCCTAAGCATTTGCTTATCACATCCTGCCAGTTAATACAACCGATAAGCAGTCTATTCTTTATAAGTAAATATGATGTGTATTCTTTATAAGTATAATTTTCACTCTGTTACATCAAGAACTACATCTTGGTAAGTTTACGTTCTTGTTTTTCCTATCAGCTCTTACTATATATTAAGATCACTGCCAAGATGTTTCATGTCTTTCCCGGGTATGAAGGGAAATCCCGTTTTAGGGGGAAAAAATATTTTAATTAGATACGTTATTTGAACACAGTTGTTCCATTTTTATAATGGAACATTTTCATTTATCTAAAAAGATGGGGAATGCCAAAAGAATTACACGCGTTTGAATAATATTTATTTATCGAAAGTGAAATGGATGTTTTTCCCTTTTTCTTTCCGACTCTGCATAAATATCGGTACAGTAGAGCGCCGATTATCGGAACTCCAATTAACCAAACTTCCAATTATCCGAGCAAGCTATTTGGCTCAAAAATTTTTTTTAACCGAACTTCCTATTTCTCTCAAAAACACTTTTTTAATGATGATGAGATTGTGGATGAGATTTAAGATTAAAAAAAATGAAGAAATGAAAACGAATGCTCTGAAAATAACACAGGTCCATCACATAACGAAACCTTTGAATGTGTCGAAACAGCTATGAAATGGCTCGAACAGCAGAAGAACTTTGATCCTATTCAACTAATATATTTAAGAAGAATTCGAGATATGGCAGTATTGGAAAGAACGTTTTCTTTGAAGCAAGCAACAATCGAAAGCTTTTTTACTTAAATTATAATCTCTGGAGTTCATAAAATGATTAAAAGAGAAAAAGAAAATTTTAAATGATAAAAAAGTAAACAATTTATAAAAAAAAAAAAAAAAAAAAAAAAAAAAAAAACAGTTTTTAAACAAGCTAGCACTAACTGGTGCTGCCAGCCCTAAGCCTGGATAAAATGCGAAGATTTTGGTATAGTCTGGAACATGCCTTAAATTGTCTGTCCGTTTATCGGATCTTTTGCTTATCCGAACAAGGATTGGTCCCGAGTTGTTCGGATAGTCGGCGTTCTACTATATTGTTAATAGCACAGATTAATGAGCACTTCGGCATCTCGATTCCCAAGGAGCTGCCGTACAACAAACCATTGATAAATTCACTGGCATTTAGAGAATGTTTTAGAGGGGGGGGGGGGGGATTAATAAAAAATGGTGAAGAATTCAAATTCATCATAAAACTTCAATGATACAATTATCTGAGGCGCTGTCTATTCGTAATCCCACCGTAATTAGTCGAGATGTAAATTAAAAGACCTCATCAAATTACTAGCTTCCAAGGTCCAAGGGATCCGATCCCTTCTGCCCATCTCCGTGGAATATTTTGTTCTTCAAGCACACGAAGGGTTGTTCTGCTTGTTGTTGTTGCTGCCGTTTTCGTATTTTGAGACTGCCACATTCGTTTCACGAATAGAAATACACACACAAAAAAAAAAAAAAAAAAAAATAGTTACTGACTGACTACCGAATAGACTTTACATTGTCAACCTTAGCATAGTTTAGCATGTTATGCGGATTTCTCATTAATGCAGAAATTTATTTTAGTTTATGTCTTTTAAAGATGTCAATAAATTTCTCGTTTCAGGGAAAAACATTTCCTTAAAAATTGATATTCAAGTCCAGAGCACATTTATTTAATTTGTATACAGTCCTGGAGGAAAAAGAGACTAGCCCATACCAACTCTAAGCCAATCAACGTATTAAAAGATGACAGGTACCAGTTGATTACTAAACAAGTGTGAAATCGTACGTCAAACGTGGCTAATGATGTGCGTTCGTACAATAACTAGTTTTATAAATATTCAGATTGTGGTGCAATAGCTGTTGAACTCATATACAAAAAGGCATGAATACGAAATTTATTACGATTATATATATTAAATTCAGTAATACTATGACTCCATCTTAAATAGGATGTAAACACCATGGCAGCCTAGAACCATTACCTATCATGGGATATCACTGAATTCATTACGTATGATAGGATTTAAGAGGTCTCAGGACTCTTAAAGCTTTAAAATTTTCGAAATTTTAATTTTTTTTAGATGTTAAACTCCTAGTTTTTCTGAACATTTTGATATAATTATTTCCTTGAAATTCCTATTAGAACTGAAGTTATGGCTTTTACATTTATACACGTTCAATAGTTGAAGCGTTGTTTCGGAAACTTTGAAGACATTTTTCTCCAAATGACGTTTTTGGGCATAACGCGCACGATATCTCAAAAACTTATGAATATTTTTTCATGAAATTTTCAAAACATATGTTTCATGTCTGTATAAACTGAATCTAAAATTTCCTCTTTATTGTTCAAAAGAATATTTTTTAGGTGATTATACTGTTGAAATTTTCTTAATTTTGCATTAGCTAAATACAACTTTGTATTAAAAATATAAAAAAGCTTTAAATATAAATTTATTTAGGTTCAGGGTCATTATTACAACATGAAGAATAAGTAAGCACAAAAATTTTCATTCTAGTTGCAAAACTTATTTTATAATCGTGCGCGTAAGCGTTATGCCGATTTTTTGCTCGTCAAATGTCTAACAGTTTGGAGCCCCCTGTAAATGCTAATTCTGCATCTTATAATTTTTTAAATACATGAAATGAAAGAACACACTTATATATTTTATTCCAAGTAAAATTGTGTCTTCAAATCAAATACATTTTAAGATATTAAATGTTGAAAATGGTCTTTTGTTTTTCGTTTTTTCCAATTTTAAGAGTCCTGAGACCCCTTAAGAAAACTTCTATTGATGATAATCTTTTTAAATTTTGATTAGATTTTCATAAATTTTGAAATGACTCCACATAATTTTGCAACGATTATATATATTAAATTTCAAACCATTCAGTTGGGTAGATTTTGCGCTGTTATATGCGGACAGACGGACAGACAGGCAATCGGATCAAACTATGACTATAGGTGGTACGTATTTATATAATTATGATCGCACCTAAAAACGTCTACTATTTAATGCTATAAATAAACTTTGCTTAGGGGTTTGTCTAAGATAGAAATAACATCAAACTTTAGAATTTTCAATACTAACACATAATTTTTGCATCATATATAGACTCCTCAGTAAATTTTACCGTCGTATACCAAACGGGAAATCATGCAATAAAGTAGTTTAGGAATTATGGAGGGTTCAAATGTGATACTCTTAATTGTAATATCAATTTTAATCTATCCTCATTACAAAACAGATTGCAATGCAGTTAGTTTTTACACTCTCTTATTTAACTCAACCTGCTTTTAGTATGTAAATATGGAATTTTGAATCGATTTCTGTTAAAGAATTCATAGTTTACAATTCATATTTTTTTTAGAAAAATTATTTTTTAAAATACATTTTTTTGATACTGATTTTCGAAAAAATACGAAATTTAACCTATGATTTTTTCAGCAGCAATTGATTTCTAGAAGCTTCAAATATGCTTCCAAATCCAAAATTTCAGCTTATTTTATTAACAAGGAGAGGGTCCGAGGTTGGTGTCACCGAATGCGATGAATATTTGTGTATCGATAGAGTATAGTTAGTATATAAATATATATTACCGCCATAAAGCGCCACCCCCAGGGGGTCTTGAGAAAATAAGTTGCAAAGTTTAAGCTACAGTTTATAATCGGATAAATTTCCTCCCTTGGTAAACAGTTTTGTAGCATGCTCGGCAGTATGCGGGATTTGCGATTTTTCAATCCGAATTCAAATCCGGCTTGGACTTGTTTTTTAGAACGATAATTTTTATCAATCATTTTCGAACCGCAATTGAAAAAATATATATAATAATTGAAATTTACGAAAAATGTGAATTAAATGTGTGTTTTGTAGCATATAAGTGCTTTTTTAACGACGAAAGTTTGCATGCTTACATATATAATGAAAAAAAAACCCCATATTTATATTTAAATCCGCGTATTCTGTCTATAGACCAGAAATTTTTTGTTGTTATTTAAAATTATTTACAGTTATTTTAATGAATAATCTACTATTTTTCACAGAGAAATAAATTAAAACACGTGAATAATTATATTATTTTAATTTCCTTTTTATATAAAAGTATTTTGAATATTTGATGATTTTTTTAATACACTTTTTAAAATTCTTAATATGACTTTTTCTTCGGATTTTTCTAATTATGAGTAGTTTTGTAATTATTTCCTACGTAATAACTATTTTCAGCAATTCAATATCTTTTTAGTACTTATTTCTAAGCACATAGACAGTTATTCTAACTATAATCATAAGAATCCAAGATTTAAAAAATTCAAAAGTTAAAAAACTAGTTGGTAAAAAACGATATATTTATTTCACTGTGAAAAATAGTAACTTATTTATGTAAATAACAATATATAAATTTTAAAATTAGTTTAATTTTAGGGTCTGTAAAAGTTCCAATTGACTTTTTTTAGTTTGTTATTATTATTATTTATTTATTTTATCTTCACTTTTCATTAAATATATAAGCATGCAAAGATTCGCAGTTAAAATTGTATTTATATAATTAAACTGCATTATATAAAAATATTAAACAAGAAAAAAAAATTAATTTCAGAAAGAAATTACTACGTAGATACTTATTCTAATTAAAAATCAAGAATCCCAGACTTAAAAAAATCATATTAAAAATATAAAAGCATATTTTTAATAAACCATGAAATATTAGAATGAGGAAATAAAATGAAAATAATATATTCGTTCACTTATTTTCATTTATTTCTCCGTTGAAAATTTTCGATATTCATTGAAATAACTGTAAATAATTTTAAATAACAACAAAAAAATTTCTGGTCTATAGACATATAAATATGCAGTTTTTTTTTTCGTTATATATTTAAACATGCAAAATTTCGTACTTAAAAAACAACTTATATGCTACAAAACAAACATTTAATTCATAATTTTACTAAATTTCAATTATTATACGTATTTTTTCAATTGCGTTTCGAAAATGCTTGATAAAACTTTTCGTTTTGAAAAACATGTCCGAACCGGATTTGAACTCGGGTAGAAAAATCTCAAATCCCGCATGCTGCCGACCATGCTATTGAACCGCTTACCAAAGAAGGAAATGTATCCGATTATAAACTGTAGATTAAACTTTGAGGCTTATTTTTTCAAGACCCCTGGTGTTTGCGCTTTATGGCGGTCATATATTTATATACTAACTATGCTGTATCGATACACAAATGTTCATCGTATTCGGTGACACCAACCTCGGATCTTCTTCTTTTAAGTAGTTTTTGAAGTATGGTTAAATTCTAACCGCATTGCAATCTCTCTTGATAAATGAATTTAACATTAAAAGTTCCAACCTGTAAACCTTTATAATTCCTAAACTATCTCAGCAAATAACTTCCAGTTTGATATCTTAAGGTAAAATGTACCAAAAGAAGCCATATATTATGCGAAATTTAAGTGTTCGTTTGGAACATTTTTGAGTTTGATATATGTAGACGAACCCCTAAGCAAATTTTAAGTATAGCATTAATTAATAGACGGTATTACAAATTTTTTGGGACTAGCCATTTTTATACTATTGTTTACTGCAGAGTTAGTAAAGAATATTGCGTTTGTTTTCCTGCACATTTTTAAAAATTTTATAAGAGATTGCAACAGGATCACGGGAATTTGGATGATGTATGTTATCAAAATTGAAATTTTGATAATTTTCTCCCTTTTTTTTCCTGTTTTTAAATTATTTATGTTTTTGAGAGTCATTAAAAAAATAAAAAAAAAACCCAAAAATATATAGAATCCCACACATTTTCGTATTAAATCACGCAGTAGTATATATATTCTTTATATAAGACTTTGTTTTTTATTACATCAAAAACTATCATTGTATATTTTCATCATCATTATTCATTGCACAGCTGAACATGTGTACAAACTGCATTTTGTCTTTCCCAGGTGTGAAGGAAAATCCTTTTTTAGGGTAAAAACATCGTCTAAGATATGTTGTTTAAACCCAGCTCACATTTGTTTCATTTTCATAACAAAATATTTTCATTTATCTTTTCTGGAAATTATTCTGGAAATAATTTCTGGAAAGCTGCCAAAAAGATCACCGGGGGGGGGGGGGGGGACCGATAACGCGTGTTTATAAAAATGAATTCTCCCTCTTTCTTTTTATCCCGTCTGTATTATCAATGAAATTGTTTAATGTTATTGTCAAAATATTCACAGAAAATCTGACAAAATGTCTTCATCTAAAAGTGATCAATGTCACGTGCTAATTTTGTTTTTCTAATTAAGAAAATTAATCTTTTCAGATTTCTCTCTGGTATTCTAATTGTTTCGAAAGGCTAATTATTTAATTGGAATTCATTAGTGTGTTCTTAATTTATGAAATGACGCCTTTTTCTTATGTGAGTTAAATTATTCAAAAGTTAAAACGGCAATTAAAATGTTTTTCTTTTAATTTACTTCTGCTTCCTTTTTAACTTATCCAAGAAACATTAAGGGACACACATAAAATAACTGGACATAATTGGACAAAATATTATTTTACATTCATTTAATGCTGCTTTCAGTTTACTAAATAATTATGTTTGACATTTATTTTTATGGCTAATTTTACTTAGCCATTTTATTATTATAAAAATTATTTTTCTTTGTTTTAATCAAAATTTCTGGTTATAAATTTTCAGTTAAAATTACTTTAATTCATTACCTGGAGTATAACCTGATAAATGTAAACATGATTCTTAATGTTGATTAGAAATGACGTGAGATTAAACTTGATAGATAAACATTCTTTTAAAGATTGTAAAAGGAAGCAAGACAAATTGAAAGATAAAAAAATTCTAAAAGGAGGTACGAAAACTATTAGAACTCCCGGCATTGTTTGTTAAATCATTTCATTGAGATATAGTATATTATATATTCTTTATAAATATTTTTTCCTTTCTTGCATCAAAAACTATCATTGTAAAATTTCATTGCTGTTATTCCTCCACAATGTTGAATTCAGGGGTGGTTTGGGGAATATTCCCCTTCCGGATCATCGAAATAATCCCGCAGGAAGATTTGGGAATTTGTGCTTATTAACCCCTCACTGACAAGACCGTGTTAATTCGTTCACTAAGCTCCAGTATTCACTGCAATACAAGCAATATTTAAAGTAATATAATTCTATTGATTTAATCTAATTTTAATACATTGAACAATGATTAATATTTCGAATGATTGCCTTTATATTCGTTATTAAGTTTTTTTTTATAAAAGGTTGAAAGAATCATATTTTTTTAACATTTAAAACAAACTGCAGAGAAAACAACATTACAATTTTGCCCTTTCTCAAGACAGTCGGAGGGTTAATGATCTAGGAGTGAAATTGCCCCACCTTCCCAGTGTTCCCCCGGAGCTTCAGAATTAGCTCACGGAGAAAAATGTCTGAATACAAAACTGTATCCCTAGTACATCTGAATTTTCCCATATCGCTCACAAGCAAGAATAGTGACACATCTCGACAAAAGTAAATTTCATAGTAGAGGCAAAAGAAAATTTGCATGAATTTACTGTAAAATGAAATTATAGTACTTAGCTCAGCATGCAGGAATAAAAACATGCATAAAAGCGTAAAATCCTTAAGAATGAAGATGTAGGATGAGGTTTGGAGGATTGGATAATTTTACCTCCCCACACAACCCATCCCTCTTCTGTGGTCACAAATGGGCATATAGCGTAATAAAGTGATTATCCGTATAACTACACTTATGAAACTTTTTGTGTGCCAAAACGTACTTATGACAGACATGTTAGTGGAATAAAACGCAAAAAGAATTTTTGCGAGATGTATCAGTTTTCTTGCGGGTGAGCGATATATTTTTCAACATCTTTCTTAAATGTGAAGGAAAATCCCGTTATACGGGAAAACATCTTCTAAACTTTTAAACAATACCATATTTAAACTCTGAATACATTTCTTTTATTTTCACAATAAAACGTTTTCAATTATACTAAACTTTCTGGAAAGTTTCCAAAAGAATCACTTGAGTTTTGATACTTTATGTTTATCGTATATTCGTATGTGAAATTTTGACACATTTCCCTCTTTCTTTTTCCCCGTCTGTATAATTACTGATATTGTTTAGAGACAAAATGTGTGCAGAAAATGACAAAATGTTTTCATCTAAAAATGATCAGTGTCATGCGCTAATTAGCTTTCCCCAATTGAAAAAAAATCTTTCGAGATTGTTCTAATGTTCTATTTGTTTTCGAAAGATAATTATTGAATTCCAAGAGATTAGTGTATTCTGTAATTTTTTAAATGAAACTATTTTTTCGTAGGTTAAATTATTCAAAAGTTAAAACAGCAATTAATATCAATTCAATTTTTTTATTTAGTTTTGCTTATTCTTTTTCTTCCTAATTTTCCCTTTAGCAGCTGGGTAGGTTTGTTTTCAAACAACTGAAAATATGAGTTAGGTTCACTAACAATAGCGTCATCATTGGAACGTATTAGAATAGCCAAAGTACGATGTTTTATTCTCTTTTTTTTAGCAACAGAAAAAGCTATTATTTTCGTTTGTTGACAAAGCATTATTGCCAAAAATTATAAGACGATATGATTATGAAAGAATTTAAATGTATAATTATTAAGTTTATTATGTATTAACTCAGTCGGGGTCAGGGGCGTAGCTACAAATATTTTTTTTTTTTTTTTTTTTGGGGGGGGGGAATAAAAAAAATTCCCTACTTGAAACAAATTGCTCTATTTTCCAACTAAATTGATATGTGCAATGTGTATTTAATTATAATGATACTTATACGTTAAAAAAATTCTTTCCAAAGAAAAATAATGAAACTAAAAAACATAAAAATTATAACTATTGGTTCATTTAATGAAAGTTTTTGTCTTCTATTGTGTACGAGTCATAATCGTACTTCATACAGGGTTCGTACGGGTCCTTGAATTTCTAGACTAAAATAATCTTCCGTACCAGTATTTCCTCATAGAAAATATATCCTTCAATAAGGCGAAATTTCGCGTGTTTAAACTAGATTTATTTTTTTTATAAAAAAAAAAAAATACTGATATTTGGACTTGAAAATAACGGTATCCGTACGAACACTGTTCATATAAGAATAGCCTCATGATTTTTTGAGAAAGGAACAAATTTTTGGGGGAAATAGATTAGAGACACTGTTGATGTACAAAAGTAGAGAAATTCAGGTCTGGTAGATGTATATTTTCGTAGCACAGAAAAACACAATGACAAATTAAGTCTGGCTTCTTTTTGTATTTCTTTTGAAAATTTAACCAGTTTACTGTTACAGAACTCAGAAAGGTAGTCAGCAAAACAAAAACAAAAAAAAAATTCTTATTTTTTTTACTTTTTATTAAAAAAAAAAAAAAAAAGAAGTTGGTTCAAAAATCTAGAATTTCCGAACTTTGAGCTCAAATTTCCCAAGTTCACACATATTGGAGGGCGAGGCTCCCCCCCCCCCCCCCCCATAACCCGTCATCGCGACGCCTCTGGCCGGGGTTTCTTTAATAGAATACAGTCAACGAGCAATGAATTAATTTTTTAAAATGAAATATGTTGCTTATTTAATATGCATCGTATGTTTCTTGTAATTAAGTCTTTTTTTTAAGAGGTAATTATTGCATGTCACCGTAGTATAGGATTGAAAACAACCCCCAAAATGGACATTGATATTGGGAAAGGGTGCAAAAAATGCAGGAAAAAATACACAGATATGTCTATATGGCAATTTTTTCTTATATTTTCGATATTTATTTATTGTTAAACTCTTGCTTTACAGAAAGCTAATGTATATGGTGCCTGAAATTATCAAGCCTGATCAGATGCGGAGAAAAACTGCATTCGATGGTGGAGGTCCCAGCCAAGCTGCAAATAATGCAAGGAAAGTGCTAAATTTCTTGGAGCTGACTGCAGCTCGGGAACGGGGCAGAGGAGGTAGATCGCTGGTGACGGAGAGGACTTCTCGGTGGACAGTTAATTTTTATTATATCATTGGGCGTTGTCCCTTTAATTTATCGGCTGTTATAATTCTTTAATTGATGCCTATTGAAGTGTTATCGTATGCTAATATTTTCACATTTATCATGCCATAATCAAGTATATTTTATTAAGTATTGTAAAGTTTAAAGTGACTCTTATTTCTACTTCGCCTACCTACGACCATTCCCACATATATATATATATATATATATATATATTGTTAATGTCATTTTATTTATAATTTCACAGTTTTTGTTGGTGGACGGTAATGTTTATTTAATGGTTATATATATATATATATATATATATATATATATATATATAATATAACTTCCAATGGATGACTGTCTATTTCATTTATTAAATTTATCATTCCTCTAGATTTATTTTGTAAAAGCTATGCTACTGTCATAGAGAAAACTATACGACAAAGCTTGTTAATTAATTTCAAATAATTAAACAATACAGTATTATATAAAAAAAATAATTAATTGAATTTCGAAAAATATTTCTTTACGAAATAAATAAACTAAATTAAATTGGAAAAAAAATCCTAATAACATTTCTATATTAAAATTAATAATAATTATAATGGGTAAATAAAGAAATAAATATATGTTTATAGGTCTTATTTTGTTCGTAAACATATAAGGATTACGAATATCGAATTTATTTTGTAAGAAGATCAATAATTAGAATTTTTATAATATTTTATATATATGTAAATAGTGTAACACAAACTCCCAAATACTCCAGAAAAAATAAGGCAATTAAGGACAATAAAATGCACCATGGACGCCATATTGCGACAAGAGAAGAATAGCATCAGTCATAAAAATTTACGATGCTCTTAGCATGAAGTCAATTTATTGGACCTCAACGTGTGCGGCAACTATCCCATGGGGAGTCATAGCCCTCGAAGTCATCATATAATTACTTATGCGAAGAGGAAGCGAGGTATCTAGGCGAGGGACGCTCAAGATTTGGATGAACACGAACCACATTTAAGAAACGAAGAGTACCAATGAGAAAGAGAGATCAAGCGACGAATGAGAGAATTTATACTGTATAAAATAAGTCCTCACACATTTCGATATTGAGGAAGAGGTTTGTCGAAAAGATAATTAATTCTATTTTTGCTCTCTCTACTGAAGGTGACTTTTTTTCATTTAAGTCTTGTAACTTCTCATAACTATGCTAGTCTACACAAGTCAACAAATTTACGCAACACTTCCCAACAATGATTCAAGATGACCATATTTGCTATAATTGCATTGCTTTTAATACATGAAGATCAAGTTCATTTAAGATGGAAATAAATTTATACAAATGCTTCAAGAACCAGAAAATTTGGAAGTACAGAATGACTGCTCGAAGGAATACACAGATTGACAGAAATTTTGATGAAGATTCGGAAGATAATCCCGGAAGATGAAATCGTACATGTGAGCAGTGATAAGTATCTAAGAGTGAAAGAAAATTTTTACTGCCAATTAGTGACTGATATTAAACTCTCAATTGAACAGACACTGACTTCAAAAGGATAAGGGATATAGCTATAATTATGACTGATGAAATGTGCAAACCCCAAAGAGACAATTATAAACTTTTATGTGCCGTTGGACTAAAAACCAGTGCATATATGAACTATTAGTTAAATCCAGGATGAGCGTCAAGCACTATATGACTGAAGTATTTGGTGAAATAAATCTTAATTACTTACAATATATGACCATCATTTTAACTTTCATATTATAATGTGTATATTTATTAATTTCATTTGCTAAAATCTTATTGGCAAAATTTTAAAGTATATATATATAATTAATCATATTAAGTATTAGAGAATAATAGTAATAAGAACAATGATTGAACTGGAATTTATTAACATTTTGGCTAGGTAGCCTACATTTTTACATTGATTTTGCTGTGAGAATTTTAATTCGGAATAATAATTAAGGTCAAAATTTACATGAATAGTGCACGTAAGGAATTATATTATGAAATTTAATGGGCTTGATATTAATCTGAAAATAATGTTGAACCAACAGAATGAATCTTTGAAACATGAATATTATGTGTTTGTAAATAAAATTTAATTGTATATATGTACTCTATGTCTTTTCTTTGAATTTTCCTTTATTCTTTTCTTTTCAGATGTTAATTAGATTTATGATTACTGAGAATTTAAATTTAGAAAATACTAAATTAGATATTTGTTTAAGCAGTCTTTCAATCCTAAACTAGAATTTGGAACGTTAAACAAGTCGTTCCCGTGTTGTTGCCAATTTACTTTATTCCAAAATATCCTCTCTTTCTATCATATTAATTAATATTATCCCATATGTTCTGTCACAACGCAGGACGGGATAATATTTACTATCATTTCTACTAACCATTACACTGTCGCGGGACCTTGTATGGAGGTGTCTGTTTCGTCATCACAGCTACTTTTAAACACATCTTGTTAATTTATTGTCTCGCTAAGCGTCTTCGTTATATCCAATTGTTCTAATTACCAGAAGATCCAACGGTTTACAGAAAATAGGTGAAAAACATCTATAACTGAAAAATCCAATAGATTTTTACATGTTATATATGTGCATCTGCCTCTTTCAGGTAGCGCCATCTGTCGCATTCTTTGCAACATTCTTTACCTTCAGTTCATTTTTGAACTTGTTCGCTTGCGGACACGTGTATGCTGTAGCTGATGACGAGCTGTTATGTTTTTAGCTCGAAACGCGTCCTGTGTTTTGTTTTTATTTTATGGTGATTTTTTACAAAGTTTTATTATTTTAATTGCTTCATATCGCCAGTTTTCGGTGCTGTTTCACTGTTATATATATATATTTTTAGATGGTCCACTAACAATACCAAAACGCACGTTTAAATAAATAAAATATATATATATATGAGTTAAGTATTGAAGTAACGTTTTGAAATTTATTAAACTCTGCGCTTTCGTATTACCCTCATGCCAGGCGTTAAAGAAATTGCCAAATTTTTCCTTATTTGCAGCAAACTGTTTTATTTTGATTATTTCAATGTTTAAGCGCGTAATTTGATTGCCCCCTTTTTTTTTTCTTGTACTGCTTTTAATTAAATCATTCATTTATTTTGGAGAAGTTTTAATTTTGTTATGGATAGTTGAAAAACAATGCTGAACCATTTATATATTGTTTTAAGTACGAACGGGTTAATCTTCTGTAATCGAAGTACACGTAATAGTGTAGAATTTTATAAAAATTGTGCTCGAAAACCGTAAGAAAATCAGTAAATTAATATGCAGTTTTAAAAAAAATACATTTGAACGTATATTTTTCCCCTACTCAACTAAAAATTAACTCGTCTAAAAATTAAATTGTGCGTTATTTCGAAGTTAACCCATTAAGGACGCTTAGAATTCTTATACTTGACACAAATGAAATAAAATTTATTTTATACATTTTAATAATTAAGAGAAAAAAAAGCGATATTACGAATTTTTTTTTTATGTGTGATACGATATGTTGCAAAAATACGACGTGAGTACATATCAACAACATTTTTGCCATTTATGAAAATCTTTGAAGCATTTACTATTTAGCGGTACATTACATTTACCACACATATAGTTTGACTGCTACAACATCTGTATCTTGAATTGCGGATTTTTATTTCATCCTTTATAATGCATCTATGAACATAATCCGAAATTTATCAATCAATCTTTTAAAACCTTTTGTACTCATTGATTCATATTTCTAATTTTTTGCAATTCGATCCAATTAACAACATTTTTTCCTTAAAAGTAAAAATCATCTACATGGTGAATCTTGGAGAAAACTTTAAGGGATGATAGTACGCATCAAGACAAACAAAATTAAATAGGAAACTAAGGGCTCCAAACGTCTTCCGAAGGAGATAGGCGCCATTAAAGTTTAGGGTCCAAAATTTTAAATGATTATAAAAAACGGAAAAATTGGTCGAATCGTTTGCGGTTTTCGCTAAAACTATTCTTTATGTCAGTATTTTTTTGAAAATAAATTTTAAAGACAGTTGTTCGTTACTTCAAAGTCTAAAGATTTCACTATCGCCATTCTTTTCAATTTTATATTCAAAATTTATTTTCTAGAAAATACTGACATAAAGAATAGTTTTAGCGAAAACCACCAACGAATCGACCAATTTTTCCGTTTTTTATAATCATTTGAAAATTTGGACCCTAAACTTTAATGTCGCCTACCTCCTTCGGAAGACGTTTGGGATCCTTAGTTTCCAATTTAATATTGTTCGTCTTGACGTGTACTGTCACCCTTTAAAGTTTTGCCCAAGAGTTTAGATTCACCCTGTATGCAATATGTGATAATACATATGTTGACAAAAATATTCACAATAAAATAAAAAGATCACAAACATACTGTTGGGAAAATGCAACGTCAGTCTTTAATGGGTTAATAAATTTTAAAAAAAGTAAAATTCACTGTTTAGATCGATGAAACCGTCGATACAGCGTTACTCACGAATATGGTTCTGTTTTATAATATTGACAGATAGATTCTTGAACGATAACGAGAAATATAAAATTAACATATTAATTAAGTATTATCTCAAGCGTTAAAAGTTTTAATCGATACCATTATTCATTAAATTTATAGTATTAATCAGAAACTTATACGCTTGTTAATATATCTGTCTTATTTAATATATAGTTAATAAATTTGAACTCTTTCTTCTGACTAATGAAATTAATTAAAAGTATTTTTCGCATTTTTACAGTGACTCAGTTAAGATATTTATTAGATAACATTATTTAACACATTTTACAGCAAATTGGTTAAAACTGATAATATTTAATTATTTTGAATTAATGGTACATACTGTTGAGAAGGTTTTTCCTTTATAGTTTATTACTCTCGGACGCGCCATTACACAAACAGTATGCCTTGAATTTATAAAAATATTTGTATTTTAGTTTATTTATTTTAGTTGCACTGTACAGGCATCCCCCGACCTACGTAAGTAATGCGTTCCGTAAACTTTTGCGTAAGTCGAATTTTACGTAAGTCGAATTTGTAAATTGCTTTGGTAAAATTTCGTCAGAAACTGCAACAATATTTATTATACAGGGTGCAATATGTTATCTATCACCTACCTTTAATTTCTCAACCGTTGGTCGTAGACATATAGTTCCAATTACAAAAATGTTTCAAATGAGGTAAATATTCATGTTGCGGCATTATTTAAAGTAAAAAATCAATTTTATAAAAATTACGAAATCTAACTTTTCATACGGTCCCCCCCCCCCCGTACCTATAGTTATATTTAGTAAACGTTTACACTTATCATAACAGATATAACACAAAAAGTTTGACATCTGTGCTACAAAAATTGACAGAGTTATTAAATTTCAAAGTTTGAGATTTTTTTACATGATTTTGTCTTTTAATGAGGATCAGTTAAAATATGAATTAAAGTAATTCGAGATCAAAATCAGAGTGCAATGTCCTTTTTTACGGCGAAATCACCTTTAGCCGGTATCGCCAAATTGAGGTATCATCAATGAGGATTATTTCATTTAAAATTTTGAGCTGATTTTTAGGGGTCGTATACAAAGTGAAGACTGAAATATTAAAATTAAACAGAAAAATAAATATCAGTTTATTATGATATCAGAAAACGATGTACTATAAAGAATGGATACATCAAACAGCGGAATCTACCAGAAATACTAGTGGGGTGAGTTAGCTCAAAATTATACCAAAATATTTCACATCTGGCAACCAATGCGCCACTTTGGACTCAGATAGTACATGGATAGACGAATCCAAAAAGCCTGGGACACAATTTTTCTTGGCCCTCTAGCGGCGCTGATGACGTAATCAATATAGCCGCCAAAGTTTTGCAACGCGCTTCCACGTTTCTGTATATAACTCGAATTAATATTTTTATATTAACCTATATTGTTAGCGATTATTAATCCGCAGAAAACGCCCTTTCCAACAATATATTTGACATCATTGTTTAGGTTCATAATACCACAAATATTTATAACTTAATAAAAAAAATTGTAATTTAATAGATTACAACGACCATTTGGAATTTTATTTATTTATTTATTTTTTTTACTTAATATTTACTTAGTTTTAATTTTGGGGCATTTCGACAAGAGAAGCCGAGAAAGATAAGTGGTTAAAAATCGAAAGCAGTTCCACCGAATCATCCACATATCGCGACAAATCACCTTCGTAACAAAATTTAACCGAAAAATCTAAATTTCATCCACCAAATTCCGTCGCATCCTCTTCAACAACAGATCGCAAAGATCAAACTTCAGACGACCAAAACCTTCATCCATAAACTCTCCAAGTCCCGTTTCAAGAAGAAAAACAGTTTACAAATCGAAAGCAGTTCCACCGAATCATCCACAGATTGCGACAAATTACCTACGTTGAGCTCAATTTTTCCTGGTTAGAATCGACCGATTGTAAAACGCCGTGGCTAGTGGATTGGAGCCCCTCGAGACATGGCCTTTTACTATCAATTGATTAAACATTAGATTGCTTCCTTTTTCGCGTTCATCTTTTATTCTGTAATCGATTTTCATGGGCTACATAATCAGTTGAAGATTTCGATTTTCATGGGCTACATAATCAGCTGAAGATCTCGATTTTCATGGCCTACATAATGAGTTGAAGACCTCGATTTTTGCTTTGCAAGATGATTTTCATTTAGGCATCGCTCTTTGGCTTTGGATTTTTCCATATCTGATAATTTGCGCCTACCCATTTTGTAACTTTTTCAATTTTTAACAATTTTATGCCCTTCAATTACCTATTCAAACAATTTTTAACGATTTTATGCCTTTCTATTACCTATTCAAATAAAAATTCTTCTAAAAGTAAAGAACATCGTTGAATTTCGTTAAAAAAAAATAAAATGCGAAAATCATTTGGCCCTATCCTCGACCGAAAACAACAACCATTTCCAAATAGTTAAAAACAAAAAATTCAAAACATTTTACTAAATAACTTGGAATTTGTTGCATGTAGCTGAAAACGTGTCGACCTTTTGTTCGTCAGAAAATTACCTTTTGGACGGTACATATGACTTCTATTTTATCACAAATATTTTCTGAAAATTAGCCAAAACAATGTAGCGTTGCACAGAGATTCGTTGTGGCAACAATGTAATTTGTATGGGATCCGAAAATTAATACATTGGCTTTATAACTGTTTAAGTAGAAAATGTAATTATTGTAATTTTTAATGTATATGTAAATAAATTCTAGTTTTTTAGGGCTATGAAACTTTCATTTCCGTTTTAAAATCAATGACATGAGGTGCACTTAATAGGCATAACTGTAAGATAAGTTTCTAACATTTATAGGTACAAGAATGAGAAACAAAAGAATGCATAATACAATATTATTACAATTTAATATCCAAATTTAATCATATCCAATAGATTGTCAAATACACTAGTGGCAGCCATAATAACTAAATAACATAATATCTTGCTGTCATATGCAATAATATCCAAATGATTCATGTAAATTTACTTGTGATTACTTATCACTGTCTAAACACTGCCCTTCACATACACAAAGTTTCGTACATTTTATTCCCATTTTGATACATTTACAAGATCTAAATCGAAAAATGCGATGTTAAATATTCATTTAAATAAAAATTTCCTTGTTTATTTTAATTTATGCTTTTTAAGGGGGTCCAGGACACAAAAATTTTTCAAATTTTCTAAAAAAAATATTTTATGACACTAAAAATTTCTCTGGTTTTTTTTCTGCTTAAAATTACATTAAAATCATGTTTCTATCTTAATTGGAACAGGAAATACTCATTTTTTCGTTTTGGTTTGTTTTCAAAATCTAGCTTTCAAACAATGGTTGCCATGGAAACGACTTTTTCTGAAAATGCGTTTCTCTACATGATGGGTTTTTTCACCATTTCTCCTATTTAAATTGTTATGCCAAGAACCGTTAAAGATAAATGGTTCAAACTTGGACCATGTCTTTTTCAATTTTGCATAATGAAATTTTGCATATGAATATAAGTCAGTTTTAAATTTTTTGTTCTTATATTATTTAAGTATATTAATTTTAAATGTTAGAATATATTTATTTTAATTTAAAAAAGAAATTATATTAAAATATTTTTCTTTTTGCATACAGTTTGTTATATGAAATAGACATTTTTTAAAAAATATAATAATGCTGTACAATTTACGATAAACTCATCAACCTGCTGTTAGATTCAAATGTCATTTTTCTAAACCTAAATATATAAATGAATAATTATTTTTTATTGAAACTCCAGTATTATAAAATCATTTCCACGATATAGTTGTGCTTTTTCTGATTAAAAAAAAGGTTTAGTCAGCTTTATAAGTTGAAATTGTCTAGCTGTTTCTTTTTTTGTATGAGGTATATAATTTTATTGATAAAAATAAAAATAATAATAAAAAAGAAGACAACGAGAAATACAAGTAGATATGATAACATATATTTTTTCTGGATAACAACTAATTAAAATAAAATTCTTCATACTTAATTAAATTCGATTATTGAAACAAACAATTCAGGACCTTTAAAAACTCTGAATCACCTCTATCAAAAGTAATAAGTATGATTTAACTCTTCAAAATCATAATCGATATTTTCTTCCCTTTTCTAATCTATCACATGAAATTTTAATGATTGTCTTTGATAAAGTGTGATTTTTCATTTAGATTTTGGATTTGCGGAATTAACGTGCACGCAAACTCAAGCTTTTCATTCAAAATGTGAACTTTCTATTAAATTATTCACATTTTTTTTCGTTTATTTTTTGTCGGTAAAGGGCGTAAAAAAGCTCCAATTGGGCCTACTGACGTCATATACTTTCTAATCATGTCCTACACATGTAGTCCATTTAAAATTATAACAAAAACTTTTAGGTCAATAGAATATATACAGGGTGTCCTTTTTTATCGTTGACCAATAACTGATTCCTAAACCGTTAGTTTTCGGAATGTAGTTCCAGTTGCAAAAATGTTTCAAATATTGTTCTTCATCATATGAAAATGCATTTAGGTCAAAACATATGCGTTTCTCTGTTTTTAGTACAAGAAAACGTTGAGAATTCATGAAATTCAAAACATCATAAATCGGTATGTTTTGGTCGAAAAAGGGTGGAATTATTGCTATTTTACTTATTAGAGCATGTATAAAGTTTTCCGAAAGATAACTTATAGGACCCAAGGACTGTAAAAAAATAAAATATCGTAATATAAAAAGATAATAATAATTATTATTATTTTGACGTAAACGGAATATTAGATGATGAAGAACAACATTTGCGACATTTTTGCAATTGGAACTATGGCCTCTAAAAATAACAGTTTAAGAATTAGCTTATGATGAAATATTTGGTGGTGGGGGTGGAGGTTGGATTTTGTTTGCAAGAGAAGTCGTGTTGGTATATGATTTGTACTTATTTCAAAACATACATTTCGCTTTGGAGCTTATCTGGCAATATCTCACAGTTCATTTCCTGGACATATAGGCAGATGATAAAATTTAATAGGACAGTGAAAGTAATACAAAGAGTTATTTATTATTTTTGACAACATTTTAGAGAATCGAAAATATAAAGTAAGTCCAAGGATGGCCTCTGACATTTTCCTTTTTGGGACAGCTTAGCAGGAGCGTTATATTCCAAGTGTGTGTCTCACACTCTTATTTTTAATGCCAACTTTTATCAAATCAAGCCATGGTGAGTTAAAATCTCGCCAAAAACAAAATACGTTGCATTCAAGTAAATGGGATAATTTGAATCTGCAGGCATACTATTCGCACTTTTAATCGCTATAGCAAATTTATCAACGATATATTAAATAAACGTTAGTAGAAAGGAAATTATTAATAAAATTATTTAGATCAAATGACCAAAAATGATTTCATTTGAGTGAATTATCAGTTTTTTGATTAATATCTAAATATATGAGAGCGTGTAATATGTAATTATTGAAAGTTAATGATTGGGTAATATGTGCAAGAGAAAAAGACTGTTATATATGTTACATTATTAGATCTAATTCCGCGATTTCCCTATCTTATTCTAATTTACGACTCTATATTCACTAATTCCTTATTCTAAATAATCTTTATCGCTAACTCTGTTAAATTCCATTTAATTTAACATCTAGTTTGCCCAATTTACTTAAATGTTACGTTTTTAGTATTCTTAAATTAAATGTTCCATTTCTGATTTTTTTTTCTTTTAGAATGTTCTTTTTAGCAGACATTTTTTCCCCTTCCGAGAATTTACTTTCCCGCGCTTATTCCGGGGTTTGCCTTTTTACTATCAAATTCATCCGCTCCTCTGTCAGTCCTCTTTCCATGGCGTGATATCCTTAATTATTAATTTGTTGCGAGCGTGACCTACGTCATATTTGCATTACTACGCTAAGCAAACAAAAAGGAGATGCTATCAATGTTTATGCAGATTTTGGTCGTATTTCCGCTTGTAAAAAAACATCCCCTGGTCACCGTCAGATATGTTTTCATCTTTAATCTTGTTTGCCTCTAATAATTAGTTAGAGCTACTTGCTTGACATTGTTTGACTACGATCGAGCGATGATTAGACTCCAACTATTTGTGTAAGCTGCTATGCTACTAGTTATTCCAATAAAGAGTTGAATTTATTTCTGCCTTGTTTCGATTACTATGGGAAATCTACATTGGACGATTTATTAGCCGGATTACCACTCGATGACTGCCATCACTTCAAATATTCGTGGCAACTTACACCTGCAGTTTTATTTTCAGATTACTACAGTTACGAATAATCTTACACTGTGTTATTTCAACCTGCTTAGTCAAATGCTTAAATGAGTATCATAATTAAAGGTTGCCTACATCTACTATTTCAGCTTCTTCATCTACTATCGCATTGAAGCTAAACTACTGCGTTACTGGTAACATTACAGCCAGTTACTTCGTTCACTAGCTAAATCTTCCAATGTTAGAATAATCTAATATATATATATATATAACCATTAATTAAACATAACCTACCACCATCAAATATTATGAATTAAAGCTGTAAGTATTAAAAAAAAAAATTAATTAATTATAAGAATTATTATGGAAGAAAAAGAAAAAAGTGGACACTGACAAAAAATGGAAAAGCTTATATATTGAATTACGTTGTCAAGGGCACAGAATTCAATGATATAAGCAAAATGGTTGTTTTCTGTGAGAAAAATAAGCTAAAGCTAAAACTTATTTTCCCCTGTGCCCAAACAACCATTAAAATCAAGTGAATTGATTAAAAATGAAAACAGAATAGAAACAAATAATATGAAATGGAAGAATCAATAAAACCTATTTAAATATTTATAGGATATAAAATATAAATAATAAACACCATACCGATTAATATTTCAGAATTTTACAAATATCCACGCGCACATGGCTACCAGAATATCATAAAGATTAAGGTGAATAAAACAGTTAAGAAATCACAGTAATTGATACCAAAGGATGCAGTTAATACATTTTGAAATAAATTTTGAAATACCATGTTAAATACATTTAATATAATATAAAATAAAATAAATAGATAGTAATTACATTATTTAAAATGCACTATTAAATTAATTAATAACTGTTTAACAATATCGTCAAAATTTAGCTAAAAATACCCCCTGGTGTAGTAAATTATAACTGAAATGGAGCTAGAAAAATTAAAATTTGGAGCTATCTTCAAAAGACAAATTTTGGTGCTGCCATGTAGTATTACTTTTATTATTCAAATGTCACAAGATAAACATTTGTAAGCATTTGAATGTAAATAATTTTTTTTTAACAGCAAAACCAAACATATCCTTATATATAGATAATTATAAACCTAATATAAACCACACAATGTATTTAAAAAAAAAAAAAAAAAAAAAAAAAAAAAAAAAAAAAAACTATTGTTAATAAAATTTAAAAGCATACAAAATAATTCTATTAGCTAACTTATTTAAACTAAACTAAGAATTTAAATAATTCTAGAACATTGATAATATATATCATATAGCTATATGCTATAAAACAAAATAAATTCAGTAATAATTAATATAAATAATTATTAAAAATAATATAATTTTTTTTTCTTTTTTAAATCTATTATATATAAGATAATTATAAAATGAACAGGAAATAAAAAACATATGGAAGTATATAGAAGGTTATATGATACTTAAATTCCCATTACCTAAAAAGCACAAATATAGAGTGTGGATTATTTTCATACATCCATAAAAATCCAAAAAGTATGAATGTGGAACCTTCAAAAACATTAAACCGATAATAAATTGAAAATAGATAAATATTAAAAAGAATAGAGGAATAATAATAAAAATAATTACCCAATTTTAATACATACAGTATAACTATATTTATATTAAACATACTTATATGTATATTAATCACTATAAAAATGGCATACTATTAGTAATTAATATGATATTGTCCTTAGTAAATTAAAATTTAATAACAAATGATTGTAAATAAGATTAATCAATATTTAAGCTTATTATAATATTAATGAAATTCTCCTATTACATATAAAATATCAAATCAACATCGATATAAAATACGTATCAAAAATACAGTAATAATACAAAAGCCCCCCCCCCTTTTTTTTATAATTAACCATTGCGTATTATCCAGACAACACCACCCTCCTCCGTACTCTAACATGTACCCACCCAACCAACCTATAAAAAATTTTTTATATTATTTTACAATTTTTAATTTTTTATAGATATTTTTTTATTTTATAATCTTTTTTTGTAATTTTGTTTACGCATGTGTTAATTTGTTTTAAAAGATCATGTAAGAAAAGTACTAATTGTATATTAATGAATATATGAATTTTTTTGGAAAACCATGATTTAATGCATCATAAATTAGTTTTTTAATATTATTGTTAATTAGAGGAGAAGAACATAAACATTTTATTCTATATAAATGATTAAGTATTATATTTCGAAATGCAGAATGATGTAGACAAGATTTAAAATTTGTGAATGTATTAACTTTGAATTTAAGTTCTTTACGTTTGTCATATAAATCTGTGATTGTTTTGTTGTCTTTTATTGTAATTTTAAGATCTAAGAAGTTAATTGTATTGTTAGATAAAATGTTTTCCGTTAATTCCAAATTAGTGGGATAATCTACTGGAAATCGAGTAATTGCAGATTGATCAGTATCAATTAAAATTATGTCATCAATATAACGATATAAATGTAGATTATTATTAGTAAAATTACGTTCATAATGATATAAGTCTGAGAGTAAACTGGAAGTACAACCGCTTTGTGGTATACCGACATGCTGTAAATATAAAGTGTTATCTTGCAATATATAATTATTATAGATAATGAAGTTAGTTAAAGATTTAAAATATGCAATATCTATATTAGATGGTAATTCCATTTTTTTATAATACTTTTTAAATAATGCATTTATAATTTTATGTAAATCTAATAGGTCTATATTATTAAAAAGATCTTTGAAGTCATATGTCGTTATATTATAAACACAATGAAGATTTTTTTAAATATTGACAAGTTGATAGCTATTTTTTATACAATGTGTATTAGCATTGTTTGTAGTAAGTACATATAATTGATTAAGAATTTTTAAGAGAAGTTTATTGGCTTTATTATTATATGTATTGTAACCAATAGTTACAGTCCTAAATTTAATTGGAGTTTTATGAAATTTGGGAATAAGAACTAAATATGGATAATTAAAGTTAGTAGATAAAATATTTAATAGTTTATAATAACTTCGAATTTTACGATTATTTACAATTACATTTTCATTAGTTTTTTTGAAATGACTTATTAGAAGAAATACAATTTGTAAGAAGTTGGTGATAATATGATTTACATATAATAGCCTAATTGTTAGGAGATTTGTCTACATATGTAATAACGTAGTTTTTTTGTAATTTAGTAATTTGTTGGAAAAAATGCTTTGTATTAATAGAAACCAAATCAGCAATATTATTTTTTAAAGCCATAGTTAATTTTTCAATTACTAATATTTTCCATTGATTAAAATATTCAATAGGCTTATTATAAGAGATAGAAATTTTATAAATAAAAATATCAATATCATATGTAAACTGTTTGATAATAGATTTAACATTAAATTTAGATGGAAGTCTATATTTAGTACCATAACCCATTAGTTGTTTCAATTTAGAATCATTAACAATATCAAGATTTCCAGTGATTATATGTCCATGATCATTGTTTATGTATTTTTTTAGAGTGGTGTCATTGCAGTTACACGGAAAATTACTTGCAGCAGATGTATTTTTTGAAAATGTATTGTAGTTAAAAGTCTTTCTACCAATTGTATTCGGATATTTAAAGGTTTTTGATATATGAAGATTATTGATAGGAAAAAATCAATTTTTATCATTAATTATAGAATTGATATTAATTTTATTAAATATATGATTTGAAAAAGTTATTATCATTTGAGTATTCATGTTTTGAATTTTATGTTTTTTTTTTTTTTTTTTTTTTTTTTTGTAAATTAATATTTAAAAGATTAACCCTAGTCATAATTAGGTCAAAATAAATATCAGAGAAATGTTTAGAGAAAGATTTACTTAGAAATACATTTAAATGTTGTACAATCTGTTTCTTTTTAATAGCAAAGATGTTTTTTCGAATTAACAACCAGTTATAATTCTTTAAATATTTTCTTTGAAGATCATTAATTTGTTTAGTGATAGATTTTTTGGAAACTACAACTGACGATGAACCCTTTCCTCGTTTATTACGTGTTGTTTTACCATTTAAATTATGATTAAGAGTAGGATAAATTGGAGAATAATCAATATTGTTATTTATAGATGTGAAGACTTTGACAGGTCTGTTAAATACTTCACTGTTAAGTCCATAAGGATAAACTGTGTTATAATATTTAATATATGATGATTCCATATAAAGACGTTCTGATTTATTTTTTTGAATTTGAAGAATTTCAATTGTCGTATTTTTAAATTGATGTTTATGAAAATGTTGAATTTCAGCTGTAGATTGTATATTTTTTGCTTTGTTATTATTAGAGTCTGAACGATGATGATTGATACGTTTATGAATTGGACCTGATGTTTCACCAATATATTTCATATTACATAAGTTGCACTTTATATTATAAATAACATTAAATGCTTTACAAAAACTTAAATAATTAGGATCTGAGACAATTTGTGTCTGAGAAGCGTATGGACATGTCTTGCACCGAGCATCATAACATTTACGAAAAAATAAAGGACGAGGGGGAGAGTATAAATGGTCGCTGGATGACGATCCAGGAACAACCCAATTATTGTTCCTGTACCGGGCACTACACTGCATAGATGCTAAGTGTATCTTGCCAGGATCGAAATGTTTACTAAGAACTGCCATATAAAAATTATGTTTGGAAAATGCAATAATTGCCATAAAAATAAGAAAATTTAATAATATAAAATTAATAATTTAATTAAATTAGCCTTGATTAAATAATCCAACTGGCTGTAAGCCTGCAGCTATGAAATATTTTAGGCACAGATAAAAATAGCTAAATAGTTAAAATATCTAAAGAAAAAATCCAATTGTCAATGATTCCTATTCTAGTTTTTTAAAGACAGTAACTCTGATTCTGAACTTGACAATAAAGTAAATTTTGATAAGCAGTTAAAATTGTTTGAACCTGTCACTGATGAATTAGAGAAAAATGATTTTGTTTTTGTCACATTTGTGGGAAAAGTTCAAAACTGCTTGTTCTAAGTTTCTGTATTATGTGAGCTGTGTGAAATCAGTTGAAAGTAAAGAAATAATTAAAGAAAAAAAGGAGAATTCCTGGAACTTTACTTATCCAAATAATGGATATATAGCTGGCAATAAAGAAGCTGGTGTTTCAAAACTTCCTCAGCGCATAACTATATTTGGAACATCATCAAAGGCATTAAGAACCATAAACTTCTCAGTTAATGTAAAAAAAATTTGATGTCCGTACATACAAAAACTGTTGCAATACAAAAACTGCTGTAGTTTCTTTTTTTTATATTACTAAAAAAGTACTGTGCATAAATAGGCATTTTTTTCTTTCTGTGAGTTCAAAAAATGCGGTGTCCCAATCTGCTCCCATACCAATTTAATACTGTTCCAATGTACTCATTGCAGGGGCACATTGGGACAATATTTTTCATTATACTCTTTAAATAAATAAAAATTAAATATTTAATTTTTCAGTTTGGCTGGCGACTTTAACGATTACCAAGATTGTAGACTACAAAATAGTGATATTAGTTATTTGAACTAAGTCACAAGAACTGAAATATGTGAGAAAAATTAAAAAGTGCCCCAAGTGTCCCCTTCTCCCCTAATATTTATCTGGTAAAATTAAACAGTGATGCCATTAGACTTTTGTAATTCTGAGTCTCTGCGCGTTTTTGACTGTTCTCAAAACGTAGGTCCTTTTTCTTACAAAAGTGGCACCTATTTTAAAAGGGAAATTCAATTTATTTAATACAATATACTCCTTTAATTATTTCAGAATAATCAAATTTATAAATCTTGTATAAGAATTAGTTATAAAAAGTTATATTTTTCTCACTTAGCATTCAATTTCAAAATACCAAACATTAATGTTTAATCTTGAGCTATTAATGCAGCTTTCAATTTTACTACAAAAATTCTTCATAATTTATCTGAAGCTTCTTGAAATGTATAAAACCTTTATGATGTTTACATGTGTGTATTGGAGATGAGACGAGTTGAGCCTGATGGAAAATCCCCATCCTCTGAAAGAAAATAACGTAGGGGAGAAGGGGGCGCATTGGAACAAAGCCTTTATCTCACAATATCCATATGGAGAAAAAAAATTGTCAGAAGATGGCACCAGTTTTGCCTATTATCGCATGTGTTTGTAAGCCTCACGGGAAAACTAGTAGCATTCCATGTAAGTTACTCTATTTTTGATGCTCAAAAGTAACTTTTCATAGTCATTTTATGATGAGATTATTTTAAAATTAATGAAAGTTATTGTAAGGAACTTTTAAGAATATGAAAACATATAATAAAGCTACTTTTACAATTCCAAAATATATCCTAGTAAGTTCCAATAATTAGGTCTAACATGTTTTTTAAAAATTGGCCCTTAGGGGCACCAAAACGTTGATTTATTTCAAAAGGGAAAAAAAAGCATCTTAAGGGACATGCCACAGCTTCTTCTTTAATCCCTTCTGTATTTAAAAAATAATAATAATAATTTATGTGCTATAGTATATAATTCAGAAAATAAAATTAGATATGTAGGCTTCTTATATATGAACACAATTTCTTGTGAAAATTAAGAATAACAGTTATTATTGGTTAAAACCTTAACAACATTAACGGTTACTTCACGATTTCAAACCAGAAAAATAAAGATATATAAATATTCTTATTTCTCAAAGACGTCATCACAGGCAAACAGGTACCTGGTTAATCCCTCACCACAGGTTTTTCTAAAAAAATAAAAATTAAACAAGAAAAACGAAAATCCCGTTTACTAAACACGTTGTTAACCAAACTTTCTCTTTTTCTCTTTCGACATAGCTACTAGACTATCAAAACATATGGAGCATTTCTCTTTTGGAAAGTTAAACAAAGGTCGTCAGGGACTGGAAGGGTTTTCCCTTCACCCCAAATGTTTATGATTCTAGAGGAATCTCTAATGCCGACGAACTCTTGGAATTCCTGCCGCGGCGACTGTGAATTGGCAATTATTTAAGAGCTGTCATTTATCGAAAGATGAAAACTAAAAGATTATTGATGACTATTGAGTACGAAATTGCTCTCCTTGACGTCACTGGAAAATATTTGCAACACATTTAGAAAGCATAGAAGACTGCGTTTTATCTGCGATTTAAGTTATTTAATTGATAACACATTTTTATAAAGTGTTACATGAGTTAATTGGAATTACATTTTACACAATTTTTGATACTGATTTTTCGACAATTATTATTATTAATTTAATTTATGCTTTAAGGAAATATTTATAATAATTGTCACACTGAAAAATATCATTGATAGTTCTTAGCACTTACTTACGAACTTAAAAAGCATAGGAGATGGCTTTTTTAATAATGAAAATGAAATTAAATGGAGAATTTTGTTTCCAAATTCTTACATCAGTTAGTGTAAGTTACTCCACGAAGATTCTAAACCAAATGTTTTAGACATGTAACTGTATTGTACTTAAGGACATATTGTTTATTACCAATCGTTTATTTTTGGATTTAAAGCTCTTAAGTTTCTTCGTCGACGACTGTGAATTGGCAATTATTTATCGGAATATGAAAACTAAAAGATCATTGATGACTATTGAGTACGAAATTGCTCTCCTTGATGCGACTGGAAAATAATTGCAACACATTTAGAAAGCATAGAAGATTGCGTTTCATCTGCGAGTTAAGTAACTTAATTGATATTAATTGATAAGACATTTTTATAAAGTGTTACATGAGTTAATTCGAATTACATTCTGCACAATTTTTGATACTGATTTTCCGACAGTTATTATTATTATTTTAATTCATACTTTAAGGAAATATTTATAATAATTGCCATGCTGAAAAATATCATTGATAGTTTTTAGCACTTTCCTACGAACTTAAAAAGCGTAGGAGATGGCTTTTTTAATAATGAAATTAAAATTGATTGAAGAATTTTTTTTCCAAATTCTTACAACAGTTAGTGTAAGTTACTCCACGAAGATTCTAAACCAAATGTTTTAGACAAGTAACTGTATTGTACTTAAGGACATATTGTTTATTATCAATCGCTTATTTTTGCATTTAGAACTCTGGGAATTTCTTCGTCGATGACTGTAAATTTGCAATTATTTAAGAACTGTCGTTTATCGGGAGATAAAAAAAAAAAGATTATTGATGACTATTGAGTGTGAAATTGCTCTCCTTGACGTCACTGGAAAATATTTGCGACACGTTTAGAAAGCATAGAAGATTGCGTTTTATCTGCGAGTTAACTTAATTGATACTAATTGATAACACATTTTTATAAAGTGTTACATCAGTGAATTGGAATTACATTGTGCGCCCTTTTTCATATTGATTTTCGGACATTTTTTTTTTTTTTTTTTTTAGTTTATGTTTAAGGAAATATCCATTATAGTTCTCTAACTGAAAAATATCATTGATAATTCTTAGCACTTTGCGACGAATTTAAAAAGCATAGAAAGTGGCTATCGGCAAATTAAATAATGAAATTGAAATTAATCGGTAAAAACACCTGTCCAAAAAAGTTATTCCATGGGCGATTTCTCAACAAATGTTTTAGACAAATAACTATATTGTATATTTAATACGTGATTTATCACGTTGCTAATTAAGCGTAGAACCAACAGAGTGAAAAATGTCCAAGTCAGGAATAAAATCCGGAACCCGTGGAATAGTGCTTCAAGTTCTCTACCATTTAAGCTACGAGGATGATACCCAGCTTAGCATCTCTCACTCACATATGTTGGTAAGGCTTCAACTGCACACAAGATGGAATAGTCTTCATAAGCAAACAATCCCGTGGCGAAACATGAGACACAAATAAACCCAGCATCGATGAACACATATATAATTTTAATTGATTTTTCAATTTTCAGCAGTGAAATTACGCTCTAAGTTATTGAACATTCAATACGTGATTTATCACATTGCTAACTAAGCGTAGAACCAACAGAGTGAAAAATGTCCAAGCCGGAAATCATTGGTTCTACGCTTAGTTAGCAATGTAATAAATCACGTATTAAATGTTCAATAATTTTGAGCGTAATTTCACTGCTGAAAATTAATTGAAAAATCAATTAGAATTAACTATATTGTGTTTAACCCGCCAACGTCCATTGTCGCCTCCGGATGACGCATGTTTGAAAGGACCTTCCTAGGCTCAGATTTTAAGTGAATATGTAAGTTGGCGCCTTTATTGAAATCTAGAAAAATTTCATAACGTGTCGATAAATACAATGCAAAAGGTCTGTAAGTGTCATCTTATTTTTTTTTTTTCTGACCAGAAAAAAAAATCGTAAAAATCAGGTGAATTTTAAGCCAAAAAAATTTAACCTCCCCTTAAAGAAATATATATTATATTATAACAGTCTAACAAGAAAATGATATTGTCTTTGTTTATCACTTTCAAGAGCTGTCAAAAAGCAAAAAATGATGCGTTTTATTTGCGAATCAAGGAATTAAATTGAATTTTATTTATGATAAAGCCTTTTCTATAATGTTACATTAGGGAATGTGAGTTACGTCATGGACTAACAAAAGGTTTGTATAAAGAGAACAGAGAACTACTCCATAGACCTCTAACCTAAGGGTTTGTGACCGGGTAAAACGGTATTTTCATGAGAAATTTGATTAGTGTAACAATAATAATTCATAGTATTTCCCATTATTTATGGATAAAACGTTCTTCATTAACCAAGTACACACATGTGTACTTGGCTTAAATGACTATTGTTTATATTATTATAGCCTAATTTGGATTTATATTTAACTCTTGGAATTTCTACTTCGTTGACTGTGAATTAGTAATTATTTAAGAGCGAAAGATGAAAACTAAAAGGAAGATTATTGATGATTCTAAAGTGGAAAATTTTTCTCTTTGACGTCACTGGAAAACAGTATTTATAATGCTTAACTCAGTTAGAGAAGTTCTGCGAGTTACGCAATTTAATTGATATTAATTGATGGTAGATATATCTCTTATAAAATATTATGCGAGTTAATGCAAGTTATATTATGAGTAATTTTTCATATTGATTTTCAGGAAAAAACATTAATATATTTGCATTACTTTTAAGAAAACATTGCTTATTATAATTTTCTAAGTGAAAAATAATATTTTTATTATGCTTGGCCTTTTTAAACGCAGCTAGAAAAAATGATTTAATCAGCGAGTTAATTCATCAAATTGAAATGAATCGATGATAGTATATGTTTCCAAAATGTTAGATCAGTCAGTGTGAACATGGACTATTTCCAAACATGCACTGAAAAAGAAGAGAGAAAATTCTTAATCTATGAAAAGATAATGTTACTACGTACGAAAATATGCAATAAATGAGTTACCCATTATTCCGAAAATCGTTCTTTAGCTTTAGAAATCTTAAAAACAATAAATTTTCGACATTTAAAGAAGTGTTTATAAAAACAAAGTTGCTCTTGTAATTTTCGGAATCTTTTTCTGAGTATTTTGTATAGTGTATTAATCAATTTTCTTAAATCGGAATACCAATTTTCAGGTTGCTATCCATTCTCAATTAAACATTTTCACTTGTTTAATTGAAAATAAAAATACAGAGCAAATATATATATATATTATTTTCAATTTTAACATTATTTCTGAAAATTTATCGTGTTTGTCTGTAAAACATATTTGTTGAACATGAAAATATTTACTTGGGAATTGATAGCATTCGAAAAACCTATATTCCGGTTTAAGAAAACTGATTAACCCTTCGCGATGCTGTGTCTACTCTCAGCTACCAAAGCGTTTATGTCGTTTCAGTCGTATGTCTGCTCTCAGCCACTACAGCAGTTTTACTGTTCTAGTCGTATGTCTGCTCTCAGCTACCACAGCCTTTTTACCATTCCAGCCGTATATGTCTGCTCTCAGACATCACAGCATTTTTACCGTTCCAGTCGTATGTCTGCTCTCAGCCACCACAGTATTTTTACTGTTCCAGTCGTATGTCTGTTCTCAGCCACCACAGCATTTTTACTGTTCCAATCCTATATCTGCTCTCAGCCACCACAGCGTTTTTACCGTTCGAGTCATATGCCTGCTCTCAGCCACCATAGCATTTTTACTGTTGACAGTCGTATGTCTGCTCTCAGTCACCACAGCAGTTTTACTGTTCCAGTCATATGTCTGCTCTCAGCCACCACAGCATTTTTACTGTTCCAGTCGTATGTCTGCTCTTAACCACCACAGCATTTTTACCGTTCCAATCCTATGTCTGCTCTCAGCTAACCACAACATTTTTACCATTCGAGTCGTATGTCTGCTCTCAGCCACCACAGCAGTTTTACTGTTCCAGTCGTATGCCTATGCTCTCAGCCACCACAGCAGTTTTACTGTTCCAGTCGTATGTCTGCTCTTAGCCACCACAGCATTTTTACTGTTCCAATCCTATGTCTGCTCTCAGCTAACCGCAGCATTTTTACCATTCGAGTCGTATGTCTGCTCTCAGCCACCACAGCATTTTTACCCTTGACAGTCGTATGTCTGCTCTCAGCCACCACAGCCTTTTTACCATTCCAGTCGTATATGTCTGCTCTCAGACATCACAGCATTTTTACCGTTCTAGTCGTATGTCTGCTCTCAGCCACCACAGTATTTTTACTGTTCCAGTCGTATGTCTGTTCTCAGCCACCACAGCATTTTTACTGTTCCAATCCTATGTCTGCTCTCAGCCACCACAGCGTTTTTACCGTTCGAGTCATATGCCTGCTCTCAGCCACCATAGCATTTTTACTGTTGACAGTCGTATGTCTGCTCTCAGTCACCACAGCAGTTTTACTGTTCCAGTCGTATGTCTGCTCTCAGCCACCACAGCATTTTTACTGTTCTAGTCGTATGTCTGCTCTTAACCACCACAGCATTTTTACTGTTCCAATCCTATGTCTGCTCTCAGCTAACCACAACATTTTTACCATTCGAGTCGTATGTCTGCTCTCAGCCACCACAGCAGTTTTACTGTTCCAGTCGTATGCCTATGCTCTCAGCCACCACAGCAGTTTTACTGTTCCAGTCGTATGTCTGCTCTTAGCCACCACAGCATTTTTACTGTTCCAATCCTATGTCTGCTCTCAGCTAACCGCAGCATTTTTACCATTCGAGTCGTATGTCTGCTCTCAGCCACCACAGCATTTTTACCCTTGACAGTCGTATGTCTGCTCTCAGCCACCACAGCCTTTTTACCATTCCAGTCGTATATGTCTGCTCTCAGACATCACAGCATTTTTACCGTTCCAGTCGTATGTCTGCTCTCAGCCACCACAGTATTTTTACTGTTCCAGTCGTATATCTATTCTCAGCCACCACAGCATTTTTACTGTTCCAATCCTATATCTGCTCTCAGCCACCACAGCGTTTTTACCGTTCGAGTCATATGCCTGCTCTCAGCCACCATAGCATTTTTACTGTTGACAGTCGTATATCTGCTCTCAGTCACCACAGCAGTTTTACTGTTCCAGTCGTATGTCTGCTCTCAGCCACCACAGCATTTTTACTGTTCCAGTCGTATGTCTGCTCTTAACCACCACAGCATTTTTACTGTTCCAATCCTATGTCTGCTCTCAGCTAACCACAATATTTTTACCATTCGAGTCGTATGTCTGCTCTCAGCCACCACAGCAGTTTTACTGTTCCAGTCGTATGCCTATGCTCTTAGCCACCACAGCATTTTTACTGTTCCAATCCTATGTCTGCTCTCAGCTAACCGCAGCATTTTTACCATTCGAGTCATATGTCTGCTCTCAGCCACCACAGCATTTTTACCCTTGACAGTCGTATGTCTGCTCTCAGCCACCACAGCCTTTTTACCATTCCAGTCGTATATGTCTGCTCTCAGACATCACAGCATTTTTACCGTTCTAGTCGTATGTCTGCTCTCAGCCACCACAGTATTTTTACTGTTCCAATCCTATGCCTGCTCTCAGCCACCATAGCATTTTTACTGTTGACAGTCGTATGTCTGCTCTCAGTCACCACAGCAGTTTTACTGTTCCAGTCGTATGTCTGCTCTCAGCCACCACAGCATTTTTACTGTTCCCGTCGTATGTCTGCTCTTAACCACCACAGCATTTTTACTGTTCCAATCCTATGTCTGCTCTCAGATAACCACAACATTTTTACCATTCGAGTCGTATGTCTGCTCTCAGCCACCACAGCAGTTTTACTGTTCCAGTCGTATGCCTATGCTCTCAGCCACCACAGCAGTTTTACTGTTCCAGTCGTATGTCTGCTCTTAGCCACCACAGCATTTTTACTGTTCCAATCCTATGTCTGCTCTCAGCTAACCGCAGCATTTTTACCATTCGAGTCGTATGTCTGCTCTCAGCCACCACAGCATTTTTACCCTTGACAGTCGTATGTCTGCTCTCAGCCACCACAGCCTTTTTACCATTCCAGTCGTATATGTCTGCTCTCAGACATCACAGCATTTTTACCGTTCCAGTCGTATGTCTGCTTTCAGCCACCACAGTATTTTTACTGTTCCAGTCGTATGTCTATTCTCAGCCACCACAGCATTTTTACTGTTCCAATCCTATGTCTGCTCTCAGCCACCACAGCGTTTTTACCGTTCGAGTCATATGCCTGCTCTCAGCCGCCATAGCATTTTTACTGTTGACAGTCGTATGTCTGCTCTCAGTCACCACAGCAGTTTTACTGTTCCAGTCGTATGTCTGCTCTCAGCCACCACAGCATTTTTACTGTTCCAGTCGTATGTCTGCTCTTAACCACCACAGCATTTTTACTGTTCCAATCCTATGTCTGCTCTCAGCTAACCACAACATTTTTACCATTCGAGTCGTATGTCTGCTCTCAGCCACCACAGCAGTTTTACTGTTCCAATCGTATGTCTGCTCTTAGCCACCACAGCATTTTTACTGTTCCAATCCTATATCTGCTCTCAGCTAACCGCAGCATTTTTACCATTCGAGTCGTATGTCTGCTCTCAGCCACCACAGCATTTTTACCCTTGACAGTCGTATGTCTGCTCTCAGCCACCACAGCATTTTTACTGTCCAGTCGTATGTCTGCTCTTAGCCACCACAGCAGTTTTACTGTTGACAGTCGTATGTCTGCTCTCAGCCACCACAGCAAAGAACCCTACTGACTTTACATTATATTAAGTCGACAAGTTTCGGAGATATGTAGAATTCGAAATAATATTTTACAAATTGTGTTTAAAGGTCATTAGGTATTTTGGCTTCTTTAAATATTTTTTAAATAATACTTTAAAATGACAAAAAAGAAAGTGACCGAAAGAAGTGTGCCGTGAAATGGAAAGCAGTTGAAATAAGATAAGATATAAAATATAATGAATAACGATTGTTCTGTATGTTCAAATAGAAAAAAATTAAGGGCTGCCGATTGGAGACTACTTTGAAAGAGAACACAGTATGGAGAACTGTAAAATATAATTTTTACATAAAATTAAAACATACTATTGCGTTAAATATATCCAAAGTTTAAAAAAAGAATTAGTAAATTTTGTTTTTTCTTCATAATCTTGCATATAATGTATTACTATTCGTCCAACTAAAACTAATTCCTACCAGCATGACACCTATGTATCAACTTAATACGACCGCAAAGGGTTAATATACTATATAAAAACTATAACTACTCGGAAACATTTCTGAAAATCAATGGAAGTAAAAGAAACTTTGTTTTTATAAGTGCTTCTTAAAATCTCGAAAATATTATAGTTTCTGAGGTTTCTAATGTAAATAACTTTTTCTGTTTGGTGGGTAATTCATAAGAGTATTGTATTATTAATTATTAATTATTATTAATTATTGTATAGTTACATTTGTGATTATATTTTCCTAGATTATGAAATTTTTGTCTTTTTTTAGAGTGTACTACAGTAGACTCCCTCAAATCCGCACAGCTTGGTACTAGAGGTTGTGCGGATTTAAGAATTTTGCGGATTTCTGGGCATTGTATATTTTAAACAGTAATTTGAATGTAATAATGCAATCGAAAAATAATTAAGTAAAGTAATAAACTAAAATAAAAAAAATAAGATAATTTTAAAAATAAGTAAAATATTTTAAGTAAAGATAAAGAAATAATTTATAATGTATAATGAAACATTCATAATAAAAATGAGATACGTTTTCCTAAATTATTCAATGAAACATGCCTCATAAAGATGCCTTACTAATTCACATCAAAATATTAAAATAAGGAAGTTTTAATTCAGACTTAATAACCAAAAAAGTGTGATTAATACATAAATAAATTTGGTAAAAAGATTGTGATTGCCAGTGATATTAGCAATATTTTGAAATTTTTCAGAAATAAATTTATACTTCAGGAAAAAGCATGAGTTCAGTCATATTAACGAGAATTACATATTAAAATATAAACGGAATTGATATAAAAATAAAAAACTGTCTAATTTTGTCCCTACATCTGAACTGAAAGTTTCATTATTTACATCTGCGGTGATGTGCGGATTTTAGGGAGTCTATAATTTATTTATTGAATATTTTCATAGTGAAGGATTTTCAAGCAAAGGTTTTATTTATGCAAATGTATTGAGTTTAAGGGGGCTCAGGGCTTGATTGATACCGAAAAACATGATAACAGAGCTCTCGCTTCGAATCCCTATAAAAACAGAAGTATTCAATGTAACTCATTTAAACTTTCTGATATTTTTAAGGTATGTTTGTAGTCTTATAAAATTATAAAATGAAGTACTTCAATGTAATAAAAAAATATAGCAAAATTTATAGAACACAATTTTCGAAAAAAAAAATTAGGTGTCATATCACCATCCGTAAAATATCTTAACGATAAATTGACACAAGAACCTCATTTTTGCTTTAAAATGATCAGGAAACTTTACTCTATAGAATGAATTAAGGATATGACTATCACTCAAAGGAAACCTTATTAAAAAAACTCCCAAATTTGAAAATTTAAAAAACCCTAAAAAAAACAAGTTTTTTTTTCCTTTAAAAATACTCAAAATATTAAGCTATCTAAACTATATTAATTCATTCTATAAATAATGATGTTATATGCATGCAAAAAAAAAAATTTAGCCATTCCATCAAATAGTTTTTTTTTTAAATCTTACGGATAATCGTCAAAAATCAAGTTTTGAGAAAACGCGACTTAAAGTTGCAATTAAATGGGTGCGGCTATGAAGCGATTGTTACATAAATGCTTATAACTCCGTTAAAAATGCAAATATTTTTATGCGGTTATTCGCACTGTGTTCAGAAGTAATTGAATAATCAAAATAGATGATAAAAAAGAAAAAATCAATTTTTTGAAAAGTTTTCAAGCCCTGAGCCCCCTTAAGAAAATATTATTTGTTATATTTGCTTAATTTCTGGATTTAACACACTCCTCTTTTAAATTATGGGTCGGAGATAATTGGCAATTATTTAAAGTTGTCATTTAGTGAAAGATAAAAACTAGAAAAAAAAAAGATTATTGAAGATTATTGAAAGCAAAATTGCTCTCTTTGACGTCGCTGGAAAATAGCATCGATTGTGTTCAACACTTTGCAACGCAGTTAGAAAACTTGGAAGACATGCGTATTTTCTGCCAGTTAAGTAATTTACTTGATATTAATGGATGGTTATGCATTTTGATAAAATGTTAAATCAGTTTTAAAGTTGGCAGATTATTTTACGCCAGTTTGTAAACGAAAGTTTTGCTGATGCTCAATAGTTTGAAACGCAGTTATGAAGCATAAGCGATTGCGTTTTATCTGTGTGTTAAGTTATTAAATTAAGATTAATTCATAATAATACATATTTATGAAAAGTTTTTAACTCTCTTAACCCATTTATGCCTAGCGTCCCATTTCTGGGACGTTTCGAATTTTAATAAATTTTTAGACTTTTCTTCTTCTTTACAACATGAAAATTGTATGAAGTGATTGTCTATAATTGTCTTTATCTATTACCGAAAGATAACAGCATAAGATTGATATTTATTTGCTTAAATGAAGGCCTTTTTTCGGTATTCGTGGATTTTTCATTTTTCAAGATAGTGAAATGCAAAATGTAAGTTTATTTGTATTTTGTATCAAAGATCCAAATAAATAAGTCATAATCTTAGCTCTCAGACTTCTTTGAAATACATATTTTTTATAAATTGCGAAATTATATGTTCAAGCCTATTTTTTATGCATATTTGTAACGTACAAAATATAGGGCACTAGGCGCAAATAGGTACATATTTCTATTAGCCATTAGGGGACAGTCGTTTATGTAAAGTCCTTTTCAAGATGATTTTGAAATAAATTGTTTTTTAGCCACAAATACGATTATTCTTAATTTATTATTAATTACACTTATAATGTTATTAGTCTATGAAGAAATATATTTTTTTAATAGTTTAGAAAAATACTAATTATAGTATATAATATACAGTTTAAAAGCTTAACTTATATAAATTTAGACCAAATTTATAATTATGCATTTTTCCACATATGGACATTCCCATATTTAGTACGTTTACATTTTATCAAATAAATGCAAAAATATTTTAGCGTAATTTTTTTAGTATTTTTGCAACATTTTAAAGTGATTTTACCAACAAATCTGAGAAAACAAAAATTGTATTATAGAAATGTTTGCCTAATTTAAAAGCAATTTTTTTTTTCTTTTTATTTAAATCTTAAATAAGACGAAAATTTCTCCCGTAAATTATGATGGAAGTTTCACCCTGCGGTGTGAAAAATGGCATTGTAATGTAATTTCTTTCAAATTTCATTTTTTTTTTTTTTGTTAGTAACAGTTTTTAGTTAGTTAAGGGAAGACCCCACAGGGTGCAATCATAGGGGAAATATGTGTAGCTTAATCTTCTCGCTGCGCAACCCGAGATTTTCTCGGGCATGCATTTTCCCGTCTAATTAGTCCTTCTTAATTATTCCCACCAGTATTTTTTTTATTGTAAATATTGCCTTACTTAATTGGAGCATTCTCCCGATTAAATTAGACAAAAATTTTTGTTTTGAAAAACCGGTGACAAACGAATAAAAATTCTTAAAAGACGCATGTCGCGAAGGGGTTTTGATAAAACAATTACGTAGTGAGAGGGTTAAGACCTGTTTTCCTCGAATTCTACCATTCCAATTTTGATGAAAATTTGAATCCCGATTCACTGGTTTATACTCAAGACAGTTTTTTTTTTCTTTTTGCGACTAAAACTTTTTATTTTAGAGCAATGGCAATTTTTAAGAAATTATTTTTTCTGAAACTAATTAATTTTTTTTAACTGTCTGCCACATATGATCTTACATTTATACTCTAACACCAAAAAATTTTTTTTATGGAAATCGCTCAAGTACATTAGGAGATAATAGGATTTTTACCAGAAAAGTACGATTTTTCAGGTGAGCCATAGAAACTTAGACACTCCTAACTTGCACTATGTTACAATGGGACGTGTTTTCCCGTAAGTCAGTGTGTAGTAGTTAATATTTGCCAACCATCTGTGTTTATTTTAGCAAAAGAGATTACTTTGAGACAGAAATTTTATATAATAAACGAAATTGTTTGTGTGCCAAATCGGGGCAAGACACGATATGATCCTACTTAAATAATGACCATTCAATAATTGTATTAAATACAAATTTATTTCCATACATATGTTTTTATACTTCAAAAAAGGCCGGAAGTTTGGAATCTATGGTTTCCTCCTCTGAAAAGTGTAACAACGGAGCACTACTGTACTTTACAGGGCACAAAAAATTGATTACGCGATTTGCGGGTTAACAGTTAATATATTTAACTGTCTACTTGTCACAGTAGAAAAAAAAGGGGATTTTAATCCATATGAAATTATCCGGAGTAAAATCAATAATCTTAAAAACGGAAAGAAAATTTTAAAATAAGAATTTAGTCATCACACGTTAAAAGCAGAAAATAAGGAAAGTTACGTCAAAATCTTTACCCATAAAAATAAAAAAAGTACGAAAATTTTAAAATAATAAAATTATCACATTCGAAAGGCATTTAAAGGTAATAATTACGTCCTTTGTAAAAGGCCCAAACATTAAATGTCGTAAGATTAAGGTACCTAAAATAATTAAATTGTTACAAGTGAAAAACTTTTAATAGTAAATATTAGGACATACTTAAAAAGCTCAAACAATATTTCCAAATGCTTTTAAGTTAAATAATATATGTATCCGTGAATCTTAAAATAGAAAAAAACTAAAATAAATTATTACATGAGACATGCATTTGATAGGGGAAATTATGCCATATAATAAAACGATACATTTCAAACGATTTTTATTCCGGAGACTTTTAATCTGACGTCACATGGTATAATAGTAGTACGCCATGCAAATTTGTTTATATATTACTACTTCACTTGATGCAGCATAAATACAAGTAAATGTATGCGCAAAAATACTTTCGATTTATTTTGTACGAATTACTATTTAATAAATAAATATGAGAAAATGTGGATATTCTTATTAATTAATACGAACGTTACTATTCGATTATCCCGTGGACCAATTTTGCCAAATTATACAAACTTACATAATTTTATTTTAAATAACGAAAGAACAAATAAATTAGTAAAACATTAATAAAAATACTAATAAAAAGTCGACTTAAAACTCCCTTGATGACGTAACAAACACGTGTATCGTGTTTAACCCTCTCGCTGCGTAAGTAATTCTTCGCGATGAGCATCTTTTACGGAATTTTTTATCTTTTATCACCGGTTCTTTAAAGCAGAATTTTTTTACTATTGTAATCGGGGAAAATGTCCTGATTAAATCAGACAAAGTTTTCGTTAAAAAATAACTGGCGGGAATAGCCAATTAATATTAATTAGACGGGAAAATGCATGCCCGAGTATATCTCGGGTTGCGCAGCGAGAGGGTTAATGTCAAGCGAATGTGACATTTACGATCATCCATTATTGGTATTTAATCTTATAGTTTGGCGATAAGTTTTTTGGTCGACGGGATAATCAAGTAGCACAATACACACAATATACACTGTGAAAAAAACTTGAAAATATTCATGATGGCATATTAAAATAGAGAGAAGAATTCATGGCTAAGCTATACCTGTTCTTGAAATATCTAAAACTCGATCAAGACATTATATATAAGCGTATAATTTCAAAACTCAATGCTCTTCAACACGTGGATCAGAAAGCTATTCCCAAGCAGACGGAGTTTTTAAACCTCAAACCTAAAGGGAAAATATTGTACGTAGCGTCGTTATAAAACTCAGAAAGATAGCGTCATTTTAAACCTAATTATTCTATACAAGCTAATTTTCAAATGTGTAATTGATGTTACTTATCAATCCCGCAAACAGACGTCATTATTATGACAGCGATGAATGAGGCCATGGTAACCGAAAAATGCCCATTCAAACGGAAAAGCATGCCAACGCGATTGCAGAAGATAGCCTCTGTTATTTTGATACATGAGCTTGAGCACATTAGTATATTTTCAGAGGTTGCGAAGCCTGAACAAGGGTTGGCGGGCGTAGCTCGTAGGGAGCTGAGCCCCTAGTTTTATATAAAATATTTAATGTTACAAAAGTAACAGAATATATCTATATATATATATATATATATTTACAATAAAAATTAAGTAGGACATTTCCGTGAATAGATAAGTAAAAGTAACTGTTTACAAAAAGAGGTGCCAACCGAATAAAATTCGTGTATGGGACGCTGTCCCGAAGACGTTAAAGCTGTGAGTAATTTACGGAGAGGAAGTTAATGTAGAATATTTGATTCAAAAAATCATTTCCTACTTCTAGAAATGTTTCTTCGAAGTCTACACAGAAAGAAAATATCTTAAAAACAAGGAAATTGTAACTGTTAAGGCAGTGATAATATTTGCAGTAATAAGCAAAACAAATTAGCAGAACAAAAATTATGCAACATTCATAAGCTGTTACAATTAAAAGCGTAAATTACATAAATATCTTTTTTAATGTTTAGAATAACATTTGCAGAATGAATCATAATTAATATTAGCTGAAACATTTTTAACTATATAACTTATTTTAAACTTCTCATATTTGATTAAAAAAAATTATAAAAAAAAAATTCACATGTACAAGCTGCTGCCGTTATAAGCATAAATACTTGAATAGCTTTTGTCATGTTTAGAGTAATAATTGGAAAACTAATTAAAATGTATATTTTACATCGGAGGAGAATGCGGAAATATACTTGAATGCATTTGGTAATGATAAAAGTTCAGAATATTAATTAGAACTGGTTGTTTACGTTTTTATTTTTAAAATAATTACTGGTGAGGGAAATAGCATTTCTTATTCTTATATTCTGTAAGGAAACGTTCATCCTGATATGTTTTATTTAAAAAAAAAAAAAGAGCGAGAGAGAAAAATTATAAGAAGATACTTAAGTTTTTCAAATCGAAAACAGATTTTTTTTTTTTTTTTGGTAATTGTTTAAGATTTTGATTGAAATTCATAGTTCGTATCTTGTGAAATTAATTATTGCATTTTAAAATAACAACATTAATAAACTTGCAAAATATGATGGTTTTGCAGATACTGATACGCACTATAAAATAAAAATAAAAATAAATCATGCGTCAAGCATATACAATAAAAACCTCCCTAATGCGACCACGTTCCGTTCCAATAAACATTGGTCGCTCCGAGAGGTGATCTCTTAGGTTATGTTTAAATCTAGATTTTAATTGTTTAAAAAATGTAACAATTAATCCTTCTACATATATAAGAAAGTTTTGATTTAGAAATGGACCAATGAAAATCTGCGTAGATATTCCCGGAAGATCGGCATCCAATTTGAATGCTTAAGCATGGCCTTTCTTCGTTAATATTAAAAAAACTGTTGCATACAAAAATATGAAAATCGGTAGTATTATAGAAAAATGTTTGATAAACACGCTGATGCAGACAGTTTTTAAATCGAAGAATTATTTTAAGAGATATTTAATGCCAAAGTTGGACAAAATCGTTCCATTAAAAAAGTTTTAAAGGAGCAAAAACTGTACATAGGAATTTAATCATTTTTAGATCATTTTATGCGTCAGAATTTCCCGGTGTGCAGATTGCATTCAGTTTTTTAATTTCACTCATTTTTTGAGGTGTTATTTCTATTTTAAATTCAAATTTTCAGCATTTCGAGAGATATTTTTTAGATATTTTAGAAAATTGTATTAATTTAAACTGTTGCCAACTGTATAAACAGCGCAAACAATAATGTTTGCTTCAAATAAAAAATTTATTTTACACGTGACTATTATAAACAAAAAATATAAAAAGCAAGAACTCATTGACAATTACGTCATAAAAACTATAATTACACGTGAATTTTAAAAGAGAAAGAATATTGTAAAATAATAAATTCATTAACATGCGTTAGAAGTCTTAAATATGAGAATTTACGTCACATTACACTTATTACGTAAAATGAACAAAAAATAATATTGCAAAACAGTTTAAATTTAAAAATTGCGCGAGACATTTATTTGATATTTTAAGATGATCATAATATTTCATTTCTAACAAAAGTATTTTTACGTGAATATTAAAAAGAGAAAGAAAAGTTTGGTGAAAATTACGTCAGATTATAATTGTCAGATTCAAATTATAATTTAATCTTCTGAAATCTTTTTAAAGCCGATCAAATTAGCGTGCTGTTAGAGTCTGCGGTGTCTGAACGGGGGTTGACGAGCGTAGCTCGTAGGGGGCAGAGCCCCCTAGTGTTACTAAAATTTATTTTTCACATTAGGAAAAAATATAAAAATTTAAGTATCAAAACAGAAGTTAATTGCATAAGTTAATTACTGCAGAGTTTAAAAAATGAATACATTGACGTTTGCTTTGGTTTTACGGTTTTATATTTTATATTTTTTCCTTCGAAGTACTTTTGAAGTTCAGTAAATAAATGCAATTATTTTTTGGACGGGAACAAAGAATGACGATTTCATTAATTTATCTATGTTTTTAGAGTTTCTTGACAGAATAGGGCAGGGAAGTTTATTGACCATCATTCTTAATTTGTCACCAGAGTTAAATTCATTGCCTAAAAAGGCACAAAGGGGTTTAAACACTTAAAAGTTACCGGAATAATAATAATAATAAAAACTAAATTTAGTTTAAAGTTTGATGAATAATGCGCCCTCCGGAATTATTTTTCTAATAAAACTTTCTTCAAGCGACCAGAAAAAAACGGAATCTGTTTCATTTTCTTCAAAGAAATGGGTCGCTCATGGAGGGAGTTCAATTGGGATGGTCTCTGAATGGAAGTAAAATTAGTATTGAGCCTATGGGAATAAATTTCGTTCCAAGAAAAAAATGATCGTCCAGGGAGGTGTTCGCTTAATGGAGGTAGTCGCACAGGGAGGTTTCACTGTATTATGAAGCATTTTGTAACATTTCCAGAATATTGTAACGGAGCTTCGCGTGTTTAAAAACTTAATAGAAGATATCTAAGTGGACAACTTAGAAAATGCATAAAACATTTGAAATCCGATTTCATCAATTATCGCCCATTAGCCAGAAAGTTATTCGAATTTTTTTGTTCATCCCTGTACATGATCTGTAGATTGCATGTGTATCATATTATGTGCTAAAATTTAGCTTAGTCAAATTGTATAAAACAGTCCAAAATACACCTTCAGCAGTTTCGACCAATAGTCGAAAATACACTCGAGTAACTTTGTATTTCCTTGTATATTATCTACAGATTGTTATATACGCATCATATCAAACTGAAATTTAACTCACGAAAAGAAAAAGAAAGAAAAACGCATAACACAAGTGAAAACGTAATGGACAGCATTTTATAACCCCGTATATGAATTTATTTTTACAATCCATACCTGCCAACTTTGCAATATTCTTCCGTAAAATGTGAGTTAATTTGACTCAGGTTAAATATGCTTCAAACAGGAATTTTCTTACAGAAATGAAATTAAACAACAGTAAATAAATAAATTGAAATGCTTAATTCATCTTTAAAAGTTAAACTTAAACTTACACTATGTGCAAAATTACTTAAAAGATGACACAGTATTTAAAAAATGTTAAATTATTTTAATACCTTAGTACTTTCAACTATAAAAAAATAGTCTTCTTCAGGGGAATATAAGAAATAAAACAGTTATTGACGCCTAATTTTCAAAATACACGTAGATGGTGACAAAAGGAGTCATAAGGCTTCAATAACTGTTGTATTTCTTATATTCCTCTGAAGAAGACTATCTTTTTATAGTTGAAAGTACTAAGGTATTAAAATAATTTAACATTTTTTAAATACTGTGTCATCTTTTAAGTAATTTTGCACATAGTGTAAGTTTAAGTTGAAATTAAACAAGTTTCACGTAGAAGCATGAAATTAAACAGTTAATGATATATCTAAAATATTTTCTGGTCAGAAACTTGTTTAACCTAGTTTAAATTAACTCACATTTTACGGAAGTTAAGTCTGATGTTGGCAACTATGTACAATCATCTCTTAGTATACTACGAGGGAAAGTCAGTAAGTAGATTACAAACTGATATGAGAGGTCGGAAATGAGTAATAAATTGTTTCCAAATATGCCAATAGGTGGCAGCATAATCCAACTATAAGATGTTAATTTCGAATTTATGAGACAGCAGTTGTACAAGATGAGCAGGGTCGTTCAAAAGTTGTTGACGAAAAGCGAGGTGGTCGTCCAGTTGAGATAGCGACAGGAGAATCAGTGCGGAAAGTTGAGGAAATAGTTGCTATGCTGTCTATTGTTATTCGCATGTCAGCTCTAACCATTTCCTTAACTTTCCGCACTGATTCTTCTGTCATCTGAACTGGGCGACCACTTCGCTCTTCGTCAACAACTTTTGAATGACCCTGCTCATCTTGTACCACTGCTGTCTCATAAATTCGAAATTAACATCTTATAGTTAGAGATCCTACATTAGAGAGAGATTGGGCATTGAGAAAATGTCCGCCATTTACGTTATAAAGTAGATGGAACGCCGTACAACATAATGCATTTTTATCAGCGTGTAACACTTTTTATTTTATTAAAATTATGAAAATTTCATTTTATATACTTTCAAAGAGTCTTTCGGAACATAAATATAAGCACATTTCCATTTTAATGAGTAAGAATTCTCAGAAAATGCATTTTTTTTACTCAGCTGTTTTACGCTACGCAACAGTGCGATTTTACTTAGTTGTCGGATTTTGGGTTTATTTGTAGAATTTGTTTTTCATATTTTTTATTTGTTTCTTTTAACAACAGTGCTTCTATTTAACTTTTTTTTCTAAACTTTCATTTAATGTTTTGATAACAATAGTCATTCTAATATTATATATTTACAAGACTTTCGTATTTAAAAAGAATATCAAAGAGAAGCAGCAGTACGTAGAAACTTATCATAAAATATTTTCAGCGCACATATTAAATTAACTTTGAATCACATACATACTTAAATAGGAGTGGTATATGATAGGTTCAAATTTTAGTGTTTCTGCAATTATCAATGCGAAGATGGTGAAAATTATAATAATTACCGTTGTTTTGAAATGCGTAATAAATTATAGATAGTTTAAATAAAATTGAATTCTATAGTTCATTTTCTATCTGATAATCGTTAAAAATTATTTTCTCAAATATTGTGAAATTAAAATAAAGTTCTTACATACCCAATCTTCTTCTGCCCACTATTTTAATTAGTAAAAAAAAAAAGAGTAAAAAATGCATTTTCTGTGAATTCTTACTCATTAAAATGCAAATGTGCTCATATTTATGTTCTGAAAGACTCTTTGAAGGCATATAAAATGAAATTTTCATAATTTTAATAGAATAAAAAGTGCTAGACGCTCATGAAAATGCATTGCGTTGCATGGTGTTCCATCTACTTTGTAACGAAAATGGCGGACATTTCTTCAATGTCCAATCTCTCTCTAATGTACGATCTCTACTTATAGTTGGATTATGCTGCCACCTATTGGAATATTTGAAAACAATTTACGGGATATTAGAGATGATTTTAGAATGTTTCGAAGAGAAAAATAGCATCTATTTCCTGCTCTAAGTCGAGTTTTAACATCTGCTTCAACCATATTATCAGAGGTGATCATAGATCCTAAATATTTAAATTCTGTTACTTCATTAAATTTTAATTCATTTTTTATTGTTAACGTTGCTGTTGCCTGTGATCTTATCCGGTCCAATTTCATGTATTTTGTTTTTTACGTTATTAACTTCGAGGCCTAGTTTTTACAACACACAGCGTTGTTGCAGTGCCCTGCGTTTAAAAGATCATATGGATTGGAATGGTGTGTGGAAAAGATCATTTGGTGGTGTTTTAAAAGATCGTGCGGCGACTAATATTTAAATATTCACTAAAAATTAAGAAGTACTGGAGTTGCACACCTGTGAGCTTCCGCGCAAATTACACACCATGGAGCTAAAAAGTTGATCGGTAAGAATATTTTACAAATAAGGTCAAAAATTACAGAGTAAACATAACACGACCACGAGTAAAAACTGCAGATACGGTTGTGGTTAATCTGGAATGCCTAATCGCAGTTCGAAAACTATTGAGACAGAAAATAAGTGAGGCTACACTTGCAAGCGCTAGATATGTATATGCTCCTATATGTACAATACGCTATGTCATATATGTAAGCGCTTTGATAGAAAAGAACGTAAAAGATTGGAAATGGGTGGAGAAGGAAAATATAATTTAGGCTTCGGTTTTTCGGAAGCGCTGTTCCGCTGGGCTCCGCAGCGCAGTATTAATTATGTCCGGTAAATTCGGACTAATATTTAAATATTCCTAAAAACAAAGAAATATCGGAGCTGAGCTCTGGTGAGCTCCGGTGCAAATTAAGCACTAGCCCTACATATCCGTAAAATTGAAACATACTACATAGTATGCAAAAATTTAGTTAAACTTAAAAATGCATACCACAACTAAAAACGCAATTTAGTTTATATCGCTTACAGATGGTATTGTAACCGAAATCATTCGTTTGTCTCTCAAAATGAATGACAACCATTACGCACGCCGCATAATCTAAAGTCAGCCTCTTTGAAGTAGACCTCAACAATTTACGTAAATTTCATTATGATTATTGTAATGGCGTAACATACTTAAAATACACTGCAGACAATCCCCCCCCCCCCGTAGCGTTATGTAACTAAATTCGTCTGTGATACCCTGTAAATGAATGATAAATGCTTTGCAACCTATATTCTACAGAAAGCGTGTTTTAATGCTTTCAGAAATGTATATTAATTTCAAAATCATGGAAATAGTGTAAGACTATTAAAACACACCACAAACGATTTTTTCCCAATATGCCATAACATGTCGATATTCTTTTGAGTGTCTTTGTAAACGAACTATAAATACTGCATTCTAAATTTCAATTGAGGACATGCCAATAAACTTCAATAACAAATATCAGTTACGTGGCAATTCGAATATATTTATGAGAATTAGAGCACAGACAGTCAAACGGACACTAATAAATAGATTATATCTTTCCCGAGGTTAATGCTTCGATTAATTAAACTTATTTTGGCTTGAGGAAGAGCACTAAAATGCGTGTTGAATTCTTCAATAAGTGTTAACTGAAGTTAGTATTTTTCAAGAATTTTTAAAATATCATTTCAAATGGGGGGGGGGGAAATTATAATAATCTATTTTATTAGTTTTATAAGATAAGTGAAGCAATTAATTGTAATGGGCACCATCAGTGGTGGCGTCACAGGCAACTCAACTCCACTTATCAACCGCAAACTGAATCCAAACAAACCACAGAGTTCAGCGAAAGATAGAGAGGAAATGTGTTGGTGTGGCCTGAAACTAAAAATACAACCCTGAAACCGGTTAAAACCAATCATAATTCGGTCCAAACATTTGCGGCTCGCTTTGAACACCTTTCCCTATCCAATTACTTCAGCCCTTGTTCCACGTGCTTGTCTTGTTTGGGCCGAATTATTTGAGCGATAACTGGCTTCATATTGCCAAGCTGTCGTCACGGACTAAGCATCTCTAGCATACCCTGAACTCTATGGGTTTGTATGGATCTAATTTGCGCATGATACGCGGAGTTGAGTTACCTGTGACGTCACACTGATGGGATCCATTGTATAATAAACCGATTAATGTGTCTTTAGTTAAATAAATTGAATTTTTCAAAATGATAATGTTTACTATAATGTGGGTTTTGTATTCTTCACTAAGAAACAGAATATGTCTTGCCTGATATTTAACATTATATTTTCGTTGATTAAACTTAATTTTGGTGAAAGAAAAGGTATAACTATGTAACATTCGTTTTGTATTCGTAGCTAAGTATTAAACAAGGTGAAAATTGCACGTTAAACGTGGCAAATAAGGTGCGTTCGTACTATAACTTAGTTTTATAAATATTTTTTGCCCCGCATATAGTACTGAATGTATATTATAGTGCATTTCATAAGTGCATGTCAATTTCATTCTGTTCGAAAGGCGGGAACATCATTAAAATGCACTTGAAATAATTTTTTCACATTGGCCGTAATGTAAAGGAAAACTTTTGACTGTCCCTGTAATTAAACTATGCATCCGATTTTCATAAAATTTGAAATGACTGGACAAAATTTTGCAGCAATTATATATTAAAAATTCTAGACCATTCGGTTAGGTAGTTTTTTCTCTGTTATATGCAGACGGACAGAGCGACGACTATAGGTGCTACGTATTTATATAATTACGAACGCGCCTAAAAATACCTTGTTTAAAGTCAATCATTTATAACGGTTTTAAAAATTGTACACCAGAAGCAAATAAAACAAGAAAGAAAAATCTTTCCTCAGCCATAGAATATGAAACACTTTCCAACACTTTCAGAGTTCTTTAACGAAACTTCGTCGTATTTAAAACTTTTAAAAATGCATACCGCAACTGTAAACGCACTTCCAGCAGTTATCGCTCATAGATAAGTACAGTGGACTTCTGATTATCCGCCACTCTATCAACCGCCACCTTCAGTTAACCGCCTCCGCCCCCCCCCCTAAATTTGCACACACGATGCTGAAGCACGTGGTGATGAATCATAGATATTGACATTTGTGTCAAACGTACCATGTTTAGAAAATGTTCTTGCAGATGAAATTACAGAATGGCTTAATTTTGATAAGATTGATATTGATTTTCAAATAAATATGCATTTTATATTCATCTCCAAGAAAGTCAATAGATCTTACCTGAGACAGAATATTATATTTTTGATTAATTAAACTTATCTTTGGCGACAGAAAAGAAATGGCATTCGTTTTATATTCTCCATTAAGACCTAGAATATATCTTGCCTGAAGTGGATTATTACCTAAGAGTTTTTAAAAACCGCACATAAAAAAAAAAAAAAAAAAAAAAAAAAAAATAATCGTCTGCTGTAGTAATTGTAGAAGATAAAGATACCCCATCCCCACCCATCTTCATGTTGCACTAACTCTTTTATCCACTCTTGCATTCCGAAACTCGTTTCATGACGTCAATGGTACGTATTTTTATCACACATGTGACAATTACTGACAACTATCAGTTTTTAAACCTGAAATCAGCTGGGCTAATCGTTTTATTACAACATCATATTCAAGTTCACGGTAGAATGGAGAACATTCAGGAAGAGCAAGAAGAAACATTTTTATAGCTAGAGATTCCTTGATTGTAGCGTAAATACAGTACACTGCCTCAACTCCCCAACCCTAAAATCAGCACATCATTGAACATGTAAAGAGTGAACATTTCAGTTAAGATGTAAGGAAAATATTCAGATTATTTTATTTTTATATCATTCAATACACATTTTAATAATTCTGGTTACTATAACTGAACTCATGTCTTCTCATAAGGAAGTATAAATTTATTTTTGGAAAAATTCAAGCTAGCGCTGATATCAGTAAAGACCGCAATCTTTTTTGCCAAACACATTTATTTTATTAATCGAGCTATTTTAGTTATTGTCTAGCTAAGCATGAAATAAAATTACGTTATTTTATGACTGTAATGTAAATTATTAATATACCTTTATGACAGTGGCGGCTCGTGGATTATTTAAATGGGGGGGGGGGGGGCACAATCACAATATAAAAATTTGCGAAAATAAAATTTGCAGGAAGTTAAAATACATTTGTGCAGTATTGAATTCAGACTCTTTTTTTCTCTGGATGGAATTTTGCCGGGCGGCAGCAATTCTATATAAGAACGCCTAATGAATTTATTTGGAATGAATAGAAAAACGCAAAAATTCCTCCCCCATCTGGAGCTCCTTCTCATCACTCAGCTTTTATATGTTATTCAATTCTTCTCTTTTAAAATTTTAAAACTGTATTTTATTTATTATTTTTTTTATAGTCCTTGCAAATTTTTGTTAAGCATTTTTCTCTAAAATATACATTGTCAAAATTGAGAGACTCACAGAGGAGAGGAACATGCTCTAAATATTCAGCTACATATTTATTTTTTTTTATTTTATTTTTTTTTTTTTTGAGAAAAATTATTTTTGTTCTTTAAATTAATGTTTGTTGATATAATTGTATAAGCATATATCTTAGTGTTGATTTAGTCATCTTGAATTACAGCTCACGGATGGGAGAATTTCCTATTAGTTCAGGCAATAGAGACCGTATAGGGGCTCTGCCTAGCAAAATTCATGGTAGTTCTGGAAAAAGGCTCACTATATGTTTTTTGGGTCGTTGAATCCGAATTTTTAACTTCCCAGCAAAATTTCACCCGGCAATCCCCCCAAAAATTGATTTTTTGAAAATATTTGGTTTTTGAGAAAAGCGCCCGGGAAATGTTCCGAGGCAGCCCCCTCTCTCCCCGTTTATCCTACGTCATAATGTCATATATCCTATTTGTTGCAAATTTTGTCTAGTTTCTGAATTTCGTAATGCTTTTCCTCTAAAACAATAAGAAATTTAAATTAATAACAACTATTTTGGGGGTTTTCGGGGGGGAAAATTTTGGGGTAAGTTAAAAATTCGGATTCAGAGGGTTCGGAGGGGAGATGGGAGGGCGAATGTAAACGTGTGAGTGGTTAAGTGGAATGCGCTACTTAGTCCACGCAGCACCGCGCGCGTGTTCCGAAGCAGATTCCCCCTTCCCCTTCACCCTAACTCATAATGTCATATATCTAATTTGTTGCAAATTTTGTCTACTTTCTGAATTTCTAGATACTTTCCCCCTAAAACAATAAAAAAAATTTTTTTGTAATAAATTGATTGATTTATTTTTTGTAATAAAAACCTTTTTGGGAGGTCTTTTTACCAAAATTTGGTGGGTTGACGAGGGAAATTTTGGTGGGACGTTACAAATTCGGATTCAGCGACCCAAAAAACATAAAGTTGGTTTTCAGAACTACCATAAATTTTGCTAGGTAAAATTCCCTATTGCCTGGACTATATAATCATGGTTGCTTCTGCATAACAAAATCTAGCACCTGAGTATAAAAACAAATTTCTGACTTGTAATTTCACAACAGCAAACATAATGGCTAACTTTAGCATCATGGGAAAGAAAATGTGATGATAATTTTGCCATCTCTTAACATGAAGATGCAACTTAATGTTTGGTTCATTGAGGTGAGAATTTATTGTGTGACACTACTTTCCGTACTCGGAAAACAAACAAAAATAAAAATAAAGTAATTAACTATGCTAAGTTACTTTGGTCTTGAGATAGTAGTAGCTAAAACAATAATTATTTAACTACTTTTTTTTTATTAAATAAGTAATCAATCATTTTCCTTGGCAACATTGGGTTTGTGTCATGACACGGAGGTAAGATCTCACATACTCTGAACTGAGAAATAAAAAAAAAGATAAAGTAACTATAAAAAATGTAGGCACACAACACAATTACACTTCCTTCATTTTCAATAGAAGATATAAATTATTTAAAAAATATTCATGTCAAATACTAAAAAATGTTTTGTGACTGGTATTGTACACTTTTGGGAGAATGACCCATATTTAGTTTGTAAAAATTTCAGGTGTAGTACTTTTTTTTTTTCTCAGCAATTTTTGTGTTGATTAATTTATATTGAAAACTTTATTATTAAAACATGTTTAAACTGGTATGTTCTGGCTATAGCAAAACTTTCTTTTCTATTATTCTAATGTATTAATTTAAACTGATGTCCAAAAATTAAGGAGCAATGACCGGGAGCTTTCCATTTTACACGTTTTGTCTAACATTTACTGGCCTTATTGGCGAATTGTTCTTGAACTTCTATGTTGTAAAGAACATATTTGAATTCATATTTTTCAATGAAGATTTAGTCGAAAGGACAATTAGGGGGTTAATAATACATTGAATAATGAAATAATATTTGCGATCACCCATATAATAGAAAATGCACAAAATTGTCTGTCATTGTAGGACAGTGCACTTTTAAGATGGTCAGAAAATCGATATTTTGATTTTTACATCTTTAGAAAGGTTATTGTAATTCTGAATAAGTTGATATCAATTTCTTAATTATGTAATAATTTTTTACTGAGATATTACGGAAAATGTAGGCATCACTCCTTCATTTCCGATTGAAATGCCCTGCGATAACTGTCATGCTGGCTTGTTTACATTTTGTTTTCGCGCTTTCACATTATCGAACTTCGAAAATATGTTAAAATGCGTCAATTGTTGTTGGTTAAATACCTTAAATAATAATAAGGAAGCTTTAAAATATCATCTTCAACTTCCACTTTCGCCAAATTTGTTTACTTTCATGGTTTTGCTTTGCAATTTTATCGCAAAATTTCTTAACTGTTAGAAGTTTTATTTGCTATTAAGTGCTTAACTTGAAACAAAACTGTTTTATTTCCCTAGAGCAATGCTTTCTTGATTTTGTAATAGTATTCTACTTCTTAGTATTTATTAGCATTTATAATGAGTAATAATGCAAAACGTGCTTCAGAATAGCATCGAAGAAGGAGTCAGTTAGCGGTATCGCTTTACAAAATGCGATGATAAAAATACATCCTAAGCTACATGCTAATTCATCTTATAGTAAAGTAAAAAAGTAGTCAGTTTGGTAGATATTTTGTTTCAAATGACAGTTTAGGACACAGATTTGTTGATATTAATATATATATATTTTGTAAACTATCCGGATTTTTGTGCTACAAAGTATGTGAATCAGATATCGAAATATGAGAACCCTTTAAAAATTGTCTATATTTTACATTATATAATTTAGTTTTAAAATACGTGCATATTTAATTCACTTTGAAATCAATGCGAAACAAACTTTTAAATTATATGATTAAAATTAATTTTTTTCAATAGTAAATGCTACATTTTTACAAATTATATCTATTCATTTTTTACGCATGTTCCTATATTCTGCAGCATTTTACAAACAATTTTATATTTATTATTTTAAACTAGTATCTAATTTTATTTTAAATATTGAATAATTTATATAATTAGTAGTTTTGTTTCTTTATTACATATTTTATATTTAAAAAATACAATCAAATCTTTAAACGACTTTTTCTCAAAATAACATTTTTTATTCTTGCGCGCATGATATCTCCAAAACTGTTCGAAGTATAACTTTAAAATTTTTGCCCTACATAAATACTTATAATATCATGAAAATGAACAAGAATTATAAAGCTGTGTTCAGTATGAAAAAAAAAAAAATTATACGATTGAATGCATGTAAAATTTCGTAGTTTTTTAATTTTTCTAATGAAAAGTTAATTACTTTGTATTTATTTAACCGATTATAAATATCCTGGTTTAAATTATATCCCGGAGTGTTATCTTTAATTTAAGATAAAGTTTATGCAAATACCATGAAATTAGCATGAGATATCGTGCTCGTAGTGAAACGTCATCTACTGTAAAAATTTTAGATAGCACTTTGAAACTGACCCCTTGAATTTTTTTTTTAATTATGACATATCCAAATAAAAAAATTTAAAAATAGTTCAATATCACCTAAATATACTCAGAATTTTTTGTGCTTCTAGAGTCGTTATCTAAAAAAAAGAAAAAAATCGCTAAACTTATGACAAATTTCGCATATTTTATGGCTGTTAAAAGTGTACCGCCCCCTTAATTGACTACGTGGGTCATGTTCAACGTTTGTGTGCATTTGTGTAAACATAGCAGTCATATTCATGCAGGTGTTAATGTTTTTGTGAAAAATTTAAAAGTTTTTTGTTTATAGCATACAAAGTTTTCAAGCAAACTTAACAGACTTTCCAAAAGCTTGAGAAAGAGCAGTAGAAACGTATACTGCAATTAAAACATGAATATATTGAATATTTGATGAGATGTGACGAGATACGGGCATTTGTATTCAATGTCTCGAAAATTCAGAAAGATTCTGGCGTTACAATGAGTAGCTTTCTAAAAATGGCCGACAAGGCTACATTTGGTGACTATTTTTATATTTTATCGGCACCACTTTCTCGAAACAGAAAATCTTTTAACGGCATAGACAGGAAAAATGTAGTATAAAATTTATTTTAAAACAAGTTGGAAATTGCACGTCACACGTGGTAAATGAGGTGCATTCATACTATAACTAGTTTTATAAATATTTGTTGCACCGCATATTGTATTGAATGCATATTTTAGTGCACTTCATAAGTGCATATCGATTTCATTCTGTTCAAAAGGATGTAACATCATTAAAATGCACTTGAAATAATTTTTTCCCATTGTCCGTAATGTAACGCAAAACTTTTGACTGTCCTTGTAATTAAACTATACATCCGATTTTCATAAAATTTGAAATGGCTCGATAAAATATTGCAACAATTATATATCTAAAATTTCAGACCATTCGGTTGGGTAGTTTTTGCTCTGTTATATGCGGACGGACGGACTGAGCGACGACTATAGGTGCTACGTATTTATATAATTACGAACGAACCTAAAAATAGTGCTGCCAGCAAAATATAAAAATAGTCGCCAACGGCAGGCCTGCCAGGTACTTTCCGAAAGCAAATCACTCTACCAGCAGAATCTTTCTGAATTTTCACGATATTTGACTGAGGTTTTTAAAGTTGCCTTAAATAGCTGACTACCAAATTACGAAATAAAAAATTTGGAACCTTCCACGTATGCACGCACAATGCTAAATATTATTTCATTTATGTCATTTATGTCTAAATATTATTTCATTTATTAATGTCCATATCTCGTCATATCTCATCAAATATTCAATATACAGTGGGTGATCGGTTAACGAACTTAATCCGTTCCAAAGCAGTGTTCGCTAACCGAATTGTTCGTTAACCTGCAATAGATTTTGTATTGATTTGTATGGGAATTCAATTAATTCGTTCTTAACAGCTAAATAATACATAAAAAATAATATAAATCTTTTCTTTATAATAGGGTTAATAAACGTCCTCATTCAATATGGACGGGTCGTATTTTGATGCCTTTGTCCGTATCGTGGCGTATTTTCTTTTTTCTTTTTAATGACATTCTCTTCGTAAAAACTTTTAGGATTAAATTCATTGACTATAGTCAAAGCCTATATGACTATTTAAAGCCGTATACGGCTTTAAATCATATCAATTAGTCATTTCGACCATTCAAAAACTTCTTATTTCTATAAAAGATCGTGTTTACTGCAGGGCCCGATGAAGCTCAAGTGGAGTCTAGAGGCTGCTAATAATTTGTGAACTAAAGTTCAATTAAAATAATTGATTTGCAATTTAAAAAAAATCTTTAAAAGGGGACATAAAATATAAAAACTAGAAAACAGGAATTCTGTTTTTTCAGAATTTAGTGTCGCCCCCGATGAAAAAAAAATATATCTATACTAATATTATAAAGAAGTAAAGTTTGTTTGTTTGTTAGAGGTAATCACTAGAGCTACCGAACCGATTTCAAAAGTAATGGTATCAAAATGATGGTGTTAGTCCAACTTAGAACATAGGCTATATTTTGTGTCGGTGCCACAACCCCAAAGGGGAGGGGGGGGGGGTGCAAGAGCAAAAAACGTTCTAAAAATGCGATTTTTGCATTACTGAAGGGCCTAGAAATATGAAATTTGGAATATTAGTTACCTATAAGATATAAATGATGTCTAAGAACAGTTCTTAAACAATTCGAAATTAAAAAGGGGTGAAAATGCACAAAAAGAATTCTAAAAAACGTTCTAAACGGTAGTTTCTACATAATCTCAGGAAATACCAAACCGATTTAAAAAATATAGGTGTCAAAATGATGGTGACGACGCTTGCTCCAAAACAGGCTGTATTTTATGTCCGTGCCACTACCCCAATGGGGGTGTAGGAGCAAAAAACGTTCTAAAAATGCGATTTATGTGTTACTGAAGGACCTAGAAATATGAAATTTGAAGTATTAGCTACTTATTAGATATAAAGGATTTCTAAGAGCAGTTCTTAAACAATTCGAAATTTAAAAGGGGTGAAAATGCGCGAAAAGCGTTCTAAAAAACGTTCTAAATGGTGGTTTCTACACAATCTCAGGAAACGGATTTAAAAAATAATGGTGTCAAAATGACGGTGAGAACCCTTGCTCCAACATAGGCTATGTTTTATGTCAGTGCCACTACCCGAAAAGGGGTGCAGGAGCAAAAAACGTTCTAAAAATACGATTCATGTGTTACTGAAGGGCCTAGAAATATGAAATTTGAAATATTATCTACTTATTAGATATAAAGGATTTCTAAGAACAGTTCTTAAACAATTCGAAATTTAAAAGGGGTGAAAATGCGCGAAAAGCGTTCTAAAAAACATTCTACATGGTGGTTTCTACACAATCTCAGGAAATACCAAACCGATTTTTTAAAAAAAGGCGTTAAAATGATTGTGACAACCCTTGCTCCAACATAGACTATGTTTTATGTCGGTGCCACAACCCCAAAGGGGGTGCAGGAGAAAAACTTTCTAAATTGCGGTTTTTGCGTTACGGAAGGGCCTGGAATCGTGCAATTTAGAATGGTAGTTAGTTATAAGAAATCAATGATCTCTAAGGACATTTCCTAAAAAAAGCGAAATTTAAAAGGGGGTCAAAATGCTGGAAAAGCTTTGTAAAAAACGTTCTAAATTGCGATTTCTATGCAATCTCAGGAAGTACTGAGCCGATTTCAAATACAATGGTGTAAAAATGATGGTGACAGATCTTGAAGATAGGCTATATTTTATATCTGTTTCCACTACCCCAGAGGAATGCAGGAGCAAAATGCACGAAAAGCGTTTTAAAAACGTTCTAAATGCCGATTTGTCAGTAATACCTCAGGAAGAATCAAACTGATTTCAAAAGTAATGATAAGAAATTGATGCTGACAGCCTCTTCTGTAACATAGTCGCTATTTTATGTCGGTATTACTATCACCTAGACGTTGCAGGAGCAAAAAGCGTTCTAAATTTCGATATTTGTGATCGGTAGAGGCTAGCAACTTAAAATTAGTCAAGGTACATATTTATTAGATATATATGATCTTTAAGAACAGCTTGGAAAAAATTAAAAATTTAAAAAGGGATGAAAATGGGCGAAAAGCGTTCTAAAAATGTTCTAAATTGCGATTTCTACTCAATCTCAGGAAATACCAAAGCTATTTCAAAAGTAATGGTTGCAAAAGCAAAACATGTTCTAATTTGCGTTTTTTACACAACTGAGGGGTCTAACACTTTGAAGTATGGCATGGTATTTACTTACAAGATACAACTGCTGTCTAAGAACAGTCGAAAGAAAATTCCAAATTTAAAAAGATGAAGTGAGCGAAAAGCGTTATAAATTAAAATTTGTATGCAGTCTTATCAAATACCAAACCGATTAAAAAAATAATGCTGACAAATTGTTGGTGATAGAACCTGCCAAACATAAGCTATATTTTATGTCTGTGCCACTACCACCAGAGGGTTTCAGGAGCTAAAAACTTTCTAAATTGCGATTTCTGTGATACTGAAAAGTCTAGAAACTTTAAATATGGCATGGTAGTTACTTATAAAATATAAATGCCCTCGAAGGACTGTCAAAAATAAATTCGAATTAAAAAGGGGTGAAGCGAAGGGGAGGTGCGAAAAGCATTCTAAAAAAGTCCTAAATTACGATTTCTATGTAATTTCAGGGAATATAAACCGATTATAAAAGTAATAGTTGCGAATCAATGGTAATAGTCTCTGATCCTACACAGGCTATATTTTATGCCGATGATTCTACCACTTGGGGTTCACAGGAACAACTAGGACTTGGAATTTGACATGATAGTTAATTTTAAGTTGTAAGAAGATGGTTTCTAAAAAATTCAAAACTTCAAATGAATACTGAAATGGGCGTATTAATTCGTTTTATTAATTTAAGTTTCATTTCTGTCTAATGCAATGTAATAATGATGTTTAATCAAACTGTGCTTTAAATAGTAATTTTTGAATTATTCCTAAAAGTAATAAGTACCTTTTAATGAAATAAAATATTACTTTTTAATAAAATAAAAATTTAGTTAGTACCTTTTAATAAAAATTAGACATATAAATATCACTTGGCATATTTCAACTATTACGCGAGCAAAGCCAAAGTTTGCTAGTGTATACATAAATAGTACAAAACATATTTAAATTTTAAGACTTTACAGCAAACGGTTTTATTTTATGTAAAATGACGTCATTCGCACCCGCTTAAGAATTCCACATTTACGATCCACTCGATCCACTCGTTACGATCCACTCGATTACGTAAAGTAGGCATAAGGCGTGACTATCGCAAAATAATCGATCAAAAAAAAAAAAAAAACGGCTGTCTAATGATTCATAGGTCTTCATTTGTTTGTAACATTAATATGGATATTTAAATATAGTTTATAATAGCTCCATGTTTTAACAGAAATCATTCGTTTATATTTTCATCAAAATAGCACGTATTTTAATTACATTTTCTTTCGGTTGTTATGAAAAAAATGGCAACAATAGTATATAATTAATATTTTACAACTATTTTTCCTTTACTTTCTACAGAAATGGAGTACTCTCGTTGCCAATATTAAGGAAATGGCTCCAAACACTACAAAATAATTTATATTTCAAAAATAAATGGAGATGCAGGTTTCAAACAAATTGCATTTAAAAGTACTTTTTTTTCCAATGCGACGGTATAAAAATTGAAAATGTGCGATGCTTAGAAGTTTAAAAAATTGCCATAGAGTATTTAATCGTACTGCTTTGTTTTGCGGCTGGCTTCTCTAAGGTAACGTTATTTTTTGAAGACGACATAAAATAAGCTGGGAGAAAGAAATAGCATACCGTACCGGGGGCTAATTAATGTTTCTGAACTGTTCATTCTAATTTGGGGGCTCTAAAATGTACGACTCGAACCCTCGTTAGGCCATGAATTAATTAGGCTATACGTATACAACTGTTAAAATGTTCTCTAAGTCGACAATATATGCAATTAAATACAGCTCGACAAACCTGAAACACAACATAGTTCCTTCTCTGCTTTGTTTTGTGAGGTTTTCGTTAACCGAACATAAAAATCTCTCGCGAAAGTGTTCGTTAAAGGGTCTCAGGACTCTTAAAGCTTCAAAATTTTCGAAATTTTATTGTTTTTAGATGTTAAACACATATCTTTTCTGAACATTTTGATATAATTGTTTCCTTGAAATTCTCATTAGAACAGAATTTATGGATTTTAGAATTCAACCCGCTGAATTGCTGAAGCGGCGTTTCCGAAACTTTCAAGTCATTTTACTCCAAATGGCGTTTTTGGGCATAACGCACACGATATCTCAAAAACTTCTGAATATTTTTTTCATGAACTTTTCAAAACATATATTTAATGTTAGTTTGTAAAAACTGAACCTAAAATTTGATAATTATTGCTCAAAAAAATATTTTTTTAGGTGATTATACTGTTGAAATTTTCAAAATTTTGTAAAAGTTAAATACAATCCAGATAGCATTTTTAATTTTCAGAAAATTTGCAGCAGTCTCGCTTTGAAAATCTGCAAAGTTGCAGCAAGCTCAGCATGACAAGACTGAAAGTTCATAACAAGACTGCAGCAAGATAACGCAAACGCCGAAGTCACCACACTTTGAACTTGCAGCTAACTTGTCGTGCAAGTTAAATTCATGCTGTATCAAATTTATTGCAAATTAACGGCAAAAAAGTAATCAAAAATACTGCAAAGTAGTAATCTTTTCGACGCCCCACTATCTGTTTACAACTGTTACACTATAAGTTAAAACCCTTCGGAGGGGTCTATAGACCTGATCAGTTCTATTGATGAGAACACACCGTCAGAAGATGCATGCATCGTTTTCATCACCATAAACGAGTTAAGGTAATATTTGTACTTTTTAATACGCGCCATTTTTGGTTTTTGATAAGTATAACATTTAGAAAAAGCGGTGCCAATCGAATAAAATTTCTGCAATTTCTGCGTATGTTCTGATTGTCTATTCTCTCAACAGAGGCTTTTTTTGCTTTTGTCACTTTCGTGAATTAAAGACAGTCTTGCCATCAGTTTCACAACAAACTGCTCATGCAAGTAGGGGATGGTGTACCTTGCGGGAAATTTGCTACGAATTTATCAATTCAAATTTGTCACGGCAAGATAATGTCAGAAAAAATCAAACTTGCTGCTAATGTTCATGCTATCTGGGAACTTTGTATTGGAAATATAAAAATGCTTTAAATACAAATTTATTTAGGTTCAGGGTAATGACTATAGTCTGAAGTATAATTAGGCACGAAAAATTTCATTCTAGTTGCAAAATTTATTTTGTAATCCTGCGCGTAAGCTGTTGTGCCAATTTTCTGCTCGCCAATAAAAATTGTGTTTTTAAATTATGTACATTTTAAGATATTAAATGATGAAAATGGTCCTTTTTTTTCTTCCAATTTTAAGAGTCATGAGACTCCCTAACCGATCACCTATTGTATTCATGTTTTAATTGCAATATACTGTTTCTACTGTTGTTTGTCAATTTTTCAGAAAGTGTGTTAAATTTTGTTAAAAACTTTGTATGCTGTACAGAAAAAACTTTTGAATTTTTCACAGAAACATTAACAACTTCACGAATATGAATGCTATGCTTACACAAATGCACACAAACGTTGAACAGGACACACATAGTCATTTAATGCAGTGACAGACCATTTTGAGCATTTTCTGTTACACGGGTGATAGCAAATATTATTCAATTCCTACTATCAGTTCACACTCTCCCTATATTTATTTATATATCTTGTTCAAATTTTCAATCGTTAATAAAATACTTATTATTCATCCAATCAAGTTGAAATAAATTTTTTAAAACTTGTACTGGATGACAATTGATATTAATACAATTTTTTTCAAATATTAATTCATTAATTAAATTTTAATTAATTAATTTTAGTTTTATATGAGAGACAAAATGGCGGCCATTGGTTATTGAACAGCATTTAATGCATCTTCATACCTACAAGGAGGTAACCATAGGGGAAACTTTGTTCTGTCGCCAAATACTGCCAAGTTTGTCGCCAACTTGGCGATATATCGCCATATTTGGTGACCAGGATGAGTCGCCAAAAGTGGCGACAACTTGGCGATATCTCTAATATTTCGCCAAATTCCCATAGACTTCCATTGTAAGCCAATAGGGTTTACTTGCTTATAGAAAATCAACAAATTGAGATATTTTAATACAACAAAACTTAATATTAGCTTAAGGGATTATATTAAATTTTTTCTTTGATGACCTAAGTAGGAATTGACTTTAAAAACAAAATTTTTATATTGTTTAAGCTGCTAGTCAGTCACATTCCGAATTCCCCTCGCTAATACTAAATCGATGAGTGTGTGATGCATTCATATATTTGACACATCTCCTCAAAAAATCAAATTTTTTTATTTTCTTTTTACTGTAAATTTTTACTTAAAGAATTTATCTTTTTACCTTACTCGTCAAAATATTTCCGAAATATATTACTTAATTTTTGTGAAATGTTAAAACCTTACTCTCAGTTCGTCAGCTTTTAACATGCAAGACATTAAATTGAGGCTGCATTTTAGAAATATTTTTAGAAGAAAATGAACATCTTTTAGGAAGAGAAGAAAAGAAAAAGAAGTGAAAAATATTAATATCCGGAGATTTTATAAGTGTACGAATGCACCTATGTCCATAGACTTGACATTACGGAGAGGAATTCGAAAAGTGACTGATTGTATGACTGATTGTTTCGCCATTTAGTATATGAATAATCCTAACATACTACCTGTGACGCATATAAATAAATGCAACTATATTATTATGAAACCTTGACTTTCAGACATTCATTTTTTTCTGTTTGGCAAGACATTTATATTCTGCGAATTAAAATAATTTTTTTTTAGAAATATTTAAAATTTTAATCTCAAAAGTTGTAAGATAGACATAATTTATTCTCTATTTTTAAGAATAATTTACTCGGATGTAAAGAATCGTGGCAGTTGCTGGGAAAGTCCGGGACACGCCTGGTATTTTTGAGTACATTAGATCTTCTACGTGCCGGAGATGTGAGGCCTGCATCATACAGCGCGGAGATACGTTAAACACTTTCTTTGATAACGATCGTTGTGTCTCTTTTTTCAATTCCTACTATTAGTTCACACTCTCGCTATATTTATTTATTTATTTATATATCTTGTTCAAATTTTCAATCGTTAATAAAATACTTATTATTCATCCTATCAAGTTGAAATAATTTTTTTTAACTTGTACTGGATGACACTTGATGTTAATACAGATTTTTCAAATATTAATTCATTAATTAAATTTGAATTAATTAATTTTAGTTTTATATGGGAGACAAAATGGCGGCCATTGGCTATTGAACAGCATTTAATGCATTTTCATATCTATAAGGGGGTTACCATAGGACACCCAACCAGGACGCCAACCGCTAGGTTTATGGCCTATATGTCCTGGCGGGGAAACCCCTCCACCATCCAGTTCCTCCCAGCCGGGAAACGGGCCTATCAGCGACAATTATTACAAAAGAAAATGCTTACAAAAGCATAAATCCATATGCAAAACTGCATAGCAACTCGCTATGTCTCAAACAGGAGTACAGAAATGCATAGTTATAGGTAACTATGCAACTAAAACACAAACATGTAACTATCCAGGTAACTCTACAACTGCACTGCAAAACACAGGGGGTTACCATAGGACACCCAACCAGGACGCCAACCGCTAGGTTTATGGCCTATATGTCCTGGCGGGGAAACCCCTCCACCATCCAGTTCCTCCCAGCCGGGAAACGGGCCTATCAGCGACAATTATTACAAAAGAAAATGCTTACAAAAGCATAAATCCATATGCAAAACTGCATAGCAACTCGCTATGTCTCAAACAGGAGTACAGAAATGCATGTTTATAGGTAACTATGCAACTAAAACACAAACATGTAACTATTCAGGTAACACTACAACTGCACTGCAAAACACAGGACTAACAACACGCAAATAACAAAATAAAAAGCAATATTACAAAATGTAAATTTGTAGTAACTCTACAACTAGGTAAGCATTAGTCCCATAATATAGTAGAGTCCAATATATAGCAGTCATAGATAAAGTTCTAAAAGTGTTACTAGATACACCATATATAGTCTTTCTTGACCACACCTGAAGCTTATCTTATAATTTATATCATACAAGATCATTGCACAGTCGTATGATTCATATTCCTACTACAGCCAATGTTCAGTACTTTAGTGGACACATCTGTACAGTTAGTCCAATGTCCAATCAAGCTGTAAATGTTAAACTGCGTAGAATCACATTGAAAAAAAAAAAAAAAAAAAAAAAAAAAAAAAAAAAAAAAAAAACGACAATTTAATTGATAAATACTAAAATCTGTATCTTATAAAAGAATATAGAGCATTAAGTGAGTTATAGTTATCACACAGCTTACGATAGTTTTCTTTGCTGAATAACACTCTTCTCACATTGTAGCGCACACTCTGAGAATTATCAAAAAAGAAGAAGTATGGGACAAATGGGCAGCGTCCGAAAAGATAATGTAAAACATTTCCTGTCTTTCCACAATCACATTTTGAGTTACTTCTTTTGCCTATTTTACACAAATATTCTGGGAAGCTTCCATGTCCCGATATATAGTATTGGATAACTTGACTTACACATAGATACTTTTCATCAACCTTACTTATAACACTATATGTATCTGGACCTTTAGCACTCTTGCTCCATTCTTCTTGCCAACTCTTCTTTATACCTTCCTTACACAGTCTCCTAACCAATGAGATTGGAAATGGTACCTCCAAAGTCAAATCTGACATCTCTGGATCTATTGCCTCCTTCGCAAGTTTATCCGCCCTCTCATTCCCTTCGTTGCCAACATGTGCTCTTGTCCATCCTATTGTTACAGTTTTGTTCAAGTTAGAATTCATGATCTTGTATATGTCTCTTATTATGTCATTACCTGGAAAGTTCCATTGCAGTGCCAATGTAGAAGCCTTGTTGTCTGTATAAATAATTGCTTTATTATAATTTGAGTTTATCAGCCAAGCTATTGCCTGCTTGATTGCCACAAGCTCTGCCTGATATATACTGTTCAATTTATGCAATGATATTTTCTTATCATATATAAAATTTCCTTTAACGCAAACTGTGAACGCTGCTCCCACGCCATTTATCATCTTGGAGCCATCAGTGTATATCAGCGGACTTATAGAATTATGATAATACGTATCTTTTTTCTCTGTTATCTGCAGGTTTTTTAAATCAGTATAATTCGGATAGTCACTTGTCACTAAATTTCTCATTACATTATTTCTGTGTATTCTTATGTCACCGGAATCAATGGTAGCTTCGCCTTTCAACACTCTGTGCTTTTTAACCATATATTCTATTGTAATATGAATGGGGGAAACTCCTGCCAAAACGCATAATGCCTCTGTTGAAACTGTTCTGTAAGCTGAAATTATTGTAAAAAGACCTAATCTTTGACTTGAGCTTAATTTTCTCTTTGCATGGTAGTTCAAGTCTTGAAACCAAACCTCAGCTCCGTACATAATCTGTTTTTCTATTACACTTTTATACCAAATTTTTCTATACATAGCGTGCAGTCCTTTTTCCCTTTTTGCGGTTTTCTTAACATTTACCATAGGGGGACCCTGTCCTGTCGCCAAATACCGCCAAGTTTGTCGCCAACTTGGCAATATATCACCAAATTTAGCGACCAAAATGAGTCGCCAACTTGGCGATATCTCTAATATTTCGCCAAATTCCCATAGACTTCCATTGTAAACCTACTTGCTTATAGAAAATCAACAAATTGAGATATTTTAATGCAACAAAAACTAATATTAGCTTAAGGGACCATATTAAATTTTTCTTTGATGACCTAAGTAGGAATTGACTTTAAAAACAAAATTTTTATATTACTTGTTTTATTATTAAATTTATTATTATCCCCCTAATTGTCTACGCGACTAAATCTTCACTGAAAAGTCACTATGAAGTCAACCATGTTCTTTACATCCTAGAAGTTCAAGGACAATTTGTCAAGAATTTCAGTAGATATTCGATAAAACGTGTAAAATCGAAAGCACCCAGTCACTGCCCGTTAATTTTTGGACATCAGTGTAAATCGCACTGTTACACTCCAAAAATTACAATGTACAGTGCATTTCCTTAACTCGGAGTTAGAGTGAACAGCGAAAAAATAAAGGCACATATTAACAGCGCCTCATGTTGGGTATTCAAAGACAAAACTGGAACAAAATCTATTTTTTAAATGAATAACTTACAACGTAAAATTTGGTGCATTTCTATCTAATAGAAACTATAATATAACAATAATGTAACCACTATAATGTTCATCGGAAAATGTAGCATATCAGCGACCGCTGTTGAATGGATAAATTCAAAACTGAGTCATCATATTTTTTAATAAATAACTTGCATGTATAATTGTCGAGAAAATCGTGCAAAGCTTTTTTTAAAAACATATACAATATTGAATAAATACACGTATTTTTAGTTCAATTCTAATACACAAAGATTAAAAAAAAAAAAAAAAAAAAAAAAAAACATAAAATCCAAGCAATATCTTCATAACCTTTTAAAGAATTGAACTTTTGGCCATTTTTTTTATTTTTAGAAAAATTTCATGCTTACGCCAAACAGCATATACTCAATTCAACTCAATATATTTCCATTTCCTTTGTACTACATACTTCTATTACCTGTGCATTGAACTTCGGAGTTTTATAACATCTTCAAAATAACAGAAATGTTACAAAATATATCAAAAAGTACATATTTTTAATTTACAAAATTACCATTTTTTTCATAGGACTATCTATAAAATAATTACATTATTACATAGAGCTTAGAGTCTTGCTCAGAACCTAGAGAGTAATATGGAAAGCATTCTGACAAAAGTTTACTGAAATATGTTTAAAACGTTTTATGTAATGAAGTTTATCGAAGATGGAGATAACGGAAAAATTGATTTTCCAGAAATCGCATTTAAAGATTTTTTTTATATCTTTCAGACACATAGAAAATTATGTAGAAGGGTTAAGGTTTATTAATGTTTTTATGTAAAAATCGTAAGAAAAAGATAGATAGAACCATTGTTAACATGTAACTCATACTTTCTGTTTATTAAATTGATTATAACCCTCTTCTAATAATCATAGAAATAAAATTTAAACAGATTTGGAATCATAATTGATCGTTCTTCCAAATAAAGTAATAAAAAAAATCGAAAAATTTCACCAAAATGGCCATTTTAAGGTAAGCAGATACCTTAAGGAAGGTATTACATATCAAATTTCGTGAAATTCCATCCCATATGAATCTGAGATATAGCTTTCGCGAAAATCACAAAAAATACAACATAGCAGCGCCACCTGTTGAGCAAGATGCACCCAAACCTAATCTGTATCAACTTATGTCAAGGTCTAACTGAAATTCAAGTTTGATGGCATTCTATCTCACAGATGCTGAGATATAGATATCATTGAAATCGTAAACACAGCGGAGTACCGCCATCTGTTCGGTCGTACACACAGAAACCTACTTATGGCAAGTTCTAACTATTTGATGAAATTCCATCGATAGATGACAAGATTTTCTCACAGAACATGAACTGGTGATGATTAGCTTTTGGGTGTGCATCGCCCAACAGGTGACGCTGCTGTGCAGTATTTTTCACGGTTTCTGTGATAGCTCCATCTCAAGAACCTAATGCATTAGATCGTAGGCGGCAGCATAGACAGTCACCTCATCGAGTTCACAGCTGAAATTCCAGAATTAGATAAAACTCGATTAGCACATTAAAACTCAATCGGTCTGCCAAGCCCTATCTTGGTGGAAAACACTTCACTGTTAAAAATATCGTGAAAAATTACCTGTTTTTCAAAGCTATCTATTTTCTGACCAATAAGAGCACTTCATAGGTGTTAATGTAGCGTTCTCATTGGTCAGAAAATAGAGAACCTTTAAAAAAAAAAGGGTAATTTTTCACGATATTTTTAACAGTGTTGAAAAGCCGATTTTAGCGGCCGACTCGTAGTTTTACCATTGTGTTTTCCTGCTTCCAGTCCTCCATGTTTTTATACCTTTGGGTGCAGGAAAACACAATGGTAAATCTACGAGTCAGACGCTAAAATCGGGTTTTCAGGTGTTTTCCACCAAGATATGACTTGGCAAACCGATTGTGTTTTAATATGCAAATCGAGTTTTAACTAATTCTGGAATTTCAGCCCTGAACTCGATGGGTGATTGCCTGCACTGTTAAAAATGTCGTGAAAAATTACCTCTGTTTTTAAAGGCTATCTATTTTCTGACCAATGAGAACGCTACATAAACACCTATGAAGCGTTCTCACTGGTCAGAAAATAGATACCTTTTAAAAGCAGAGGTAATTTTTTACGATATTTTTAACAGTGTGCACCTCCCGGTCTACATACTACATACTCTCTAGAAAAAGAATCATGAAAATAATTTCAAATTATTTGTCAATAGACATACTTAACTGTTTTTTCCTATTTTATGATGTAAACTTTGAAATAACCGATAAAGACAAACCAGTTTTATTTTATCAGACGTCCAAAAGTGACCAACAGATTTTTGACGAAAATTTTATAAAAATTTTATCGTATTGAAATAAATAGGATTTTATCGCTAATTAACTTAAATGATCATAGACTTCTAAGTAATACAATGACAAATTGTGACACACACACAATAAAAACAAGTAATATAAAAATTTTGTTTTTAAAGTCAATTCCTACTTAGGTCATCAAAGAAAAATTTAATATAATCCCTTAAGCTAATATTAGTTTTTGTTGCATTAAAATATCTCAATTGGTTGATTTTCTATAAGCAAATAGGTTTACAATGGAACTCTATGGGAATTTGGCGAAATATTAGAGATATCGCCAAGTTGGCGACTCATTTTGGCCGCCAAATTTGGTGATATATCGCCAAGTTAGCGACAAACTTGGCGGTATTTGGCGACAGAACAGGGTCCCCCTTGAAGATGCATTATATGCTTCAATAACCAATGGCCGCCATTTTATCTCCCATGCAAAACTAAAATTAATTAATTAAAATGTAATTAATTAATTAATTAATATTTGAAAAAACTGTATTAACATCAATTGGCATCCAGTACAAGTTTAAAATTTATTTCAACTTGATAGGATGAATAATGAGTATTTTATTAACGATTGGAAATTTGAACAAGATATATAAATAAATAAATATATAAATATAGGGAGAGTGTGAACTAATAGTAGGAATTGAAAAAATAACAGGAAACTTGAATTTTCATTCATAAAACTGTCACTGTACTATTAAAATGCTTTGAGCATGATAACACGTTTCATTATCTCTGTCTTATCATTTTGTATGTAGTCAGTAAAAGATTCTTACCGCAGAACTTACCAATGGTATCTTAATTTGATGTTTACAAGGGTGTAACACAGTATTTCACTTTAGTCAGAAATTGAAAGCTTTGGAAGATGCGAAAAATTGCATGTTTTTAAATATTAGAAAATCATGTAATCAACACGCAACTAGTATCAGATGCTTTATTACACACTAGCTGCGTAGTAACCCATCGTGTTGCATTTATATTTTGTAAAACATTTCGAATTGTTTGGAGAAAAAAGGAAACTCAAATTCATTATGCATTTAAAAAGAATTATATTTTTAATTTTATATTATTTTTTTATTCTTAGTAAGGAACTGTTTTTATAATGTAAGGTAATTGAAATTATGAAACCCTTTTTTGTATTATTAAAAAAAAAAAGCTTACATTTCGAAAATTACATTATTTCCCAACATGCAGTTACAGTACAGTGCCTTTATAAGAGAGTGCGACATAGGAATCGTAATTTCCGACGTATAATCCGCGGATCAGACAATCATTTTTCGAACCAGAAATTTTTAAAAATAAAATGTAATTTTAAATGGCGTAACTGTTTGGCTTCAATTACTAAATAAAATTTCTGGGTCCAAACATAATTGTTTGATCTTCGGATCATACGCCGTAAATTATGGTACAATAAAATTTGTTTGATCGAGAGGATTATGAAAAAAAAAAAGTTTGGGAAGCTTGCCATTATCTTGGACTTGGCGGACCTGCAATTATCGCTAAGTTAACTGTTTCGTTATTTGTCTAACTCACCTAAGCGAATAGTTAACAATAGCTCCATTTTCTATCAGAGGCCATTTATATACAGTCGTGGGAAAAAAAGTTAACTCTGCAAAAAATTATCGTAGAAGAAAGTTACTGGTACCACACGATTGGTAATAAAGTCTACTTTTAAATGATGTATATAAAATTTGATTAGGGGGGCATCTACATAATAAAACGAACCATAATTTTGTTTTTTCCATAGCAGTACACAATTCTGACTGCATAAATGAACTCTACACCCTTCAATTAACCTAAAAACAAATTTTTATGCAATTCGTACGATAAGTTTCCGAGAAATTAATTATTTAAAAACGAGCGTATTTTAGGGGCTGTATTTAAATTGAAGTTGGGTACTCGATTGTTGACCGAGAGAGCTTCCTTCTTGATCAAGGCATCTTAAGTGCCACTTAAGTATAATTTTTTGGAATATTAATTTCATAATTCTTAAATCCTATCATAAAATTACAAAAATTGCAAATTCAACGTATTTATGTTTGGATACTTTAGTATTATTGCTACACAAAAAATTAGCATATTAGAAGTATAATTTCAGGAGATATTAATAAAAATATGAAAATGTAAGTTAACATTAGAAGCACTAAATTTTGAATGTTTATAATTCAAAAAATTATCATTCAAATGACTTGAAATTTGATGTCTAGGCATAGTTTGAACCGAAGATTTGAAATAGCTTGTTAAAATTGGCTATTGCCGTTGAAAAAAAAATTAAGTTTGGGTTCGTTTTAATATGTAGACGGCCCCCTAAGCAAATTTTATATACATAATTTAAAAGAAGATTTTATTTCCAATCGTTCGATACCAGTAACTTTCTTCTACGATAATTTGTTGAGGAGTTAGTAGGGGGTGTTTACATTTTTTTCCACGACTGTACATTTTCTTCAAATTTAGAAACTGGTATTTCACACAGATTAATAATTTTGTAATCGTTCAAGTTTATGGCAATAATTTGGTTAAATGTCATGTAAGTTGCAGAAATATTCATTAAAATAAGAAAGAATTACTTTATTTAAAGTATAACAAACTGTAAAAGAATTACTTCAAATGCTCATATCGTTTATTACATAATAAAAGTTAAAAAAGAAAACTCATAACCTATTTCTAGATAAATCTGAAACGAGAAGAAGTTTCTCAAATGCTTTTGGTAAGCCCAATTCAGACTTCCAAATGAGTTTGAAACTTGAAAGTTCGCTTGCTCGGTATGGAATAACAAGTTGGAAATTGCACGTTAAACGTGGCAAATGAGTTACGTCAGTATTATAACTGGTTTTTAAAATATTTTTTGCACCGCATATTGTACTGAATGTATATTTTAGTGCACTTCATGAGTGCATATCCATTTCATTTTGTTGGAAAGGCTGTAACATCATTAAAATGCACTTGAAATATTTTTTTTTCCATTGGCCGTCATGTAACGGAAAACTTTTGACTGTCCCTGTAATGAAACTATACATCCAATTATCATAAAATTTAAAATGACTCGACAAAATTTTCCAAAAATTATATATTTAAATTTCCAGACCATTCGGTTGGGTAGTTTTTGCTCTGTTATATGCGGACGGACAGACAGACGGACCGAACGACGACTATAGGTGCTACATATTTATTTAATTACGAACGCAGCTAAAAAGCTACAAAAAAGGTTTCTATCTCAAGATACACGTACATTTTAACGTTTGAATTAAAGTACCGATTATCCGAACAATTCGGGGCCGACCCTAGTTCGGATAAGCAAAAGTTCTGATAAAGGGACAGAGACAATTTAAGGGATGTTCCTGAGTATACTAAAACTTTCAGACTTTATTCAGGTTTAGGACTGGCAGCCCCAATTAGTGCTGGCGTGTTTTAATATTTTCTTTTTTTTTTTACTTTTTTATCATTTAAAATTTTCTTTTTCTCTTTTTATCATTTTCTGAACTTCAGGAGATTATAATTTAAGCAAAAAAGCTTTCGATTGTTGCTTCCTTCAAAAAAGACATTCTTTTCGATGCTGCCATATTTCGAATTCGTCTTAAATATGTTAGTTGAATAGGATCAGCGTTCTTCTGCCGTTCAAGCCATTTCATAGCTGTTTCCAAACATTCAAAGTTTTCGTCATGTGATGGACGTGGGACATTTTCAGAGCATTCGTTTTCATTTTCTTCAATTTCTTTTTCACCTTGAATCCCATCGAAAATCTCGTCATCATTTAAAATCTGATATCCAGTGTCATATACGTCACTATTTTACCATTTGTTAATTTCCTTTTCTTCATAGTTTAGGATTCTTCCCATCTCCTTTATTGTTTTACATTCCTCATTTTCTAAACCACTATTGGTTTTTTCTATAAATTTTATTCCAAGCCTTTTTTAATGTTGAGGATTTTACAAGATTCCAGGAATCAGAAGGCATTACACAATAATCGTTCAAATCAATTTTTATGATATCTTGGTAATCAGACTTTTTTGATTCTTCTGATAAAAAGAGCTTTCTTAACATTTGCTTTCTATGAAGTCGTTTGAATGTATCTACCACACTTTGATCTATGGGTACAGATGTAGCATTAGGTGGCAAGAACTTTACCGGAAAAATTAGAGAAATGGAACGTTTGGATAATTGAAAGTTCGATTAATTTTTTTTTTTTTTTTTTTTTTTGAGAGAAATAGGCTGTTCGGATAACTGGAAGTTCGGTTTAAAAAAAAGCTTTGAGAGAAATAGGTTGTTCGGATAATTGGAAGTTCGGTTAATTAGAGTTCCGATAATCGGCGCTCTACTGTATTACTTAAACTGCATATAAAACCCCAGAAGAAGCACAATCAAAGAAAATAAGTTAAAACTGGTGTGAATCAATAAAAGTAAAGTTTTTGATGGTCTTTTTAGAAGATCTTTTAGTTCATAAATATGAAACATTAGACAGACTTGAATGCATTTAAAAAGCAATTAAATTTAAAATATATGCACAAAAGCATTTAATTAAAATCGAAATCGTGCAAAGTATACGTTTCGCTACGTCATCGCATAGCCTCATCAGTACTAACATCACCCACAACAACAAAACATCGAACACACACTGGACTCAGTCAAAGTTAAAGTTTTTCTTTTAGAAACAAGAAATATTCACAAGGAATCGAACTTGATTATGAATATATTTCTCGTTTCTAAAAGAAAAACTTAAACGGATTTGGCGAGCATAGCTCGTAGGGGGCAGAGCCGAGTCTAACGAGAAAGACAGGCTATCGCGTTGCCATTCCACGTATCTTTTTTTACAGACTGCTGGAGTCACGTGATGCTCGAATGCACCAATGAAGGTGTGCGAAAAGAACATCACTTCACACAAGCGGTGTGTAAAAAAAGACACGTGGTAAGCACCGCGGTAGCCTGTCTGTTTCGTTAGCCTCGGGCAGAGCCCTCTAGTATAGAAAAATAAAAAGAGTATTCTTAAATTAATCGTCAAAATTTTTTGCTTACAAATAGAAGGGCTAAAATTAAAAAAAAATCATAATAAATTAGTTCTTTGAATATTAAAATAACATCATTGAAAATTTTTGCGCCTCTCGGAACTTTTGAATCTAAGGCACGCCCCTCCCACCACCACTACCAGTCCGTGCAAAATCATGCCTTCGTAATACCAATAAATTTTAAACAAGAGCCTCTCTTGGATTAACTTAAACCTAAGGATTCATTTAACCACAGGCTGTAGCGCCAACTTTTCAAAAACAAACAACTTTCAAAGTTTTCAACTTTTCAAAGGTGGGCTCAAAAATTTTTGAGTAATATAAAACAAATAAAAAAAATTTCCCTTAGTGTGTATGGATGTGGAGAGAGAGGGAGGAGGGGCGAATGACTAAAGATGAAGATGATAATTCGAAATTAAATTATGTTTTTCTAAGCAAATTTTTAAATTATTATAATTTAATTATAATTTTATAAATAATTTTATTAAATTATATTCGTATAAGTTCTTCCTTATAAATAAATTATTATTTATTTTAAATAACATTGAAATTGATAAGTACTGAAAGTGCAAAAAACTAAATGTCAAGAAAAGCATACATTTTAGTCACCAAGTGCTTTATCAATTCAAGACATCATCAAAACAGATGGCAAACTATACTAAAAATTTGTTTTCGTGAGAAATTTAACTATACATTCGCTAAAGTGGTTTACAGTGCTCCTGTAAGTCTATTAGATCCTACACAACTGTTTTGAAAACGTTAATAAAACCAAATTTCCTTTCAGCGATTAAATAATTTAAAAAATAAATTGTGAATTAAATGAATTAAAATTGTGTGGGCGGAGAGATCAAATTATTGGGTGGGCTTGCGCCCCATGGTCTCATATTGCTTGGCGCCACTAACCACAGGTGCGGGTTACCCAGGGGCGTAGCTACAAATATTTTTTCGGGGGTGGGGGGGGGATTCAAAATTTCCCAACTTGAAACAGATTGCTTTATTTTACAACTGAAATGACATGTGCAATGTGCGTTTATGATAATGATACTTATACGTATAAAATCCTTTCCAAAGAAATATATTGAAACTAAAAACATAAAAATTATAATTATTGGTTTGTTTAATGAAAGTTTAAATATACCTCTTTCCTTTAAATAATTAAAATCAAAACTAGATTAATTTCTATTTTCCTATCTTGGAATCATTGAGCATGAAAATAATCGCTACCTAATTGCTAAATGAATAGTTAAGGAAGCAATTGTAAATGTAAGATTTAAACCTAGGCAAATTCCATATATTTAGAGAAAACCAGCATTAATTTAAAGTTTGATAATTTTTTGTCTTCTGTATAGTACGAGTCATAATCGCACTTCATATGAAAATACCATGTAAGATATTTTCGTATCACAGAGAAACACAATGACAAAGTGACTCTGGCTACTTTTTGTACTTCTTTTGATAATTTAACTTTTTTACCAGAAATGTAGTTAGCAATACAATAAAAAATTTATATGTTTTTACTTTTATTAAAAAAAGAAAAAAAAAAAGTCTTTCAAAAATCAAGAATTTCCCAACTCTAAGCTCAAACTTCCCAAGTTCATATATATTGGAGGGGGAGGCTCTCCCCTATAACCCACCATCGCGACGCCACTGGGGTTACCACTTTAGTCAAAATTACTGGTCAGTCCCTTTAAGATATTTTTACGGTAATAGAATTACTTCAAATTCTCATACATTTATTACATAATAAAGGCCGAAAAAGAAAACTCATCACCCATTTCTAGATAGCTCTGAAACGACAAGGACATAATTCTTCCAATTTCAGATAAGTTTTACGTTCGATTCTTGCATAAAGATTATGTCATTAATCGTCTCCTGAACCTACTATAGGTACGTTGCCTTATCTTGTCATGTGGCAAGTCACGGGCAAGATGATGATAATCGTTGCATAATATTAGAAGAGGTCTTTTTGACCTTTGATGACAAATGTGCTTCAGGCACCTGGCTTTCAATTAAGATCATTCATAAAAAGGAAATTACCCCGAAGAAGAGAATGGTTTGACCTTTGTCTATTTATGAACCAGTTTCACACCGCAAGCGAAAATTCACTTTGCGTGTAAAAAAAAAAAAAAAAAAAAAAAAAAAAAAAGAGAAATTGTGAAATAGAAGGTGAATTTTTTGTCTTACCTGGCATTCCAACAGTTAACGTAACACCGTACATTATCTCACCGTATGAAATAACCTTAAATAGATGGACGGTCTGAAAAGTTTATGGTATCTATGAATGAAATAGCACATCTTCTGATAAATTGTTAATTGTTGTAAAAGAAAATTCGTTTTCTAATGGATCTTTCTTTTCCAAAATGTAATGTTCAAAATTGCGTTTTTTACTGGAACTGAGAAATACAAGGTGAATTTTTTGTCTTACCTGGCATTCCAACAGTTAACGTAACATCGTACATTATCTCATCGTATAAAATAACCTTCAATAGATGAACGATCTGAAAACTTTATGGTATCTATGAATGAAATAGCACATCTTCTGATAAAATGTTAATTGTTGTAAAAGAGAATTCGTTTTCTAAGGGATCTTTCTTTTCCAAAATGTAATGTTCAAAATTGCGTTTTCTACTGGAACTGAGAAATACAAGGTGAATTTTTTGTCTTACCTGGCATTCCAAAACAGTTAACGTAACATCGTACATTATCTCACAGTATGAAATAAACTTCAATAGATGGGCGGTCTGAAAAGTTTATGGTATCTATGAGTGAAATAGCACATCTTCTGATAAATTGTTAATTGTTGTAAAAGAAAATTCGTTTTCTAATTGATCTTTTTTTTTTTCAAAATGTAATGTTCAAAATTGTGTTTTCTACTGGAACTTTCTTTTCAAACTGCAAGATTCAATATTCTGTTTTCTACCTGGACTTTCCTTTAAAAAGGCAAAATGCAAGATTCAAAATTCCGTTTTCTACCTGAAGTTACTTTTTAAAATGCAAAATTCATAATTGCGAATTTAAACCAAATTTTTTAAAATGCAAGATTCAAGACGGAACTTTCTTTTTCCAAATGCAAGTTTCGAAATTGTTTATTATAACCGAATTTTATTTTCAAAATGTAAGTTTCAAAAATGCGTTTTTCAACTAATTATTATTATTATTATTTTTTTTTTTTTACTTTTTTTTTTTTTTTTTTCAAAATGCACGATTCAAAATTGCGTTTCTTAACCGAATAACATATCAAAATGAAAGTATGAAAATGGTGTATTTTAATGGAACTTTCTTTTCAAATTGCAGGATTTGTATTGTATTGCGTTATAACCGAATTTGCTTTTCAAAGTGAAAGACCAAAATTGTGTTTTTCAACAAATTTATTTATTTTATTAATTATTTTTTATTTATTTTTTCTCAAAATGCAAGATTGAAGAGGGCGTTTTTTAACGCAATTTTCTTTTCATAATGCAAGATTCAATATTTATATATAAGATTGAAGATGGCGTATTTCAATGGAACTTTCTTTTAAACATGCAAGATTCGAAATTGCGCATTTCAACCAAATTTTCTTTTCAAAATGTAAGTTTCAAAATTACGTTTTACAATTTATTTATTTATTTATTTATTTTTCAAAATGAAATCTTCAAAATTGCGTTTTCTGACCAAATTTATCAAAATGCTAGTTTGAAGACGACGTTTTTTAACTCTAGAAAGACTTTTCTGCTCAAATTTTATAAAAATATTTGACACCAGAATTTTTATTCTAAATTATTAACTTATTTATTTAACTAGTTTTTATCCTTTGTATCTTTTAAACTAGTTTTATAAAGAAATTCCTGGTTAGAATCCAAATATATTCATTTGGTAGCGGTCAAAATGACCACTCGCTGTCTTTCTAGTGTTAATGGAACTTCCTTTTCAAAATGCACTGTTATAGACATTTCTTGTTTCATAATAATTTCTTCCCATATCACATTTCTTAAGCACTTTTTTTATCACTTTCAGACAAACTGATAGTGTCTTTATTTTATAGAATTATTATTAGCAATATTATAAAATTCTTTATTAGCAAATATAGAATTATTTATTAGCAAATATTTTTTAGCAATTTTGTAACTTGTAACCGTACCTCACCACTTAATCGACGAAAAGAGTTAAACACATAAATACGTTGCATATAAACATTTGTTGAGTTGTAAGAAGTGAAAGTTCAGGCAACATGAATTCAAATCAATCCTAAAACTACCTTTCATGCCTCTCTTTCACACACATACACACAGATAAATAAATTAATAAATATTATTAGTAACAAGTGGAAATTGCTCGTCAAACGTGGTAAATGAGATGCGTTTGTTCTGTAACTAGTTTTATAAATATTTTTTGCCCGCATATTGTATTGAATTTAGTGCACTTCATAAGTTCATAGGCTATAACATCGTTAAAATGCACTTGAATATTTTTTTCCCCATTGGCCGTAATGTAACGAATGCTTTTGACTGTCCCTGTCATTAAACTATATATCTGATTTTCATAAAATTTGAAACGACTCGACAAAATTTTGCAACAATTATGTATTTAAAATTTCAGACCATTCTGAAGGCTGTAACATTATTGTAACATATGTAACGGAAAATTTTTGACTGTCCCTGTAATTAAAGCATATATCCGATTTTCATAAAATTTTAAATGACTAGACAAAATTTTACAACAATTATATATTTAAAACTTTAGCCCATTCGGTTGGATAGTTTTTGCTCTGTTATATACGGACGGACAGACAGACAGACAAACAGACGGACGGAGCATGCGTGAGCCAGGAGCGCGATCGCGTTCCTGGCATGCCATTTATTAAATTTCAGACCATTCAGTTGGGTAGTTTTTCCTCTGTTATATGCGGACGGACGGACAGACAGACGGATGGACTGAACGACGATTATAGGTGCTACGTATTTATATAAATATGAACGCACCTAAAAATGGAAATTTAAACAAACGCAACAAAATGGATACTGAATGTCAAAAGAAAACAAATGATCGAAGAAAAGAACAATCTAAGAAAAAGAAAAGACAAAAGCTCCAAATATTATGACGAAGATCAATTAAATATGAGTTAATGAGTTCGTTCGATAAATTCTAGAATGTTATGAATCAGCCTTAATCAATAAGATACGGCAGAAAGACCTGCGTAGAATACTAAGAGAGGAATTAATAAGAAAGCTTATAGTATTAAAGAAAGTGTGGAATAGAATGATGGATGATTAAAAATATAGTGTAGTGATTTTCTCTTTTTTCTTTCTTTTTAGGTGCGTTCGTAATTATATAAATACGTAGCACCTATAGTCGTCGTTCAGTCCGTCTGTCTGTCCGTCCGTCTGTCCGTCCGCATATAACAGAGCAAAAACTACCCAACCGAATGGTATAAAATTTTAAATATATAATTGCTGAAAACTTTTGTCGAGTCATTTCAAATTTCATAAAAATCGGATGTATAGTTTAATGGCAGGAAGAGTCAAAAGTTTTCCGTTACATTACGGCCAACGGGAAGAAAGTATTGCAAGTGCATTTTAATGATGTTACAGCCTTCCGAATGGTCTGAAATTTTAAATATATAATTGTTGCAAAATTTTGTCGACTGATTTGAAATTTTATGAAAATCGGACGTATAGTTTAATGACATGGAGAGTCAAAATTTTTCCCTTACATTACGGCCAATGGGAAAAAATTATTGCAAGTACATTTTAATGATATTAAAGCCTTCCGAATGGTCTGAAATTTTAAATATATAATTGTTGTAAAATTGTGTCGAATAATTTCAAATTTTATGAAAATCGGATGTATAGTTTAATGACAGGGACAGTCAAAATTTTTCCGTTACATTAAGGCCAATGGGAACAAATTATTTCAAGTGCATTTTAATGATGTTACAGCCTTTCGAACAGAGTGAAATGGATATGCACTTATGAAGTGCGCTAAAATATACATTCAGTACAACATGCGGTGCAAAAAATTATTATAAAATTAGATATAGTACGAACTCACATCATTTGCCACGTTTGACGAGCAATTTCCAACTTGTTTTTATAGTGGTACTCTGGAGAACGTATAACTATATAACGTATTTAACTATTTACGAAAGTATTGTTACAGTTTTAAGCTGATAAGTAACATTGTAATGAAATTTTATTACATTTAGAAATATCAAAATTTTTGTATGCGTTACAAAATAAATCGTTTATTGTGTATTTTCGTACCATTCGCACTCACGATCGGTTTTTACCAAGTGAACCTCGAAATGAACAAAAACTGGGGTTTGGGGCCCCACTGGCTGCAGCAGTGTTAGCGTACACCCTGGTAGGGTGTGCCCGCTCAGGTTTGGAATCAATTGAACCTTGAATTATTATAATTTTTTTTATTTCGTCATAGATTATATTCAAATTCTCAGCATCGTCGTTTCCATTGCTATAGGAAGCGATTTGACATTCTTTCACAACTTGAATTTAATCACGGCAGTGGCAAAAATTACTATAGAGAGTTCTTTTTCCGTTTCAGAAAAAAGTTGTCAAAAAATTGCCGCTAACGCGAAAAAATGCTACAAATCGCATGAAAATTTCTCGAAAAATTCGGAAATCGCCGAGGGCAAAATTTCCCTATTTTTGACTAAAAGATTGAAACCGGATTTATTTTATGAATGCCAAAAAATCACCACGAAATGCTAAAAGTCGCATAAAAATATCGTTAAAAAATTTTAAATAGCAGATAACAAAATTTACTATATTGGGCTAAAATATTGAAACCGTATTCCTTTTTCGGAAGTCAAAAAATCACCAAAAAGTACTAAAAATCTCATATAAAATTCGCAAAATGTTAAACATCACAGATGACAAAATTTGCTATATTGGTTTAAAAGATTGAAGCCGGATTCCTTTTACGAATGTCAAAAATTTGCCGCGGAACGCGTAAAATCTTTAAAAATGGCCTAAAAAAATCGCTGCACGAATTCCGAATAATTGTTATTGAAAACAGGACAAAATTTACTATATTGGTTTAAAGATTGAAATCAGATTTCTGTTACGACTGTCAAAAAACCGCAGAAAAACCCTAAAACCCGCAAAAAAATCACATACCGCAGATAACATAATTTACTGGGCTTGAAATCGGATTCCTATTATGAATGTTAAAAAATCGCCAATAAGAATGCAAAAAATACACTAAAAATCTCTTAAAATTTTCACGAAAATTTTAAATATCGCCATACGATTTCTGAATGAACTTTATTGAAAAGAGTTCAAAATTTACTATATTACTTTTACTAATTTTGAAAAATCGCCGTGAAACGCGAGAAAAAGCTAAAAGATTACATAAAATAAATCCAAAAACTGACTTCGAGGTGCACAACATCAGACATACAGGTAGCTTCATGCCAAACCTTGGAGGTCTTCGCGCAGCGTTTTTTTTTTTTTTTTTTTTTTTTTTTTAGAACACTCACACACAAAGAGACAGACACAGAAACATGTATCTTTATTATTATACGTAGATACTAATCTGATTTATAAAGAGATTAAACAAAAGAGAAAAAATATATTAGTTTTCTTCCTTTTTTTTTCTTTTTCTTTAATTTGTTTTTCAGACAGACAATTTTAATTTTTTCTTTTCATCTTCCTTACAGGCCTCCTTTAAGGAAGGCCTTCCTTCAACCGACGCTGATATCGAAAGAAAACTGTAATAGGTTGGCCTAAAAGTTACGAAGTGCTTTAAAAAAATTAATAGCTTTTTAGTTAATTTTTTCCTCTTTAGGTGCGTTCGTAATTATATAAATACGTAGCACCGATAGTTGTCGTCTTTTCCGTCCGTATGTCCGCATATAACAGCGCAAAAACTACCCAACCGAATGGTTTGAAATTTAATATACAGTTGGCTTTCTGTTTAACGACTTTCAAGAAGCCTTGAAAAATCGTCCTTAAGAGCCTACTTCAGTCAAGTGAAAAGACCCGTTCGCTAATGCTAATCCTATGGAAGAAATTTATAAAGATATCTCGGTTGCATTTTAATATTTTTAAATGATTTTTTTTTTTTTTTTGCATTGGATAGCTGAGATCGATCTGCACAAAGGCCGTTTTTTGCTTTTTCGATTTTCTTTACAGATATTTTTAATAAGGGCACTTTGATTTTCGGAACCGGTTTCGAAACTGAAAGCATCATCTTAAAAAAAATCTGCAATCGAAATCGAAAAAATAAAAAACGGTCTGAATACAGATCGATCTCAGTTATCTAATGCAAAAAAAAAAAAAAAAAAAAAAAAAAAAAAAAAAAAAAAAATCATTTAAAAATATTAAAATGCAACCGAGATATCTTTATAAATTTCTTCCATTGGATTAGCCTTGGCGAACGGGTGTTTTCGCTTGACTGAATTCGCTGTCGCTCTTAAATAGAGATCGTCCTTAACCCTTAAATGCCTGACTTTCCAAAAATCATTGTAATAATGTTTTTCGGCTTTCACTTTTTAAATAAATCATGGGAAAAATACTTTAAAAAATCATATTTTGTTTTAAGTATAGTTTACGGCTAAAAAACAGTTTGTTACTAATCGGCAATACTGGTGTTTAATTGAAAAAATAATTTCCCTTGATAAAATTCTATAATATTAAACACACAAGAATTTTAGGAACTATAATAAGAAATAAATTTTACTTGCTCACTGCAGGTCAAAATAAGGTATTTCGCAAGCTTCCAAACAAAACAAAAAGAGCAAGTAGCAACATTTGAAAAAATAAATTTATATTTATTCTTAAACAGCACAAGTGTTTTCATCTAAATGTTGAAAATCGATTTAATAATATTTTCAGAATGTATTTTATTGGCAACATTAGGCATTATAGCTTCAATATTATTCTAATAGTATTTTAGAGCCTAAATTGGGTATGTTGCCGAAAAGCAACACCAGGCATTTTTAATCAGAATTTGCGGAAAATTAATATACGAAAAAGATTCCCCTTCACAGTTTACAGACTTAGAACTATCAATGCATTTCTCAATATATTGGCGTGTTTAGAAATGTTTAGATATACTACATATTTTTATTGCACAAATACATACTGCATTATTTATGCTGCATACAAAAACAACATTACAGCATACAATGTTACTTAAAGTACAATAAAAAATATTTATAATACATTTAATTAAACAATGTTACTTACAGTACAATAAAAATATTTATAATACATTTAATTCAACAAATTAAGTTTTTAAAAAATCAAAAAGTGTAGATTGTTTCAATGGTGGTCTAGTTTTAAGTACCGTTGCTTCAAGCTTTTCAAGAAGATTGAATAATAGTCCAGGCAAATTAAAGTAAATACACCTTCAACCCGGGCAAAATTGCAATAGAAGCTCTGTTAACTGATTTTTAATCCGTAACCATTACTGAGAAATATAACCAAAATCAGACAAAATCCGGTCACGGGAACACCCTTAAAAACGGATTTCAAAACGGAATGAATCATATGCCGTTTTGCGTTGTTGTGCTGTTGTATAGCTTTTAGTTGAGACGGAAGACGACAGAGGGCAGCACTAAACAATTTGGACTGCAAATATTCATTTTTATCGAACAACTGACAACCAATAATGCTTTTGGAACAAGATAAAGTAAAGTATCTATAACTCATTCTAAACTGTATTACTACTAGACCGATCTTCTAACAGTCATCCGGTATGCGGAGAGTTTTTCAAGCTCCTGCGATGGGGAGATATATCTCCGGCCTCAGGCAAGCCTTATACTATATTTTCTTTATACATATTAAGTCTTTCTGAACATTTTAAGCCCTACCGCATTAAAATCGGTCCAGTGGTTCGCGAGATATAGTTCTTTTAAATTTCTCTACTTTCTGTTAATCCCGTTCCTCTATCTCATGTATCCGCAATTGCAACTGGCTCCGAATCGATTCCAGTGCTTATAAATGCTAGTTGTGCATAACTTTCCCAGGCATCGGAACATTTTTAATAATGTGCTTTAGGGAATTTTTCAGGGCAAATATCAGTATTTTTTAATAGAAGAATAAATCTAGCTTAAACGCGCGAAATTTCGCTTTATTTAAGAATTAATTTTCTATAAGAAAATACTGGTACCGAAAAATTTCCTGGCTATAACATTTCAGGACACGCACGACCCCTGCATTTATGGACATTTCATCACCAATTTACTTTGTTAAGGAGACTTTAATCAAAGATATCGATATTTTTTATACATGCTGTGCTGTCATTGTGATCTGACCAGAGTAGTTTGTCATGTCAGTGTTTTTCAAGATTATATTTATGGTGTTAAATGATTATTTAACCTCGGATTATTTACATTATTTGTGTAATTTGAAGCTTATACAACACTAGTGAGTGAGTTTTAGATTCTTTTTATAAATTTTAGTATTTTAATGAGCCTCTGAAAAGTACATGCTTTACCATTGGCGGCCATTTAATAATGCATCTCTGTGGAGATTATTGTAATGTTAACCTTTTTTAATTAATCTCTAACCTCTAACATACATAATAAATGCTATAAACAGCTCCATACTGTGCTTTTTATTAACGTAAATGTATATACTTTGCTCTGTTGCCAGTTTCAATTCAAAATATCAATTTTAAGTGTACTAAATGATGTTTTGAAAATAATTAAAAATTGTCTTTTATGCTAACTTTTAGCTTCAAACTCCCATAGGAATAACATTGGGAGTGTGTAACTTTTGTACAATTATCAAAAATACCTATAAGGGACAGCAGACAGAAGAGGAGCAGCAATGACATTTTAAAAGTGGCCGATGTACTGGAACACATATCGCCATTTCATTCTGATTCTACTCTACGCAAAATTGTTACAGGCGTAACAGCTAAAAAAGAAGTTAATGCTGATGAGTTGCACTTATTTGGTATTATCATCATCTCCAAAATGATAGGGAAGGATATATTTAGGTATTCGGCTAAAAGGTCAAAGAAAGTGAAAACTCTAGGATCTTCTGCCGCCATTTGTAGTTATAAAGATGACTTAGATATACAAATAGATCCAGCGCTCCTCTTCAAAGAATGATGATTACTGGCACTTGTGGTGAAATGAATCTCGGAGATGTCATGCGTTATGAACCGTGTGCGTACCCTGCAGCATTATTTGAATCACCAAGTATGATGAGGAATTCAGACAAATCTCAGTTAGCTCAAGCACTAGTCAAACACATTAAAAATTTACACAATGAAAAATATGACAACGTGGAAAGTACAGAAAGGTACATATTGGATGGAGGATCTTTCTTGCGTCGCATTTCCTGGTGTAAAAAATGATACATATGAAAACATTGCTATGTCTTACGCTGATTTTATTGTTAAACAATATGGAAAACCTATCATGGTTTTTGATAATTACATTGGGTATCCAACAATCAATGATGTGGCTCACAGATGACGCTACAAAAAAACAGTAGAGATATTAATTTCAGCCCATGCGTGAAATTTATTGGAAAAAGGGAAGAGTTTCTGGACAATGAAAAAACAAGCAAGCAATGACTTCCCTCATAGGCGAATTGCTTAAGAAACAAGGCTGTACTGTTCCCAACACAGATGGAGATGCCAATATAGACATTATTCGTGCTCCAGTCTCATCTTCAGAACATGCACATGCACATACCACTGTAATAGGTGAAGGTACCGACTTGCTGATTCTGCTTCTTTAACAGGCAAAGAATAATGGCTTCAAGCTATACTATCGCAGTGACATAAGACGAAGATCATGTTCCAAACCAGTCTATCATATCCTCAACATGCAATCTCTGTTAGGTCGTGAAAATTGCAACTTCCTTCTGTTTCTGCATACTTTCACGGGCTGCGATACAACATCCAGAATTTTTCCGATTGGGAAATCCTCATCATTTCTCAAACAGATGAACAAGACAGAGCTCCGTTCTAGTGCAAAAATATTTTGTTCAAATTCAACCCTACATTCAGATATGGCTGAGGCTGGAAGAAAAGCAATGCTTCTGTTTTATGACTGCAAGGCACTGGATCCTATAGACAAACTACGTCACCAAATGTTGGTAAGGAAAGTAACTACAGTAAAATCATTTATTACACCTGAATGTTTGCCTCCGACCGATTCTTCTACAAAATATCATAGCTATTACACTTACTTACAAATAAATATCGGAAGAAAGAACCAAGCCAGCAGAATGGGGCTGGTATGTAAAAAACACTCGTGCTACCCAATACTCTGCGAGTGACTACCAGCTACAGATTATTTACTTATAATGATTCCATGTTCTTGAAAGACAAACTGTGCTACTTTACGATGCTGATGCAAGCGTAATTGATTGCCCTGTTCTACAGCTTCTGGGGTGTGCCAAGTCAATGGATGTAACAAGAACTACCTAACTTCTAACTATAAATATGATGAAAACTATTGATACGTTTTTTTCTTCACTGGAACATTTCTGTAAAAATGAACTTAAGCAGTAATTTGTCAGAAATAGTAGACTTTTGTGTACTGTTTATCGTTTTTGACTATACTTCAAAGTTAAATTGTGAAAATAAAGCGATATATTTCCGTAAGCGATATATTCTCTGCCTTAGTTCCAGAAAATCCCCTCCGCCATTTTGAAATCCCTATATAGGGGTGTTCCCGTGCTCAGATTTTGTCTGATTTTTAGTATGCTATTAAGCAGTAGTTCCTGATTAAAAAATTCTGTAAAAAACTTCTATTGCAATTTTGCCCATTTTTAATCACAAAATGCCTGGACTATAAGTCATCTTCCATATTTGAAGAAACAATGTACTGGGGAAGAACATCCAGGGCAGAATTCGTATCTGAGTAAGAAGGAGGTGGTGTCTCGCTTTCTGTATCATCAGCTTCATCACCATCTTCTGCATCTGAAATTGCATTTTGATTTGCAATGACTTCATAAATTTGATCTAAATTTCTGAAGTCTGTTGTTAAAACGTCTTCGTCACATGGGTAAAGTTCATTACACCCTTCTCCTTTATCTCTACTCATTTGAATTGCAAGGAAACTTGTTTTCTTATGAGAGGAAGTTCCATCGTTTAACATGTTTAAAGGGATCAGGGGAGAAAAAAAACTATGTTCAAATCGTTGTTCAATAGAAACAATTTCGTCTTTAAATAGAGAGTTGTTTACTTAAAGGAACCGGGGCCGCAAAATATCGTCCTTAAATAGAGATCGTCGTTAAGTAGAGCGACGTTAAATAGAGAGTCGACTGTGTATAATCGCCGAAAACGCAGAATTTTGCCGAGTCATTTCAAAAATTTATGAACAGGGATGAGATTTCCGCATTTTTGCGCACCAGTATTTTGTTAGAGAAAATTATATTTCATTTAATCGGAACAATTTGTACGATTTAACAGAATAATATTTTCTCTAAGAATATACTGGTGTGCATAAACGCGGAAATCTCATCCCTGTATGAAAACGAATCCAAACTTAAAAAGATATTAATAAAAGTGTTCTTCATTCTGTTAAACCCTATCATATGTAATTAATTCAATGCTATCCCATGATAGGTAATAATTCTAGGTTGCCGTGGTGATTGCGTCCTATTTAAGATGGAGTACTATTATTTCCGTATTACTGAATTTAATATATATATATAATCGTAATAAATTTTGTATTCATGCATTTTTGCATGTGTTCAACAGCTATTGCACCAAGGTCTGAGTATTTATAAAACTAGGTATAGTACGAACGCACCTCATTTGCCACGTTTGACGTACAATTTCCGACTTGTTAATTTAGATTTTGAATCTGGATGCTTTAGAGTTTTATCATTTCCAAAACTTACGAATGGATAACAAAATAGTTTCAAAATCAAGCTTTATTATTGTGACGCAAGAAAGCGCATTCTGTACTTAAAAAATTAGATTTAGACGTTAGACCCTAGATGAATAGACGTACTCGGGATAATAGAAAAGGCTAAACGTTTAAAAATTTCGCCAACTCTACAAATTTTCCATTTTTAGGAAAATATGTTCAAACATGATTATAATGCACTTCTCAATATTTTATTATCAATTTATCGAGAAAACAAATATTCTTATTCTTATAATTATAATTATCCTCCTACTCGTCAATCAGCTGTCGCCCGCCAAAAAATCATATTCGTAATCATACGACTGTCTAACGTTCTAGGATTTAAAAAATAGCGTATCATTCCTTCATTAGCGTAGCTATGACACTGATAACAACGTTCTGTATAGCTAACTTAGCTCACACAAATACACAAAGTTCTGTCTTTACATCAAAGAATTTTAATTATACTGTACAATAACTGTACTTTGAATTTGAAAATAAATTGTTACATAATTCGGTAAATAAAGTGATATTATATTCTACAAAAAAAAAAAAACAACAAAAAAAAACATTGCTGCTTTTTGTTCAGCTGTTTATTTCTGTATGGTATAAAACTCCAAAGTAATCCAGATTCTAAAAGGGAAAGAGACATTAATTAACTGTGTTTAAAGAGTAACTTTTAAAACTACTTAGTAACTTTTGGACCGATCTGTATAAGATCTTCTAAAAATGTTTTTGTTTATACTATAAGTAGTTTCCCAGCATATTGCAGAAGCAGAAATAATTACATTTCATCTTATTTCTAAATCACTGTAATTTAAGTATTCTAATTAATTTATATTCTATCACCAGTAATAACTGCTTATACTTACATCGCTTTTGAAGAGCAGAGGGTTCAAGATAATTTTTATTTTTTATTAAGGGGTCCGGGACGCAAAAATCTTCAAATTTTCTAAAAAAAAATTTATTGCATTAAAATTTTCTATGTTTTTCTTTCTGCTTAAAATGATGTTTAAATCATGTTTCTATCTTAATTGAAAAGTAAATATTATTTTTTCTTTTCGTTTTGGTTTGTTTTCAATATCTAGCTTTCTAACAATGATTGTCATGGATACGACTCCTTGTTAAAATGCGTTTTGCTTCATGATGGGTTTTTTCCCCATTTCGCGTATTTAAATTGTTATAAGTCAAGAACCGTTAAGTGTAAAAGGTTCAAACTTGGAACATGTTTTTTTCAATTGTTTTACTTCAATTTTGGTTCAGCAAATTAAAAAGAATATTTACTTTTGAAAATATGTTTAAAAAAAGTTACATCTTGTTTTTTTTAATTTTTACTTAAAATATTTTTAATTTTCTTAATTAATATTTTTAAAATGCTGAATCAAAATTAAAACTTATATATTTTTGTTTATTTAAATGAAAAAAAAATGAAATTCTACAAAGAAAATTTCGAGTTATAACGATTTTAAATTACCTCACTTTTTTAATAAATTTTAAGTTTTAAATATTTAAAAAAATATATGATAAGTTTTGTCATGTGATTTTGTTTACAAATGATACGGTTAACCATCACAAAAGATTCAAAATTTTAATTCAATAAATAAAAAATATTTTAAAATGTGTTCCGGACCCCCTTAATACTCTGAGGTCTGAGCTACTTCAAACGCATATCTCCCTCTGGTCTGAGGGTATTTGGTACTTTTCCATGACTTTTTAAAAAATACTTGGAAGATATGTATTTTAATAATTTTTTTTTATTATAAACTTCAAACTGTTCTTATTCATAATCAAGGAACTATTTAAATGTACTAAAAATAAATATTTAATAAAAAATACTCTTAGGTGTGAGCTATTTCAAATGCGTATCTCCCTCTGGACTGAGGGTATTTGGTACTTTTCCATGACTTTTTAAAAAATACTTGGAAGATATGTATTTTAATTTTTTTTAAATTATAAACTTCAAACTGTTTTTATTCATAATCAAGAAACTATTTAAATGTACTAAAAATAAATATTTAATAAAAAATACTCTTAGGTCTGAGCTATTTCAAAGGCATATCTCCCTCTGGACTGAGGGTATTTGATACTTTTCCATGACTTTTTAAAAAATACTTGGAAGATATGTATTTTAATAATTTTTTTTTATTATAAACTTCAAACTGTTCTTATTCATAATCAAGGAACTATTTAAATGTACTAAAAATAAATATTTAATAAAAAATACTCTTAGGTGTGAGCTATTTCAAATGCATATCTCCCTCTGGACTGAGGGTATTTGGTACTTTTCCATGACTTTTTAAAAAATACTTGGAAGATATGTATTTTAATTTTTTTTTATTATAAACTTCAAACTGTTTTTATTCATAATCAAGGAACTATTTAAATGTACTAAAAATAAATATTTAATAAAAAATACTCTTAGGTCTGAGCTATTTCAAATGCATATCTCCCTCTGGACTGAGGGTATTTGATACTTTTCCATGACTTTTTAAAAAATACTTGGAAGATATGCATTTTAATAATTTTTTTTATTATAAACTTCAAACTGTTCTTATTCATAATCAAAAAACTATTTAAATGTACTAAAAATAAATATTTAATAAAAAATTATTGAAAAAAGCATGTTTTATATCTCTCTATTCTAAAAAAAAGTAACTACCGCTGTCACCGCCGCCGGTTTTGAATTATTTGTGACCGGAGGTATTTCTTCGTTAATATTAAGAAAAATAATGCATACAAAAATATGAAAATCGGTGGTATTATACAGAAATGTTTGATAAACACGCTGATGCAGACAGTTTTCAAATCGAAGAATTATTTAAAGATATATTTAATGCTAAAGTTGGACAAAATCGTTCCACTAAAAAAGTTTTATAGGAGCAAAAACTATTCATGGGAATTTAATCATTTTTAGATCATTTTATACGTTTGAAGTTCCCGGTGTGCAGACTGTATTTTTTTTTTTTAATTTGAAACATTTTTTGAGCAGGGGCGCCATTTCAGAACTTACTTGGGGGGGGGGGGCAAACATTTTTTGAGGGATGCTATATAGCTAAGGGTAAGACCCCCCCCCCCACCCCCATCGTATGAGAAACGTTTACTGACTTATGCTTACAATAACAGTAAAAATTTCGAATACGGAAACTCAGAATCAATGAAATATTTCGTTTTAGACAGATTTCCGTCTTAGAAAGTAAAATTTTAATATATTGTACATGATTTTTTTTACCGTTTTAGACAGGATTCTATTATAGACAGGTTTCATTTTTACAGGTATCCTCACTGACTGTTAAACCATCCGCTCTATAGTATAGCTCTGAAAAGAGATGCATTAGAGTAAAACTTGTGAAAATGAAACCTGTCTATAACAGATTTCTTTCTAGAAGGGAAAAAAATCAAATTTCGTTGAAAAAACATCATACAATTATACTTGCTAAGACGGAAACCTGTTTAAATGGAGCTTTTTTTCTAGTCCCTTTCGAAGTTTTAGTTACAGGGGCATCATTTCATGAGTTTCCTGACGAAGGACAAGGAAAATTTTTCTTTGAGGAACAGGGACGTGGAAAATTTTACAACTTGCAGAACTGCACAAACACACAGAAAAAAAATCCCGCACAATAAAACATGCTCCAAGTCATTTTGTCTCCATAACTTCTTTCACAAGCATGTGATTATTCCACAATTTTTTTTTAGTTTTCGTGAAAGCCCGCGATTTTTCTTTCTTTGAAAATCCGCAAAATTAATTCGTCAATGGGCTGCAGAAAAAAATCGCGAATCTTGGAAATTTTGAAAAAAAAAAAGTCTCAAAATGGTCGCTTAAAAAATCGCTAATTTCTTCGAACGACCGTGGAAAATATCGTTAATTATATCAGAGATCGCGAAAAGAAATACTGATTTCGTCAAATGATTGCACAAACAGAAATCTTGAATTTCGTCAAAAGATTGCGCAAAAAATCACGAAAATTTAGTCGAGCAATCGCGCAATAAAATCGAGGAGAAATTCGTTAAACGATTGCGTAATAAGGTCCAAAATTTTGTCTAACTCTCGCGCAAAAAAATCACAAATATTATTAGTCGGTGGCAGAAACAAAATCCCGGATTTCAATAAATGATAGTGATAAGGAATCGTGAATTTTGTCAAAAAGATCACGAAAACAAATATCGAATTTCATCAGTTGGTCGCGGAAAAATATTGTGAATTTCGACAAGTGCTCGCGCGTAAAAAATCCATTTCGTATAACGCTTTCAGAAAAAAATCGTGAATTCCGTGAATCGATCGCGGAAAAATCGCAAATTTTGTCAAATGATCGCGAAAAAATAATCATGAAATTCAATCAGTCATGAGATAATCCGCCAACGAACGTCATGAATAGTTCACGAAATTTGCAAATTTTGTGATCTGTGAGTATAAGAAAATTTTCGTTAGTGATTTTCTGCAAGTGAAGGTAAAACGTTATTTTTTTCGGATTGAGTTTTCACTATTATGAGATGGTTTCATGTTAATCCGATTTTTCAAAGAAATTCTGAATATTTTTCAGATAAAAAAAACTACATATTTGAACATTAATGAATACTATGTATATATCTTCATTTTTCTACAGAAAAGGTAAAATTTATAATTAATATTCATATAAAAAGCACAAATGAATGCACAAGAATTACTTTGATGTGCATGCATATAATTTAAAATTATTTAAAATACATTAGAAAAACCCAGAACGTTTTCAGTCATCACAAGACCGTCATCAATGGGATTTAAATGTTATTCTTTTCTTTGCGCTTATTCGAGAATTGGCTAGAAGAAAATCATTGTGATTGTTGTGTCTATGATTTTGATGAGTTTTCCCATGATCAATTTGCACACAGTTGTGAAGCAACTGATAAGAAAAAAATTCTCACATGTATTTTTAAAATTAACGAAAGTACTCATTAAAGATATATGTCTCACCTTGAGGGAGTTCGAATAGTAAGGCTTTAGGATTTTTTTTTTTTTTTTAATAATTATTAACTTCTATGCATAAGCATTTATTTAATGCAATAAAATATGATAAGTTATTTTAGAGTTTGAGCAATTTTCTAATATTTGTTTGAGTCTGACATTTTATTAGGGATGCACCGAATATTCGGTATCTATTCGGTATTCGGCCATACTACCGAATATTCGGTTAGGCCGAATACAAACTATTCGGTTTGCCGAATACTTAAAATACCTCTTAAAAATATCTTTTTAAAACTTTACACAACTTTTACTTTTAACTGTCAATTAATAAAGATATTCAGAATAATTAGAATCTTTAAATAAAAGAGAATGTTTTTATATTATTTATCTGTTGTTTTAAAAATGTCACTTAAAAAAATTAACCACTGATGACATGTCATTTGTTCATGGGAATTAATAAATGTGGAAATGCAAGTTACTGAGCACTGTCTGGTAAATAATCCGTTTCTTGCTTTTTCGCAATCAGGGTGTTTCTAAACAAAATGGAAAAAAATTGCAGGGGTAATAATAAGCATCAAAACATGCAATTTTTTGTCCAGTTCTGTGAAATATGATAACATGACGAGAAGTGCTGGAAATAGCAACCATTCATATCTAAACAGCACTGAGCTAGACATTATTTTTTTAAGAATGCAGCTAAAATTACTTATACTGTACCACTGGCGAAAATCCAGTCTCTTCCAAGGATGTCATCACATTCTATACAAGCAAATTAATGTGATGCAAATTTCGCTAAAACATCTTCATTTTTATACAGTTATAAACGAAAATACTGCTACGTACACCTTTCATTTTTGATGAAAGAAGTGGAATGATGTGTTGCGTCTTGTTCAATTTAAGAAAATTCTTTTCATTTGTTTGAATTAATTGAAGTCATGGAATTTAAATTTTGTTATTTAAAAATTTTTTAAACCAGCCTCTTCTTAAATAATAACTCAAGACATACTGTTTTAGCACAAAATTTACTTATAAAAATAGTCTTGTTTGTCCAACTGGAAGTATCTGTGCTAAATATTATAAAAAATTGTTTAAAATTTAACTTTTTAACGTTAAACCTGAGATATAAAAGTATTTGGCCAGCCGAATATTCGGTATTCGGCCGAATAGATACTATTCGGCTGGCCTAATATTCGGTATTCAGCCCAACAGTTACTATTCGGCTAGCCGAATATTCGGTATTCAGTTTACCTGCAGGCCAAATATTCGGCATTCGGTATTCAGCCAAAATCACTAGGGGGACTTTTCAAGATACATATTATTTTAGATTAATTACTAGAAGATCTTTTAAAATGTAAACATTGATATAGGAAGAAAATTACATTCGTACATGTTAAATGTACGTGCAAAATAATTTCATTCTCATTTTATTACATGAGCTGGAAAACTAACAGTTCATAGAACTCTATGCAGTGTGCTTTAAATTTTCTAAGTTATTTTATTCCAGCATCCGTAAAAACACTGCATATACTCATCGCTTTTGAAGAGCAGGGGGAATTTTTCAAGATACATCTTATTTTAAATTACTTACTGGAAGATCTTTTAAAATTTAAACACAGATATCGGAAGAAAATTACATTCGTACATGTTAAAAATACGTGCAAAATAATTTCATTCTCATTTTATTACATGAGCTAAAAAATGAATATTTTATACGGTTCATAAAAAACCCATACAGTGTACTTTAAATTTTCTAAATCAGCTTTATTCCAGCACCATTAAAAACACTGTATCTTAGATTAATCACTGGAAAATCTTTTAAAATTAGAACACTGATATCGAAAGAAAATTAGCTTCTGAAAAAAATTTGATTCTCATTTTATTACATGAGCTGGAAAACTAATATTTTATACAGTTCATAAATCTTCATACAGTGTACTTTAAACTTTTTAAATCATTTTTATCCAACTCTAGTAAAAACACTGCATTTACTCATCGCTTTTGAGAAGCAAAGGTGACTTTTAGGGATACATTACTTTAGATTAATTACTAGAAGATCTTTTAAAATTTAAACACTGATATCGAAAGAAAATTACATCCTTATATGTTGTCTGCAAAATCATTTGATTCTCATTTTATTACACGAGCTGCAAAACTAATACTTTTCAAAGCTCACACAATTTATACAATGTTCTTCAAACTTTCTAAATCATTTTTATTTCAGCTCCACTAAAAACACTGCATACTCTTCGCTTTTGAGCAGCAGGGGGGATTTTTCAAGATACATCTTATTTTAAATTAATTACTGGAAGATCTTTTAAAATTTAAACACAGATATCAGAAGAAAATTACATTAGTGTATGTTAAAAGTACGTGCAAAATAATTTCATTCTTAAATGATTACATGAGGTGGAAAACTAATACTTTCTACAGTTCATAAAACTCCATACAATGTTCATTAAACTTTCTAAATCATTTTTATTCCAGCACCAGTAAAACACTGCATGTACTCATCGCTTTTGAAGAGTAAAGGTGACTTTTCAAGATCTTAGACTTTTTCAGACAAAATTCGTGGAATCTGGCCAAGTAGACGAATCCCCATTACCAATGCACAAGTAATCTTCCTGTTAATGTTGGCAACATTTCGTCTTTCCCTCTAGACTCCGAAACTTAAATCACTCTCTTAACTTTACAAAGGATTAATTAATAAGAAAAAAAAAACTCTTGTGAAATGCAAACGAATAATTAATCGAAATCAGCAACAATGACTGCCAACTGTTGTGTAACAAACTGTCGCCAGTAAAAAGCAGTTTAACAACCAACTTCATTCAAATTAGAGCAGGAATAAGAATCGAGAAGTTTCTACGAGGGGATGAATGAACTAATAGTTCTTGAAATGATAGCTCTGGTAACTCTAATCAGATAAAATTAATTCACCTAACAATTATTTGCATTGCTTTCTTAAGGTCTGCACACTTCCTCGCACGTGAGAAAGGCATTTCAATGAAGGAGTGTTTATATGTGTGAAAGTAGAAAGATCTAAGGGGTTTTGCACATATAACGTTATCACTTTAGGAGGGAGGGGGGGGGGGGTATGGCGAGACCATATATTTGTATTAGATTTGTATTCGAAATTAATCTGTTTTCAAAATTTATTTCCCTTTCTTCTGTTTAACGCTTGCATTCAAAAACCATTTTTAAATTAGGTCTAATTTATGTGCAATCCTTATACTCACATAAATATTCTTTTTGTTTCTGTTAAAAGCTATCATTCAGATAAATGATTTATTTGTTGTTTCTAATTTAAGCACATTTTCTTTCCCCGCATAAATATTCTTTATTGATATTTTATTTATAAAACTTCTTGTACAAATTTGTTTACATAATTTAAAGATCATACAGTTAATTTAAGCTCGCTGGCGTCTCGTAAACGCATTAAACATAATACATTATAAAAACTAAACAGAAACGTTTCCGAAAATCAGTGGTAGCACAAGAAACTTTGTTTTTATATAAGCTTCTTTAAATCTCTAAAATATATTGGTTTCAGAGATTTCTAAACATAAAAGCGTTTTTTGGAATCTTGTGTAACTTTGGAGAGGTTATTGTATATATTTATTCGTGTTTGTAATATACTTTTGTATAGGTTGAGAAATATTCGCCCTTTTTTTTTAAGCGTAACTAGTCCACGCCATTCTTTATAAGACACTGAAATATGGTACAAAGGTTTATAAATCTTCATTTCTAACAAGGAGAGGGCCAACCTTGTTAATCACAGATTTTGATTATTTTAATATATGTTGTAGGGTAGAGACTCCTTAATGTCAGGTTCAACGGATTTTATCCAACGCTCTTTAATTCTTGAGAAACCGGGAGTCTAATATTAGTATACAACATAAATACTTACTTTGCAACCAAAGTGATAGGTTAGTCGCAGCTCAGTTGATGTGGCGTTTGCCGGCTGATCCGCGGGCCCGGGTTCGATACCTGAATGCGCTATATTTGTTTTTCCCATTTTTTGTGTTATAAATATACTTGTAATTATAATTTAATAATTTCAATTAAAATTTTAATATCAATCATTAATTATAATGTTAACAAACTTAAATTTATCATTTCTTATTTGTAAACTATTATTTCTCATCCTTTAAAGAGGTTTAAAAAGAAATTGGATCTATTATTGAATGATAAAAATTCCAAAATCGTGACAAAATCTGTAGTGCCGCCATCTAGTTTTTATAAAATAAAAGAATATTCAAATAAAATAAAAATAAAAGCAGAAAGAAGATAAAGGGGAAAGCAAAATAATTGAAAGCGCAAGCATACTTATTACAAATTTAAAAATCTTATTTTCTAATATTATTTTTATCTAATATGCGAAAAATCGGTTGTAATTTAGTTCTGATGCTAATTTTTAATATAATTATGCTTGTTACTTTAAAAACAGAATAATAGTATTATCGCAATGATTTCCTTTGTTAAAGCAATGCGTAAATGAGGTTTCTTTAAAATCACGAATTGACATAATTGCTCAATATCATTGCATCGATAAAGAATACGTGAAATACATTTTAAAAGTTATTTTAAAAAAATTAACAGTTTTATGATGTTTTATTACAACTATTTAGTTAAAAGTAAAAAATTAAATAGGTTAAAATTATAATTGACAATATTAAAAATTTTAATTGAAAATGAGATTATTAAGTTATACTTACAAGTCTATTTATAAAAGAAAAAATGAGAAAAAAACAATGTAGCGCATTCAGGTATCGAACCCGGGCCCTCGGACCAGCCGGCAAACGCCATACCAACTGAGCTACGACTAACCCAGCATCTTGGTTGCAAAGTAAGTATTTAAGTTGTGTACTATTGTTAGACCTCCCCCCCTCCCCGGTTTCTCAAGAACTAAGAAGCGTTGGATAAAATCCGTTGAACCTGACACTAAGGGGTCTCTACCCTACAACATATATTAAAATAATCAAAATTTGTGATTAACAAGGTTGGCCCTCTCCTTGTAAGTTTTAATACTGTTTTACTCAAATCAAAAGACTTTGTTTATATTACTGTTGAATAATCACTTTCATTATACATTGATTAAATTTGATTAATGAATAAATTGATTAAATTATCTAAAAATAAATTTTTATACGTAAATTTCTATATACCGGGAGGCCCAAAAGTTCCTTACAACTTTAAAAACTCATAGAAAGGGAAGAAATTATGATAAGGGAGTGGGGTTTGCAAGAAAGTGGTCACAAAGTGGCCGGATTTATTTTTAGCAGAAAAAAAAAAAAAAAAAAATTAGTTAAAAAATCACATGTAGAGGACGCTGACAACCCGAAACACAATGAACAGGACAACAATATGCTCCATTCATATATTCTTCCAATAACATATGTTCAACAAGACCTCCAGAATATTCTACGACACAACTTTTGTCTCGTTCATTGTTTTTCGGGTCGTCAGCGCTACTACTATCCCTACTATCGCGCCCTCTACATGTGAATTTTTAACTTTCTTTTTAACCATTGGGAAAAATGGTTATTGTTATCTGTCAGGGTAGGAAATAAAAAACATATCTGAAGCTTTTTATTAGTTGAATCTGCATTTTATTCGTTTTCTGATTGGTCTATACAGTAATCTGTATTTTCCCTTTACTTTCAACAGAGATGGATACTTCTGTTGCCACTATGACAAAAAAGTAATAAAAACTACAAAAAAAAAATTAATAACTCAGAAACAAGTTGAGATACAGCTTTCAAACAAATTGCATTTAAAAGTACATTTTTTTTCTCTATACGATGGTGTAAAAAGTAATATTGTGGGATGTTTAGAAGTTTAAAAATGAAATTTCATTTAAAATTGGTTAAGGAATATTAATGTTTAATCCATGGCGTACGTAATGTATAACCAGCTCCGTAGAAGTTTAAAAATTTACAGTACCGAAAAATATAATCCATGGCGTACGTAATGTATGAAATTTTATTTAAAATTGGTCCAGGAATATTAATGTTTAATCCATGGCGTACGTAATGTATGACCAGCTCCGTAGAAGTTTAAAAAATTACAGTACCGAAAATTGTAAAACTGAAATTTCTTTTAAAATTTGTTCATGATGGGTCCAGGAATGTTAATGTTTAATTCATGGCGTACGTAATGTATGATCAACTCCGTGGGATTTTTTATGTCTTAAATTTTAGTCTTCGAAAAAATCATTTTCCAAATAGTCGTTGTAATTTGTTAAATTGCTTTTTTTTCTGCTAAAAAAATCTGACTACCTTGCGAGCTCTTTCTTGCAAACCGCACTCCTTTATCATAATATCTTCCTTTTTTATGAGTTTTTAAAGATTTAACGAACTTTTGGCTCACCCGGTGTATAATTAAAATAATCTTATAACCTGGGTTGCAGTGGAGGCTAAATGAACCGTATGCTACCGTATGTACACCGTATGCTTTCTGGATTTTTTAAAGAAATTTCGTACATCGTCTGTTTTTTTAAATAAAACTATAGTCTATGCTCTCTGCCTATAGAATTACTCTGTGGGTTTTTGACGACTACAACATTGCTTATAACCTTTAATTTTCTTCAATATATGAATATTATTAATATCGCATTCATACCCAGCACACATTAGTTAAACAAAAATAATCCTAAATATCATGCACGATCATAAGATAAAATTCTAATAACATTAATTTGTAGTGCACTTAAATAAGATTCTTTAACCTTGATAAATTTATTCTTGTTGGATTTATTTCCTCTGAAAGATTTCGATTGATTAATCTAAAAAAAAATTTTTAATAAAAAAAATTAAACATGTAATATGTAATTTTTTGAGTTTAATCTCAATAAATATCAAATCGTAAGCAATTACTTGGCTTCTCAATTTTCTTTCTTTGCACATAACTAACAAGGAAGGTCTCCATAACCGTATACTCAGGAAAAATTTAAAAATATATAGAATATTCTTGTTATGAGGACAGGTATCTTTATAAAAAAAAAAAAAAAAAAATTCCTGCGGAACTTTGATATAGCGTCCTTAAAAAAAAAAAAAAAAAAAAAATGAAAATTTCGATTTTTGGAACGATTTATCGTCCGTTGGCAACACAATGAAATTTAAAAAATATATTATTTTATGCTAAATACTCGGAAAAAACTTTTTGCACTCTTCACACTGAACATAATTTAAGTAAAAGTTTAAGATATAAATACACTTTTATAACTACAGTGTTGTCATATGCATTTATTTGTATATATAATGAACGAATCGTGTAGTCACTTAGAGTAAAATTTATATTGATTAAAATCAAAATTTAGATACGATTCTGTGCACTGTCAAATCGATTTTGGCTACAGATTTTTTTTTTTTTTTTTTTTTACATGATGACAGTTTAATTTCGGAACCGGTTTCAACTGGTTACAAAAGTGAAACTGTCCGCATATAAAAAAGCTATAACCAAAATCAAAAAAGTACATAATAAATATCGACCACAGCCTATGCAAAAAACGTTTAAAAATATTAAAATACAAGTGAGGAATCTGTAAACATTTCTCCCATAGGTTTAACATTGGCGACCAAGTTTCTCCGCATGACTAGTGTAGCTTTTTAACTGCCGTTATAAATCCAGGGACTTACTTTTATTTATTTTTAAACGCGTTTCGAAAATAAAATTGTGGTAAAAAACACGAATTTAAATCTTGCATTATGAAAAAGAAACTTCAGGTAGAAAATTCACTTTTGAATCTTCCTTTCGACAACGATTAATAGTTTTCCAGAAGACCGGAAATTTCAATTTTCAATCATTCTTTCGACAACCATTAACAGTTTTCCAGAAGACGAGCTATTTCATTCATAAATATAGATATCATGAACTTAAGAGACCATCCATCTACTGAAGGTTATTTCTTACGGTGAGATAATGCACAACGTTACGTCAACTGTTGGGATGCCAGGTAAGACAAAGAATTTACCTTCTATTTCACAATTTCTCTTCTCTCTCCTTTTTTTTTTTCCCCTTGTTGCACGCAAAGGGAATTTTCGCTCACGGTGTGAAACTGGTTCAAGTCACACCATCTTCTTTTGGGGGAATGCTTTTTTTTTTTTTTTTTTTTTATGAACAATATTAATTGATTCTAAGGTGCCCGAAGCACATTAGTCATCAAAGGTCAGGAAGACCGCTACTAATATTATGTAACTTTGCACGTGCCGTGCCACCTGACAACATAAAGACAACGTACCTATAGCGAGGTTCAGGAAACGATTAATGAGGTGGTCTTTATGTAAGAATAGAACATAAAATTGTAAAAGTTTATCTAAAATTAGAAGAATTATGTCCTGCGTCTCATTTTAGATCTATCTAGAAATAGGTGACTAGTTTTCTGTTTTAGTGTTTATTATGTAATAAATGATATAAGTCATTTTGTCACTGTGGAAATCCATCACCTTGACTAAAGGTGATTGACCAGTAGGCAGAGTGTAAAGTGCTAAAATGTAGCTGTAGTTCACCGAGTCCTTAGGTTAAAGGGACTTGGGAGTTTTTACACACTTTTATTTAACTCAAACTGATTTTTAGGTGCGTTCGTAATTATATAGATACGTAGCACCTATAGTCGTCATTCGGTCCGTCTGTCTGTCTGTCCGTCTGTCCGCATATAACTGAGCAAAAACTACCCGACCGAATGGTCTGAAATTTTAAATATATAATTGTTCAAAATTTTGTCATTTCAATTTTATGAAAATCGGATGCATAATTTAATTACAGGCACAGTCAAAAGTTTTCTGTTACATTGCGGCCAATAGGAATAAATTATTGCAAGTGCATTTCAACGATGTTACAGCCTTTCGAACACAATGAAATGGATATGCACTAATTATGAAGTGCACTAAAATATACATTCAGTGATTCAGTACAATAAGCAGTGCAAAAAACATTTATAAAACTAGTTATAGTACGAAAGCACCACATTTGCCACGTTTGACGAGAAATTTCCAACTTGTTATTCCATACCGAGCAAGCGAACTTTCAAGTTTCAAACTCATTTGGAATTTTGCTTTATTTTATATTACAATTCTGTTTGTGTGTGTGTCAGTCAAATCTTGTGACTCATTTTTCATCCACTTCCTGTTGACATTGAAGTTCCGTACTCGATTGTTGACCGAGAAAGCCCCCTTCTTGATCAAGGATAACCTAAGAAATTTCAAAATATTTAGTGGCATCTATCATAGACGATCCCTTAAACCATCATTTTGCCGTTTTTTAAGCATAATTCTAAAACTGCTTGGCAGAAAAATGTGAAATTTTGGATTTCCATAAAGCAAGATCGAATAAATCTAAATCCATCCAAAAAAACTGTAAGTTTCAATTTATAATTTTTTCGAATATTGATTTCATAATTCATAAATCATATCATAAAATTATAAAAATTTCAAATTTGATATATTTATGTTTGGGTATTTTAGTATTATTGCTGTACAAAAAATTAGCACATTGGGAGTATAATTTCAAAAGATATTAATGAAAATATGAAAATGTAATTTAACTTAATAATTAACGTAATGTAATAATCACTAAATTTTGAATATTTATAATTGAAAAACTTATCATTCAAATGGTGCCTAGGCATAGTTTGAACTGAAGATTTGAAATATCGTGTTAAAATTGGGTATTGCTATTGAAAAAAAATCAAGTTTGAGTTCGTTTTAATATGTAGATGGCCCCCTAAGCAAATTTTATGTATATCATTTAAAAGTAGATTTTATTTCCAATCGTTCGGTACCAGTAACTTTCTTATACGATAATTTGTTGAGGAGTTAGTACGGGGTGTTTACTTTTTTTTTTTTCCACGACTGTACTTTTAAAGTATAATGCTTAATAAATATACATTTTGAATTTCAATTGCTATTTTCCATTAAAAAAATATAAAAACTAACCCACTTTGATGCATGGGAAGATAGTCTCAACATTCGTGATTTTGACATCCGCGAAGATTACCGTGAACCTAACCCTCGCGAATTTTAAGGGATTACTGTATTTCATTTCTATGCAACTGTGATCTAATTGTTAACATACGCGTCTCGAAGTGCTAAGATAGCTGGTTCGATTCCAGGCCAGGAACTTTTACTTTTACCCCACTTTCTGCAATTCACGTATATTTTACCTCTTGTAACGGAGAAGAAATAAACGGATATTCGTCAATTAACGGAAAAACCCTGGAAGTAGTGCTGCTAGTATAATTTTCGTGATATGCAGAAAGTATTTCTGAGAATACATGTTAGATGTAAACAGTGTGCTGTAATAAATGTCATTTTATATATGTTTATTTTTTATTCTTTTCAGTGTAAACTAAACTAGCCGTTGGGGGCTACCGTAATACTTACCCATCATGGATATATAGAATATAAAATATGAAAATAAAAGATGTGATACATGCTAAGCATTATATCATGTTACTTTTATTCATAATTCAATTTATCTGGACTCCCTTAAATATAATTAATATAATCCCTTAAGCTAATATTACTTTTTGTTGCATTTAAATATCTCAATTTTTTGATATTCTGTAAGCAAGTAAACACTGGTTTACAATGAAAGTCTATGGGAATTTGGCGAAATATTAGAGATACCCCCAATTTGGCGACTCATTTTGGTTGCCAAATCTGACAATATATTGTCAAGTTGGCGACAGAACAGGGTCTCCCCTATGGTAACCCCCCTTGTAGGTATAGAGATGCATTAAATGCTTGATATTTACGATAAGCCATTATTGGCATTTATTCTTATAGTTTGGCAATAGTTTTTTGATCGATAGGATAATCGAGTGGTACCGAATCGCGTTAAAGAAACATCCCTGTTACTCGAAAAATTTATAATCATATTAACTAACCGTTTACTGCGTCGGATTAAGCGTCTCATTTCCAATTAAAATATATCTTTGAATTGAAATTTGAATGAAATACAGGGTCATGAGAAATCGGAGAGTGTGAAAAATAGGATTACAAATATCTCGGCAACTAAATATCCGATCGACGTCATTCTTTATGCAAAATTTATGTTTTTTTTTATTGTCTTTTATATTCACTCCTTCAAATATACAATTTCGAAAATTTTTGTATACCTTTTATCAGAACGAATATTTCGAGAGTCCGAAAAAAAAAGTTCCGGGTAATCGAGGTAACTTATATTCAATAGGCTTTTTCCCATTATTACTTCCTAAGTACACACCAAATATCAAGTCTCTATCTCAATTTGTTCGGGGATATAGAGCGTTTACAGACACACACCCAGACGGACGGCAATTTTTTTTTCTAAAAATATGTTTTTCGGAATCTCCAGTGTCTGAAACGTGTAAATCCGTCAAAAAATTTTTGTCGATTTTTAAAACGATTACAAGACTTACCCTATACTACGGGTAAATAAAAAGAAAACGCGAAATAATTAATTTAATGGTTATTTACTGCGAATCAATTGACAATCACTAAATTGCGTGCTACACAAAATTATCCAATTAAAACTCTCGTTTAATCAAAGAGTTAACGTTAATTAACTTAAAACTGAAGGCCTGTTACCGAGTTTAACTTCTGTTAAGTAATTACCATTTTTCAGTCGCTATTGACGAAAACTTTTGTTAAAATCATTTCTGTCTTGTTATTATGAGAGCTTATAATTGTTGAAATTACCAGGTTATTAAGTTATAAAAAAATTATTCAAATAAGAGTCGAATGTTCGTTACTGATATTTATTCTCTTTGATATTGGACCATATAAATAGGTCGATCCATTAAGTCAATATTGTCTTAAACGCAACTGTGTTGCTACTAAAAAAATATAGGCTTAATATTTGCCAATTAAACATACACAGAAAATAAATCTAATGTATTCATAAAATACAAATGGGAATTTTGTTCCGGCTGCTTAGGAAAGTTCTATAATTAGGATATAGAATAGTTATAGAATTATGGGGAAAAATTCTATAATTAGGCGGACCCGATTATGAAAGAGGAACCTTTATAGAAAGTTCTACTGGACAGATTTCGCCGATACTTGCATTGTTAATTATTTAACTGTTCTGGGATAGTTTTAGTATATTGAATATGTTTCTAACATTGCTTGCTTATAAACCTATAGAGGCAAGTTCTAGATTTAGGAAGATACGATTATGAAAGATTAGCCTTTTTAAAAGTTCTACAGGGCGGATTTTGATGAGACTTGCATTATTAGTTAGCTAATTTTTCAGAGATGGTTTTAGTATATTGCTTATCGTTCTATCGTTCTTTACCAAATCCTTTTGTAAATGTCCAACTAAAAGAGTTGGTCCTTAATACCTCAAATTTTGTCTGATACATTAGAAAATATAGCGCAGTGGCATTCGTATGGTTTTAAGCAATGCGGGAGGATATTCCAACGAAATGTGAAATCCCCTGAAGTATTTCGATTGATTGAAATCCTGAATACTACGAAATGTTGCTTTTGTGAAAAGTTTGAAAACAAAAAAACTTCTGCATTTTTGCAAATTTTATTTATGGTACAGATGGACTAAATTTACTAAATATTTTTTATCTTTATTTTAAAAGATCTGTTTTGAATTCTATTTTGTAAATGAAATCTGTCAACAAGCCCCCACACCGTTTTTTTTTCACACTCTTTTATTAGGTGCGTTCGTAATTATATAAATACATTTCACTTATAGTCATCGTCTGGTCTGTCCGACTGTCCGCATAACAGCGCAAAAACTATCCAACAGAATGGTTTGAAATTTAATATATGGAATTCGTATAGTTTTGAACAACGCGGGAGGACTTCCAACACAAAGTCAAATCCCCCGATATATTTCGTTTGATTGCAATCCAGAATACTACGAAATGTTAAATCGGTGCAGAATTTTGTCGAGTCATTTCAAATTTTATGAAAATCGAATCAAAAATTAAAAAGATATTAATAAAAGCTTTCTTCATTTTCTATCACACTTAATTAATTCAATGATAGCCCATGACAGGTAATGATTCTAGGTTGCCATGGTGATTATGTCTTAATTAAGGTGGTGTCCTATTATTTCCGTATTACTGAATTTAATATATAGAATCGTAATACAGTGCCAGCAAAAAAATTTTGACACTCAAGCCACAATCTTAATGTTCAGATATTTTATTTTACTTTTTCCTGCTTTAAATAGAAGAGGCAGGAGAGAGTTTCTATCCCGCGTTAGTCACGTGGTGTGGTGGCCCTTGGAGCTTGAGATGGCTCAGAATTCTCTTTTTTACACTTTCCAACAAAGTTGAAAAGTGTTTATGCATTCGGTTTGTCTGTCCGTCAGCCCACGCTCTAACGCCCGTAAATATACTCGGATTTTCATGAAATTGATAAATGTTATTTAGGGTCACCAAAGCATGTTTGGTATTGTATATGAGGTATGTAGGATTAATCGTTCATTTACAGGAGCACTCGAAAGTACCCCATTACATTATGGTATACGGGGAAAATCGTTTGCAGAGAATTTTAATGACATTATGCTATTTCAAATGCATTGAAACTGATATAAATCACTGAATTTCACTACGATCACGTTGGAACAGGGCATTCATAGCATTTTTTATTCATTTACAGTGACACACAAAAGAAATCGATTACAGTACAATACTGTCTTTGAGTAATAATTGCTGGAGTGTACGGTTTAAAATTTGGTATGCGCTTTTAAATTTAATTAAATTTTTGCATCTTACTCATTATATATAAACTCTATATCTCAAATACAGGGCTGCACAAAAGTATTCACGTACCGTTCTCCTTATTAGAGGAAATTGCTGAAGGTAAATTTTCAACTGAAGTATATGTATCTCTTGAGTGAAATAAATTTTGGTATGCATGTAGTTAATAGATTCAAATCTATATATCATATACAGGGCTGCTGAAACAATTCGCATAATTTCTAATTGTGGAGGGGAACAGCTGAAATTGGGTTTTGATATGTATTATGCATTTCCATATGGTTGAATTAGACGTAATATTTTAATTTTTTAAACTGTTCAGTTTTGTTACATTATTCTGAATACGTTGGAAAGTGTTTATAATCTATGTTTGAAGCATGATTTTTTTTTTTTTTTTTTTTTTTTTTTTTTTTTTTTTTTTTTTTTTTTTTTAAAGCTCTGGTAGTTGTTTGAAATGAGGGCTTTTTTTACATGTTTCAATGACTGTCAAGGTTTTTTTTTTTTTTTTTTTTTTTTTTTTTTTTTTTGTCGGCGCTGTAAATTTTGTATTCGTGCATTTTTGCATAAGAGTGCAACAGGTATTGCACCAAGATCTGAATATTTATAAAACTAGTTGTGGTACGAAGTATTTCATTTGTCACGTTTGGCGTGCAATTTCCAACTTGTTTAACCTTTAACTGATGTCACAGAAATTGCCATACGACTACTGTGAAGCGGTCTGTCAGACCGCTTCATCGAAAGATGAATAAAAGACGTTTAACTCATACGATGTTGCTTTTGCACTCAACTTTTTTTACAAGACTATTATAATTGAAATTCACCTATTCAAAAGCCTCTGGTGTAGCTCTAAACGAAACAAAATTTGGGTAGTGTTTGTAGTTAAACTATAAAAATTGAAAAAAGCAGCGGTCTGTGAAACCGGTAACATATCAGTTAAATGTTAACTTAAACCTGCTTTTTGTTTGTGAAGATGATGTTTTGTAATTGATTTTTCACTCAATTCTTGATATGCTGGAATTATGAAAAATTATGTTCATAGGTGTGTTATCGGTGACAATACAACATTTAAAAGCTTTTAGAACTTAATGAAAAGTTAATAAATTAATTTTAAGGCATTTTTCCATTAGCCGACCACAGGCGATAAATCGCCAAACATTCTTAATGGTTATAATTGTATACGAGTTGCAACAAAAAGGGATTTAATTACGTGCCAAACCACGCTCTCGACTGAAAGGCCAACTAACTGTGAAGCTTCAACAACAATATATTATGAACACTAAAAAGAGGAAAATTTTAATAAAAGATCAAGACTGTAATATATTTTTTTAAAAGTACGTTTTAATCACTTAATAGTTTCATATTAATTAAATTATGATTATACGTTGAGAAATCAACTTAGAAATCCTTAAAAAGTAGCTTCAATAACGTTTCATTTCTTGTTTTCCGTTGCCATATCTTAAAACCAAACTAGGGCAAAAATTATATATTTTTTTTAATAAATTCATGAGCTAGCGCTTTCTACCAAGTCTTAAAAAAAAAGCAGTGAATTTTCCCTAATCGTGTTCGATGCCCACCCCAAATTAATGTATTGTAACGGAAATTTTGGTGAAAAACGTGAATTTCAGTTGTAGCGATCTCATCTCACATGATCATTGTAAAGCGAGTTACTACCTTAGAGTAACTGACTTGGCCTTTTGCTCGACGCTAACGTTCTCGCCTCCTGATCATAAGATCCCTGGTTCAAATCCCGGCGGAGCCAATCCATCCCTTTCCTCACTGGCGACCCGGACAAACACGTAAAAACAACCTTCCGCAACAATCATCTCATCTCATAACCAACACATGGCAGCACTAAGAAATCATCCACTGCATCTAAAGCTTGTGAAATGCTCACAGCACAAAGCTTGTCATCTCATGCATCACACGACACCATCATTCACGAGTGCATATCGCTCGTCAGACGTCAACAATACGTCTTTCTCACTGGGGATGGAATGTGTAGCGATCTCATCTCACATGATCAGTATAAAGCGAGTTACTAGCTTAGAGTAACTGGCTTGGCCTTTTGCTCGACGCTAATGTTCTCGCCTCTTGATCATGAGATCCCTGGTTCAAATCCCATCGGCGTCAATCCACAACTCTCTTCACAGTCATGCAATTAGGCGTTATTTTCAAGATAAAATTACGCCAATAAGCGAAAAATTAGGTTATAACACAAATACTTTTTTTTCAATTTTATGAATGAAAGTAACATTTATGATGTCCTTTTGAACTGGCGGAATCATTCCACCCTTTAAGTTTCCAAATGAAAACTGAAACGTAGCACACGTACCTTAGTTATATGTACATTGATTCATGACACATAAAATTATTAGTGGCAACAATTTAATTAAATTCAAAGAATCTCGACCATCGGGAATTACATTAAAAATTTTCCAGTAGCATAAGTGGTGTACGTTTGTACAGTTTTTAAAAAATTCTTGACGACTTGATTATTATTTGTAAAGATGAGTGCTGGCGCGATTGCTAAAGAAGCTGAGGAAATCCACCAGCGTGGTGATAGAGGTGATAAGAAGCCGACTTCTAAATTATTTTCGACACCAGCTGGAGTCAGCAGCAATCAGAAAATACCAGAAAGACGCCATTTCCCTAACAAAATGAGCTGTAGTAATATTTTCGGCGATGTAGAAGATGAAGATAAAGATGGTACAGAGAAACACAAAGAAGATCGCACTGATTTTCGAAGGAAAAAGAGCTTCTGGGTATAGTGCATTGATAAAACCAAAGCGAATTCTCAAAATTTTTAAACAGTGTTATTTTATGGACATGTGATAATTAACTGAATTCTAGATTTCCACTGTTCCAAAATGAACTGAGTTATGGATTTTCCCTTTTCCAAAATTAACGTGAACTGATGATCTTTCTGATGAGAGTTTGTTAATGTCTTGTGATGTAAATAATTGTTCATTAGGTTTTTGCTGAATACAGTAAATTGATGTCAAAGTAATTTTTTATTGCTTTTTAAAATCTCTATTAATCACTTTCATTTAGAATTAAATACAGATTTTTGCATTTGTCAAATGAAAATCAGGTACTTTTCGGTTAGTCTGGCACCAGTGTTATCTATACATATATATATACACACATATATGTATATATACATATATATATATACATGCATATGTTGTATATATACACATAAATATATATGTATATAAATAAGCATATATACATACATGTATATATACATATTTATGCATATATAATACTGGCGCCCGGCTAACCGAAAAGTACCGAAAATCATTAAATTTTCTCATTGAAAAATCGTTAAATTTCTATAGTTAAAATTTAAAATTTTTACTTGATTATCCCATCGACCAGTTTCGCGAAATTATACAAATAGCCAAATTGGCACAGATGTCATATTCGCCCCATATTGGCGCGATTTTTTTCTGACGCTAATGTCATATACGCAACGGGTACTTAACTGGCGCCAAAGTGTCGTTATTTTGCTTGATGTGGTAACCCGGATTATGTTGTTTATGCTGTTGATGTTTTCGCCAAATTGGCAACCGAAACAAATCGCGCCAATATGGGGCGAATATGACATCTGTGCCGCCAAATTATACAAATTGACATAATTTTAATTTTAAATAACTAATGAGCAAATAAATTAGTAAAATCTTAAGGGAAGAGTTCCATATTGTGTGCTGGTTGGCGCGATTGGCGAAAAGATCCAAAATTAAAGATAACGTCACGAAGATAAAATTCATGTAAGTATGAAGAAAGCAATCCCAAAGGTTTAAGATAGCAACATCCACATTGAAACATTTATCGCTAAAAAAACCAGCACACAATATGGAACTCTTCCCGGTACAGATGTCATATTCGCCCCATATTGGCGCGATTTTTTTCGGTTGCCAATTTGGCGAAAACATCAACAGCATAAACAACATAATTCGGGTTACCACATCAAGCAAAATAACGACACTTTGGCGCCAGTTAAGTACCTGTTGCCTATATGATATTGGCGACAGAAAAAAATCACGATAATATGGGGCGAATATGACATCTGCGCCCTCTTCCCAATCTTAATAAAAACACAAGGCACAGATGTCATTGGCGCGATTTTTTTCTGACGCCAATGTCATATACACAAAGGGTACTTAACTGGCGTCAAAGTGTCGTTATTTTGCTTGATATGGTAACCCGTATATTGTTGTTTATGCTGTTGATGTTTTCGCCAAATTGGCGTCGGAAAAAATCTCACCAATATGGGGCGCATATATGACATCTGTACCAAATACAAATAAAATGTCGAAATAAAAATCACGGCACAGATGTCATATACGCCCATATTGGCGCGATTTTTTTCTGACGCCAATGTCATATATGCACTGGCGCCAAAGTGTCGGTATTTTGCTTGATATGGTAAACCGGATATAGATGATATATTAACGAGGTTTCCGCCAAATAGGTGTCGAAAAAAATCGCCCCAAAATATGGGGGCGTATATGACATCTGTGCCAAAATCACTTGACGTAAACATGTGTAACTTGCTTAAAGTCAATGTGACATTTATGATCATCCTTTATTACCATTTAATCTTATAGTTTTGGCAATGGTTTTTTGGTCGAAGGGATAGTCAAGTAGTACCGCAGTGGCACTACTTAGTTAACCCGTCGACCAATTTCGCCAAATTATACCAATCGTCAAACCACCTGCCAAATTATGGAAATTGACATAATTTTTATTTTAAATAACGAAAAAACAAAAAAGATTTTTGGTCGACGGGATAACCAAGTAGTACCCCGCATTCTTTTTTTTAATATTTATGTACAAATGTCTTATACGCACCGGGTTTGGCGCGATTTTTTCACGCCAATTTGGCAAAAACTTCGTTTTCGGATACCACTTACATATATTTTTTAAGATTGCTTTCTATTATTTAAAAAAGGAAATAACAATAAATAAAAAAAATTGGTACCGATATCATATATACATTAGCGCGTTTTTTTTCTGACGCAAATGTCATATACGCACTGGGTACTTAATTGGCGCCAAAATGTATTTTGCTTGATATGGTAACCCTGATATAGATGATATAATAAACTAGGTTTTCTTGAAATTGGCATCAGAAAAAAATCTCGCCAATATGAAGCGTATATGACACCTGTGCCAAAAGTTTAACTAATAACTATAGAACAAAACAAGTAATGGCTTAGATGCTGTATATTCCCGCGGCCGCCACCTTGGATCTCTTGGCGATCTTTATGGTTAGGCAACCCCGACGAGTGACGTGTTCTGGTGTCGTTAAGCCTAACATGCGCATAAATCGCTGCTTGGCAACATTTACTACTTGGCGGAAAAGGGGTTTTCACGCAAAGAAAAAAATCCAAGATGGCGGCCGCGGGAATATACAGCATCTGTTCCCAAGTTACTACTTGGTTATCCCGTCGACCTAAAATCTATCGCCAAACTATAAGATTAAATGCCAATAATGGTTGATCGTAAATGTCACATTCACTTGACATTAAGCAAATTACACGTGTTTACGTCATCAAGTGATTTTTATTTCGACATTTTATTTGTATTTTTATTAATACTATACTAATTTATTTGTTCTTTCGTTATTTAAAATAAAAATTATGTCAATTTGTATAATTTGGCCACCTGTGGTTTGGCGATTTATATAATTTGGCGAAATCGATCGACGGGATAACTAAGTAGTACCCAAAACAATTTATACAATTTTTAAAAAGAAAAAAAAAGGAAAAAAAAAAGCAATTTATCAAATTACAACGACCATTTGGAAAATGATTTTTTCGAAGACTAAAATTTAAGACATAAAAAATCGCACGGAGTTGATCATACATTACGTACGCCATGAATTAAACATTAATAGTGTTATTACACGTAAAAATTCCAAGCGACAAAAATCGCCTGCGACTCGTACGTATTATCCACCTGAAACTTATGTATTATCCAAGCATTTCATTGGCTGTTCGAGAAAAGGCTTTTCCATCGTCAGATTTCTTGGAAATCTGGAATCCATTTTAAATGAAATTTTATTCTTAAACTTCTAAACATCCCACAATATTACTTTTTACTAATACATGGAAATTATTCCAGAGGGAAACATTCGCCTTGCATACAATATTTCAAACGAAAATCAAATTTCAAAGTACAAAGTAATTGTTTAAAAGGCGCAAAGGCCAACATAGTGAAAAAGATTCCAAGCCGGGACTCGAACCCGGGCCATCAGTATAGCGCACTGACGTTCTACCGACTAAACCACTTGGAACGATACCCAGCACGGAAAATTTCTCACTATTATATGTTGGCAAGGCTACAAACGCAGCACAAGATGGAATATTCAACGTGAGCCACCGAACTGGGGCAAACACGGAACATAATTAAATCCAGCATCGATAGAAACTATATTAATACATGGAAATTATTCCAGAGGGAAACATTCGCCTTGCATACAATATTTCAAATGAAAATCAAATTTCAAAGTACAAAGTAATTGCTTAAAAGGCGCAAAGGCCAACATAGTGAAAAAGATTCCAAGCCAATTTCCGTGCTGGGTATCGTTCCAAGTGGTTTAGTCGGTAGAACGTCAGTGCGCTATACTGATGGCCCGGGTTCGAGTCCCGGCTTGGAATCTTTTTCACTATGTTGGCCTTTGCGCCTTTTAAGCAATTACTTTGTACTTTGAAATTTGATTTTCATTTGAAATATTACTTTTTACACCGTCGTATAGAGAAAAAAATGTACTTTAAAATGCAATTTGTTTGAAAGCTGTATCTCAATTAGTTTCTGAGTTATTAATTTTTTTTTGTAGTTTTTATTACTTTTTTGTCATAGTGGCAACAGAAGGTATCCATCTCTGTTGAAAGTAAAGGGAAGTACAGATTACTGTATAGACCAATCAGAAAAAGAATAAAATGCGGATTAAACCAATAAAAACCTTCAGATATGCTTTTGATTTCCCATCCTGACGAGAACAATAAACATTTTTCCAAATGGTTAAAAAAGGTTAATTAATAATTATGGAACAAAACAATTTATATGATTTAAAAAAAAAAGAAAATAAATGAACAATTTATTAATAAATAAACAACAACATCGTACCATACAAACAACAACATCGTACCATACAAACAACAACATACCATATCAAGCAAAATAACGACACTTTGGTGCCAGTTAAGTACCTCGGTGCGTATATGACATTGGCGTCAGAAAAAAATCGCGCCAACGTGGTGCGCATATGACATCTGTGTCAATCCCACTTTCTAAAACCCGGAATTGCGCCAAGTTTTTTAAAAAACGGAAAGGTCACTATACTGGAAAAGTGCCCAAATATGTATTATACGAAACAGTAGTTTGGTATGAGGGTACAGATGTCATATTCGCCCCATATTGGCGCGGTTTTTTTCTGTCGCCAATATCAATTAGACAACAGGTACTTAACTTGCGCCAAAGTGTCGTTATTTTGCTTGATGTGGTAACCCGGATTATGTTGTTTATTCTGTTGATGTTTTCGCCAAATTGGCAACCGAAAAAAATCGCGCCAATATGGGGCGAATATGACATCTGTACCGGTATGAGATTTTAACATACAAATAATTACTAGGTGATAAAGGATTTAAGGTGGCATTTTATTTTCTGGCAGAAATGTTTCTTCAATAGTCTTTTACATGGTATCAAAAGTATTGGTTACTTCTGCTGCTTGTCTCTTCCTTCTCATCCAAATCATAATTGAACTCAGCCAAATACGAAGGTAAACGATGACGAGCTGAATTGTGAATACTAGCGTTTTCTTAGGTCATTGATACTGTACCCTTTCCCAAAATCCGAAAATAATGTTGAACCTTCCTTAACATTTTCTACCATGCATTGCAATACTGTACTAGCAGATCAATTTGGCACTCAAACAAGAAAAGCTTCTTTATCCTCTTACAAATTCTCCTAAACACCTATTGTGGTGGTAAGATTCCAATACTGAGCCGGTCTCCATGAACTTCTTGAATTTAATTGAAGATTTGGTGCTTTTAAGTTACATGCGCGCAAATTTCGCCAATAGCAATGTTTTCTCGCAAATAGTAGTTTATATACTTTACGTGTGAAAGTTTTAAAAACAATACTTCGATGCATAAATAAAAATTTTTGGTTTGGTGTAGTATTATTATTGTTATTAGCCCCCGGTATGCTATTTCTTTCTCCCAGCTTATTTTGTCTCCAATAAATAACGTTACCTTGTATACGCCAGCCGTAAGACAAAAGCCGATGTTTCATTGTGCGAATAAATACTCTACAGCATTTTTTAAAACTTCTAAGCATCGCATATTTTCAATGTTTATACCGTCGTATTGGGGGAAAAAGAGTACTTTTTAATGCAATTTTTTTGAAAACTGCATCTCATTTATTTTTGAAATATTAATTTTTTTGTAGTTTTTAGCGACATTTGTTTCATTTTGGCAACTCAGGTACTCCATATCTGTAGAAAGTAAAGAAAAAATAGTTGAAAAATAGCAATTGTATCTTTTTGTTGCCATTTTCTCATAAAAATTGAAAAAAAAAATTAATTAAAATACGTGCTATTTTGAGAAAAATATAAATGAAGGATTTATGATAAAACATGGAGCTATTATAAACTATATTTAATTTTAAGTATCTATAGTAATTCAAATTACGTCATTTTACAAGTCTTAAAATTGTAATATGTTTTGCACTACAGTAGATTCCCGATTATCCAAGTCCCGCTTAACCGAGTTATTTTCTTCTGGTGGACTGGTGGTTTCTATTATTATGAAACAGCCATTATAAATGAAGCGTTAGGTGAAGATGAAAAAAAAAATTTTGGCCATTTTTTTTCCCCATTCTGACCAGAAAATCAGAGTTCTAACTTTTTACGGCTGCTCTTTCATGTTCACCTAACGCTTCATTTATAATGGCTGTTTCATAATAATAAAAACCAGCAGTCCACCAGAAGAAAATGAAGTAATGGAAATGCCCGCGGGCGACACTAAATTCTGAAAAAGCAGAATTCCTGTTCTCTAGTTATTATTATTTTATTGTTGCTGTATTTTAAATCAAATGAGTCAAATGCAAAACAGAGCTGCGTATCTATAATAATAAAGAATCTATAATAATAATAAATAATAATCTATAATAATAAAGAAAGAAGTTTGTGTGTGAGTGAGTGAGTGTGTCGACGGTGTTCTGAAGAGACTACTGCACGTAGAGCTACAAAATTTGGGGAAAAGGTACGTCTATATATGAAGTTTTGCACCTCGAAGCCCGATTTTCGATTTTTTGATTAGATTTTTTTAATTTAATTTTTTATGCGATTTTTAGCGCTTTTTTATGTTTCGAGGCGATTTTTCCATATAAGTGAGACGAATATGGTTTCTTTCTTTTAACCCAATGTAGTAAATTTTGTTCTCTTTTCAAAAAAGTTTATTCGGAATTCGTGCACCGATTTTTGAATTTTTAGCGAATTTTTTGGAACGAATTTTTTAGCGAACAGGGTTGCCGTAGATGGATATAGTTCTGTCGCCAAATGCAGCCAAGTTTGTCGCCAACTTGGCGGTATATCGCCAAATTTGGTGGCCAAAATGAATCGCCAAAACTGACGCCAACTTGGCGATATCTCCAATATTTCGCCAAATTCCCATAGACTTCCATTGTAAACCAATATGGATTACTTTCTTACAGAAAATCAACAAAATGAGATATTTTAATGCAACAAAAACTAATATTAACTTAAGGGATTATATTAATTCGATTTTTTTACATTAGGAAAAAGAATACAGTTTCTTTCCTTTAACCCAATATTGTAAATTTTGTTCTCTTTTCAAAGAAGTTTATTCGGAATTCGTACAGCGATTTTTGAATTTTTAGCTAATTTTTTATGCGTATTGAACAGCATGTAATGCATGTCCATACCAATAAGGGGGGTTACCGTAGAGGGGATCCAGTTCTGTCGCCAAATAACGCCAAGTTTGTCGCCAACTCGGCGATATTTCTAATATTTCGCCAAATTCCCATAAACTTCCACTGTAAAACAATAGGGTTTACTTGCTTACAGAAAATCAACAAATTAAGATATTTTAATGCACCAAAAACTAATATTAACTTAAGGGATTATATTAATTATATTTAAGGGAGCCCAAGTAAATTAATAACGAATAAAAGTAACATGATCTAATGCTTAGCATGATTTCCAAAACATAAATTTTAAGAGAGCCCAGAGGTCAAAGGAATTAGATTTGAAACTTTTATCCAATTATAGTAAATTTTGACTTTCGTGATTTTTGAACTTTTTGTGATTTTTAATGCTCTTTTTGCGTTTCTTCGCGATCTGCTGCAATTTTTTGACATTCCATTGTTGGCCTAAAGTACATTCTGCCCTCATTTCAATAAAGTTTATTCGGATTTCGTATAGCAATTTTCGAATTTTTCGGGAATTTTGTAGGTGATTTTTAGTGTATTTTAGCGATTTGCTACTATTTTTCCACATTAGTGAAAGGAATCAACTTGCAATCTTCGAACATAATATAGATATAATTTTTCTCTTTTCAGAATTTGACAAGCGATTTAAAATTTTTTCGCGATATCTTATTGTGATTTTCAGAGCTTTTTCGTAATTCCTGCTGGTTTTGACGTACCCGGGCAACGCCGGGCAAGTTCGCTAGTAATAATAATAAAATCTATAATAATTTGTGTGTGAGTGAGTGAGTGAGTGTGTCGACGGTGTTCTGAAAAGACCGCTGCACGTAGAGCTACAAAATTTGGGGAAAAGGTACATCTATATATGAAGTTTTGCACCTCGAAGCCCGATTTTCGATTTTTGATTAGATTTTTTTCATTTAATTTTTTATGCGATTTTTAGCACTTTTTTAAGTTTCGAGGCGATTTTTTCCATATAAGTGAGAAGAATATGGTTTCTTTCTTTTAACTCAATATAGTAGATTTTGTTCCCTTTTCAAAAAAGTTTATTCGGAATTCATGCAGCGATTTTTGAATTTTTAGCGAATTTTTTATGCAATTATTGAACAGCATCTAATGCATTTCCATACCTATATGGAGATTACTGTATAGGGACACAGTTCTGTCGCCAAATGCCGCCAAGTTTGTCGCCAACTTGGCGGTATATCGCCAAATTTGGCGACCGAAATGAGTCGCCAAAAGTGACGCCAACTTAGCGATATTTCTAATATTTCGCCAAATTCCCATAGACTTCCATTGTAAACCAATATGGATTACTTGCTTACAGAAAATCAATAAATTGAGATATTTTAATGCAACAAAAACTAATATTTATAATAAAAAACTCATACTACAATATATATTAAAACACACATACACACATAAATAACGCCTGCATTCAACAGTTAAAAGTATATATAAATATTATACAGACATACAAACAATAAATACAATAAACCCAACTGGAGTGAAAAATTAGCCAGAGCCAGGAATCGAACCCGGGACCAAAAACTAATATTAACTTAAGGGATTATATTAATTCGATTTTTCCACATTAGGAAAAAGAATGCGGTTTCTTTCTTTTAACCCAATATAGTAAATTTTGTTCTCTTTTCATAAAAGTTTATTCGGAATTCGTGCAGCGATTTTGGAATTTTTAGCGAATTTTTTATGCGATTATTGAACAGCATGTAATGCATGTCCATACATATAAGGGGGGTTACCGTAGGGGGGGGGGATCCAGTTTTGTCGCCAAATATTGCCAAGTTTGTTGCCAACTTGGCGATATCTCTAATATTTCGCCAAATTCCGATAGACTTCCACAGTAAAACAATAGGGTTTACTTGCTTACAGAAAATCAACAAATTGAGATATTTTAATGCAACAAAAACTAATATTAATTTAAGGGATTATGTTAATTATATTTAAGGGAGTCCAAGTAAATTAATTATGAATAAAAGTAACATGATCTAATGCTTAGCATGATTTCCAAAACATAAATTTTTAGAGAGCCCACAGGTCAAAAGAATTAGATTTGAAACTTTTATCCAATTATAGTAAATTTTGACTTTCGTGATTCTTGAACTTTTTGTGATTTTTAATGCGATTTTTACGTTTCTTCGCGATCTGCTGCAATTTTTTGACATTCCATTTTTGACCTAAAGTACATTCTGCCCTCATTTCAATAAAGTTTATTCGGATTTCGTATAGCAATTTTCGAATTTTTCGGGAATTTTGTATGTGATTTTTAGTGTATTTTAGGGATTTGCTACTATTATTCCACATTAGTGAAAGGAATCAACTTGCAATCTTCGAACATAATATATATATATATTTTTTTCTCTTTTCAGAATTTGAGAAGCGATTAAAAAATTTTTCGCGATATCTTATTGTGATTTTCAGAGTTTTTTCGTAATTCCTGCTGTTTTTTGACGTACCCGTGCAACGCCGGGCAAGTTCGCTAGTTTTAAATAAAGTGAGTGAAGGTTTTACAGTTTAAATGAAATTAATTCAATACGATGGCGATTATGGCAATTTATCACTTGCGTCCGTATAAAATGAAAGTACCAACGATTTTCTCTTGATTCACGAAATGATCGACGCTGGTACAAGAAGTTCATGAAGACCGGCTCTTGGATAAAACAAGGAGTGGGCGAAAAAGAGCATCAGAGAAAAACTTCCACGATTATCGCCTTGATGCGATCCGTGCAACCAGTAGGGAACATATAAAGGTTTATAAATAGATGCAAAACTTTTCATTATAATACTCCTAATATTGCGCTACTTTCCATACACATATTTGTTCATTTGTGTTTGTAATAAAAGCTTGAAATCGTAAGGAAACTTTATGTACTCCTGTATTACTTTAATAATTGCCCCTTCGTCATAAAACATTTTATTAACATTCATTTTATCATGTTTTACCACCTGGAACATGATCTTTAAACATGAATGGAAATCCATAGCGATCTAGTTTTAATCCTGTAGATTTATTGACTCAGCTTTTTGATGCGAGAGCATTAATATAGGAATGTGAAATTTTGTGGTGAGGGACGGGTTGAAAACAGGAAAAAGATTTAATTGTATGTGTGTGTGTAAATCACGAACGAGAAATATTTCTCTTTGCGATACCACCTTCAATCGAAACCGATTCATAGATTGCTATCAGACGCTATTACTTTATCTAAAGACGTAACTTTTGTATGTTTCTTTGTTTCTAGGGTGTAATCTCGGGAACTACTTAACCGATTTCAAAAGTAATGATGACAAGTTGATGGTGATAGTCCCTGCTCCGACATAGGCTATATTTTATATCGATTCCACTACCCCGAATGGGGTGCAGAAATAAAAAAACGCTTTAAAATTGCGATTTTCGTGGTACTAAAAACGCTAGAAATTTCAAATTTGGCATGATAGTTACGCATAAGATGTAAATGTTCTGTATGAACGGTTTCTAAAAAATTCAAAATTTAAAAGTGTGGAATGTACGAAAACCGTTCTAAAAATGTTCTAAATTGCGATTTCTGTGAAATTGTTCAGAAGTGTTTTTTTTTTTTTTTTTTTTTTTCACTATGTGGAAAACTACTTAAAAGATGAGACAATATTTAAAAAGATGTTGCATTACTTTAATACCTTAGTACTTTCAACTATAAAAACATAGTCTTCGTCAGAGAAATATAAGAAATACAATTGTTATTAACGTCTAATTTTCAAAATTCACGTAGATGGTGATGAAAGGAGTGAAAGTGGAAGTCAATATTTAGATCCGGAAAACATTGGGAAAATAAAACATGGATATAAGGAAGTGGAATATTACTCGTTTTATGATTCTTTAAGCAAAATGAGCCAAATTCTGGGTATGTTGTAGGATAAAACGTCATTATTGCAGTATTTTCTTTAGTAATAATTTCTATTGATTCGCGGATGATTAAATCATGATAATTCTTTGAGAGATATATAATTTTTGCGTTTTCGAAATTAACTTGTATATTATGCTTCTGGTTAAGTCTTGACAGGGCTGTTGTAGGTCGGTTATACTTTAAATCTCTCAAATGTTCTTTACTACGAACTTTAAGTTTACGCGAAGTCATTCCTATGTATTCGAGATAAATATTTTCTGTTTTCAGTGAAATTATATATACTCCAAAAATTTCATCTTTCGGGATCGGGTCTATTTTGGCACTAATTAGATTTTTTAGTTTTGCTGGAGGAGTGGCGATTAAGTTTAGCCAAAGCGAAAAAGTGCATGTCTGAGTTTTTTGAAAAGTCCTGGTATGTCCCATCTTGCAATATCTCATATTACTCCGTGGGGTTTTTGTATTTTCGCATGGTTATTCTGTGAGTTGATTAGCTTATCAATAATGCATATTGGGAAACCATTCTCAACTGCAATGTTTCTAATGGTATTTAAATTCATTTTCAAAGTGATTAATAGAGCAAACACTAAATCGTTTTATATAAAAGTTGAACGGAGCAAGTTTGTAGTTAAAATGTGATGTACTTTCAAAAGGAATGGTGCTGTTAGACTCATTTACTTTCCTGTAGACTGTACGTTCAATTCCTTTTGAAAGTACATCACCTTTTAACTACAAACTTGCTCCGTTCGACTTTTGTATAAGACGAGCGTTTAGTGTTTGCTCTATTGAAAATGAATTAAATACCATTAGAAACATTGCAGTTGAGAATGGTTTCCCAATACGCATTATTGATAACCTAATCAACTCACAGAAGAACCATATGAAAATACAAAAAACTCCACGGAGTAATATGAGATATTGCAAGATGAAGTACATACCAGGACCTTTCGAAAAACTAAGACATGCACTTTTTCTCTTTGGCGTAAACTTAATCGCCACTCCTCCAGCAAAATTGAAAAATCTAATTAGTGCCAAAATAGACCCGATCCCGAAATATGAAGTTTCTGGAGTATATATAATTCCACTGAAAACAGAAAATATTTATCTCGAATACATAGGAAGGACTTCGCGTAAACTTAAAGTTCGTATTAAAGAACATTTGAGAGATTTAAAGTATAACCGACCTACAACAGCCCTGTCAAGACTTAACCAGAAGCAAAATATACAAGTTAATTTTGAAGACTCAAAAATTATATATCCCTCAAAGAATTATCATGATTTAATCATCCGCGAATCAATAGAAATTATTACTAAAGAAAGTACTGCTTGTAATGACGTTTTATCCTACAACATACCCAGAATTTGGCTCAGTTGGCTTAAAGAATCATAAAACGAGTAATATTCCACTTCCCTATATCCATGTTTTATTTTCCCAATGTTTTCCGGATCTAAAAATTGACTTCCACTTTCACTCCTTTCGTCACCATCTACGTGAATTTTGAAAACTAGACTTTAATAACAATTGTATTTCTTATATTTCTCTGACGAAGACTATGTTTTTATAGTTGATAGTACTAAGGTATTAACGTAATTTAACATCTTTTTAAATATTGTCTCATTTTTTAAGTAGTTTTGCGCATAGTATAATTTTAATTTTAACTTTTGAAAGATGAATTATGCATTTCTATTTATTTATTTACTGATGATTTTTTTTTTCTTTTAAATATTCTAAATTTTAAAGGGAGCATGAAAAAAAAGTTCTATGATTTTTGTGATATTGAAGGGACTAGAAGCTAGAAATTTGGCATGGCGGGCGGTTACTTTTAAGATACAAATGATGCTCGCTATAAATGGTTTTTAAAAAAAAAATCGAAATTAAAGACATGAAATGAGCGGAAATCGTTTTAGAAACGTTACGTTTGGTATGGAATTGTGAGAGACAGAAACTCTAAATTTGACATAGTTTTTACTTTTAAGTTGTAAATGCTCGCACAGAACAGTTTTAAAGAAAAATCGAAATTTAAAAAGGTGAAATGCCCGAAAAGCGTTCTGCAAACGTTCCAAATTGAGATTTCTATGGAATTGTTAGGGGTAGAAACTTTAAATTCGACATGGCTGCTATCTTAAAAGACGCAAATATACGCACAGAACAGTTTAAAAAAATTAATTTTTAAAAGATTCAGGAACGAAGAATGTTCTAAAATTGCGATTTTTGTGGTACTGAAGGAGCTTGAAACTTGAAATTTAGCATGATGGTAACTTATAAGATGTAAATGTTCTCCAAGAACGGTTTCTAAAAAATGTTAGATTTAAAAGTGTGAAGTGCTCAAAAATCATTCTAAGATCGTTCTAAATCACGATTTCTATGGAATTATTAGGGATAGAAACTTGAAATTTGTCATGGCTATGTTACTTTTTTAAAGAAGTAAATGCTTGCATAGAACACTTTTTTTAAATCGATATTTGAAAAGGTGAAATACGCGGAAAGAGTTCTAAAATCGTTCTAAATTACGATTTCTATGGGATATTTAAGGATAGAAGATTAAAATTTGACATGGTTGCTACTTTTAAGGCGAAAAATACACACGCAGAACAGTGTTTTTAAAAATTCGAAATTTAAAAGGGTGAAATAGGAAAAATCGTTCTAAAAATGCTCTATATTACAATTTCCATGGAGTTGTTACTGGTAGAAACTTGGAATTTGACATGGCTATGTAATTTTTAAGACTTAAATACTTGCATAGAACTGTTTTAAAGAAAATTTGAAATTTAAAAGATGAAATGTGCGAAAAGCGTTCTAAAAAGATTCTAATTTACGATTTCTATGGGATTTTTTAAGGATAGAAGCTTGAAATTTGGCGTGACTGCTACTTTTAAGGCCCAAATACATGCACAGAATAGTTAAAAAAAGGAAAAGATCGAAATTTAAAAGAAAGCATGAAAAAAAGTTCTAAACTTACTATTTTTTTGAATACTTGAAGGAACTAGAAACTTGAAATTTGGCATTGCAGTTACTTTTAAGTTGAAAAATGCTCGCTAAGAATGGTTTCCATTAAAATTCGAAATTTAAAATGGTGAAATAAGCAGAAAACGCTCTAAAAACGTTTTAAATAGCGTTTCCATTTCAAAGGCACACAAATACCACTTGTCATACTTCAACAGATACGCATGCAAAGCCGCTGGTTTTGCTAGTAGCTTATAAAACAAACATACGCTTACAAATGCATGTTATTAATCTTACTAGTAATTTGCATACAAATCACAACGGAAACATAATTATTAATGGATCCTATTCTTCTTTTCGGTTCGAGGCTATAAAAAACCAGCTATTTTGGAAAACATTGGAAAATTCCTTCATTTGGAAAGGATTACGTTCTTCAAGAATTCTCTTAATGCTTTATTCTATCTTCAATAGAAGAAAATATTGTAATCGAATTTTTTTCAACTTCCGGTGTTCGACTGATTTATAGGAGTCGGAGACCCCCAAAAACATATTTATGCAGAATGTCTGTCTATCCGTGTGTATCCACTGTACCATCGAAAAGTGCATAAAGTTATGCATAGAATTGAACGAAATTTTTTGTGCATATTTTTGTCTATGGTCAGCAGATCCTTCTCTAATTTGGAAATATTCGGCCGGAAGGGGGCACTGTAATAAGCGATTTTTGTGCCATTTTAATTATTGTACAATCGAAAAGCGTCTTAAGTTATGCAAAGAACTGATGAACAATTTTTCATATTTATGTTTTTGTCTATAGCAAGCATATCCTCCATGAATTTCGAAATATTCCGTCGGAACGGGAGTTGTAATAGCTATTTTTGCATAATGTTTTCGATTTTTCGTAGTTCTATCGTACATTGACGGCTTGTGCAGCGAAAGGTACTTCGCATCCTGCTAAGCCGGCTATTCGCAAACTGCTGATGTACAACAGAATAACGAAAAAATATTGATTTTATTAAATTTCATGATCGAGATTAACTCGTTTTTATCCTGATTAATTGACTGAAGCAGAAATTTAAGATGAAAATCAAAGTTGGTATTGTATTAAACTAAGTGTATTGAAGTATTAACATATGTAACTACTTTTTGAAATATTAATACTATGCCGTCTGCACGTCTAATCTAGATTCTTTCGTGTCGCGCCGGTAGAACTGACTTGCATCATTTCGCTTATCGCCGCAGTTTTTCGAGGTTCTTGGAAGACAATAAATCGTCAAGTTTACTAATCTTGTCGTCAGTTCACATAAGCTCTCAATCCTGTCCCTCTATTTTCAATCATTTAGTTATCTGGCATCTATTATCTATTATCTATCTACCTAGTATCTACCTAGTGTTTATAATCTAGTATCTATTATCTAGTGTCTAGTATCTATTATCTGGTATCTATTATCTCGTATCTATTATCTCGTATCTAGTTATCCAGTTATCTAATATCTATTATCTAGTCCAATCTATAATCTAGTAGTATTTTCAATCTATTATCTAGTTATCTGGTATCTATTATCTATGTATCTAGTATTTATTTTCTAATACCTATTATGTAGTATCTAGTATCTAGTGTCTATTATCTATTATCTAGTATCCAGTTATCTATTACCTAGCTATCTAGTATTATCTAGTTACCTATTATTTATTATGTAGTAAAGTCTATTATCTAGTAGTATTTTCAGTCTATTATCTAGTTTATATCTACCATCTATTACCTAGTTATCTAGTATTATCTAGTTATCTATTATTTATTATGTAGTAAAGTCTATTATCTAGTAGTATTTTCAGTCTATTATCTAGTTTATATCTACCATCTATTATCTAGTTCTCAATCAATAATTCTGAACACTACACTAGATCCACCGGCGCTTGCCCTATAATTTTCGCATGGCACAAGCATGGAGCCACCGGAGCTTGCCCAATAATTTCCGTATGGAACCAACGTGGAGCCACCGGCGCTTACCGGATAGTTTTCGCACGGCACCAATGTGGTGCCACCGGACGGCATAGTGTTAAGATGTATGAGATAGAAGAAAGTTTTGGGATCTATCATTTTTGACACATCCAACTTGTTTTTTATTCGCTACTGAAAGGATTGAAATGCGTTGCGTATGCAATAGATCTGAATAATGTAAGTAATAGTTATTTAATTTCAGATTAATTTTGCGTAAATTATCGAATTTGTTAGAAATGTAATGTTAAACGAAATTAGGTTATAACCAATGTATGTAAAAATGTGGGAAATGTCAAGTGTTTAAATTGTGGTTTGTTTATAAATTGTGTAAATTAAACTTATTTTACTTCAATATGCTTTTACTTCATGATTTCAACATTAATTTTTAGTGTTTAGAAATTTTTTCATTTAAACTTCGCAAATCATGCTTTTATCAAATTTTTCAGTATTTAATAATTATATAATGAAAGAACATGCTTATATTTTTATTAATACGAGTTGCAACCCGTCGAAATTCGACGTACTAAAATGTTTGAAAGGAACTGTCAGATCGAAATCATAATAAACGTACAAAAATAATTACAACAAAAAAATCGTCTTACATTGGTTGTCTAACTCTTAAAACAAATAATATTTTAAACCCAAAATTACCAAATATTATTTCTACAAACTTCAACTGCTTAAATTATTGAAAAATTAAACTGTATTAGATTACGTAATCAAGATGAGTAATTATGATGAAGTTATCGATGGAGCTCTTATGTTTGTTTTTATGGGATGAAAAATCAGTAAAAAGGATTTCGCTTTGTTACATCATAAAATTTTCCCTCATAAAATCTAAACTGTTCGTTATTTTCACATTCTCGTAATTTACATGCGCACCACTCAAATTCACAATTTGAAAGTATTTTAAGGCGCAAAAGAATAGATTATTAATGAATGCATTTCCAAAGTTAAAGTCACGTTTGTGCGATACAACTTTTCATGTGAACATTCGCACAAACCTTAAGTTATAATCTTAGTACCCGCGAGAAAAAAATTTCAGAAATTTGACTTTAGTTGTCATAGTGTTCGCCATTTACAGTATTGGTCAAATATTTAGTTTTATCAAAAAAAAAAAAAAAAAAAAAAAAAAGATCGTTTTGTTTTAAATATATCATTTTGCCGAGCTCCTCAAACTCATTTATCAGCGTAATGTAAAAATATTAAAATGTAGCTGATTTATGAAGAAAAATGCGTGTTTTATTTAATGTCTGACATCATTTTCTGTTCAAAAATTATAAAAAATTACTTTTATTTGTAATGTGAAAATGGCATCAATAAGGATATAATGAATAAAAATAATAAACCATGAATATTTTCCCTTTACTTTCAATATAAATGGAGTACTTCAGTTGCCACAATTACAAAATTTGTATTAAAAACTACAAAAAAATTAATATCTCAAAAACAAATTGAGATACAGCTTTCAAACAAATAGTATTTAAAAGAGATTTTTTTTCCTTATACGACGGTGTAAAAAGTTAAAATGTGTGATGCATAGAAGTTTAAAATTTTGCAATAGAGAAATGCAAAACCAAAATTTTATTTCAAATTTCAAAGTGTTGCCATTCGCAAAATGACGTATGCGTTACGCACAGATATGTTTGTCCTTTATAATATAGATAGATTGTTCCTGCGCTCATAAGTGTGACAGTAAAATATGTTGCAAAGAGAAATAGCGAAAAAAAGTGAGTAAGTGTGATCACAGATCGCACAGAGGGTTTCGTTTAATATTCCTTTCAAAACACTTTATCCTTTTGAAAAATCTGTTAGTTCCACATTCCGCAACCAGGGGGCGCACTCTATTCTAAACCATCCTCTATCCGAACGAAACTCGGTTTTACAACCTATCCGTAGATATATTAGTCGAGGGAATCGGTCCCATAGCAGCCGATATAGGTAGGCGCCCACTGGCGGTAAAAAATGGAACTAAAATATGTAAGTCTATGGTGCATAATATGAAAGAGTGGTCAAAGGGGTGTCGGCAAATGTTTAAAAAGTGCCCCCCGGGTGAAAAGGGGGGGAGGATAAAAAATTGCTTAAAATACACAAGTTAGAGCACAGAGGGTTAAATATAAGATTTTTTCGAAATTTTATGATTTGTCGTTTGATCGCAAGTGTTAGCTATAATTTTGAAAAATTTCAAGTCTTCAATTTAATTAGGGGCTGAGTTAGAAAGAAAAGCTTAAAATACACAAGTTAGAGGCCAGGGGGTTAAATATAAGATTTTTTCAAAATTTTAGGATTTGTAGTTTGATGTGAGGTGTTCAGCTATAAGTATGCAAAATTTCAAGTCTCTAACATATATAGTTTCTGAGAACGGGCTCTGTGACGGACAGACAGACAGACAGACAGAGGAGCGAGACGAATAGGGTTTCATCAGAAGAACGAAACCCTAAAGAAACCCTTGGTGAATGCAAAACGTAAATAAACGATCACGCCGCCATTTTAGCTGCTGTGAAGTCACGTAAATACCCATTAAAGATTAATTTTATTTTAAAATAAAATTATTAAAAAATTAATTGAAATTATTTAATTAAAATACAAACAGTTATAAATCTACAAATTAATTAAAATTTGATTTAATTTAAAAATAACGAATTTAGTAAATACTTCAATGCCTTATAACCCCCCCCCCCCCACCCCTCCTTAAGCCTTTATGAGAATACATGTATGGGGGAGGGGAGAGGAAAGGATTATCCCGCGGCAAAGTTTTTACATTTGTTCCTCTGTGTCATACGTGTTCTTAAAGCATTACTGTTTTAAGGCTAAATTATTTTTTCAGAAAAATAAAATAATAATGCTTTAAAACATCAGAAATGTTCTTATTTTATTACAAGCTCTTAAGATCTCTGATTTTTTTTTTTTTTCAGCTACACCCATTTAATTGTCAGAATAATGTATTTTTATAATAAATACGCAACAAAAACTCTATGTTTTGACAGTTAGATGCGGATGCTTAATATCTAAATTACTGTGGATATTATTAAAAATAATAGTCACATAACAGCACGTGGGAGTATCACACAACAAAATCTTAAATATACCAAGCGTTGTTTGGAATAGCAACCTTGGTGGTTTTTCCATTCTTTTTGCAATTCGCTCTAGAAATTTATATTAACCATTTATTCAACAAAAAATATATTGAGCAATAACCACCAAATAGCCATTTTGGTTGACATTTTTAAGCAAATGTCAAAACTACAATATAATATGCGTCACATTTTTTAAATGGATATATAAGTGCAATTTAATTCAATACTGATTTTTATCCTCTTTTGTAGTAAATCAACCACAACCATTGATTTGTTGCGTAGCTTCCATGCTCGCAGTTTAAAAAAAAATCTCTATAATCTTAATGCTAAGGTAAGTATTGATTTAAGAGAATTATTACGAACCATTGTTTTGATCAGTTATAAAACTGAAGGCTTTCCTTGAAATTAGCACAATTTTTTGCATTTTCTTTTTATCTACATTAAACAATATGACTATCAATATAAAGGAAAGTGTACTTGACACAATTGAGATATTTAAAATTATATTAAGTGGTTGTGGGAACATTTCTACGCTTTTAAAGCAAAGTGAAATTATTATTATCTAAATTATTAGAAGAAATTATTTTTAATTTGCCCAAGGATGTTCCTGTTTGGACAGTAGGAAAAAGATCTGAACGAAAATTGTAGAACCAGTTTTAAAAGTCATAAAATCAAGCTGTAGAATTACCTATTTATGATTTTCTATTTATATTATGAAGCGCAAATCTAATAAATTTTCGCTTCTAAATATCGCATAGTATCAATCTTTACGCACTCAAATATAACAAAAAGTGATTTGAAATTAAAATTTAATTGAAAACTGTAACTTAATTTACCGATTTTCGATTTTTTTTTAAATAATTTTCAAGCAAGTATCTTTTTAGGTGCGTTCGTAATTGAAGAGCTAAGTGGAAGAACATGTTATGCTATATTTTCTTAAAAATTATTTTATCTTTTGTACGAAGTCATTATCAGATATTTTGTCACATAGTAAAGCTAAAATACCAAAATTCTATTTAGCCTTGAAGATTTAAGACATTATTCATTAATATTTAATTTAAGTATTGCGCGGCAGCGCAATACTTATTTATTTCCAGTGTCACTTCTCAATGTTAATTTAACATTGAAAAGCCTATGAAGATCATAACTTTTTCATTTTTTCTTCCCACCTTTTTGTTACTGATGCCACTCATTTTTAATTATTTGCTAATTCTAATAATATTATAAATTCAAAGTGTAAATACATTTGTCAGACGTCAGGATCAAAACGGATCATAAAGTGCTTTTGCATATAGGTGGATTATAATCTAGAAAGTAACATGGGCTAATTTTTATTTACATTATTCAAGTATTTTTCTTAATAATTCCAAATTTCGCTTTTTTCATTGAGAATCAACGGACATTTTCTAATAAAATTTAACATTTTTCCTTCCTTGTTGTAAATAATTCAAAAGCCGTAATAATAATTCGCCTATTTTTAGTTGAATGATTTTCACGTGAAACATGAAACTGAAGAAACTGAAATAGTTTTTTTTTTTAATTAAAAAGAAGATGAATATGACGTCATAGTGGGAAAAAAATGACATTTTCAAGCAGATTTTTTAAGTTCAGATTGTAATTTTTTGACCAAACTACAACAACCTGCATTACTGCACTGGTGAAACATTTTGAATTATACATAAGTAAATTGCATCACAAATTGTGATGCGATATCGCACATATCAAAGCCTGATGATGATATCCTCCATTAATTTTGAAATGTGTTTGTCTGAATGCAGTAGTTATTAAAAAACTTAACATATTAAACAAAAACCTAATTTGCAGAACAAATTAAAAAAAACAAAATTTATTTCCTAAATTGTTTAAACCCGAGAAGGGGCAGATATTAAGATATTTCGTTCAATTCGTTCTACATTTAATGTTAAATTTTTGTAACAAATAAGCTAAACCAATTGAACATTAAAAAATAAAAATGAAATTCATGCAATATAATGCTTTAAACACTTATATACTTAGATTCCGTTCAAATGAAATCGAAATAAATCTTAGACTTTTTCCATTTTTAAGTTATAAATATTTGTACTGCAGATTTTGCATTATGTTTATGACGATTGTACATAATATGATAAGGTACATGCAAAATATAAAACTTTAAAAAAAGTCTAAGATTTATTTCGATTTCATTTGAACGGAATCGAAGTATATAGGTGTTTAAAGCATTATATTGTATGAATTTCATTTTTATATGTTCAATTGGTTTAACTTATTTGTTACAAAAATTTAACATTAAATGTAGAACGAATTGAATGAAATATCTTAATATCTGCCCCTTCTCGGGTTTAAACAATTTAGGAAATAAATTTTGTTTTTTTAATTTGTTCTGCAAATTAGGTTTTTGTTTAATATTTTATTATTTAATAATGTAAATAATATTAACATTTTTTAATATTTAAAAATTAAATATGAATAAGTTTTTTTGACAGAGTTCAGTACCACACCTGCTTATATTTTAAACACATGGTATCAAACAGAAAATAAATCATTAAAATTGACAACAAAAACTTTCACATCAATTTCTTGAAATGTAATCTTTGTTACTTAACATGTTCTTCCACTTAGCTCTTTAATTATATAAATACGTAGCTCCTATAGTCACCGTCTGGTCCGTCCGTCTGTCCGCATATAACCGCGCAAAAGTTATCCAACCGAATGGTTTGAAATTTAATATATATATAATTGTTGCAGAATTTTGTCGAGTAATTTAAATTTTATAGAAATCGAATCAAAACTTTAAAAAGATATTGATAAAAGTTTTCTTCTTTATATTAAATCCTATTATACGTAATTAATTTAATGATATCCCATGATAGATAATGATTGTAGCTTGCCATGGTGATTACATCAGATTTAAGATGGACTCATGTTATTTCGTATTACTGAATTTAATATATATAACAGTAATAAATTTTGTAGTCATGCATTTTTGCATAAGAGTGCAACAGCTATTGCACCAAGATCTGAATATTTATAAAACTAGTTACAGTACGAGAGCACATCATTTGGTATGATTGATATAGAATTCCCGACTTGTTTTATATCTATACAATTTCCCATGTTTAATTTTTCCTGCAGCGCAGAACCATTTAGAATTTTCTACTGTTCTACAATTTAACTCGTGTTAAATGTGAAACAACCCTGCCAGTATTGAGAAGTGCGTGCTGAAAGATGAATGAAAAGAATTCCACATTTCTTTTAGAGATAGATGGAAAAAACTAATATGTTGTGGCCATAACAAAACTTTCTTCTATATAAATGATTAAATGTTTTAAATAGAAGGATACTGCATTCTTATATTCTGTTTGGAAAGCATGCAGTTTCGTTGAATTATGTGCATTTAAACTGGTGGTACAAGCATCGAATATTTCGAACAAACCATCGAATATCGGTAACCCCTCTTAGAGAACTGTGGTGACCGGTTCTGGTTCAGTGGATTTCTTAATTAACTAACGCTATCTTAAAATAAATCAATTGGCACTTACTCAGTGAAATCCACGGGATATCATTTTCTCTCTTCCTTTTTATTGGAAGACTATTTACATCTATGTTACACTATATACATTTTATTTACAGTAAAAGCGAAATCATGTTCTTAAAAAACATTCCATCAACACTCACCTACTCGTACAATGAGAAAGAGCCCAGGTGGCGAGCAACCCTACGTAAACAATAGAGCCAACGCCATCAATTTATCGCTCAACTGGCGGCAAAACATATAATTCTCCACACACTCACCACCTGGAATTTTGAGAGTACATAATGATAAATCAGCATAAACACATTCTTATAATAAACATGACCTTAAATCACAACTCAAATGATAAAATAGAAAATTTTCAATCTACAGGTGTTGTAGTATAAAAAATTAAACATAGAATAATAAAGTCATGATCAATAATTTAAAGAAAATGACACTCTAACATGTAGCTACATGAACATATCTGGACAGATATTTTACCTGAATAAGATTAACTGAATATATATATACATAATATAAACAAATTAAATACCATTATTAATTCAATAACCTTTTCAATTTCAAATAAGGTACAATTATGCATAAAATGAAATATTTTTACTAAATGGATAAACAACAAATTGCAAAACACACACAAAAAAAAAAATATTTCCAACCATGAATTTATAAAACAAACACATTTTGATATTCAAACATCACTAATAGAAAAAAAAATAATAAAAAATTTCAAATCAAATACTTAAATCATTAATCACTCAACAATCTAGTTCAAAAGTATACAAAAGTTGTACTGGTTTTCGCAGCAGTCATTTAGCAGTTTTTATTATACAAGCACGGATAAGTTTATCTCTGCCAAGAATGACTTCCTTAACTATTCCTAAGTCCCACAACAGTTTAGATTTAGCAATACCATCTACTAAAACAACATCTCCAATTTTTAAGTTTTTGTGTCTTTCAGGAGTTTTAAATTGATGAATTGAACTTAAACTCAATAAGTATTGTTCCTTCCTTTATTGTTCCTTAATCCAGAGTTGTTTCAACAACTTACTTTGATATAGTTTTCTCCTTAACAAAGTTTCTTTAGTAGAAATTTTATTTTCTAATTCGGAAAAATGTAGAGGTAAACTAATGTTTTATCTTCCCAGTTGAAAGAAATGAGCCGGTGTAAGTGGCTCGGGTTCGCCGAAATCACTTACTGTATATGTTAGTGGTCTCATATTTATTATGGCTTCTATTTCTGTCAAGATTGTTGCCAATTCTTCAAATGTGACGAGAGCTCTTCCCAAAATTTTCCTTAAGATTCTTTTACACTTTTTTACGAGCCTTTCGTAAAACCCTCCCCACCATGGGGCACGCTCGACGATAAATTTCCATGTCATACCTTTATTCGATGTAAAATCCTGAAGTTCTTGATCTTTAATGATTTTTCAAATTGTTGTAGTTCTTTATCAGCAGCCTTAAAACTCAATGCATTATATGAAAAAATTATTTTACAGTTTCTTCGTCTTGAAATAAATCGACGAAAACACAAAATGAAAGATTTTGTAGTCATATTCCTGGCTGCTTCCAAATGTATTGCTCTTGTTCTGGCACAGGTGAACAGTATAATATATGACTTTGACGTCTCTTTATTCTCTGTTTTTATGGTTATCGGGCCTGCAAAATCTAATCCTATAACGGTAAACGCAGGAGATTCTGATATTCTTTCCTTCGGAAGTTGGCCAGTTAGTTGGTCAGCTGCTTTTGCATTGTACTTTTTGCAAATTAAATATTTTTTGACAATTTTCCTAATTAATTGTCTTCCTTGTGGAATCCAAAAGTTTTTTCGGATTTGTGCAAGTGTCAAAGAAACTCCACTATACAACAATTTTCTGTGTTCTTGCATAATCAGCAACTCGGTAAATTTTTCATTCTTTAGCAATATGACTGGATTGGTTTCATTTGAACTAAAGGAGCCTTAAGTCTGCTTCTTATTCGTAAAAATTTATTTTCATCCAAATATGGACATAGGGAAAACATTCGTGAGGTTTTCTTAACAGGATTTCCTATTTTTAATGATTCAATTTCTTCCTTATAATTTTTCATTTGTACTTCTTTAGTTAATAATTCTTCAGCTTCTTTAAATTCTTCAGCAGCTAATACACCTTTACGTTTAATTGGACTTCTTAGATTGAAGACAAATCTTTTAATTCTTGCCACTGTTCTAATTGCCCTCAAGAAAGAACTAAAATGCTCAATCTCTATAAGTGGTTTCTGTTGTTCTGATGAACAAATGTTTTGGAAAATTACTTTTCCTTTAGCTTCTAGTTGCTTCATATCTTCATGTACTTCTCTGTCTTCCTTGGGTCATAAATTTGAATCTTTAATTAACCATGGATGCCCTGACCACCATAGATCATCGCTCTCGAGGTCGAGAAGTGAGAGTCCTCTTATAAGTCGGTCAGCAGAATTTTAGCTACCGGGACAATGTCGCCAGTTCATCGGATTTGTTAACGTTTGTATGTCCGTTCCAATAACAGGGTGGTGGGGTAAGTAGTATACCAAATTATCATTGATCGAATTTATTTCCTGTGGTTCAACAATTTCTACTACTCCCAAAACCTTATATTCATTAATGATACCTTTACATTCTTTAAATAATGCAGGATTATTTACAAATAGTTTAATTAAACTTTCAAATCTCTTTTTGGCAATTTCATAATTATTAGGAAGATCAAGATGATCATATCTCATAGGTAGTTTAACTTCATATCTGTTGTTCTTAAATTAAATCGAATTTTCAAATTGTTCTAATATTTGTTTATCACACAAATCTTATTATCTTCTTGAATCGCCAACCCTTCTATAGTCGAAAATTTTTTAAGTTGAACTGACATTTTATCATCTTTGTTATTATCCCAAAGAGATATGTACATAGCGCTTACTAAATTATTTCCATTAACTTCTTCTGAGAATTTGCCGTGAAGTGTTCAACCTAATTTAGTTTCACTCAGAACAAGAGTTGGTGAAATGCGTTTATATTTTCCTGTCATAATTGACCAATAGTAATCGCTACCAATCAATAAATTTATTTCATTCTCACCATCATCTAATTCATTCGGAAAGTCTGATAACTCTATACCCATATTTTTAATTTTTTATATATAACTCAGAACATGGCGCGCGTATTATATCGGAACCGATTTTCTCCGTTTCTAACGCTTCTAGACATATTATATTGTCCGAATTATTGTCTTTTAGGAAAATCTTTACTCTATTATGATTATCAACAATAGGTTTTGTTCCAGCAAAGGTATGATTTTTTAATGATTCCTGCCCTGTTACCTCTAAATTTAAACGATTAGACAAATTCTTCCCAACAAATGATCGCTGCGCGGCACTATCTAATAATATACGAACATTAATTACATTTTCCAATCATTGTTCCTTTCAACGTTTGAAAATAAATATATTCATCTGGATTACAACAAAGTGACGAAGCAATTATTCTTTCATACTGTTTATTTTCCGCCCCCTCCCCCGGTTCACGCTCAGTGGATAGGAGGTCAATTTTATTTTCATTCGATGATCTTTCTTTTTGTTTTTTGTTACAAAGAGAATTTTGATGCGTTTTCGAAAAGCAAATTGCGCAACAAATCTTAGAATTTCTGCAATATTGCTTCTTATGAAATTTCCGGTAACATTTAAAACATTTTGCTTGTTTTAATAAAGATTCTTTTCGTTGTTACAAATTTAAATTACACAAATTTGCTTCGTGTTTTTGAGAGCAAAAGGGGCAAAGATTTTCAGTAATTGTATTTAATGTGAATGCTGAAGGATTATTTATTTTTCTTTGGTGAAAGTGTTTGGGAGAATTTTGTTTAAATTTATTTTCATGGGATTTAGTATTTTCAAAACTGATAGAAGTAACATTAATAGCTTTTTCTCACGCTTCTGTTTCGTGTTTAAGGAACAACAATAAATCATTTACACAAACATCCTTTTTATCGCATTATTCTCTGTGAAATTGTAATAAAAGATCATTCGGTAGGCATTTATAAATAATGGGTAATAATAAGCAACCATATTGCTCTGACTTCACATCAAGCGATTCAAGACTTCGTATTTGTACCGCTATCTGATCGTATAATTTTCTCAAAGAATGTATGTCATTTGATCTTCGTACTGCTTCTAAGTTTAATAATTTGTTAGTCTGCGCGGAAATCAAAACCTCTCTTTTTCCAAAACGATCCTTTAATATATTTATTGCCGTTACATAATTTTCACTTGTTAATGGAAGCCCATTAATAGCGGCAGTTGCTGAATCAGAAATTAAAGATTTTAAATAAGCGATTTTTTCTATTTCCTGAAGAGCTTCATTTTCGTGAATAGCAACTTTAAACTGAGGCCAAAATTCTTGAAATTCGCAAATGTCACCTGTTAATTTATTTAAAAAAATTCGCGGCAATTTCGTATTCGACTTTAATTGACTGTCTGATATGTAGGGCGTAGCTGCTTTTGGTTCACTCGTGATAGTTGAATTTATCTTTAAAATTTTCAAATATCTACTGGTTCTTGATTTGCAAGTCACAATAGCTTCCTTATATCCTATCGAAGTTTCTATTTCTGTTTCTAAATTATCGGTTTCAATTTCCGATTCAATTGACTCATCTAATTTTTCTAATGATAATTTATGTTCAAGTAATGCCACTAAAGAATCCTCAACTATTTCCGGTTTGGAATCACCTTCTTTTTTAATTTCACTATCAATTTTTTTAATCAACCTCGTTACTGTGGATCTAATTGAGCCGCGTTTTGCTATGTTTCATTTTAGAATTTCACTTTGATCCATCTTTATATTCACTCATTCAAAGAATTATGTCTTCCAATATATCGTAAATTTAAGAGAAATTTTAAATAACTTACCCGTTTAATGAAATGCCAATTTGTAGCGTAGTTATCAATTTATATTCTCGGCCTTTGCACCAGTGTGGCGACCGGTTCTGGTTCAGTGGATTTCTTAATTAACTAACGCTATCTTAAAATAAATCAATTGCACTTACTCAGTGAAGTCCAAGGGATATCATTTTCTCGCTTCCTTTTTATTGGAAGACTATTTATATCTGTGTTACACTATATACATTTTATTTACAGTAAAAGCGAAAACATGTTCTTAAAAACATTCCATCAACACTCACCTACTCGTACAGAGAGAGAGCCCAGGTGGCGAGCAACCCTACGTAAACAATAGAGCCAACGCCATCCTTTTATCGCTCAATTGGCAGTAGAACATATAATTCTCCGCAAGGACCGCATTCAAAATTGAATAACAATCTATTCCTATCTTAAAAATTCTAAATTGTATGTTTCATTGAATTCTGGGAGCATAAACGGTGTATATAAGCATAATAGAAATCAAACCAACCATCGAGTTGCGGCATCCCCTCTTAGATGACCACAACCAAAATTTAATAATGATCTATTCCTATCATGAGGATTCTAAATTGGATGTTTCGTTGAATTCTGTGCACATGATATATAAGCATGATATAAATCGAACAAATTATCCGCCAATGATCAATGCAGAAAACTTGAATTCTTACTCAGGTCGTAATGTCTGCGTTAACTTCACTTCGATGTCGTTGATTCAATGATTGATTGCGTAGATGAGTTTGGAAGAAGGTGAACTTTGCAGAGCAATGGAGTTGCGACATCCCCTCTTAGATGAAACCAAACTGATAACCGCAACCAAAATTGAATAATAAACTATTCCTGTGATGAGGATTCTAAATTGGATGTTTCTTTGAATTCTGCGTATATAAATGGGATAGATAAACATGATATAAATAGAACGAATCATCGAGTTGCAGCATCCCCTTTTAGATGACCGCAACCAAAATTGAGTAATAATCTATTCCTATCAAGAGGATTCTAAATTGGATGTTTCTTTTAATTCTGCTTATATAAATGGGATACATAAACATAATGTAAATCGAACGAATCATCGAGTTGCGGCATCCTCTCATAGATGACCGTAACCAAAATTGTGTAATAATCTATTCCTATCAAGAGGATTTTAAATTAGATGTTGCGTTGAATTCCGCGCATATAAACGGGATATATAGACATAATAGAAATCGAACGATTCATCGAGTTTCCAAAATTGAATAATAATCTATTCCTCTCATGGGGATTCTAAATTGGTTGTTTCGTTGAACTGTGGGCATATAAACGGTATATATCAAACAAATCATCGAGTTGCGACATCCCCTTTTAGATAACCGCAACAAAAATTGAATAACATTTAATCTATTCCTATCATGAGGATTCTAAATTGGATGTTTCGTTGAATTCTGCGCACATGATATATAAGCATGATATAAATCGAACAAATTATCTTTGAATGATCGATGTAGAAAACTTGAATTCTTACGAAGGTGGCAATGGTTGATAATCTATTCCTATCATAAGGATTCTAAATTGAATGTTTCTTTGAATTCTGCGCATATAAACGGGGTATATAAGCATAATATAAATCGAACAAATCATCGAGTTGCGGCATCCCTTTTAGATAACCGATGTCAAAATTGAATAATATTTATTTAATCTATTCCTATAACATGAGGATTCTAAATTGGATGTTTCGTTGAATTCTGCGTACATAAACGGGATATATAGTATAATATATATCGAACAAGTCATCGATTTGTGGCCCCCCTCTCAGAGAATTTTTTCCAAAAACTAATCAATACCAATTCATATAAACATAGACCTTCGTATGAAATTTCATGCTATTCTACGCAGTAGTTCGTGTGTTAGAGCGCCCAAACAATTTGTGTCACATACAGACAAACAGATACACACACAGACTCACGGACGAACATTTTCTACAGTCTAATCATCTTCAGGACCTTCTAAAACGTATAAATCCGTTGAAAACCAGAAGTCAAAAATTTTCATGAAACAGATTCTTCTGGTGTAGGTAGAAGAGAGTAATAAAGTATGTAACATTAAAACAAAATAAAGCATTGTTTTAAATTAGTACGTGAAATATATGATAATTTGAACCAAGGATATTTTTGCGCGTGATAAATTAGCCGCAATGATTCATTAAATGAATTTAGTACTAAATTTAAATAAATTTAAAACGTACTGCGAAAGAATGTAATTATTTGCCTTAAATCAGGACTTAAAAATTTCCGTATTTTTCCTTGAAATTTCCACAAATATTTATAATTTCTTTATCTAGTTTCTAGTCCATAAAAAATAATGTAATTACAACAGGGAGGAAAAAAGAAAGAAAAATCATGCGTCAAGCGTAGAATATAAAACACTTTCTAACACGTTCAGAATAATGTAAAAGAACATCACCATTTAGTAAAGTGAAAGATTATATCTAAGTAAACAATTTGCAAAACTCATAACACCTTTGTATGATATAAAATCATGTATTGATAATTTAATATACTCAAAATTATTCTATTCCTAAATTATAAATAATTAATCAAAAAATTGACAATTGTGCATCAGTTTTTTAAATATATAAATACATGATCATTAAATCAGTAGGGGTGTTTTTTCCTCTCTTATAATACTTTTGACTATTCAACATCAGTCATTGATTTGTTGCAAAGATCGTCAAACGCACTTTCAGAAAAATCCCCAAGAATAGAATGATAATCAGTAATCATGGCAATTTTCGAGAACAATTGTTTTCTTCCTTTTTTCAAATTATTTTTCTTTGCTTGAAATTAGCACAAACAATTGTATTTCTCATTTCTACTTGTCTAAACGAAATAATGTTATTTGTATCATATTATATAAAAAGAGCAAAATTGCTTTAACGTAAATGAATTACGCAAATCGCACTATAGTTTTTGATTTAATTGTTTGAAGTGTTTTAAACAAAATAAACTAATTATTATCTAAATTATTTTGGAAAACATTTTCTAGAATTATTTTCTTTGTGTATTACTTGAACAATAAAATTATAGAAAATAAAGTTTTTTGCCCATTATTTAAAATTATTAAAAGAAGATGGGTATATAAGATTCACTTTTAGCCCATGATACGGTAATTTGTTTTTCCTTCTGAACATTTTACAGCATAGTTGAAAAGTGTTTATGAACTTAAAATTACACTATGTGCAAAATACTTAAAAGATGGCAAAAAATATTTTTAAAGATGTTAATTTTTTTTAATACTTTTTACAGTACTTTCAGCTATAAACACAGCCTGCGTAAAAGAATAGAAAAATACTGTTATTAACGTCTTATTTTCAAATTTCTAGTTGATGTCGAAAAGAGTGAAAGTGAAAGTCAATTTTTAGATCCGGAAAACATTGGGAAAATAAAATATGGATATAGAGGGAAGTGGAACATTACTTGCTTTATGATTCTTTAAGCAAGCTGAGCCAAATTCTGTGTATGTTGTAGAATAAAACGTTACTGAGCCAGAATTTGGCTCAATTTGTTTAAAGAATCATAAAACAAGTAATATTCCGCTTCCGTCTATATCCATATTTTATTTTCTCAATGTTTTCCGGATCTAAAAATTGGCTTTCACTTTCACTCCTTTCAACACCAATTACGTGAAATTTGAAAATAAGACGTTAATAACAGTATTTTTCTATTCTCTGACGAAGGCTGTGTTTAGAGCTGAAAGTACTAAGAAGTATTAAAGTAATTTAACATCTTTTTAAGTATATTTTGTCATTTTTTAAGTATTTTGCACATAGTGTAATTTTAAGTTTAACTTTTTAAGGGTGAATTTAGCATTTTATTTATTTATTTGCTAGTGTTTACGAATTTGGCTTTTCTGTCTCTTTATCTGTCAGTTCGTCAGTCTATTCGTCTGTCCGTGCTCTTACTCGCGTAAATATAGTCAGATTGCCATAAAATTCATAGATGCTATTGGAGCTTATTAGGGCATATTCGGTATTGAAAATGAAGTTTGCAGCATTTACAGCTCATTTACAAGGACACTCAAAAGAATTCCTTTACATTATGACCTACAGAGAAAAATCGTTTGCGGTGTATTTTAATGATATTACACTATTTTAAACACATTGAAATTCATATACAGGGTGGTCATAAAAAAACTTCCCTGATATATGAACCCCTAGCGGCCTAACCGCTCAACCAATCAAAAAGAAGTTTTAAATATACCTATTTTAAGGTATGCGCTCGAGATTGTGATGATTTAAAACAATAGAGCTCTCACGGTTACGGTTAAAGTGAAAAAACTTCGAAATTTTCGAATGGCAACACCCTTTTTTCATGCGCAAATTCATCAGCGCATTGAAAAACTATAAATGGCGTTGGAAGGGTGCACGTACATTGAAAATTGCTGGCGTGAAAATTGCTCTTGCAAAAAAGACCATTGCGAGGAACGAAGAAGTGGCTACAAAACATGTTTTTCAGTAGCCAATTTTTTTTTCACTTGTGAACTGAGTAATGTTGTAAGATTTGTTTTAAAGCGTGTTTTTGAGTTGTGTTTGTGAACACATAGTGAAAATAAGAATGTAATCATTTGTTTTAGAGTGTCGAATATTACGTTACGCAGGAAATGATTAGGGTTGAGCATCACGATATTACACCGGCAATTTTAGTCATACGTGTATCGTTCCAACCCCATTTATGGTTTTTCAATGAGCTGATGAATTTGCGCAGAAAAAAAAGGGTGTTGGCATTCAAAAATTTCGAAATTTATTCACTGTAACCGTAACCGTGAGAGACTGTTTTAAATTATCACGATCTCGACCGCATACCTTCAAATAACTAAATCTAAAATTTCCTTTCGATTGGTTGAGCCGTTAGGTCGCTAGGGGTACATATATCGGGGAAGTTTTTTTTATGACCACCCTGTATATCACTGAGGTGTACTACAAGGTGCTTACTATAGAGTCTGATGTGCATATAAGTTATTGTTCATTTACAGGGGCACACAAAAGTATTTGAAATTTGCATATGAAAAATAATTGCTGGAAGTGCGTTTTTAGCTGTGGTACGCATTTTATTATTTTATTTTATTTTATTTTATTTTATTTTATTTTTTGTATAATATTTGGTGTGTATAAATTCTATACATCATATGCAGGGCTACATAAAAGATCTCAAGTACATTTCCGTTTATTGACGGAAATCGTTGAATTGGAACTTTCAACTGTGCATTGTGTTTAATTGAACTAACTTTTAGCATACCATTTAGTATACAAACAGATCTATACTGGTGCTGCTCAAAATAAATCAGATATTTTCCCGACTATTGATGGTAATTGCAGAAATTGGCTTTTGTAATGCGTTATGCATTTTTAAAATAGTTTATTTGGAGATCTTTCACCTTAGTGAACTGTAAAGTTTTATTACAGTATTCTGAATGTGTTGGAAAGTTCTACAGAATCTATGCTGGCCGCTCGATTTTTCGTTCTTGTTCTAAGATGTTTTGATTTTTTTTAAATATAATTTATGATCCACACTTATTGCCTTATAGATTAATTTTTGTTTGAAGGTAATTACTTGTAAAAAAAAATGTTCAGTTTCTTAATCTTGGAAAGTATAATATAACCACAAAAACGATATTATGCATTCACTTCTTCCAAGGTTCAAACTATTCCGAAAAGAGATCTTTATCCTTAGAAACCTCAGAAACCAATATATTTTCGAGATTTAATGAAGCATTTGTGAAAAGAAAAGTTTCCTTTGATGCCACTTATTTTCGGAAATGTTTAAGAGTAGTATTTATAGTGTATTATGTTGGAACTTATGGCGTGTCAAGCCAAAAATGCTCCATGCTCAGTAGCGAGATCGCGCTCTCTCATATTTAAACAAAATAGAAAAATAAAATCTCCTTGTGGCTTGTATGCTGTTTTTAGGTAGATTTCGTATGAAATACTACCTATTGGGATCGTTCCTATGCTGGAATTTCTGAAAAATTTTTGCAGATTTACACCGATCATGACTCCTAGAACCCAAAACTACCCTCAGTAAAAAAACTTTATCTATCTATCTATCTATCTATCTATCTATCCATCTATGTATCTATCTATCTGTCTATATATATCGCTTTCTTCTGGACACGATAACTTTCGTAATTCTGCACCAATCTCTTCCAAACTGATACATAAAATCAAAAGGCATAAAATCTCGGTCAAGTTCGTTAATGGGCGAAATCGGACCAAGGGGATGGAAATAGGGAGGGGTTTTGTGAAAACCGAAAACCCCCCATAACTTCTTAATTTTTGTACATATCAAATCGGTTTAAAGATTTTATTACTTCTAAAAATAGGGCCAAAATTTTATGTATCACAGATTTTTGATAAAGTTAAAAATGGGCTCAAGGGGCGCAAAAAATAAGGTTTTTGGGAGAAAAAATTCATAACTTCGTCAATTCTCAAGATATCAATTCCAATTAATTTTATTATAAATCTCCTTAATATTATCTACAACTTTCATATTTACAAGTTTTTGATAGGACAAATTCGTACCGCAAAAAAAAATTAAAAACGAAAACAAAAAGGGGGTTTGAGGAAGTAAAAAATCCATAACTCCGTCAATTCAAAAGATATAAAATCCCCATGAATTTATCATATATCTTCTTAATATTGTCTACAACATCTATATAGACAAGTTTTGAATAGGACCAATTCTTACAGCAAAAACAAATAAAAAATACATAGCGGTTGAAGAAAAAAAATCATCTAAGTAAGGTGGTATTCAAATCTAAACTGCGTATTTTCTGACTCATTTTACAATTCATTTTTGCTCTCAAAGGCTTCCAATTGGTACGTTTTCTTACTCAGAAACTATATAATGTACCGTAATTGTCGATTTTTTGATAGAGGCAGAATATACTTAAAAAAAATGCTGTTAAAGTGGGCATTTTGAACCGAATTTCCCGAAGCGGATTGTGTTGGAAAAATCATTGTATTAAGGATGCACTCAAATCCAAACTGCTTATTTTCTGACTCATTTTTAAATTCATTTTTGCTCTCAAACGCATTTAATTGGTATATTCGATTATTCAGAAACTATATAATGTACCGCAATGATCGATTTTTTGATAGAGGCAGAATATATTTCAAAAAATTATGTCAAAGTGGGCATTTTGAACGGAATTTCCCGAAGCAATTGTGTTATCACTTTCTTCTGGACACGATAACTTCCCCAATTCTGCACAAATCTCTTTCAAACTGATACATAAAATCAAGGAACATAAAATCTCGGTCAAGTTCGTTAATGGGCAAAAGCGGACAAAGGGGATGGAAATAGGGAGGGGTTTTGTGAAAACAAAAAAACCCCATAACTTCTTAATTTTTGTGCATATCAAATCAGTTTAAAGTTTTTATTACTTCTAAAAATAGGACCAAAAATTTATGTATCACAGATTTTTGATAAAATTAAAAATGGACTCAAGGGCGCAAAAAATAGGGTTTTTGTTGAGAAAAAAATTCCTAACTTCGTCAGTTCTCAATATATCAAATCCAATTAATTTTATTATATATCTCCTTAATAATATCTACAACTTTTATATTCACAAGTTTTTGATAGGACCAATTCGTACTGCAAGAAAAAAAAAAAAAAAAAAACGAAAACAAAAAAGGAGGGTTGAAGAAGAAAAATTTTCATAACTCCGTCAATTCACAAGATATAAAATCTCCATGAATTTATCATATATCTTCTTAATATTGTCTTCAACATTTATATAGACAAGTTTTTGATAGGGCCAATTCTTAAAGCAAAAACAAATTAAAAATGCATAGCGGTTGACGAAAAAAATCCTCTTATTAAGGGTGCATTCAAATCCAAACTGTCTATTTTCTTACTCATTTTTAAATTCATTTTTGCTCTCAAACGCATCCAATTGCTAGATTCTCTTATTCAGAAAATATATAATGTACAGTAATGATCGATTTTTGATAGAGGCAGAATATATTTCAAAAAATGATGTCAAAGTGGGCATTTTGAACAGAATTTCCCGAAGCGATTGTGTTAGAAACGAAAAATATTGCCCTACTGAGAAAATAATTGTTTATTAATCAAGTTTTAATTAATTGAAAGAAAAATAAAAACACAGGTCGCTTATAAATCTTTTAAAAAATCACGTCAGCATGTTTCATATTTTTTTTTAATTAAAAATTAATCTGAAAATGTGCCAGAAAATTTCGAGTTGTTGAGTATGGAAATTTTTTTTTTAATATCGCCTTAACATGATTCTCATAAAACCAGCTATTTTATAAAAAGGAAATAAAAACTCGTCAAAAGCAGACAGATAAAACTGTTATAGTGGATTTATATCTAATCATGATTTAGTTTTTGTTGGTGAAATTAGTATACTTAACTTCGAAATCTACCTCTGCCTGTAGGCCGGGCCGGCAGGGATTTTTATAAATAGAGATAAGTAAAGAGTATCGCTTATCTTTTATTCAACAATTTCGCTTCAGCTCGTAAATCGTCACTTTGTGCGTGGATTATCCCAGAAATCCGTCATAGTCGGTTGTACATTATATGTCCATTGATTTAGTGCTAAGATTTAATTTATTTGAAAAGCACTATTTTTTGAAAAAACACTTTGAAGGCGTTTTAAGTGTATCCATAAAATGCTGAAAGATAATATGTATTAATATGTGTTTACCACGAAAATAACGACTCATTTTCTTTTTCTAGAGGATATAATTAAACGATATTTTAGGAGTATTTAGTAAATCCGTATGATCGGAGCGGTTGCATTTTAAGAAGCGGGAAATACAGGCGCGGCGTAAAAGCAACGGAGCCGCGTGAGAAAAACGTACAATCATTAAAAAAAGTCTTGTGGCACTTAATAGTACATATGGTTCCTAAAAGTTACAACTATGGAGCGAAATATCAGTCATTTAAACAAGGACGTAAAATAAAGTTCACAAATTGGTTCATTAAAGTGTTTTGAAACCACTAATAATGTTTTTTTTTTTTTTCAGATTTAATTGGTTTTGAAGCTTTCGAAACATCTGGGGTGGTTAATTTCAAGATGTTATTCAATTTCGTTAATCCGAAATATCGGTTTTTATGATCTATTTTCAATTAAAACTTTTCAGCTGCGTAACTGAAGTTATATTTGCAAAAGCAACAAAATCATATTATAGTTTAATAGTAATGTTTATGCTGTTATAAGTTAATTATAGATTTTCTGAAGTAGTGTTATAAAGTTAGTTTATGCTGTTATGCTGTTATGTTTATGCTGTAATATATCATGCTTGTTTGTAAAATATACTTGTTCAAGGTAAAAATGCCTACATGAGGATTAATAGCGTCCGAAAAACTTATATTCCGGGTTGAGAAAACTGATTAATAGATTATAAAACCTACTCGGAAATGTTTCCGAAAATCAATGACAGCAAAAGAAATTTTGCTTCTATAAATACTTCCTTAAATCTCAAAAATATATTGGTTTCTTTTTTGGGGGGTTTTAAAAATAATAAACTTTTTTCAGACTCCTGAGTAACTCGAAAGAGGTTATTGTATACTTTTTATTCATGGTTATATTGTATTTTACTGGCTTGGGAAACATTTTTTCCTCTTTTTTTTTTTTTACAGTGTGTTTTCTTTACAAAAAATGCAAGAACTACATTTTTTAGCGATATCATACGTCATCATATTATGTGGGATTATTTCGATCGGAACCATTATAGTTTTTTTATTATTATTAAAACAGCGTTCCGGTATTGACGGTTATGTTTTCACAGATTTAAGTGTATTAAATTTTGATATACTGTAGAACCTCGATTATCCGAAGTAATTGGGACTGACCCTCTTTCGGAAAATCGAAATTTTCAGATAATCGAGAAGACTTTAGTTTTAAGATTAAGGAGAAATATATGCAATATTTCGTATTATGGTAACAAGTGCTTAATAAAAATAAAGCAATAGCAAAATAGAAAGAAGAATAAATTACCAGAAATTTAATTTTAAAATTAAGTACCCTTCACATGTATCACAAGGGTTTGAAAAAATGTTTTGTTTATCGCAGTTTCGATTGCCTTTGCTTTGAAGCTCTATCACGGAGTTTTTTAATATTATTAGTTCACCAGTATCACAGTCTTTCTGCTGCTCCAGCCATGCCAAACCTTTTGAAAAACATTCAAAAGCTTCACAATTGCTAATTTGTTCGTTTTCTTCGTTCCACTCCGTAGTTTACGGTCGCTCAAGTTAAACTCAAAGGAACTCTAAGTAAGGGGATCGAAAATAGTTATATGTACTCGTAGTTCGGAAAGGACCGCTTGCACACAAGGAATACGGTAGTTTAAAAAAAAAAAGAAGAAGAAGAAGATGCTTTCAAAATGGCTTTTGACCACAAGGAATGTGATAGTAAGGAAAAAAAAAGATTCAAAAAGGGTTTTCGGTTAATGGAGAGTTTCGGTTAAAATAGTTTCGGATAAAAGAGGTTCTACGTATTGGGTGAGCCAAAAGTTCGTAAAAACTTTAAAAACTCATAAAAAAGGAAAAAATTATGATAAAGCAGTGCGGTTTACAAAAAGGGCTCGCAAGATAGTCGGATTTTTTTTAGCAGCAAAAAAAAAAAGTTAAAAACTCACATGTAGAGGGCGCTCACGACCCAAAACACAATGAACAAGGAGTACAACCTGCTTGTGTCGTAGAATGTTCTGAAGCAGGCCTGTCCAACCTTTCAAAATTATCTCAGAGTAATTGTAGCGATACATGTATGCTAATGCATTTTGCTGTAGAAGAAGACATAAGGCTTCTATGGATCTGAAGTTCCATGTAAAAAACAAAAAAAAAAAAAAAAAAAAAAAAAAGCAATCTAAGAAATTACAACGCCCATTTGGAAAATGATTTTTTTCAAAGACTAAAATTTAAGACATAAAAAATCGCACGGAGTTGATCATACATTACGTACGCCATGGATTAAACATTAATAGTGTTATTGCACGTAACAATTGCAAGCGACAGAAATCGCCTGCGACTCCTCAGATTTCCCGAACCTTACGTATTATCCACCTGAAACTTACGTATTATCAAAGCATTTCATTGGCTGTTCGGGAAAAGGCTTTTACATCGTCAGATTTCCAAGAAATCTGACTATCCATTTTAAATGAAATTTCATTCTTAAACTTCTAAACATCTCACAATATTACTTTTTACACCACCGTATAGAAAAAAAAATGTACTTTTAAATGCAATTTGTTTGAAAGCTGTATCTCAATTTGTTTCTGAGTTATTAAATTTTTTTTTTAGTTTTTATTACTTTTTTGTCATAGTGGCAACAAAAGTATACATCTCTGTTGAAAGTAAAGGGAAATACAGGTTACTGTATAGACCAATCAGAAAACGAATAAAATGCGAATTAAACCAACAAAAATCTTCAGATATGCTTTTTATTTCCTACCCTGACGAGGACAATAACCATTTTCTCGAATGGTTAATAAATACAAACTTCAAAATAACTGTAAATCATAATACATTTCGAATTGTACATTTTTATGCGAAGGGTTATTTCAAAAATTTTTTAATTGGAAGGAGCCAGAAATTTAAATCTTGCATATTATTAAAATAAAATGGCAATCAGAGAAATTGTTAATTTTTTTGGGACGCAAAAATACTCCTTGATTTATTTTGGATGTGCAAATTTGCCTTTATAAAAACTACAGAAACAAAGACAGGCATGATACAGTGACCATTCCATAGGTGCTTATAGCCTGAAATAGTTTTCGTTGATAAAAATGGTTGCGCACGATTTTTTAGATATTTTTTTAAACAAAAAATATTTTACAAAGAATAACTTTAAATTAGTGAAGAAACGCAATAATACATGATTAATTTTTTAAAGTATGTTTTAATTTTTGATGTGTAAAATACACTTGCATATGTTTTTAAAATGTCTTTTAAGCAATATCAAGGATTTTAAATAAAGCATCCTTTAAAGGGGAATTTTATTTTTTTTAAATGCTGGTAACAGGAAACCTTCAAAAGGGCGCCAAGAAAACTTTTAAAGGGTGCTATGGCGCCCACGCGCGCCGCGTTGGAAGCGAAGTCCTGCTTTAAAGTACCATTAAAAAAACTTGTTATAAAATTAATTTAGTACATCGATTAGCAGCAATACAATTTACAATGAGTTGTAGATGCTTTATTTTATCTTGTTCTAAAAGCTCTATTTGTTGAACAAAACAAAATGTTTTTTAAAAGGATGATTTATCTTCCATATGCAACAGTTTAGCTTTCTTGATGTCGGAAGTTTCGGGGATTGAAAGTTTCAGTTCTTAAATATGTAAGGGAATTATATTTTTACATTTCCTAATTCTATAAAATAATTTTAAAGGTATTCTATAAAAAAATAATAATAAATGAGCGGAGTTATAAATATTCTACAAAATCCCAATAAATAAATATTTCGTTCACTAATTTTAGTTGGCAATATCATTCAAAAATTCATTAACTGATTGTGTAAATCTTCTAATGAATTTTCAAAAATGCAGGAAAAATACTTTAGAAGAGGAAATTTTCATTGTTTCATAACTTGGGAGATAAAGGATTAAAAATAAATTTAGAGTCTACTGTAAATTTACTGAACAATTTCTCTGTTATTTAACAGAATCTCCGTTTTTCTAATCTCTGTAATTTTACATAAGGCTTAAGATGATGGATTATTAGTAGATTCTCTGTAATTTCACAGAAATTTTTTTAACAGTGTACCGTGTAGGTATCGTGTTCATTCATACCAACAAACAAACCATGATTACAGCATGGAAAGTATGGAATGTAATGTAAAATTATGGAAAGTAATAAGGAATATTAATGAAATTTGGTTATTCTCCATAATTTAATTATAATCATCACGATACTCTGTAAATAATTCCTTTTTTCCTTATTATTGCTGATATTTCAAAACATTCCCTAAAAACATGGTCGCTGAAGAATAATCGCGATAGTTTTCGTGTGCCAGTAAAAACAATTGTGTTATTCCTTAATAACAAATCAAAAGTTTTCCTTGATGCAGCTTTTATTAGCGATGATTCTTTGATTAGCGCAAATATTTATACTTTTTAGTTCGATTTGTCTAATGAAATAACGTGATTACAAATAGAAAGAAAAATATGTATTTGACGTAGATGAATTACGTAACGTGTATTGTATGTTTTGATGTAAATGTTTTGGGTGTTTAACCAGCGAAGTGCAAATTTGCACCGATCAAAATTTCAGATATTAACGTTTTTTCAAAACATGCTTTCATTAGTTTGCCTTTTTCACTAAAAAAATGAAATTTTTGGTTTAAAAAAAATGACAGTTCGATTCCTTATCAAATTTCGTATGCGAATCATGCGTTATATTTCATTTCGAACAAAGTTATACGCAGTTGAAGTTACGGAAAGTCAAATCGCACCAGTGTGCCTGTGCAACAAGCAGGGGCTGAACCGAAGTGTGGAGAGTGTTCGCAAATATCATGATATAAACGAAAATATTTAAAAAAATCCGATATTTTGATCTATATCCAATACTTTTTATATGCAACCGATATTTTCAAAATATTCAACTTACTGCTGATTGCAAATGTTTTCAGATTTAATATAAATTAGAAACTACAATATATTACACTTAACATGAAAACTTAAAACAATATTCTAAATGTCTCTGCCCTTCCTCCCACATACAACAAAACTGAAGATCAGCTAATGTAAAGTTTAAACTGAGTTAATCAAAAACCCGAAAATATTTTTTCTAATAAATCTGTCAATGAATAATTAGTTAAATTAGACAATTAATCTTTCAACGGCTGTTCTGTAGTCTCACATAATTATCGGTTCTACATTTAAAAATTCAGCTTTAAAATAAAGCTTAGAAAAGATTTTTTTTTCGATGGTAAAAAAGGCACTGACACAGGCAAAAGTTCTTTATCCGCAAAATGACACAGTCAAAAAAAGTTTAAGAAAAATCATTTATACACTTGTTTTGACTGAAAATATAAAAAATGTTATATAGAATGATATTTTGAAATTAAATGTCAAATATATGAAAATATTGAAAATAGCAAACCTAATGATATTTTGAAAATAGATATCGGATATATATCATGATGTGTATCACGATATATATCCATTGATTTATATCACCATGTGGAGTCTGCGGGCTAAGTAAAATAACCGAAATCACTATCTAAATATGACTTGTGATTCTCTACAGGTGTGCCGTGATAGGGTCTTGGATGTGACTCAAAAAATTTCAGTTAACCCGCGAGGACGCGCGCCGAGCCTGATAGACCCGGAGTGCGTACAGTTTTTACATTTGTCACCGCTATCTTTATAAAAGTGATCTTCAACTTATTATCAACAAATTATCTCTAATTAAATAAGGTGACGATCTTTCTTTATATTTATTGGTGACAAAGCAAAAACCATTCATACCCTGGGAATGCGCGCGTTCTCCCGGGTTAAGTTCTAACAACATTTAACAGAAGTATCGTTACTTTAGCGTACAATATTCCATATCATATGATTTATTTTGTAGTGATGTTTGGTGTCACAAACTTAGATTTGTTGAAAATTTAGTGTTTGCAATGTGTGAGAATACGCAGGGAAATCAGGTAGTTGGCGTCATCTTTAGATAAAGTTCATACCTTCAGAGAAAAATTATTCCTACAACAAGAAAAATGATAATAGTATATAAAATGCAGCACAAACGTTTAATCAGTGATTAGGATGTAACGCAGATAAAAAATCCTATTGAATGAATTTTATGTTATGTTTTTTCATCGTCATAATTTTACAATGCAGCGGAAATTTAACCGTGGTTATAAGAATGTATCGGTGTAAAAAAGGTTAAAAATCATTCATCTAAATTATTAGAAGAAAATTTCTTGTGTGATGTTCCATTTGCGTATTATTCGAACAATAACATCAAAGAAAGGATACATCTGTAATTATATAAAGTTTTACGTTTCGTATGCTCTTTAACATTATTAAAATTTAGAGAGAAAATTAAAAACAAGTTAGTTAATATATTTTTTTAGTTCTCTATTTAATCTATATAATAAAAGCTCAAGTCATGTGACTGTCATCAACAGTTCCGGTTTGACCGCTTCGCTAATTTGTATGCCAGGCGGCCAATTTGGCAATTTAATGTTAGCCGGGAGCAGGTGATAAATAGACAAATATTGTTCCATCGACATCATGTCATCAATATTATAAGTCCATTTCATGCGACTGTCATAAACAATTTTTTCGCGTGGTAAATTAAAACAAAGCTTTGATGTTGAAATTAAATGTCATAGTTTATGGTATTGTTTATTTATTTTCTTTATTCTTTTTTTTTAAGCAATAATTGAGATTTATAAATTTTAAATATTTTAGTATTAAATTAAAGTTATACATTTTAAATAAAATGAGTGAAAGTAATGTATTTTAAAGGAAATTAATGAAATACGAAAAAATACGACGGGAACAATGTTTGGCGATTTAGCACCTACGCCCAGCTAACATAAAAATGCCGAGTTCATGATTTCTGTATCAGAATCTTCGGATTTGGCGAAGGATTGAGCAAGTAAATTAAATTATGTATAAAATTAAGGTGATACAATGCTTAGCATATATTTAAGGGAGACCAAACTGGTCGCCAAGGGCGGCTAATTATTAAGATTTACATAAAACCTACATTCCCGCATCAAATTTAAGTAATATAATCTAATTTGAACAGATATTTCATATGTTACTTTTGTCACAATCATCGTTAACCAGAATAATGATAATTTTCTCTGTGAAGCCGTATTTTCAGTTCTACAGTGCGTGTAAAAACTTTAAGGGCAGCAAAAAATGTTTAAAAAAATTTATAAACTGAAAATGCGACAAGTGAAATGGTAATTTAATGTTGATCATAAAATGGAAATACTAATATAAAAGTCAACAGAATGTATCTGTGTCCTTTTTATTGAGAAAAAAATCCTAATTATGCAAAAAACGCTATTTTTGACTGTGTAAAAACTTTAAGGACACCAGTATTTTTTTTTTATAGAAATAATATATATAATTATAATTAAGGATCGACCGAAAGAGGTTTTAAGGCTGAAACCGAAACCAAAACCGAATTTCAGCGATCTTAATATTTTCGGCCGAAAACGAAAACGAATATGCCCCAAAACTTTTTTTAAGTAATTAAATCGTATACATACATAAATATATTATTAATTAATTATACGTATTTATTAAATATGTATAATAATTAATTAATTATACGTGTGGCCCAAATTGGCTCTCTGTGCCTTAGATCCAAAACTTTTTTTATATATAAAAGAAAACGTAATTAATTCATCAACGACACAGAAATATTTTCTAATAATACGAATTTCATTTGATTAAAAAATATTTTAGTTTTATGTATACACGCCTCGATTTATATTTTATAATGATTTCTTTAAATGATCATCTGTTATACTAGAACTTTCTCAAAGAGTATTCGAAACTCCTTTGCGGTTTCATACTGAAATTTTTCTTTTACTTTTATGTCTGCAGCTTTTAAAGAGCACGTGAAAAAGTTTAGTTATATATGCATTGCTTGCTTTATAATTTTCATTAACGTCTTGAGTCAGTCATGACTGATAATTACAAACAACGAAGTTCGTAGCAATAAATACTCTCATTTGAGCCGGCCGATAAAGTTCAAATCGATGAGAAGTGTTGAAAATTTCCGAAGGAAGAAACGAGATTTTTGGAATACTGATAGTTTCGGTCGAGTTTCGGTCCAAAATCTGAGTTTAGCCGAAAAATTGTTTTCGGCGAAAATTATCATTATTCCAAAAATCTCGTGAAGATTCTAAAACAAGCAAAGCATATATAACTAAACTTTTTCACGTGCTCATTAAAAGCTGCAGACATAACAATAATAGAAAATTTTTAGTTTGAAACCGCAGATGTGTTTCGAATACTCTTTGAGAAAGTTCTAGTATAACAGATGATCATTTACAGAAATCATTATAAAAGATAAATCGAGGTGTGTATACATAAAACTAAAATATTTTTTAATTAAATGAAATTCGTATAATTAGAAAATCTTTCTGTGTCTTTGATGAATTAATTACGCTTTATTTTATATGAAAAAAAAAAAAAAAAAAAGATTGGATCTAAGGCACAGAGAGACAATTTGGGTCACACGTATAATTATGCGTATAATTATGTATATTTCATAAATACGCATAATGAATTATTTATTATGCATATTTAATAAATACGTATAATTAATTAATAATATATTTATCTATGTGTTAATTCCTTTAATACATACAATTTAAGCACTTTAAAAAGTTTTTGAACATTTTCATTTTCGTTTTCGGCCGAAAATAGGAAGACCGCCAAAATTCGGTTTCGGTTTCGACCTTAAAAACCTTTTTTGGTCGATCCTTAGTAATAATTATATATGACATTTCTATAAAAAAAAAGACTGGTGTCCTTAAAGTTTTTACACAGTCAAAAATAGGGATTTTTTGCATAATTACAATTTTTTCCACAATAAAAGGACACAGATACATTCTGTTGACTTTTATATTAGTATTTCTACTTTATGATAAAATTGTATTACCATTTCACCTGTCGCATTTTCAGTTTATCAAAATTTTAAAAATTTTCTGCTGTCCTTAAAGTTTTTACACGCACTGTAGTATATTTTTTGACATAAAATGTTCTGTCTATTTGTTTTTATCAATTTTCGCATTTTCTGCTACACATTCTAAAAGAAATCATAACAAATCCACATTTATATGGCTCTGGTGATTGAAAATGTTTTAAATGCATTGAAATATGCTTTGTTAAAGTTCATTCACATTACAATGTAGTATCCGTGTATGTTTAAAAACTGTGCGATTGATAAAATACGTGTTGATGCATGCATGCTTTAATGCATTCCTGTTTGATGTATTACTTTTTGATGTATCATTAATATAATTTAATTCAATTAAAAAAAGAGAATTTCAAATGAGCTGAAAAAAGGATCAAAGTAAAATAAGGCAGCGTTTTACATATGAATGACAAATTATTACATAGAGAGTGCACTTAGCTACTTTATTCGATTTTAATTATAAATCATCTGGAAATATTGACTTGCTTCTTTATTTCTGTCGATAGTAGTATTGTTGTACTCTTTTTCCGGATGCAGTTGAGCCTTTTCTTCGGATGCGTTTGAGATAACCGATTCTTTAGATAAATATTTCACATTAATTAGGATGTCAAAATATACTTATAAATAACACTAGATTAAACTAATTAGGAAACGAACAATTTTGCAGTGCTAATTTTTTTTTTATTTCCTGCTTTTAGGGTTCTGTACTTAAAAAGTAAAAACGGAAGCATTATGAGATCATTCATGTGTCTGTCTGTCACAACCATTTTACTCGTAAACTATGGAACGTGGAAAGTTCAAATTGGGGGAAGTAATAAAAACTATTGACCCGCATATTTACAGATTATTAAACATTTACAAATATATTTAACAACCCTCTCGTCACCCTGATCCTCATATGAGGCTCCTACTTCGAATTGCAATATTTGAAAGGAAAAAAAAATATTTTTGTTAATTCCAGCACCTAATAGTGATAGCATATGTCGATATATTTACTATTATGACTTTACTTATGTTTCAGCATTTAATAATAATAATATTAATAAAAGTTTTATTAATTATTAGTAAACCGTTGGCATTTCTTTTAATTCAAACATATGTTTTACTCTTTAAATTTAAATTAGGAACTCCTTTTCTGAATTAGTAATTTGTGATAAGAAATAAAAGATACTACTAAATTTTTTATGTTTGTTTAATCTGGTTGTAATACGACATTTTCCAAACGTCTTAAAAAAATTCTTCCTTAGACTATTTTTATATGAAAAACGTGCAACATATCTGCATTCGTTAGGTTTCTGTAAGGAACACATTCGTTAAATTTCAGTAAAATGTAACTTCTGTGATTTCGATAGCTACTTTTAATTTTGTTACAGTAAAAGTAACTTTTTCCAAAATTGGAAAAAAAAAATCGGTGCCGAGAGGGTTAAGAAAAAAGTAGAGGGGCTGATTATGTTACTTGAAAAGAAAAAATATTTTTTTATATATCGTTTGAAGACTTTCATAACGCTGAACTCAAAAATATATTTCTTCTAATTTTAGGTATTATATTTTCAGAGATATTGTCGAAAATCTAGTGCAGAAATGTAGCCCCCCCCCCCTTTATTTCCGAATCTACTGAAACTAAAATTATGAAAAAGAGGTAATAGACGTTAATTTAAACCTTGCAGGAAAATTATACCGATTACCCTCGGTCACATAGTTTTTGAGATAAGCGCATTTTTCCGTTACACACAAATTTTGATTTTCTCGCATTTAGCAAAGGTGATGAAGAGCGCTGGAGGTATCTATCGTAGCAGAAGTATAAAAGCATTATTGATAATGATTTTCGAAAAACATTGTCGGTAATTAGCCCAGATATTAACCCTTAAAGACACAGACGGCTTGGACATACATAATGACAAGGACGGCGTACTCTATGTACCATCGGCTTTTAAAGCCCAAATAACAACTTTTGATTATATATTTGTGTAATACAATACCCAGTAGCAGTATAAAAGCAATAAACGTCAAATTGATAAAAACAGACTAATTTATTTAGAATTAATCACATAAATACAGTAGAATTTCTTTTATCCGAAACTCTTTTAATCGGAACTCTCGGTTAACCGAAGTCCATTTTAAAGCCTTTTTTTGTACTATCATATTTCTTTTGTGCAAAATCCATTTCGAAAGCCTTTTTTCTCTTTTTTAATCTATCATATTCCTTGTGTGCAAGCGATCCTTTCCGAACTACGAGTACTTATAAATATTTTCGATCCCTTTTCTTAGAGTTCCTTTGAATTTAACTTGAGCTCCCGTAAGCTGTGAAGTGGAACGAAGAATACGAACAAATTAGCAATTCTGAAGCTTTTATGAATGTTTTGCAAAACGTTTGTCATGGCTGGAGCAGCAAAAAGACTGTGATACTGGTGAACTAATAATATTAAAAACTTCGTGATAGAGCTTCAAAGCAAAGCAAAGGCAATCGAAAGTGCGACAAAGAAAACATTTTTTTTTTCAAATCCTTGTAATGTATGTAAAAGGTACTTACTTTCAAAATTAAAATTCAGTTAATTTATTCTTGTTTCTATTTTTCTATTGCTTTATTTTTATTAAGCCCTTGTTACCATAATAAGAAATATTGCATATATTTCTCCTTAAACTTAAAATTGAAGCATTCTTGATTATCCGAAAATTTCGATTTTCCGAAAGACGGTCGGTCCCAATTACTTCCGATAATTGAGGTTCAACTGTACTATGGAATTTGCGACTAGTTTACATTGAGTGGATCTTTCAATACGCCTCCCGTGTCTTTAAAAATTAATTAAAAACCCAACTGGAAAAACGTGGCACAGACCAAGTCGGTGTTGCAACTTTGCGAACTCTTTTCAAAGCGCGTTTAGCACAATGCTAAGTTTAAACTTCGAGCAAGGGTTTTGTTTTAGCTACACTGTAAAAAGAAAAGATTATTACACGCTGAATTTTGTTTTGTTAAATCCCAAAGGAAGTTTAAATATGCACTACTTTTATTGTCAGTGCCGAATTAAGTTCATCATAAACAGATTAGGATAAGAATTAAAAAGGAGTTATACGGAATAGCAATATTTGATATTATTTAGGCTTCATATCTCTTCGACCTTTTATGGTATACCTATTCATACTTTTCTAGTATATACAGCTGTACCCAACCCTACGTTGTGTAGTTTTTTACAAAGTCTTATTATTCTTTCATCAACGATTTTTTTTTAATAATACAGTTAATAATTCATATATTTATTGTACAGAACCCTCTGAGCGCAAGAAATACTCGCACTACACTGTTTATTATTTATTACATAGAATCACGCATCCTTTTCTTATGATTAATTTGCAGTTTCTATGAGTGCAAAGAAAGGAATTCAGTGTTTAAATTTTTCAGCAGGAAGTTAAAAGTGTTTTATAACATTCAATATGATTAAAACAATCTCGTTTCATTTTGAAAAACTAGTCGAATGTGCCAATCCCAAAACTTTCTTCTATCTCATACATGTTAATACTTCGAAATTCGCTATTACAGTGCCAAAATTAAAAGACAATCTGTTCCCATTATGAAGATTCTAAAGATATGAAATTCCGTGCATCAGTTCTTGAGTTAAGACTATCGCTAAAATCGTGTAAATCTTGAAAAAGGCAGCCTAGTAGCGCCACCTGTTGGGTGATTTATACCAAAACCTAATCAGCAACAACTTGTGTCAACATCTACTGAATCAGAAGTTTGATGAAAATCCGTGCTTTAGTTTTTCAAATAGAGCTATTGAGGAAATCGTGAATAATGTAACATAGCAGCGCCACCTGTCGAACGATTTACACCAAAAGCTAATCAGCATCAATTTGCATCAGGGACTAACTGAATCTAAAGTTTTATTAAATTCCGTGCATAATTCTTGAGATAGAGCGCCCACAAAATTTGTGTCATATACAGACAGACAAGAGTTACAGACTAAAATCAGTCAAATCGTGTTCAGGGCCTTTTAAAACGTATAAATTCGTTAAAAACCGGAAGTCGATCAGAAGACCGGAAGACAGATCATTTCTAAAATCAGTCAAATCGTGTTCAGGACCTTTTAAAACGTATAAATCCGTTAAAAACCGGAAGTAGATCAGAAGACCTGAAGACAGATCATTTCTAAAATCAATCAAATCGTGTTCAGGACCTTTTAAAACGTATAAATCCATTAAAAACCGGAAGTCGATCAAACGACCGGAAGACAGATCATTTCTAAAATCAGTCAAATCGTGTTCAAGACCTTTTAAAACGTATAAATCCGTTAAAAACCGGAAGTCGAAAATTTACACGAATCCAATACTTTCTCCTTGTAAAGATTACCTAACCATGTTAGTTTGGTTAACTCTTTTAAGTCCTAGATTTTTAAAATTTTGGTAAAAAATTACTTTTACTTTAATAAAATTAAAGGTAACAACCCAAATTATTAAAGTTAAGGTTACTGAAATATAGTAGAACCTCGTTATCTCGACAGCAGAAAAAAGTGTCGTCATAAGCGGAGTGTCACGGTAACCGGAGTTGGAGAAAAATATGTTTATAAAAAGATATTTTTATTTAATTTAAGACAATTTTAACCCTGTGCACTCGAGGGCTCTGGAGCGGAGCCATTTAAAATTTATCTTCAAACTCGAGGACTCTGCTACGGAGACAATGCAAATAATTTTGTGATTCCTGTCTAGAAAAGCCAAGATTACATACTGGCAATTGCTTCGAGAGGTATCACACTTTGGACGATTACAAAATGTAATAATTTTATAATTTTTTTATCATAACATTTGTATTCATAAAGAATTAAAAAAATAATAAGGTATAACTAAAATCGCTTCGAGTTGCTGGTAATACGAATGAAAAAAAACTTCGAGTGCAAAGGGTTAAATCCATAACTGTTCTTGCAATTTTAAGAAATAAAACATTATTATTAGACAAAATAAACGCAAAACAAAATAGAAAAGGATAAAAAGATTTATGATGTCTTGTTTTTTTTATTGTTACATGAAATATTGATGTGTTAAGGTTTGCTTATCCCTAGATGTGCTTCCTACAATTCTTTTTTCAATATTATACAATGAATTGTAATCAATATTCGTTGTTTCAGAAATGGATAATTTCTGATCGTTTCAATGCAATGAAATGATTCGGTTTTACTCGGATCAAAAACGTCGTGTAACCACAAGAAAACATCGCCTGACCAGAACAAAAAGACCTCGAGTAGACTGATATGTCTATCTGGAGCCATTCATAGTGTGTTGGTTTATTTATTGAGATAAAGGATTGAAGTAAAATTTCTCATTTATCTCAATAGGTATGTTAGACACTTTTGTGAAAAGTTTGACTAAGACGTTTCTTACCGCTTATTTTCAGTGCTTATAAGATGGATTATGAAAAATGGACAATTTTTCTAAACTGTCGGGATATCAGGAGTTGAAAATGATTCAACGACGTAAAATCCGCAGTTTATTTGCATTAATATCATATATAGAAAATCGGGACTTTGAAAAACTGACGTGATAAGCGGAGTGACGTGAAAACCGGGTGTCGGATATAGTTATTTTGCGTACTATTCATATGAGAATACGGTAAGGAAGAATTTGTTAAGACAGTTGGAAAACTCGTAGCACAACAGGATTACATAGACATAACAACTATCTAGAATTTTTTATGATCTATAACAAATTATTCGTTGAAAAAATAGCTCAAATTTTAATTTCAAAGAGTGAAACATATGTTTGAAATAACAGAATCACCAACAAAGAAAAAAAAAGGTTTAAGCAGATCTTTTCTAAAATTTTCCAACATATCAGTTGAAAATTATTTATGAATTCAGCTTTTCTCTTGATCTGGCCATAATACTGAAATTTTAAATAAATAACATGGCAAGTGCAAGTTTTAATCGCGCACAAAGGATACTGTAGAACAAAAACCTTGTACAAAATTTAAACTTGGCATTGTGGCAAACGCGCTTCTGGAGGTGATCGTTCAGTTGCAAGCCGCCTTGGCCCGTACCGCTGTTTTCTAGATAGGTTTTTTATTAATATATCGTCAAATTAGCAACAACTTTTTTCGAAAATCCTTATCAACAAACCTTGGATGATTTCGCGTCTTTAGGTACCTCGAGGGTATCAACCTCCATGCTGAGCGCCTGCGAAATAAAGATTGTGTGTAACAGAAAAATATGCTTTTCTCAAAAACTGTACGACCTAGGACAGGGATGGCGAACCTTTTTTGAGTGCGCGTGCCAAAAAAATCAAAATTATTATGTACCAACATTCTAACATGCCAAAAACATTTTAACTTAGATAAAATCCAATAATTAATTTTTATAGAATTTTTACTTAAATATCTGTACACTTATACTAAATTCGATTCCTAACTTATTCATTATGCTGTATTTATTCAATAATATAGCCATGTCGCATTCCGTATTAAAAATCTATAAATAAGTTTTTTCTTTGTTATATACTTCCGAATCAGATCAGTTTTAGATCTTCAGGTAGACGCAGGTTCAATCGATACATAATTATTTGCATTAACAGTTAAAATTAAATTTTCGAAATTAAAACCTAAATATAATAAAACCTAAAATAACTTAAAACCCTAAACCTAAACAAAATAAAACTAATATGAAGTACAAAGCGTGTCAATTAGGTATATTACTATGCAAACTATCTGTTAAAATTCAATTTTCAAAAATAAAAACTTTGAAATTTGATAGAGAAGCAAAGTGATTTGGAAAACACTATATGTTGAAAGGTTTGGCGGAAAAAAGATGCTGCAGGGCGCTTTCATTAAAAATTTATAATATTTTAATTCATTCATAAGTAACGCATTATTTTAAAGAAAATTATATACCTGTTATACAAAACGTTACTTTTTGTAAAAAAAAAAAACATAAAATGGATTGTTCTCCATAAACTGAATATAATCTATAAGTTTTTTCAAGTGCCAGAGAAGTTTTCTTATGTGCGAAGTTCAGCACGCATACCATACGTTCGCCATCTCTGACCTAGGATAATCGCTATAGTTTTCCAGCGAAGTTTAAATAAACTCCTACTATCCCCAATTTTTCCATAATTTTAGTTCCAGTAGATCCGGAAACAGAAGGGCGGTGACATATTTGTACCGTACCTTTTCGACGATATCTCTAAAAATGTAATACCTAAAATTAAAACAAATATATTTTTGAGTTCGGTGCTACGTGATCTTTTGAACGATACCTCACAAAATTTAAAAAATAAAATAAAATAAAATAAAATAAAATAAAATGATTCAAGTAACTTAATTACCCCCATTCCCCACTCCACTAATTTTTTTCCTAAAAATATTTGCTAATGGCTAATAAGCTAATAAATATGTGAGTCAATAGCCTTTATTATTCTGGGAAGTTTGAATTTTCCACATTCCACATATTTTCAAGAAAAACGACTCTGACGGACGGACAGATAGACACGCGAGTGACCTTATAATGGCTCTGCTTCTACTTTTTAAATACAAACTCTAAAAATAAAAAACCTAAAAGAATTAGTCAAATATAAAAAATGATTGCACGCTGCACGCCTCAAGCTCGTCAAATAAGTGACTGCGGAAGATGGTTAAATTGCTAGGCATAGTTTTTGACCTTATAAAACTTTTTTAACGAAACTGTTCTGATCGATTTCGACATTAGATGACATTTAAATAACTTTTTGATTTAAGAACTCTATTTCAGCATGTTTATCGAACATTTTCCTATAAAACTATCAATTTTCATACTTTTATATGCAATCTTTTTCTTAATATAAGGCGAAAAAGAATGAAATGAATATATTTAAAATAAGTTAAAACTAGTTGGGTGTGGATGTGCCAATCCCAAAACTTTATCCTATCTCATACATCTTAATATTTCAAAAAGTAGTTGCACATGTTAATACTTGAATATTATTAGTTCAATACTAACCAACTTTGATTTTCCTCTTCAAATTCTGCTTCAGTCAATCGCTGTAAGAAAAATCCCTGCTGGCTCGGCCTACAGGCGCAGGTAGATTTCGAAGTTAAGTACTAATTTCAGCAACAAAATCTAAATCACGATTACAGATAAACCCACTTTAACAATTTTATCTAGTCGCTTTTGGCGAGTTTTTAATTTTATTTTTATATGAGAGCTAGTTTTATCAGAATCATGTTAAGATGGTATTAAAAAATGTACTTTTCCATGCTCATCAACTCGAAATTTTCTGACACATTTTCAGATTCATTTTTAAAAGAAAAAACATGAAACTTGTTGGCGTGATTTTTGAAGAGCGATCAATTTTTTTTTATTTTTCGTTCAATTAATTAGAACTTGATTTATAAACAATTATTTTCTCAGTAGAACCATATTTTTCGTTTCCAACACAATCGCTTCGGGAAATTCAGTTCAAAATGTCCAATTTGACATAATTTTTTGAAACATATTCTGCCTCTATCAAAAAAATCGACCATTACGGCACATTATATAGCTTCTGAATAAGAAAACCTACCAATTGGATGCGTTTGAGAGCAAAAATGAATTTAAAAATGAGTAACAAAATAAGAAGTTTGTATTATAGTACATCCTTAATACGATGATTTTTTTTTCAACCGTTATGTATTTTTAATTTTTTTTTTAATGTAAGAATTGGTCCTATCAAAAACTTGTCAATATAAAAGTTGTAGATAATATTAAGAAGATTTATAATAAATTTAAGGGGATTTGATATCTTGAGAATTGACAAGTTATGAATTTTTTTCTCTCCGAAACCCTATTTGTTTCGCCCCTTGAGCCCTTTTTTTTATTTTATCAAAAATATATCATACATAAATTTTTGGCCCCTTTTTATAGAAGTAATAACAACTTTAAACTGATTCGATATGTATTATAACTAAGAAGTTATGGGGTTCTGTTCCACAAAACCCCTTCCTATTTCCATCCTCTTGACCTGATTTTGCCCATTAACGAACTGGACCGAGATTTTGTACCCCTTGATTTTATGTATCAGTTTGGAAGAGATTTGTGCAGAATTATGGAAGTTATCGTGTCCATAAAAAAGTGATATAGATAGATAGATAAAGTTTTTTACTGGAAGTGGTTTTGGTTTCTAGAGGTCATGATCGGTGCAGATCTGCAAAATGTTTTCAGAAATTCCAAAATAGGGGAGAATGTAATAGGTAGTATTTCATACGAAATCTACCTAAAACGAGTAATACATGATTTTTTGATTATGAACGCCATACTATAACAAAATTACTATTGTATTTTGATTTCGAATTTAATGCTGAAACCTTGAACTTGTACAGCTTAACATTTTTTTTAAATTTATTGTTATTCGTAATGTCATTGTTCAAACGTTCATAATCTTTTATGATATTAGAATAAAAGATATAAGAAACACTTTTATGTGAATAATTTTAGATAAGGATGGGAAAATATTACTATAAGTACTTATGGGTCTAAATTTTATTCATTCTAAAAACGCAAAATGTTAATTCAGCGTAAAATCCTCAAACAATGAGGAAAATGAAAAAATTCCAGATTTTATCGCAATCCATTCGTGAGAGCGGCATAGCATCAGAAACGTGACAGATTAGAGCACTGTATGGTGACACAGTTTATTAATGAGAGGATATTAGAGTGTTTATTTTTGATATAAAGAGATACTTTTCACATTTTCAGAATATTAATTTCGGCTCTTGAAACAATTTGCAATAAATATAAAAGTAAAAACTTTTTTTTTTTTTTACTTTGTTTTACTAGCAATCAATGTTTATCTTGAAATCACGCATATTTTCAGGACTGCAATTAAGATTTCCCCCAAACTTTCCGTTAAAACACATTAACCTATTTGCGCTTGAATTTTTATTGTCTCAAATTTAAATCACTTTAAAATCTTGCAAAATGAACTGGAAAAATACTAAAAAAAAATTACGCTAATTTTTATTTTTTTTTATTTTATTTTTTATTTTTTTGTATTTATTTGATAAAATGTAAACGTACTAAATATGGGAATATGCATAATATTTGCCATAATATAATATGCATGATTATATGTTTTATCTATATTTATATAAAATAAACCTTTAAATTGTATATTAAATACTACAATTAGTATTTTTATGAATTACTAAAAAAATATAGATATTTCTTTACAGAGACAAATAACATTATAAGTATTAGTAATGTCTAATAAACTAAGAATATTTGCATTTGAGTCTTAAAAACAATTTGTTTCATAATCATCTTGAAAAAGACTTTACGGAAACGACTGTCCCCTATGGCTAATAAAAGTATATACCCATTCGTGCCTAGCGCACTATATTTTGTACGTTACAAACATGCATAAAAAATAGGCTTGAGCACATAATTTCACAATAATAAAAAAAAATACGTATTTCAAAGAAGTCTACAAGAAGCTACGATTATGACTTATTTATTTGGTTAATTTGTAGAGAAAACAAAAATAAACTTACTTTTTACATTTCGCCATCTTGAAAAGGAAAAATCTATTAACTCCGAAAAAAGACTTCATTTTAAGAAAATAAATATCTATTGCTACCATCTTATGCTACCATCTTTCGGCAACAGATAAAGACATTTATATATAATCATTTCATACAATTTTCATGTTACAAAGAAGAAGAAAATAATACAAATTTATTAAAATTCGAAGCGTCCCAAAAATGGGACGCTACGCATAAATGGGTTAATTTGTTGTGTGCACATAACTCGATTATGGAAAATTCACTTTTTATACGTTTGATCGAAAGGGCGAGCAACTAAATTCATTAAAAAAAATTTAATTTTTGCTGTGTTTCTTTTTTGCATGCTTTCTTTTAACCTACAGTTCTATTTGTATGTGGCAATCAAATCTTGTTACTCATTTTTCACCCACTTACTGATGACATAGAGCTTTAAAATTTGGAATAAATATGTATTCTTGAGGGTAATACATGAATTGGACATTGACTTTTCAAAATTCGTGACGGGGGCAGCGGTTGATTTCCTATGGCGAAATCAGTATCAGCTTTATGATGTCATCAGTATCAGCTTATTTATTTCAACTTTATCATGAGTTGAAAAGTACTAATGGCAGGGTTACCACAATCCCAATAGCGCCAAAAGTTGCCAACTTGGCGAAATATCGCCAAATTTAGCGACAAAAGTGAAGTGCCATATATGAAGACTACTTGGGGATAGCTGGCTAATTTGGCGAAATTCCCATTTCTAATTTTTAGTGCATTTAAAAAACATATTTATTTTCTACATTTTTGTGAATTTCAATGAAAGCGTGTTAAAAGAAAATTCCATTTTTTTTATTTAAGGTACGGCAACAAGAAAGAAAAAGCGACTAATTATTTAAACATTATTTAAAAATTAAACATCATTTTCTTTTTTAGGATTTCTCTACGTATAATTAGAAATTAATTAGTATGAAAGTTGATTAAATCGTATTTTATTAATATATTACATTATTTATTTTTTATTTATATTTTCTACTTTTTAATGTTTAACCCTTAAATCCCGTGTGTTGCTTTTCGGCAACATACCCAATTTAGGCTTCTAAAATACTATTAGAATAATATTGAACCTATAATGCCTAATATTGCCAATAAAATACATTCTGAAAATATTTTTAAATCGATTTCCAACATGTAGATGGCAACACTTGTGCTATTTAAGAATAAAGATAGATTTCTTTTTTCAATTGTTGCTACTTGTTCTTTTTGTTTTGTGAAAAACCCTATTTTGTTCTGCAGTGAGCAAGTAAAATTTATTTCTTATTATAGTTCCTGAAATTTTTGTGTGTTTAATATTATAGAATTTTATCAAGGAAAATTATTTTTTCAATTAAAGACCAGTATTGCCGATTAGTAACAAACTGTTTTTTTAGCCGTAAACCATACTTAAAACCAAATATGATTTATTTAAAAAATGAAAGCCGAAAAACATTATTACAATGGTTTTTGAAAAATCACGCATTTAAGGGTTAAAACATTTCGTTGATGCAATTTCACTGCCAGTTGGCGTATTTTGACGTGCGCGGTATGGCATATCATTAACTCCATTTTTTTTTAAAACTCATAAATAGTTGTAACCATTATGAATATTTGGCGATTTATTGCCTGCGGACGGTTAACATAAAAATGCCTTAAAATTAATTTATTAGTTTATAATTAAGTTCTAAAAATATTAAAATCTTGTATTATCATCGGAAACATGCCTATGAATATAATTTTTATAATTCTAGCGCATAAGGAAATGAGCGAAAGATCGATAACAAAATTCCATCTTTAAATATAAAAACCATGTTGAATTAAATAAAAAAGTGCAACAAATTGATCTTGAAAAGGCAGTTCAATCATAATCGGAAATGTATAATCAAGAACAATCAAATGCAGTTTTTATTAGCTACAGTGTAACTTATTGCATCTTGTTGTAGGGGAAACAGCGTTGTCATTTATGATAAATACACCAAAATCATGAAAATTTTCAGTTGTTGCGTTGTGGATTATTACTAGAAAATTCCCCATTAGATACTATTATGTACAGTCGTGGAAAAAAAAAGTAAACACCCTTACTAACTCTTCAAAAAATTATCGTAGAAGAAAGTATTGGTACAACACGATTGGTAATAAAGTCTACTTTTAAATGATGTGTATAAAATTTGTTTAGGGGACCATCTAAATATTAAAACGAACCATAACTTTGTTTTTTTTTCAATAGCAGTACACAATTCTGAGAGCATAAATAAACTCTACACCCATCAATTAGCCTAAAAACAAATTTTTAAGCAATTCGTACGATAAGTTTCCGATAAATTAATTATTTTAATACGAGCGTATTTTAGGGACTGTATCCAAATTGAAGTTCGGTACCCGATTGTTGACCGAGAGAGCACCCTTCTTGATCAAGACACTTTAAGCGCCACTCAAGCAATCATTGAAGACTGCTAGATTACAGGACAGCATAAGAAATTTCACAATATCTAGTCACTAAACTAGTAAATTTGAAAACTACTTGGAAGAAAAATGTGAATTTTGGATTCCCATAAAGCAGGACTTAATAAATCTAAATCCATCAAAAACACTGTAAGTTGCAATTCATAACATTTTCGAATATTAATTTCATAATTCATCTAATAAAATTATAAAAATTGCAAATTCAACGTATCTATATTTGGGTATTTTAGTATTATTGCTACACAAAAAATAGCACATTAGGAGTATAATTTCAGGAGATATTAATGAAAATATGAAAATGTAATTTAATATTAGAAACACTAAATTTTGAATGTTTATAATTCAAAAACTTATTATTCAAAAGATTTGAAACTTGGTGTCAGGGATAGTTTGGACCGAAGATTCGAAATATCTTGTTAAAATTGGGTATTGCCATTGAAAAAAATGGAGTTAGGGTTCGTTTTAACTTGTAGATGCCCCCCCCCCCTAAACAAACTTTATATACATTATTTAACAGTAGACTTTATTTCCAATCGTTCGGTACCAGTAAATTTCAGCTATGATAATTTGTTGAGGAGTTAGTAGGGGGAGTTTACTTTTTTTTCCCCACGACTGTACACAGTCTATTATTATACACATAGTCTATTATTTTGCACACACTCTATTATTACACATTTCGAAATCTCTGCCGAAAGTGTTACCTCCTGACGCATACGCATAATGTTATCTGCTTCAAATGCAGTCCAAAATGTATAACATGATGTTTTAAGGTGTAAGTAAAACCTGTGGTTTGAATGCGTTTTCAAAAGCGATGCGTGTAAAATGTGCTTGAAACAATGGGCATACGAACAATTATTTAGCAACAGTAGCAAAACATATTTCAGTGTACCGTCACCTGGGGTGACTTTGCCTCCTTTTTGGCCTCTTGTTGTCTTTAAAGATCCAAAAATTATTGAAATTTTCCTGTAAGCAATTTCTATTTTTTTTTCTAGTATCACGATATCAGTTGTAAATTTTAAAATTCACATTTAGTATTTTTTTTAAATAGTTAATATATATATATATATATATGTGGGAATGTAAATATTCTCAACAATGCAACTCGTCTAACTCAAGGGTTTATTGAATCGATACGCAATCATATATGAAATAAAAAGTACAACACGAGAAGCGTGGAAAAAAGCAAAAAGTGTGTGGCAACGGTTTTGATAAAAAAATTCAAGAGATGTTTTTTTTTAGAAGTTGGATGGTGTTTTATTTCAACATGAAGGTTGAAGATTAGTTGAATAAAAAAGAAAAGATTTGTGTAAGAATTCTAGGTGAATTCCAGTATTTATGTAAACAAATGTATTATATTATTGATGTGGATGAACTGTTGTGATCTTCCAAGCATAATATTTGTTCGAGTGAATAATAAATGCCGTATTAAATTGATGAACTAATAGATGCATTTATTTATAGTTATAAGCTAAGTGAATCTTTAAATAATTTTACGAAAGAAACCTACATATATACATATTTTAAGTGGCATAAAGTCACCCCTGGATTAGGGTGACATTATATAAACTAAATTATCATAAGAAAAAGTCTTCAAAAGCTTGTAAGAAAATGCATAACCAGTATTAAGATAGAATAATAAAACATATTAAAACAATTATGTCATTTCAAGATTTAAAAAATACAAATTTTGCCTAAAAACAAAAATAAAAATGATATTTTATTAAAAAATGAGCATTATGCAAGACATGTAAAAACAATTAATAATTAAGACGGTATATTTTTCAAATAAATAAATAAATAAAATAACGTTTTTTTTTATATAGAAGAAATAGACCCTTTTTGGGGGGGGGGGCGATTTTTTTCAGGATTTTATAGCTTATTCTTATAAGTGTAGTGATAGTAATTGAATATTTTTCAGTGGTTTTCTTTTGACTAAATACATGTTATACAACAACATCTACCACATTCTGAAGTGTTTCATCAATATACTTTTTATAATTACGACTGCCTACCGGAGCGCTGGGACATTGTTACGCTAGTACCTGCACAAAAGAATAATAATTATATACTAGTACAAAGATTATATTTACAGCAAATGCTTCTTTTAGTGATTTTATTTTCAGAAAAATAAAATATAATAAATATACTAAATTTGTCGACTTTTTACTGAGACAATCTCACCCCAAATTGACATTCGAAATGCCGGTTTTCGAATAAAATCAGTGTAAAATCTAATATATCAAATTAATGTATATAAATCTAATTGATTTGTGAAGATGTACTTAGCCTTTTACAGCATCAAGTATAAATAAATTTTCCAATCAAAAGTTTCCTACAGTGAAATCATACGCAGAATATTAAACAAAGCAACAACCGAAGTGATGCCAAACTCCATTTGTAAAATGCTAAATTTAATAATTCCTGTATAAGCTACTGCCGCAGTCTACAAGAATTTGACGTTACTAATTAGTTTTATTGAAACAACTTTTCTTTATTACACATTTAGTCTTTATCCGCGGTGTAGAACAAAGTTACTACGCGGTGTACAAAGTCACCCCGACGGTACTAGAAACACAGTTATGAACACTTTTTTTTTTTTTTTTTTTTTTTTTTTTTTTTTTTTTTTTGCATTCAAAAGTAGGCTTTTATACCTGACTGCCAAGAGGGGTTATGTGTTTCACGCGTATCTGGGTACGTGGATTTCTTTATACCCTCGAAACATCCCAACGGCTGGCTGGATGGATTTTAATGAATGAGGTCTCTATCGATTCGTCTTAACCGTCCGATGGTTATAGGCAAGGTTTTGTTTTTATAAATTCAAAATGGCGGTAGAGACGAAAAAATTTTTTACGCAACATATTGGGTCACATATCATTGGATAGGTCCTTCAAAATGAAGACAATGTTTCATTGACTATTTAACAGTCAGAAGCTCCGTTTAAATATTACACAACCTAAAAGTTGTGTAGGTATGATCTCTAGCTTTACTTTATCCTTCATAGACAACGATAGGCCTCATCAAAACAGTGTTTATAGATAGGAACTAACAATTAAACACACCTTAAAGGTCAGCAATACAAGTAAATAAAAAAATGGTAAGTAATATAAAAAAATAGTTTCACATTCATGAGAAATAATTAATCATTTCGCTTTTTACGCAGTCGGGTTTTTTGATTTCTTAAATTTAATTTGTGTTACTTTTGCAATTTGTATTATGTTGCAGAGATTTGCAAGTGCAGCTGACTATATCGAGCATATGAATAAACACACAGCCTCAACCAGTCGTCCCAAAATAATGGAAGTTTAAGGTTAGTGTCTTTTCTAACATAGGTACCCACAAAGAAATGAACTTGAAGATTATTTAAAAGAGTGTTAATGCAAAAAATTATACAACATTTATTTATTGTTTAAACAAGTATTATATTAAGTACGTACTCATCTAAATTGTATCTCTCTTACAAAACACAGACTGTTAATTTCGCCGAAAACCTTCACACAATGGAGAAAATTAAGGCAACAGTAGAAAAATTCTTGATTTTATCGCATCCTATTCATGATAATGGTGTCGCCAGAAACGTGACCAATTACTACTTCGTGTGTTGAAACCGTTTATTAATGAGGATATTTTTTACCTAAACAGAAAGTTTATTTTTGATTTAAGGGGGCGGCGGACGTTTAAAAAAATTCTTTTAATTTTCATAATAGAAATTTGAAATTTTGTTCAAAAATACATTTCACCATAAGTATATAGAACACCTTAAAATAAATTTACAATCTTATTCTAATTTTAAAATCTTTTAAAAAAATTTTAATTTTAAAATGCTTCTTGTGTCTCAATTTTTCAGATAATTCCTCGATTTTGAATTTTAATCACGTAAAACTCCATTAACCAAATCTGTGTATCGATTTTTTAATCCCTTAAATAGTTAATTTTTTAGAGATATTTTTCTGAATTCCATATCGATTTTCATTAAAATTCTGCCTTATAATAAGTTAAAAATCAAATTTACTTGTCTTAATGAAGTCGAATTTTAAAATGTATACAGATTTACACAGATTCTTTTTAAGCAATATCAGGATTCTTTCTTATCAGTTTCATGAATTTTCATCAAAAATTAAGTACCAAAGAGTATTTCAAAAATAAAAAAAAGCTGAAAAATCAGTATTGATAAAAACAGATTTAAAATATACTAAAAGGGGAAAAAAATGTTTGTGAATAAAATTAAAACATTTGTAACTTTGTGTAAAATAATCGCATCTGCATGCGGTTTTCCAAGAATGACGTAGTACAAATTGAAGAATAATAATACACACAAAAAGAAAATGTCGATTTTTACTCAAGTAAAGCTCTACGGTCCACTTAAAAAAGATTTTATTTTCAGTTTTTAGAATATTAATTTTGAATTAAAAGAAAGTCTTTTCTATTTAGAGAATTGATCTTGGAAACGCATTTCGTTAATGTAGTAAAGTCTGTATTTAGCGATTTTTCACAGATGTGAATTTTTCTACAAAAGTCGACTTCTTTCTTTAGAAAAACGAGTTGGAACCCATCGAAATTCGACGAATTAAAATATTTAGAATGGAACTGTTAGATCGAATTTCTTATAAACCTACAAAAATAATTACAATAAAAAATTCATCTTGCATTGCTTGTCTAACTCTTAAAGCAAATAATGTTTTTAACCTAAAATTACCAAGATATTATTTCCACAAATTTCAACTGCTTAAATTATTGAAAAATTGAACTGTATTAGAATACGTAATCAAGATGAGTAATTATGTTGAAGTTTTCGATTGAGGTTCTTATGTTTGTTTTTACGGGATGAAAAATCAGTAAAAAGGATTTCGCTTTGTCACATCATAAAATTTTCCCTCATAAAATCTAAACTGTACGTTATTTTTACATTCTCAAAATTTACATACGCACTGCTCAAATTCACAATTTAAAAGTATTTTAACGCGCAATACGTTATTAATGAATGTATTTCCAAACTTAAAGTCACGTTCGTCCGATACAACTTTTCATGTGAACATTCGCACAAACTTTAAGTTCTAATCTCGGTACCCGCGAAAATTTACCATTCAGAAATTTGCCTTTAGTTGCCATAGTATTGGCCATTTAATATTGGTCAAATATGGGTTTTATTAAAGAAAATTATCGTTTTGTTCTAAATGTGACACCACTTTTACTCACTGAATCATTTTGCCTAGCGTCTCAGACTCAGTATCAGCGTAATGTAAAAATATTGAAATATCTTCTTCAATCTTTTGATTTATGAAGAAGAATGTGTGTTTTTTTTTTTATGGCTGACGTCATTTTCAGTTCAAAAATTAGAAAAGAGTTACTTTTATTTGTAATGTGAAAATGACATCAATAAAGATATAATCAATTAAAATAAATAAACCATGATTATTTTTCCTTTACTTATAATAGAAATGGAGTACTTCAGTTGCCACAATTACAAAATTAGTACTAAAACTATAAAAAAATTAATATCTCAAAAATAAATTGAGATAGAACTTTCAAACTAATTGCATCTAAAGGTACATTTTTCCCCCTATACGACGGTGTAAAAATTGAAACTGTGGGATGTTTAGAAGTTTAAAAATTTACAGTAGCGAAAATTGTAAAACCGAAATTTCATTTCAAATTTCAAAGTGTTGCCATTCGCAGACTGACGTATGCGTTACGCACAGATATGTTTGTCCTTTATAATATAGATATTAAATAAGGAAGAATTTTGAATAAAATAAATTTTCCCTTTAAAAAAATCTTATTTCTATATAACGAACTTTTTCTGCACAGACTTCTCTAATAATTTTTTTGTTCCCGAAATTCCAGAGGAATCTTTCAGGTTTCTTTAGCACACAAACTGCCCGCGGCAAGGTAAAATAAAATTTCTTATTTTAATTTATTTATTTATTTATTTATTTTTTTCGCTACCACTGGCAATGAATAGCCTACTCCATTTTTATCTGAAGCAACATGTGGTCACCATATATAAGCAAATTTTTCAGCAAGGAGAACACTAAAAAATATCAAATTTACCATTCTGAATATAAAAATAATTAGCTCTGATGATATCCAAAGATAGCTAAAAGAAAACTGTTGTTAACATAAATTAGAAATTCCAAAAGAAGTTGAGCAAGGTATCGGGAAAAGATTGTTACTTTTAAGTTGGAATTCGTAATATTGTGTCGACAATGATGCAAATCATACTGTAAAAAATTTATGTAACGTTACTCTATAAAACTGGTGGCAGCCATGCTGCCTCCCTTTTATTGAGTAATTTAATCGATATAACTGGTGTTACGTATAACTAATGTGTAATATTATACCAGTTTTATCAGTTTAAATTACCCAATTATATAAGTTGAATTACTCCATAAAATTAGATGCAGCAAGTTGCCACCAATTTTATGGGGTAACGTTACATACATTTTTCACAGTGCAGAGCTGTAACATTTTCAATTAAAGTCGCGAAATGTAATTTCCAGACATTTTAAATCTTATGAAACATTATTTTTATTTGCTGAAATCAAATTATTGTATTGCAAGTACAGTCGTGAAAAAAAAAAAAAATCACCCCCAACTAACTTCTCAACAAATTATCGTAGAAGAAAGTTACTGATACTGAACGATTGGAAATAAGGTCTACTTTTAAATGATGTACATAAAATTTGCTTAGGGGGCCATCTACATATTAAAACGAACCGAAACTTAATTTTTTTTTCAATGGCAATACCCAATTTAAACACAATATTTCAAATCTTCGTTTCAAACTATTTCTAAACACCAAATTTCAAGTCATTTGAATGATAAGTTTTTGAATTTTAAACATTCAAAATTTAGTGCTTCTAATGTTAAATTACATTTTCATATTTTCCTTAATATCTCCTGAAATTATACTCCTAATATGCTAATTTTTTGTGTAGCAATACTACTAAAATACCCAAACATAAATAAGTTGAATTTGCCATTTTTATAATTTTATGATATGAATTATGAAATATGAAATTAATATTCGAAAAAATTATGAATTGCAACCTACAGTGTTTTTGATGGATTTAGATTTATTAAGTCCTGCTTTATGGAAATTCAAAATTTCACATTTTTCTTCCAAGTAGTTTTCAAATTATGCTTAAAAAATGGCAAAATGATAGTTTAAGGGGCCGTCTATGATAGAAGTGAGTAGATATTTTGAAAATTCTTAGGTTATCCTGTAATCTAGCAGTCTTCAATGACTGCTTGAGTGGCGCTTAGGATACCTTAATCAAGAAGGGGGCTCTCTCGGTCAACAATCGAGTACGGAAGTTCAATTTGGATATAGCCCTAAAATACGCTCGTTTTAAAATAATTAATTTCTCGGAATCTTATCGTACGAATTGCATAAAAATTTGTTTTTAGGCTAATTTAAGAGTGCAGAGTTCATTTATGCTGTCAGAATTGTGTACGTCTATTGAAAAAAACAAAGTTTTGATTCGTTTTAATATGTAGTTTTTTCCCTTAAGGAAATCTTATATACATCAATTAAAACTAGACTTTATTATCAATCGTGCGGTACCAGTAACTTTCTTCTACGGTAATTTTTTGTAGAGTTAGTGGGGTTGTGATTACTGCTTTTTTTCCACGACTGTACATTTCGATTGCCTGCTGAAATCAGATTATAGTTTAATCAGCTGAAATTAAATTAATAACGAGCTGAAATTTTAAATTAATAAGTAGCTGTAATTTTATATTTATAACTAGCTGTAAATTTAAATTAATAACTAACAGAAATTATATTAAATATCAACTGAAACTGAATTATAGTATTGCAAGGTACATTAGTCAGCTGAAATTGAATTTTTAGTAGAACCCGCTGAAGTTAAATTACAGTATTGCAGGATACATTCAAATTCATTGTCTTGATAAAGTAAATAAATGACTAAATAAAAATCAGGGATTAGTCACTCTGGGCTATACACGCTAACCGAAATTCCCCCTGCATTAATTGAGAAGCAATCTGAAAAAAAAAATTGCCACATTAACTAAAAAATCGCATTACACATATTAGAAACCTAAAGCGAGAATTAGTTGAGTTTATTGGACACGAAACTATATTAAAGAGTCAAGGGAAAAGTAAGATATAAAGTAAAATTAGACTTAAACTTACACTATGTGCAAAATTACTTAAAAGATGACACAGTATTTAAAAAATGTTAAATTATTTTAATACCTAAGTACTTTCAACTATAAAGATAAATTAAGAATTTCTGTTTTATTTATTTACTGAAGTAAAATTAGAATTTTAAAATTACAGTAAAATCTCTGAACAACGAATACCTCGGAACAGTGGAATTTGTTTGCTATTCAGAGGCAAAATCATACGAATATATAGATATGAAGGATTGAAAAAATGTTCGTTAAATAGGGGCTGTCGCTATTTGGAAAGGTCCTTTATGGAAATTTTACTGTACTGCAAGAATTTGACGCTTTTATTTTCTCTCTATTCTAAAAAAAAGTAACTACCGCTGTCACCGCCGCCGCCGCCGCCGCCGCCGGTTTTAATTTTTTTGTGACTGGAGACCTTTCTTCGTTAATATTAACAAAAATAATGCATACAAAAATATGAAAATCGGTGGTTTTATACAGAAATGTTTGATAAACAGACTGATGCAGACAATTTTCAAATCGAAGGATTATTTTAAGAGTTATTTAATGCTAAAGTTGGACAAAATCGTTTCACTAAAAAAGTTTTATAGCAGCAAAAACTATACATGGCAGTGTAATCATTTTTAGATCATTTTATGCGGTAGAATTTGCCGGAGTGCAGATTGCATTAATTTTTTTATTTTGACTCATTTTTTCAGGTTTTATTTCTATTTTAAATTCAAATTTTCAGCATTTCTAGAGATATTTTTTACAGATTTCAGAAAATTGTACTAATTTAAACTGTTGCCAACTGTATAAAAAGCGCAAGCAATAATGTTTGCTTCAAATTAAAAATTTATTTACACGTGACTATTATAAACAGAAAAAAAACTTTCAAATTAGAATTAAAGAATTACGTATAAAAAGCAGGAACTTATTAAAAATTACGTCATAAAAAGTATACACGTGAATTATAAAAGAGAAATGATATTGTAAAATAATAAATTCATTAACATGCGTTAGAAGTCTTAGGAGAAATTACGTCACATTATAGTTATTACATAAAATGAACACAAAATAATATTGCAAAAAAGTTTAAATTTAGAAATTGCGCTAGACATTTATTTGATATTTTGAGAATTAATTTAAAATGTCTCATTTAAAAGAACTTTCTTTTAGCTTTGTTAAAAAATACCAGGAGACAAAGACTCTGTTTACTTAATTCCTTTTATATTAGCTTATTTTGAAATGTTGTTACACGTGTATACGTCATCAAGTTATTTTTATTTTGACGTTTTATTTGTGTTTTTATTAATGTTGTACGAATTTATTTGTTCTTTCGTTATTTAAAATAAAAGTTATATCAATTTGTATAATTTGGCGAGTAGTTTGGTGATTTATATAATTTGGCGAAATTGGTCGACAGGATAATCAAGTAGTACCGCAGCGGATTTGGCGTTAAAATTCCCCAATCAAAGAGAAATGAATAGAAATTTGTTTATAGGGAGATCGCCACTGTTTTTTAAATTATAATTCAATCTTTCGAAATCTATTTAAAGCCGATCAAATTAGCGTGCATTTAGAGTCTGCGGTGTCTGGACGGGGGTTGGCGAGCGTAGCTCGTAGGGGGCCGAGCCCCCTAGTTTCTGAAAAAAGAAATGCATCTAATTTTTTAGATTAAATTATCCGTTTTTTTTTTTACATTCATTGAATAAAAACAAAAATAGTGTTAAATAAGAAGGGATAAATCATAATCATGCATTAAGCATAGATTATGAAACACTTTCCAACACCTCTTGAAATCTTTAACAAAACTTCGTTATTTAGGGAAATAAGGTAAATAAGATAATTAAGTAAACATTTTAGAAAACAAATAAAATATTTGAAAATATGATTTCAGCAGTTACCTTCCATAGCCAAATATTTATTTCAATTATTTTAAACAGCCCTGTATTTGATCTGTAGGCTGATATATATACTACATAATGTATAAATTTTGTTTAGCAAGAAAACATACAACAGGTTGAAATTTCTCTTTCAGAAATTTATACTCATAGATGGAAACATACTTGAATACTTTTGTTCAGCCCTGTAGTTTACCTAGTACCTTTATTACACGCCACTATTTAGCTAAAATATAATTCAAACTAAATCACTCTTAAAACTACTGAAATCATATTTCCAGAATTTATCATCTATAGACGGCCATGTATCCAATTCTTTGCGTGGCCCTGTATATCAATTTATCTATATTTTACAAACATTTGTTAGTAAACTAAACGCAGTTCAGCGTAAAAATGCATAACATATTTAAAAACTACCTTTTAGCAATTTATGCTCATACTCAGTAACCTTTGCGAATTCTTTTGTACAGCCTATTTTGTACAGCCTATCAACTATAGCATTTATACGCACCATATAGTATGCACAAATATAATGAAACTTAAAAGCGCATATTATAATTAAAAATGCATTTCCTGCCATCATCGCTAATATACAGTACTTCGGATAGAATATACTTGTTTGAAATCTTTTGTGTGTCCCTGTAAATGCTATGCACTTCGTATTATACATGAAATAACTTGCATTAAGCCTCACCGACGTATATCAATTTCATTATATATGAAATTGCATAATTCAAATAAGCCGCAAACAATTTCCCCCTATATCATTATGTAATGGAAGTCTTTTGTGTGTCCCTGTAAATGAAAAGTAACTATTCGTTGCACAGCATATTCTGCAGAATGCATATTTTAGTGCACTTCGTAAATGCATATCAATTTTATTATGTTTGAAAAGGTGTAAATCTTTAAAATTCATTTGAAACGACTTTTTGCCATTGGCCGTAATGTAACGGAATACTTTTGACTGTCCCTGCAAATAAACTAAACATGCTACAAACTTCATTTGAAATAAGGTTCGTGCTAGGCTAAACGTCATTAATATCCGAAAATTTCAGGACAATCTGAGTATATTTATGAGAGTTAGAGCGCAGACAGACGGAGAGACGGACAGACAAACCGAAGTCAATAACATTTTTCAACTTTCTTGGAAAGTGTTAAAAAGGGGGGGGGGAGGGTTGAAGAAGAAAAAAATTCATAACTTAGTCAATTCACAAGATATAAAATCCTCATGAATTTATTATATATCTTCTTAATATTATCTACAACTTTTATATTGACAAGTTTCTGATAGGATCCATTCTTACTGCAAAAACAAATTAAAAATACATAGCGGTTAAAGAAAAAATCATCGTATTAAGGGTGTACTCAAATCAAAAAAGTTCATATTATTATTATTAGTAATAGTAATAGTAATAGTTGTAGTTATTCATATAATTTAAAGGGAAAATATTACGACATCTCTCTTTCAGACACTTGGACGCACAAAAGTAAAAAGCAGCATTTCGGGGAGAAAGTTCTTTTTAAGGGAATTAAGACATCTAATTGGCTTAATTTTAACAAGCATGATTCAGAAGAAATACAAGAAATGCGGCGAAGATTATTCAAATTTAGAGAAAAAAGGAAGGTTGAATAAATTTGAGGAATATAAGATCTTATTTATTATGAACTCTCAGAAAATGAGGTTAAAATACAGCACTTCTATTGCCAGAAGCACTAAAAGAGATTTTTATTTCATTTAGATGTTTTACACAAAGACGTTTTTGTAACACATGACTTTATAAGATCTTTAGAGAGTCCTTGGAAAAAAGAAATAAAATGTATGACGTAGTCAAGTATTTCGGATACAATTTTTTTTCCCAAAGAAAGGTTTAATTATATGAGTGTTTAAGATTTATTTTTCATACGTAATTCCGTTTTACATGCTAAATAAGTGTTAAAAAAAATATTTTTTACACCCTCTTATTATAAGCATTAAATGTTTATCTCGAAATTCACTCTCATGACTGAAGTTCATATAGTTACAGAAAATTTCCGTTACAATACATTAATTTGGCGTGGGCGCCGAACCTGATTACGAAAAATTCACTCTTTTTTCTATGCTTGATCTCGTCAATTTATTTTAAAAAGTTATAGTTTTGGATCTGATTTTTTTTTTTTGTTTTTGTTTTTTTGGTATGTGTATGTGTGTGTGTGAGATAGCAACAGGAAAGAAAACAAATCATTATTTAAGCTATCTTTTTATGATTTCTAAATGGATTTTTTAACGTATAATCATAATTTGATTAATATGTACATCTATTAGTTGATTAAAGCATATTTTTTAAAACATATATCACGCTCTTTATTTTTATTTATATTTTTCACTTTATAGTGTTTAAAATATTGTATTGTAAGCTATTTCACATCCAGTTGGTCCTTTTGGGCAAGCGTGGCTTGGCGCATTATTAAATCCACTAGCCGCCCTTGGCAACCAGTTTGTTCTCTCCGAGCGTCTTGAGTGCTTTCCTTCATTTTCATAAAAATGCTTATAAATATAATCTTAATTTAAATATTTTTTCCCTGTTTGTTTCTAAAGTACACTTCATGCCCTTTTAATTGAAATACATTTTAAAATACAATTAGCTTAAAATATTTTTTTCTACAACAGATTTAAGTTGTTTTTGGGAGACGGAAAAATGCGCCCAGACCGCTCAGAGAGAGCATGCTAGGCATTGTATCATGTTACTTATATTCAAAATTTAATTTACTTGGACTCCCTTAAATATAATTAATATAATCCCTTAAGCTAATATTAGTTTTTGTTGCATTAAAATATCTCAATTTGTTGATTTTCCGTAAGCAAGTAAACCATACTGGTTTACAATGGACATCTATGGGAATTTGGCGAAATATTAGTGATATCGCCAAGTTGGCGTTAAACTTGACGGCATTTGGCGACGGAACAGGGTCCCCCCCCGTACGGTAACCCCCCCCCCCCTTATAGATATAGAGATGCATTAAATGCTGTTCAATAACCAATGAAATGCGTTTCATTCGAGCGTTGCCATTAAACACTTAACATAATCACGATTTCTGTGCCACGTACGATAGCGTAATATATATATATATATATATAGAATGTTAATGTAATTCGCATACAATTGTAACAATAATAGTACAGGTAAAATAGATCAAAAATTGAGTAAAATACAACAATTCACGAAAATTTGGGAAGAGGCACTAGACATGAAAATCCGATGACCCCCCCCCCCAAAAAAAAAGTTGTTTCATCATGTTTTAGGGGCCAAAAGGGGACATTTTAACTCAGTGGTGCATAAAAACCCAATTATCAAAGTTGAGGGGGGGTATTAGCCCCCCGCACCCCCCCCCCTTTATACTTAACCAATGAACTCCCAAAACTAATCAGGGAAGCTCTTTATCAGAGTGAACCTATTAAAAAAATTGAAGCAAATCGGATATTTCTATCAAGAGTTTTGGCGTTATGTATATACATACGCACACAAGTACATACAGAACCATACAGAACCTGCAGGCACATTAGCTCTCAGGCTTTGATAGCCTGTGAGCCAAAAACCATTTTTCGGGTTCGTGAAAACTGAGTAATGCAGCATAAAAACTACTCTGAAACGTTTCCGAAAATCAATGGCAGCAAAAGAAACTTTGTGTTTATAACTGAGTTTTACTTTTAAACTAGATGTTAAAATGTAGTCATAGACATTTATTAACCATTTGGAAAAATAGTTATTGTCCTCGTCAGGGTAGGAAATCAAAAGCATATCTGAAGCTTTTTATTGGTTGAATCCGCATTTTATTCGTTTTCTGATTGGTCTATACAGTAATCTGTACTTTCCCTTTACTTTCAACAGATATGGATACTTCTGTTGCCACTATGACAAAAAAGTAATAAAAACTACAAAACAAAATTAATGACTCAGAAACAAATTGAGATACAACTTTCAAACAAATTGCAGTTTATAAAGCAGCAAAAAGTAATATTGTGGGATATTTAGAAGTTTAAGAATGAAATTTCATTTAAAATTGGTCGTCAAATTTCTTGGAAATCTGACGATGGAAAAGCCTTTTCCCGAACAGCCAATGAAATGCTTGGATAATACGTAAGTTTTAGGTGGATAATACGTAAGTTTCAGAAATCTGACGAGTCGCAGGCGATTTTTGTCGCTTGCAATTTTTACGTGCAATAACACTATTAATGTTTAATTCATGGCGTACGTAATGTATGATGAACTCCGTGCGATTTTTTATGTCTTAAATTTTAGTATTTGAAAAATCATTTTCCAAATGGTCGTTGTAATTTGTTAAATTGCTTTTTTTTACTATTTATTTTATTCGTGACAAAGTCTTATTTCTTTCACTAAGGACTTCTTGTCACCATAAGAAATGTGTAGGCCACTTTTGAACAGATGTCAAAAATATGGTTGCTTTTTTTTTATCGCTCACTTCAAAAAAATTGCATCAATTCAATTTTTACATCAAATAGGGAAAAAATGCATATTCGAATGAAATTTGTCTGAAAACTTTATCGCAATTCGGTGACTTTTTAAATATTTTTCAAACATGATTTTTTTTTTATCTATCTCAACAATGAGTATTTGTTTGCTAAAAAAATAAAAAATGTAAAGTAACTAGTGGCATAATTAACACAACGGGCTATTGATTGCACAGGGAAAAAAATCAGAGTAATCCATAAAATCAAATTAACTATAAAATATCGTACTTTGGCGCTAAACTGTAATCTGTCAACCGAACAGATAGAGTTTAATTTTATGTTTATCATAAAAAAATATATAGTAAAGCTAAATTGGTTAAAATATATATTGCTTCAAAATATTTTCGAAATTTTACTTTGCAAGATTTTTTATTTATATTTTTTTATTTTTTTACATTTGTTAAACAACTAGACACCAAAATCCTTCCTAGAACACATGAGTTCTGATTTAATCACCTAATCATGATAATTCTAACTCAATCACGTAATTAAACTTAATTGCATCATAATAACTTGCTAGTTCAATATGATGTCTTTTTAGTTTTAATACAATTATTTAGTTTGGGTACAATTTAAACGGCAACTTTTACAATATTTACAACAAATACAGTGTGGTAGTAGCGTTTTAATGATAAGCCATTAAAATAAAATGAAACAAAATTTAATAAACGGCCTTGATAACATCTGAAATTCTTCAAACGTGTAGTTTTTGACGTAAACTTTTGTAGCAAAAATGTCGTTATACTTTTCCCCTACGTGACAAGAATTTTCCTCCTGTTTAATAGCGATATTCCACGATAAACGGACAAAATGCTCTGCACGTGACATTTACATAAATACCTATATCTATTAACATATAAATTGTTACAGTATAGACTATATATTAAAAATAACAAAATCCCCTAGATTTTTAAATTAACATAGTTGTTTTAATTTGAGGATAGAGTAGCATTGTTAAAACAGAAGTAGTCTATATATATATATATATATATATATATATATATATATATATATATATATATATTACGCTATCGTATGTGGCACAGAAATTACGATTATTTGTTAATTGTTTAATGGCAACGCCCGAATAAAACGCATCTCACTGGTTATTGAACAGCATTTAATGCATCTCCATACCTATAAAGGGGGGGTACCTTAGGGTGACCCTATTCTGTCGCCAAATACCGCCAAGTTTGTCGTCAACTTGGCGATATATCGCCAAATTTGGTTAACAAAATTAGTCACCAAAAGTGACGCCAACTTGGCGATATCTCTAATATTTCGCCAAATTCCCATAGACTTCCATTGTAAACCAATAGGATTTACTTGCTTACAGAAAATCAACAAATTAAGATATTTTAATGCAACGAAAACTAATAATAGCTTAAGGGATTATATTAATTATATTTAAGAGTGACCAAGTAAATTAAATTATGAATAAAAGTAACATGATACAATGCTTAGCATACTTTCCCAAACATAAATTTTAAAGGAGACCAAACTGGTCGCCAAAGGCAGCTATTATATAGAAAAGCTGTCCCACACGTGATATCGAATGGTCCTTTAATAGGTTTTAAAATCCCCACATTTTAAATCCTAGACCTAAGTCATCTGCCCGTTTTCTGGGCCTTTCTATGAAAAACGGAAAAACATCCTGAACGTGACACTTACATATATACCTATATCTATTAACTTATTAATTGTTAAAATGTAAACTATACATTAAAAATAACAAAACCCTACATTTTTAAATTAGCATAGTTTTTTTTATTATTATTTGAGGATACAGTAGCATTGTTAAAACAGCAGTAATATGTAGGAAACTTGTCCCATACGTGATGTGGAATGGCCCTTTAATAGATTTAAAAAGATTCACTTTTCTACCATAGATCTAAGTAATCTGAACGATTTTAATTACGTTTAATAATCTTCACATTTTAAACCCTAGACCTAAGTCATCTATCTGCCCAGTGTTGAATTCAGACGCTTTTCTCCGGGAGGGACTTCTGTGACTCCGGGTGGGGGGTGGGGGGGGCATTTCGTTACTCCATTGTGAATGCCCCCCTCGGGCCATCCTCTGAATTCAAACCTGCATCTGCCACTTTTCTGGGCTATTCCACGAAAAACGGAGAAATGCCCTACGCATGACGCATACATATATACTTACGTTTATTAACTTAAAAGTTGTTACAATATAAACTATACATTAAAAATAACAAAACCCCCTAGATTTTCATATTGGCACTGTTTTTTTTTTTTTTTTTTTTTTTTTTTTTTGTTTGTTTGTTTTTCATTTGAAGATGCAATAGTATTCTTTAAAAACAGTAATAGGTATAGAAAAGATGTCCCACACGTGATATGGAATGGCTCAACAAAAGATTGAGTTTCGTATTTTCTTTAAAACAATTTGTGTGCTTCACAACTATATTGTCTGGCCTTTAGGTCCTACAGCCATAAATTATTGTTTCCTTGCATGCATTATTATTTAGGGAATAAATCATACAAAAATCCAAAACTTTGATTTTTTTCCCCACCCGGGGCAAGCGTGAATTTTAGTACCCGCTCCCATCTTTTCCAAAATAAATTTAAATAGAAGTTTTCAATCAATCCCCTTAATTTTTATTTTACATATAAAATAATTGTCAGGAAGTACTATATTAAACTTAAAATTTTTAGTTTGATTTCTTTAGAAATCAATCCTTTGCAATCATTTCGTTTTTATAAATTTAGGGTGAAACCGCCAGTTATTGACATCTAACCAGCAATTGACACTTCAGCAAAAATCTAACTGAAATAAGATTTCCTTGTAAAATTCTGCAAAGTAAGTAGCTTATTTGTCTTAACTGTTATAATTTATTTTACAGTTATTGGTTCTTCAAAAAATGGATGATATTAGTTTTTGGCCCTATTTATGAAAAATAATTAATTTTTAGTGATAAAAACTACAATTTTTCAAAATTTTGTCAACAATAATTTTTTAAACAATCTCTACTATATTTTCAAAAACAAGATAAGTATAAAATAGACTAAAAACTTTGTAATAGTGATTTGAACAAGAAAGAAACCTTAAGATGTCTGTTACGGGGAATTTCACCCTTTCGTGAGAAAAAAAAATTGTTAGAAGATTTTTAAAAATTAAAAATAATTATACACTTTACATGTGAAAGAATTCGCATATTATTTTTCATAGATTTTATATACTATATTATAAATTAGTCTATGATATTATACAATTTTTAAAAATGATTTTTGTTAGTCGAATATTTCAGTCAAAGATGTTGGGCCCCACTAAGTGATTTACCAGCAACCCACGCGACATTGTGCTGACCCTGGATATAACATCCAGTTATAAGTCAGGGAAAGATACAAATTTAAGTCAAATTACGCCAGATATACAGGGTGTCCGTGAACTGTCTTTAGAAAACGACAGAGGTGATAATATAATAGTCATCAGGAGGGATATTTTCTGTATAGGAGACCAAGGGTGCAATCCACTTATACTGTCGAAAACAGAGGACATCTCGCTTCAAATCGAACCCGTATTTTCGTTTATATACCTTTAACTATATTAAAGGTATCTTAACTATATTTTCAGCAGACTAACTTTCTTTTCTATGAAATCTGATGACATCACGGGAAATGCACTGTAATTCAGTCAGTGTACAATTCTCAATTATGGTACGGCTATTTCAGTGTTGTATGGCAGCGAATGGTCAGCCTTTTTCATAATGTCACTACGCTGCACACAAATCAAAGTTCTTCTACGAGGTGCAACATCTTTATTAAGGTAAACGCACCTGTAGTGGGCCACTTAAGGATATTTATTTAATTATTATTAAAGCGACAATGAATTCAAAAAGATATATTTTTTTAGCCTAGTCCTAACCTTCATCTATCAGAATAAACATTCAAAATTTCAAACTATACTCTTCGAAAAAAAAATAAATAAAATAAAAATGTTACTTTCTTCTATGCTCCAGTAGTGGGCCTAGTCAATCTCTGAACGGTTAAGTTTGCGGCTTAGCCAACAAATTATTTACAATATAATAGAGTATATATCATAGCGGCCAACTTGTACGGATTTTTCTTACCACTAAAATTTAATAGAAAATTTTCACTTATTTAAACGTTAAAATTGCTTGAATTTCGGTGATTCGATTAGCTAAAATTTTCTAATAAATTTTAGTGGCATGAAAAATCCGTACAAGTTGGCAGCTATGATATATCGACAGAAGTTTAAGCGCGATCACACCTCTTGGCACTCAAAGGGTTAAGGATATTAGTCAATCACATTTATTTCAGTCGTTTTCAAGAAATGCCTTTAAGGCTTGTTTTTAAACTTTAAAAATGAGTGGCTCACTACTAATACGCGACCCTCTATAAGTGCATTTACCTTTTTCTTAAAGTTGTCAACGAAAATCCGTATTTGGTTTGAAATGTGACACATTGTATTTTTAACTGAATTAGTGATTTGTGACTAGTTTCGTTTTCTGCTACAAAATTTATTCATCTTGTTGAATACCTGTCATCTCCCTTATTGCATAAAAATATTTTACGAGCACTCTGCATAATTGATAACTGTCACACTATATATATTGTGACTTACAGTAAAAATAAAATAAGGTAAAATATCATAAATGGCCTTGGCAGCATCCGAAATTTTCGAACGCGCAGTTTTGACGTAAGCTTCGACATAAAAATGTCGTTATACTTTTCCCTTACGTGACTAGAATTTTCCTCCTGTTTAACAAAAGATTGTGTTTCGTATTATCTTTAAAACAATTAGTGTGCTTAACAACAATTGTATTGCCATATGGTTAGGTCACAGATCCATAAACCATTGTTTGCCTGCCAGGATTATTTAGTGGCTGAATCATACACTATTTATAAAACAGCAAATATTGACACTTTCGTTATTAGGGTCGGAGTGTAACATCCATACTTAAAGATCAGTGAAAGATACAAGGTAAAATTGAATTACATAGGATATACTCCTTAAGCACGAATTAAGATTTTTTTTTTTTTTTTTTTTTTTTTTAAACTTTAAAAAGGCTATTTTAAAGTAGTATTTTTCTAATTTTATTTTGTGGAGCACGATAATCAGAATATGTCAGAGATAGTAAAGTGGAAAAGCATCTAAATGAATAATAAAATTAAACAAATAATAACAATACGTACATTACGCAACAAGAAAAATATTCAGACGAACATCATGATAAATCCAGTTCTGAAAGTTGCAGAATAAAACAGTAACGCACCAAAGTTACTTGTTTATGGTTTTCTGAATATTTAATAGAATCTTCTTATTTTGTTTATCGTCTTGGAAGACTGGCGACATGTTTGCTTTTGTTCAAACATCGAAATTTTTAACATAAACCTATATTTTCATTCTTTCATTCAATTTGACATGCTTCTTTTATCCCAAAGATAAATTTTTAGTACTCTATCTTGAAAACCTCATTAAATATTAACTAAAGCATTTTTCTCCCCTAAGAAATAATACACCCAAATTGCACTTAACAGCACGTATGAATTTTGCAATAAATAAATAAGGTTAAGGCGCCGTAATGTTTCACCACTTATAATATCATCATCGTAAAAGAGTAGATTATTGACTATGGTTAGCAAAATCTGTAATTCTACAGATGTAAAGTTATAGAAATCTGTATGCTTATTGAAATTTTAACTGTACACTGTACAAAAATAAGATGTAAATCAACAAAACTAGTTTCGCGGTATCCATGCAGAATTCATTGGTCCATTTTGAAATCGTTACTTTTTTATAGATATAGAATGATTCGTCAAACTACTTATTTCATTTTCATTTTGCACGTGGAAATCTTGCAATAGAAAAGTAATTTTTGTGGTAAGAATTTTATTGTGATTTTTTAATTTCTGGCAACTACTATAAGGAAAAATGTTTGAATTTGATTGGAAATTGCTATTAAATTTGTGGGGTTTTTTATTTATTAAAAATTAACTATAAGTTATTCCGATTCCGGATTACTTTAGTTGCCTTGGCCGTGTTTTAACCCTCTGACTGATTATCCGTGCGATTTCCACGGGCAAGACATTTGTAGAAAAAATTATATAATATATAATTTATAAGCAAGCCTGTTTTAAAAATTCAAAGGTTAAGAATGCGAATGATAAATATACTACATATTTCAAATGCATGATGATTTGAAATATGTAATAATAGAGGACATATTCGTCCATTTCATATTGGTCAAAAGGATTTTGGAAAAAAAAATTAAGCAGTCAGAGGGTTAATACACATGTACGTAACATTTCACAATTCTGGCTTCCAAACTGTAGATTTGTATAGAATTAAAGAGAGACAAATTTTCATTTTTATATATTAGATAAATCGTAGAAAATGTTACCTCTGCTTATAAAGTATTTAAAAACTTTGCTGTGAGATATAACTATAAATTATAAATATAGTAAGCAGATGAAGTAGAAAATACAGCTAGCAGCTGGTTTTTTGGAGTCAGTTCCCAGGCAAAACGTCATAATTGACGCTGAAAGCATCGATTCTAATTTTTTTTATATTTCATTTTCCTTTTTCACGTGAAAATCTCTCAATTGAAAACTAATTATTGGGGGAGAAGTTATTATTGCGGATTTCTATTTTTTGACAACGAAAAAGAAAGATTATTAAGTGTTAAAAGAAAAAAATGTTCACTATCAAAATAATGAAATTTTGAATTATTAATTAAAATATTTGAATAAAATAATTAAAAATCTGCCTGTGTTTTTTTTCGGTTTATAACCTATCTACAGTGTCTCCCAAAAGTGTTCGTACACTTACGAATTTCAATGAAATAGTGCTCTATCCATTAATTAAAATTAATATTTCAGAATGGGTATTTAATAATAAGATCTATAACTTATCCTTAACAAAACTACATAAAATATTTTTTAAACATACTAAAACGTTACTTTGAAGAAATCAATAAGAACAAATAATATAAAAATTTTGTTTTTAAAGTCAATTCCTACTTAGGTCATCAAAGAAAAATTTAATATAATCCCTTAAGCTAATATTAGTTTTTGTTGCGTTAATGTATCTCAATTTGTTGATTTTCTATAAGCAAGTAGGTTTACAATAGAATTCTATGGGAATTTGGCAAAATATTAGAGATATCGCCAGGTTGGCGTCACTTTTGGCGACTCATTTTGGTTGCCAAATTTGGCGATATATCGCTACGTTGGCGATAAATTTGGCGGTATTTGACGACAGAACAGGGACCCCTTATGGTAACCCCCTTATAGATATGAAGATGCATTAAATGCTGTTCAGTAACCAATGACCGCCATTTTGTCTCCCATATAAAACTAAAATTAATATTTAAAATTTAATTAATGAATTAATATTTGAAAAATCTGTATTAACATCAATTGCCATCCAGTACAAGTTTTAAAAAATTTATTTCAACTTGATAGGCTGAATAATAATATTTTATTAACGATTGAAAATTTGAACAAGATATATAAATATAGAATGTGGAAATTTTCAAATCATTCGAACATAAAATCAATGAAGGATATGCTTTCTAACTTCTTTTCTTGAAATATTTAATGAATATTTACAGATACACGATTCTATACATATCTACAATAAGTATTATCAAATACTTAATATGGTTTTTCGAAAAAGGGAGGCTTAGCCTCATCAACAAACTGTAAAAAAAAATTACAGCGATCATGCTTTTGAAATCAAAACATCTCTTCCTATCGTTCCAGCAAAAATGCCGAAGTCGCATTCTAAGGTAGGATGCGCGCGCATCGCGCGTCCTTCGTTGCCATGGGGAGCAGAGAAAAAGTTTCTCTTCACACTTCCCACCTGAACTCTTAAAGAGTTCACAAATTTAAATTCGATCATAAAATCATAAAAATTCAATTTTTCGTATCACTGGTTCAGTAATCTAATACAATTTTTAAAATTCGAATACAAAATACTAAATATAAGAATTCAAACAATATCTAATTAATCACTTAATTAGTCAAATTCAAAATATCAATAAATTCTAAAAACACTTTAAATTCAAACAAAGTAAAAATAATGACTGTTAAATAACACACACATTTCTTTATTCGCAGTTAAATCATATACTTACTTATACCAAAATTCAAAAAGATTCTGTATATAAATGAGACTAAAAATTAAAAAAGAGACAGAAAATATTTAGAGTCCTAAATGCAGAAAAAACAAACTAAATAAATGTCTATAAAAGTTTATCAATGTTTATAAAAAGTCTGCAAAAAGTCATTTGTTAGTCATTTTGTATTTCAAAGGGATACAAGTGCTGGATGGATCTTTTTAAGATTCCACTCGCTGTTTTTATTTCGTATGAACGAATATTGCCATCTCTTCTAGGAATGGCAGTCTGAATCTTACCAAGTTTCCAAAGAAACTTATTTTTTGCGTCATCTTGAATCAAAACAACATCGCCCACTTTCAGTGGCGTATGGGCATTAGGATTTTTCAAGGAATGGGCTGTTTTCAAATCCATCAAATATTGTTTTTTCCATTTGGTCCACAATTGTTTCAATAGTAAAGATTGATATTTTTTTCTTTTCAGGAGTGTTGATCTCTTTGAACAATCTTCAATTATTTCAAAAAAATTAATAGGAAATGAAAGTACTTTTCCAAAATTTAAAAAGTGCATTGGAGTAAGAGGTTCTGGTTCATCGCTTTTGCTATATACATACGTCAGTGGTCGCGTATTCAAAACTGCTTCCACTTCTGTCAACAGAGTCGCTACCAATTACTTTTCTCAAACAGTCTTTGACTGACTTTACTAGTCGCTCATAGAAGCCTCCCCATCATGCAGCTCTTTCTATAATATTCTTCCATATAATTCTCTCTTTTGTAATAAAATTTAAAAATACTTTTTCTGTCAGTATGTTGTATAAAATTTCGAGTTCACCTTTGGCCTTTTTGAAGGTTTTTGCGTTGTCAGAATAAATAATTTTGGGATTTCCTCGTCTAGCTGTGAATCTTCTGAATGCCATCAAAAAAGAATTTGTTGTCATATCAGACGCAAGTTCCAGGTGAATGGCTCTAGTCACACCGCAAGTAAACAGGACAATGTAAGATTTTTGCGTTTCTTTAAAATTTCTGATATAGATCGGACCGGCGAAGTCTAAACCGCAGATTGCGAATGGAGGTGCTTCACTAGCTCTGTCTTTTGGTAATGGTGCGGTGATCTGGTCTGCTGGTTTGGAGGAATATTTTTTACATCTTATACAATTCTTGATAACACTCTTGACCAACTGACGACCTTTAGGTATCCAAAAACGAGATCTAATTTTTGCCAAAGTACTGGCTGTCCCTCCATGCATAATTTTCTCGTGTTCTTGACGAACTATTAGAGTAGTTAACCAAGAATGTTTGGGAAGAATTATTGGGTTTTTCTCTTCTGCGGACAGGTTAGAAAATTCGAGCCTTCCGCCCAACCTCATCAACCCGTTTTTGTCAAAAAAGGGCATGAAATTTTATAAGGATAACGTCTTATCCACTGATTTACTATTTTTTAGAGATTCTATTTCTTCCTTATAAAATTGTTTTTGTTCAGATTGTATCAAAAAATTTTCAGCTTCGGTTGTTACTACGTCTTGCGCTTCAGTTGATTTTTTCAGCTTCATAATGAATTTCTTTACCCAAACGGTAATTCTCAAAAGTTTCTCTAAATTACTATATTTTGAAATGTTTATGGGATTTTCGAGTTTTTTTGACTAAGCACTCGCTCTGAAAAACATCGTTAGGATTTGTTTTGTATTCTAATTCATCTGAGTAAGCGATTTCTTTGTTTTCTGATATTGGCCAACACTCAGGAGGTAAACTTAGCCATTCTGGTCCCTGTAACCAAGTTGTATCATTGATTATCCTAGAGATTTTTGATCCTCGAGAAACTATATCAGCTGGATTGGCAGTACCAGGACAATGATACCAGTTATCAGGTAAGGTCAATTTATGGATCTCTTCAATTCTGTTTCTGACAAAGGGCTTAAACTTTTTAGGGGATCTTTTTATCCAAAAATAGGATATTTTTGAATCCGTCCAGTAATAAGTCGATACATTCCATTTTAGAGCTTTCAAAATGTTACTACTTAGCTTGGCCGAAAACAATGCGGCCATCAATTCAAGCCTTGGTAAGGTAAGCGCTTTCAGTGGAGCAACCCTGTTTTTCGAAGCAACAAAAACTGTTCGAGCATTTTTGGTGGTTGTTGCTACACGTAAATAAGCAACCGTACCATAAGCCTTCATGCTCGAATTGGCAAAAATATGCAATTGTAGGTCATAATCATGCCAATTAGTGGTGTCAGAAAAATAGTATCTGGGTACTGAAAAGTTTTTCAAATGAGGGAGTTCGTTACACCAGCTACTCCAAAGTATACGTAAATCTTCGGGTAAGGTGTCATCCCAATCTAGACCTAAATTCCAAATTTGTTGAATTATACATTTTAGTCTTAATGCAAATGGTCCTAAGAATCCAAGTGGATCAAAAATCCTGCCTAAAACTTGTAGAATAAATCTTTTGGTGTCTATTCTTTTTGAAACGAAATCAACTAAACCTCGAACATCAAAATAAAGTAAATCTTTGGAATTATTCCAAGCGATTCCTAAAACTTTATAAGGGAGATTTTGTTCTCCAAAAGCTTCAGAATTGACTTCTGAAGTTACGCCATTTTCTTCCCATAGTTCACTAAGTGGTAAAGAGTTCGTATGCCATTTATGTAAATGCATACTTGCATTTTCAAATATATCAATACATTGTAAACTCGTGGATAGGGCTTGATCAATATTTTCATGACTTCCTATAACGTCATCAACATAGATATTTTCATTTAAAATTTTTACTGTGTTTGGATATTTTTCGGTGTATTTTTTCAAGTGGTGTTTAATTGTTGCAGCCAATAAAAAGAGACTGCTACTAATTCCAAATAACACTCTGGTGAATCTATAAATTTCAAAGGGTTTAGAATTATCAAACAAATCTTGTGAAAATAAAAATCTTGTTACATCACGATCGTTTTCATCTATAATTATTTGTAGAAATGTTTGTTTTATATCAGTTGTAAAAGCTATGGGATTAAATCTAAACCGTAACAAAACATCAAATATTTCAGGATACAAATTTGGACCTACATGCAGGCAATTATTCAAAGACTGTGAGCCTGTGTCCTGAGCAGAGGCATCGAAAACTATGCGTAATCTGCTCGTTGTCCTATCAGTTCTAATTATTTCTCGATGAGGTAAATAAAAAGTTACATTTTGATTTTCTTCAGGATCTGTAACTAATATAATACCTTGTTTCAAATAATCTGCTAACACCTCATTATACTCAAAAAAAATTTCAGGGTTTTTAATCAATCTTTGTTTGAGTTTAAAAAATCTATATTCTGCAATTTTCCGATTGTAATTTAAACATTCCCTTTCAAGCTTCCACGGAAATCGAACTGTATATCGCTTATCATTGTATTTAATTTCTGACTCAAACTGCTTCATAACGTTGTTTTCTGAAAAATCTGAATCCTGTTTAGTATTAAAAAGGCCAGATGATTCGATATTCCAGAATTTTTCAATCTGTTCAGAAATAAAAAAATTTTCTACTATTACATTTAATGCTAAGGGCGTATAACTGTCAGTTGTTTTTCCCTGTAGACACTAACCAAAAATGGTGTCGACAGCTACTAATTTTTTATTCAAATGTTTTATATTTCCAATAACTGTCAGCACCTATAAGTAATGTAATGGGTTCTTTGGATGTGGGTGTGTCCGCAAGGGTTAAATTTTCAAATTGTTTACTTTCATCAAATCATTGATTTCAGGTGGGGGGATTTCAGTAGCTGATATTTGATTGGTGACTAGCGCTTCTATATCTAATTTTGAATTATGTACATTTTTATTTTCAATAGTTAGTTTAACTACTTCAAAGGTTTTTTCAATGGGGTTCTTATTTCCAAATGTAAAAACCGACAATTTTTCTTTTCTTATTGCCTGTAAATTCAATTTATTTGCTATTTCTTCAGATATAAAGGTTTGCATGCTCCCACAATCTAAAAGTAACCTAATTAGAGATTGTTTTCCGTTTGATTTTATTTTTACACAACAAGTTTGTAGAAGAATTTTATTATTTTCTGTAGAGGAAATAGCCGAAATTACTTTTTCACTAGTTTCACTTTCATTACCTTTTAATTCAGGTGTGTTTACTTCTTTTATTAATTTAGATTTTAGGCATATCGTTTGATTATGTCTGCCTGAACACTTCTTGTAACTAGTTTTAGAGTTACAATTTTTGATAACGTGTTTCCTGCCTAAGCAAAGGAAACATCCTCCTTGAGATTTCAACAAATTTCTTGTAGTGTTTACATCAACAGCCTCACACAAATCAGATGAATGTTTACTATCGTTGCAAAAAATGCAATGAACCAGCTGCCTATCTGAAGTCGATTTATCATTCGAAATGTTCATAAATTCACAAGTAGATTTAAATTCAGATTTTGTTGTTTGACTCTTGATTTTTGTTTCATTATTTTCAAATGCTTTCATTCTCGAAAAAAATGTGTGTTCTCTGCTTTTTATTTCAGTGTGCAGAAAATCTAATAATTTATGTATATCTGAATGTGTTAAATTATCTACATTTCGTCTATTATATTCCAAAGCTAATTCTGCCGGTATTAATTTTAAAATTACGGCGATAAGCATGGAGCCATAATTTGCTGGTTCGAGTCCTAATGTGGACAAACATCGAACATTTATTTCCATATCACTGTGCAATTTTTTCAATTTTTGAATTTCGTTAGCCTTATAAACAGGGGATAAATTAAGAAGCTTGTTCAGGTGATGATTAATTATCACGTCTTTTTGACCATAACGTGTTTCTAAAACTTTCAATGCTGCGTCATAATTAGCTTCTGATATTTCAAAACCTTCTACAGCATTAGCCGCAGCTCCAGATAAATAACTCTTCAAATAATGAAATTTTTCAATTTTCGAAAGCGATTTATTTTCGTGAATTGTATTTTTAAAGTATAGGTGTAAATTAGCGGTCGCCACTCGCCACGTGGCGATTAAAGTTGTAAAAGTGGCGATTAAAATATCGGCCATCGATCGCCACTTTAGTCGCCACTCGCCAAGTGGCGATAAAAAATCTGTTATCGATCACCAACTGAAATACAACTTTTTTCATGGAAATATGCATCTCTACTTTGATTACATCTAATTAGCAAACCGATTAATTCTTTTTCCTACCGGATGCAAGCAGATTGCAGCGATTTAGCTGTATTTTCAATATTTCAGTTTTTCGCCATGCTCGCTCTTCAGTTGGATTATTTTTTCAAGAAATATAGTTTTATGCAAAATATATTCATCAGCTTTGATTCCACATGTATTTCAAATAATTTATTCATTTTTTTTTTTTTCACTGGATGCAAATGCAAGTGGATTTTAACCCTTTCGGGTCTGGTTTACTAATAATAGTACATGTCTTTACATCAAGTATTATTTTGTCTTAAAAATTATTTTTGTTACTATCTGCACATAGTATGATAGTATATGGCTATGCTTTTCTTATTATGAGTTCATATATGTTTGGACATTTAGTAATTTATTTTATACATATATTTCACTCTTTAATTTTAAAATATAGGTTACTTTTCTGAAAAAATCGTGTGGTAAAACACAAAAAACATTATAAAGTTGTAATATCTGTTAAACCCTCTTGTAATACGAAATTTTCCAAACGTCTCCTTAAAAATTCTTAACCTATTATCATATCAGTAAATCTATTTGGATAGCTACGATTAAGATTATTAAAATAAAAGTAATTTTGTTCTCAAAATTGAAAAAAAAATTGGACCCTAAAGGGTAAGGACATTACAATATCTTCAATGTGTTTGATCAGTTAGATTATTTTTCTGCAAGAGATAGTACCGTTTAATCCTGCAAAATACACTCACCAGCTTAGATTTCAACTGTATGTAATGTATATGGTATGTTAATAACACATTTAATTATTAAATAAAATCGAAATAGCATTTTATTGTGTTTTGATTTTTTTTTTTTTTTTTTTTTTTTTTTTTTTTTTTTGTATTACACCTAGTTGTTGGAATTTTGATTTAGTTACTAACTTTTTATGTAAAGAAAGTAACAGTAATCTGATTGATAATTGTGTTTATGAACATTTACAAATAATCCAAAAATATATTCTAAAAAAATTAATATGATAACAATTTTGTAGTTTTAAAGTAATTTTCTTGAATTTCAACTGTGTCCCTATTCTTATGATGAATAGTTAGCTGGTATAAAACTCTGATTTATAGAAAATATGTATATATACAATGATTATAGTTTATCTAGATGCCAAGAAAGTTTGAAACATTATAGTGGCCACTAACTTTAAAAAGTGGCCACTAATGAAACTGAGTCTACCGACCACTGGCTACTAACTCAATTTCCCAGTTTTCACCTATATTTTAAAGGTATTAAAAAATGAAATAAATTGCGTACAGTCGCCATAGAATTTTTGTATATTGAGTTTTGGCGATTTAACAACTGAGTTTTCATCATTAATCACATTCGATTTTAAGTCTTGACTGTTATTTAAATCAATATTAACAATTTTTTTGTTTTCGGTTAATTTTTTCTTCACCCGGAATTTTGCAACTGATATTTTATCCGTGTAATCATAAACAGAATTGATTTCAGTTTCATAGTCGTCTAACCCTAAAAGGGGCTCAATTTTCTCGTCAACTGACTTCAATAATTCTGCTTTAGTATCTAACTGAATAAATAATTCTTCTAAATTATCAAAATCTATTGGACTATCCTTCATAACATTTTCTATATTATTAATCAGCTTTGTTACTGCTGTTCTCAAAACTGTTCGGTTCTTTTTCAACTTTTCTAAATCAGACATTTCGAAATAAAATATGAAAGACTTATCTTACCTTTGCCGTCTTCTTATTACTTACTATCCTCTATTTCCTTATTTTGTGTTTTGAAGACATTAAAAAGGTAACAAATACTTTTTTTCTTTCTTTTTCGGCGTGATGCACCATGTGGAAAATTTCAAATCATTCGAACATAAAATCCTTGAAGGAGGTGCTTTCTGAATTCTTTTCTTGAAATATTTAATGAATATTTACAGATACATGATTCTATACGTATCTACAATAAGTATTATCAAATACTTAATCTAGTTTTTCGAAAAAGGGAGGCTTAGCCTCATCAACAAACTGTAAAAAAAAAATTACAGCGATCATGCTTTTGAAATCAAAACATCTCTTCCTATCGTTCCAGCAAAAATACCGAAGTCGCATTCTAAGGTAGGATGCTCGCGAATCGCGCGTCCTTCGTTGTCATGGGGAGCAGAGAAAAAGTTTCTCTTCATAGGGAGAGTGTGAACTAATAGTAGCAATTGAAAAAAATAAGAAAAAATCTACCTCACAAAAGCCTTGGTACACTTTAAAAAAATCCCTACATATTAATAAATATTGTAATATTTAATTAAATTAATACTTAGTAAGATATCCTTTACCATCCACAACAGCTTTTAAACATCTGCAAATAGATTTCACTAGTTTTTTTTTTTTTTTTTTTTTTTTTAAATTTTTGCATTGTTTATCAATTTGTCGATCGTTACTGTTCTTAGTTCGCTTTTCGTTTAAGTGTTTTCGTACTCTAACCTCCAGGTCCCTCCAAATATGTTCTATTGGATTTTAATCCGGCCGTTGAGGTAGAGATTTCAGAACTTGTGGACATACAGATACCAGAGGCGAAAGTTGGGAGCGGTGTGCTTAGGATCGTTATCATGATAAAAAACAAAGTTGTTTTCAATACTCAAAATTTTGGGATGATAATTTTAAATTGTCTTTTAAAATACTTAAATAAAGAACATGTTTCATTATGCCATCAATAATACCAAATTACCTAGCCCTGATGCTGCATGCACTCCCACACAAGGACACCTCCACCGCCATGCTTAACTGTTCCAATCCAACAAAGTTCTTGGGATTAAGTTTTTCATTTTTTCATCTCCATGCAATTATACGTCCATTGGAACCAAAAATGCTAAATTTGCTTTCATCTTCAAATAAAACATTATTCCAATACAATTAGGGTTTATTTATCATTAATTTTGCGATGAAAAGCCTAAGCTTTCTGTTTTTTACACTAACATAAAATTTCCTACGGGCAGAATGCTCCTTTAAACCAGCTGATATCAACACTCATCGAACAGTTTCAGGTGAAATTGTAGTAGAAAATTTTTCATTAAATTCTGTAGCAACTTTTACAGCACTTAAACGTGGATTTTTCACAATTTTTCTATTTATAAATCTCTGATTATGTTGTATTAACTTTATCGGACGACCTTTTCTTACCTTGTTTTCGATCCGATTTTCTTCTTTAAAGCTTTTTTTCACATACTGCACCATAGAATTGGATAAGTTAACTATTTTAGCAAAATTCCGAATTAATTTACTACTATTATGATGAAAGATAATAAATTTTCGAATGCTGTTAGCTGTTTCTTTACGACTAAGAGTAATTTTTAAATAATAAATAGAATGCTACTGAAAAAGCAAGCAAAAATTAAAGCCAAACGATTTTTTAAATATCACCACAGTGAAAAAATAAAAATAAAGCGACAGACGATAATTTTAATTATTAATTTATCCGAAAATGTTGCAGTGTAAGACGACTTTTGTGGCGTTTTCTTTCTCTGCCTCCTTCCGTTTTCATTTACATATAAAAAGAAAAAAGTCGATATTTAAAAAAAAAAATTTTGAGTGCTATTTATAATAACATAGAGATGACGTGTAAAAATATTGGACTTCATATTCGAATTCAATTCCAGGGTACTTCCTTTTTGCCAAAAATATTTAAAGTGATCGAACACTTGTGGGAGCCATGCAAAGATACAAAGATACAAAGACATTAATTCATCCGTTTTTAAGTTGATTTCATTCAAACATTCAGACACACATTCGCATTTATATTAAAGGATATAATACAGTTGAATAGAAGGTTTACATTAAATTTCAATTAGAAATTTTACATCTATATCAGGAAATTTGGAATTTTCCACTATTAAAAAAAATTAACTGCACACATCGAAATTCTAACAAATATAAAAAAAACATTGCGATCATTTATTTTACAAATTATGCTATTCAGAGGAAGGAGGAAATTAAAAATTGCATGAAATTGTTGAAATTTAAAAAATTTGTAAATTTCCTCTATTTAACAACAACAAGAAAAAACTGGCAAACATCACTATCTCAACAAATGTAAAAAGTATTCTGAGATTTTATATATATACTATATAGAGGATGCAATATTTTATCTATCGCTGACCTTTAATTTCTCAACCGTTGGTCGTAGACATATAGTTCAATTACAAAAACGTTCCAAATGAGGTAAATATTCATATTGTGCCATTATTTAAAGTAAAAAATCAATTTTATAAAAATTACGAAATCTAACTTTTTATACGGTCCCCCAGTCCCTATAGCTATATTTAGTAAAAGTTTACACATATCATGACAGATATAACACAAAAAGTTTGACATCTGTACTACGAAAACTGACACAGTTATTAAATTTCAAAGTTTGAGACTTTTGCACATGATTTTGTCTTTCATTGAGGGATCAGTTAAAAGATGAATTAAAGTAATTCGAGTTCAAAATCAGGATGCAATGCCCTTTTTACAGCGAAACCACCTTTAACCGGTATCGCCAAATCGCGGTAACACCAACAGGGTTATTTCATCTAAAAATTTGAACTAACTTTTAGGGGTCGTATACAAAGAGAAGAATGAAATATTGAAATTAAACAGAGAAATTAATATTAATGTATTATAATATCAGAAAAAGGTCTACTGTTTAAAAAATGAATACATCAAATGCCGGAATCTACTAGAGATACTGATCAGAGTGTTCTCCATTGGTGACAATGCACAATTGAATGCTTGACAGTACTGAGTCCTAGACACGTTAGAGCATAGCGGGTGTGCAAACTGTGCGACGATGAAGGATGATGCGCTGCTTCACATAAACCAGAGAAGTGGTCTCATTCACAAATACCTATGCCTTAATCTAACCCCAGAGGTAGAAGTCCATGGGAGTCAAGTCCGGCGAATGCGGTGGCCACTGTACCGGACCACCATATCCAAGGATCTGAAGACCGAATTCGGTGGCCAGATACGTCCCGACGTTTGATGCTTTATGCGGAGGGGCCCCATCATGTTGAAACCCCGCCAGGCATGCATGTCGGAGAGGCAGCTCTTCGTGTCAGTCACGTACCGTGTTTTGTAGCAGATACAGGTAACGATCGCCCGTTAAGGTCTCATCGTAGAAGTTGGATCCAACAATCTGGGTTACCCATATACCGCACCACACGTGTCGTACTGTGCGGGCAATGTGGGGTTTTTCCAGAGACCAGTAATGCACATTGTGCACAATGCCACCCCGTGTAAACATTGACGCGTCTGTTTATAGAATGTCACAAAGGAACGGCGGATATTCCTCTAAGGTGTTGAGCATGAAATTACAATAATCAAATCATCGTGCGTGGTCACCCAGCATCAATGCTTGCACCAGTATCGGCTGGTATGGATGCATATCATGTCCATGTAACAAATGTCAGACATGCTGACGACATGCCTCACTTATTTCCGCCGTGCTCAGTTGTGGAATTAAAAGGGCGAATGCCAGCACCTTCTCCGGTGTCACTCGAACATTACACCTTGGAAGTCTACTTGTTCTGTGTCGTGGTGAAACAAAGCCGGTCTCTCTAAGATGGTGCAATGCATCAGTTATATTTTTATGCGTTGGATGTAGATTCTTAGGGAAACGTTCTGAATAAACACTCGCAACCTTTGTGACATTCACCATAAATAAGTATCTTTCAGCATATTGCATGCATGCATAGCTTGCCATCAGGATCTCAGCGCTGACTAGCATGTACACTGCTAGATGGCTCGTGTTTTATACCGAACGTGTGGCGCTGCGGTACTATTGTAATTTGCATAATCCCAATTTTCATGCTCGTTATAGCTCGGCTGGTCGCTTGCATTCCGCTGCCATTTAGATAGTCCTTCTTAGTGAGTATGTTTTATTTTCTGGTTGTCGATTCTACCTACTTTGACGTTTGAATGTGTTGTTCGACCCATAAAAATACTATAGGATCTAAACGGTCGATCGTTAACTGCACCTGTTACAAAACACGGTACGTGACTGGTATGAAGAGCTGTCTCTCCGACATTCTTGCCAGGTTTGGGTTCAAAATGATAGGGCCCCTTCGCATAAAGCATCAAACGTAAGTGCGTATCTGGTTTACCGAATTTGGCCAAAGCCGCCTCAAGACTACAAGCCAAACACGAGGTTTCGTGACGTCACGACGCGGGGCTTAGATCAGCCGTGAAGAGCACATGCGTTATTTAAAACATATTAATTCTTTCCTCTATATACCAACTTATTATCACAATATATGGGAAAAAAATAAAAACGTATAGTTTAAAGACGCTAATTAAGTGCTTTTTAATCAATTTCGATCACTCGAAACAATAATAATAACGATAACACAAAAACAATAATTATGAAATAATATCACTGTGTCAGTCAAAATGTGCACTTAATTAAAGTTACATTAAAGAAAAATGATTGGTTAATGAAAAAAAAAATCGAAGTATTAAATTTAATTTAGTGAATAGTTTTCATTATTTATTCTACTTTGAAATTTACAAAAATATCAATTATCTATTTTCTATATATTCTAAAACAAGACATTAATAAATATATATAAGCAAAATCTACAAATATGTATATAATATATATATAAACATATATATATAGTTTTAAACACATAGAGAGAATTACTTTGCTTTCAATTATTTCATCAAAAAATAAATAAATAAATACCAATATTTTGTCAATCAAAACCCACATTTAAAATTAAATTAAAGTGGATGAAAAATGATTGTTAAATGAAAACAAATTCAAGTTGTATGCTATTTTTATTATTCATTGTGGCTTGAAATTATACAATAAATATCCTATTAAATATTTAGTGATTTGAAACATGCAAAGGAGTATAATAAATTTAATATAAATAAATACTAGTAAAACTACAGAGTGCATGAAATTAGGTAACAACACAGATAAATTTTTCTTACTGTAAACTTTACTTAGCAGAAGTGGGTAATTTTCACATAAAATCGATTAAATTGAAAAAACACAAAGCTCTCATAATAAAACAAAACAAGGTCATGAAACAGAAAATTATTATTTTCTTAATTTTTGTATTATTTTAAGATATTATGCAAGGTACAAGCAATACAGTTTTTAAAAAGTGTACTGAAACCTGGTGAGAACAAAAGAAAGAAAGAAAACACTTTCATCCATTGGAATTGAAATATTCCTAACATATATTTATTTTGTTCAGATATTCAAGAATTAAGATTTTGGACTTTGTACTATATATCATTAAAAAACTAATGATTTAAATTTTATTATAACAACTTAGTATTACATTGTTTTCAAAAGAAATTCTTCATACACGTTTTCCTCATAACGAGTCAAGTTGAAATCATTTATTATGGACCAATTGGGGGTATTTTTTTTAGACACCTTATAACATAAATAGAAAAACAAATAAAAGTTTGCAAACAAATACTCCTTTGCAACAAATCCATGATTTTTTCTACTAATATTCTACTAATATTTTTTCATAAAGTTGTGACCATCTTTTTGTGATACCCTGTATACAAATGTAAATAGTACCTGGTACGAAATTTATGCATGCATACAATACGTATGAAGTTTAGCACTAACCACTTATGCATTATTCGCGAATAATTTCTACCGATAGATAAAAGGGGGGTCCCAGAATGGTGCTTGCTCCGAGGACCTAGATAAACAAAGTCGGATCCTGACTACACAGAAAAGTAAATTTATAATTATGTAACAATAATTTTATTTATTGTTATTTTTAATTAAACGTTAAAAGTTATATAAAAACACACAAAATTTTTGCGAATTCGGAAGGGAGGGGGGGAATAAATTGTTTACAGTCATTGTAAAAATAAAGAGATTCAGACATATCATTCCCATATCCGTAATTGTCATGTATATGCATGCACTGTGTAACAAATATTATAAAATGAATTTTTATTAAGAGTTTAAGATTAAAAAACACCAATAAATTAGTATGTATATTGATCGGGCTTTAAAAGAAATAAACAAGATAACAATGTTATGCATCCATAGAAATTATGATGAAAGTTTCTAGTACATTTAAATTTTTAAGTATGAAAATATCTATAAAACTACATAAATTTTGGTATCAAATTAAAGCCCAATCAATTCTGCCTACAGAATAATCAGAGTTATACTATTCTCACGACCAGTGTTTTCTAATAAAAGTCGATCATTAAAAGTCACTCTAATGAGAGAAAACAAAACAAATTAAAAAGATAGGAAGGTGTGACAAGTTATAAATTACATAATAATTAAGCTTGTAATTAAGACTTTTGGCTGAAAATGTTTTAGCATGATTAGTATCCAAGAAACTCAGTCTGACATAAATTTCAGCTATCTGGTGCCAGTATTTCCGAGTAAATAAAGTCAGAAGTTTTAATCGAAATTATTGAATAGCAAGAAAGGTAAAGTTTAAACTAATAATATTTATGCTGTACTTACTGTATACAAAATTTCATCAGTTTTCAGTGGTAAATTTCTGAGTAATAATAATTTTAAAGTTTTTTTTATTAATTTGTTTAAATTAAAAGAACTAATTAAAATTTCCACTTGAAAATATAATAGTTGAGGTAGAAAAATATGTCGCATAGGACATTAAAATTTCAAACTGAATTGGCCGTATAGCTTCCAAATTATACGGAGAAATGTGTTGGCCCGAACAGAGCTGTCTAACTCTGGCACATATTAAAATGAAGTTATTTTTACATATTTATAAAGAATATAATTAAACAATGAAAACTTTATTAATTAATAACTTTTGTGATAATTCACCGATTCACACCATTCAAGCACCAATTTTTAGCAAATTACGATAGACAGGGAATGATATAAGTCTCGATACGATTTAGTGATTTTTGCCACTTTAAATTACTGCTGTTTTTGAAATGAAACAGAAGTACAATAATATCGTTTTGTTTTGAAACACGTACACGGGATTGTTGACAATACGATACTGGGATTTAATAGTTAATTTATTTTAAAGAAGTTAAAAATAAAAGATATTCTGAACACAAAAAATAGAGCTAGTACTAATAAAATATAAGTAGTTAATTTGAAAATAAAACTTACCTCCAAAAGAATATGTTCTATTAGTTAAGTAAACAACACGTGCATACGTTACATTTTAATTCTAAACAACCAGATACAAGTTTCAAAATCTCGGCATTGGCGCCAGCCCCGGGTCGTTACGTCACATATGTGGGGGAATGAAATCGTGTCTGGCTTGATAGTCTTGAGAAGGCTTTGATTCGGCCAACATGTCATTGAATATGGTGGTCCGGTAGTGTGGCCGCCGCGTTCGCCGGACTTTATTCCCATGGACTTCTACCACTGGGGTTACATCAAGGCATAGTTTATGTGACTGATTCTACTTCTCCGGTTGATCTGAAGCAGCGCATCATCCTTGCTTGTCGCACAGTTACACCTGCCATGCTCACACGCCAGGACCCAGTACTTTCATGCATTGAATTGTGCATTACCACCAATGGAGAACACTTTGAGCAGTATCTGTATTCCGGCGTTTGATGTATTCGTTTTTTATAGTACACCGTTTTCTGATATTATAATAAATTGATATTTGTTTTGTTTAATTTCAATATTTCATTCTTCGCTTTGTATACGACCCCTAAAAGTCAGCTCAAATTTTTAGATGAAATAATCCTGTTGGTGTTACCACGATTTGGCGATACCGGCTAAAGGTGGTTTCACCGTAAAAAGGACATTGCACCCTGATTTTGAACTCAAATTACTTTAATTCATCTTTTAACTGATTCCTCAATGAAAGACAAAATCATGTGCAAAAATCTCAAACTTTGAAATTTAATAACTGTGTCAGTTTTTGTAGTACAGATGTCAAATTTTTTATGTTATATCTGTTATGATGTGTGTAGACTTTTACTAAATATCACTATAGGGACTGGGGGACCGTATAAAAAGTTCGATTTCGAAATTTTTATAAAATTGATTTTTTACTTTAAATAATGCCACAACATGAACATTTACCTCATTTGAAACGTTTTTGTAATTGGAACTATATGTCTACGACCAATGGTTGACAAATTAAAGGTCGGCGATAGATAACATATTGCAATCTCTATATAAATTATACGGTTGTAAAAGGGAGGAATTTGAAATTTCGTATCTAAATCAGGAAATTTAGAAGATTTTCACTATAAGAAAAAATTATCTACACACACCGAAATTTTAACAAATGTAAAAATTATTGGGATATTATTATTATTTTATAAATTATGCAGTGGAGGAGGAGAAAATTAGAAATCTCGCATCTAAATCTCGAAATTTAGAAATTTTTTTTTATTTGAAAGAAAGAATCTCACACATCAAAATCACAACAATTGTAAAAAATATTGGAGAATTTTTTAAATATATATATGTATGTACGATATTATACAGTTGAGGAAATGTAAAAAATAGAAATTTCGCATCTAAATCGAGAAATTTAGATTTTCTCTAAATAAATAAATAAATAAAACACACATGTTAAAATCCAAAAAAATGAAGAAAAAAAAATCTAGTCTGAGGAAATTGATTTTTCTAGAAAGGGAAAGTCAGTCTTGCTAGGAGACGATCTTCATCATTGCACGTGCCTCCTGACCTGAAGGTCGTTAAATTTCCCGTCTACTGACCACTTCACGTACGAAAGTGTATTATCAAAATCCATTGCTTCTTTTTTCCTTAGGGCAAGACCAAAGAATGCTCTGCAGGACATAAAGATATTTATCATTTATTCAAATAAGTCCCAAGACGTTTACGAAACATTTTGGACAGATGAGATAACTGTTAAGAATTTAACAGCCCTCATCTTACTTTTTTTTCTCCCCTTACTGTTATCTTGAAAAATAATCCTTTTTTTTTTTTTTTCACAGAACTATAACTTTTTAGGTGCGTTCGTAATTATATAAATACGTAGCACCTATAGTCGTCGTTCAGTCCGTCTGTCTGTCTGTCCATCCGTCTGTCCGCATATAAAAGAGCAAAAACTACCCGACCGAATGGTTTGAAATTTTAAATATATAATTGTTGTAAAATTTTGTCGGGTCATTTCAAATTTCATGAAAATCGGATGTATAGTTTTACAGGGACAGTCAAAAGTATTCCATTACATGACGGCCAATGGGGAAAAAAATCTTTCGAGTGCATTTTAATTATGTTACAGCCTTTCGAATGGTCTGAAATTTTAAATACAGTAAAACCTGTGTAAGTTGACCACTTGCGGTGCCACACTTCAGTGGTCAACTTAGGCAAGTGGTCAACTTATAAAGGGTGATGATAAATTTACTCTTTTTTCTTAGGTAATATTCATGCCATGTCATTTTTCCCACAAAACTTTTATTTATTGACAGGGCTTTAAAATAATATTGTATTACCATGCATATTTCTAACACCTTATAAAAGAGAAGATTAATTACAAGAATGAATTAATAGTTTTGTATCAATTTTTAAATCAATTAGTATTAACTACTATTTATTTAAAAAAACAGTCAATTATATACAGCCATTATTAATATACATTATTAATATACAGACAATTAGTAATTCATCAAACTATACTAGTTATTACACATAATTTATAAAAATCATAAAAAAACACTTGTTTTTTCACATGTTAAGACAAATACACATTCTAAAATTAAGTTTGTAATTTACATTACCTATTTGTCCAAGAAAAACTCTGTTATTGTAGTTTGACGCTGATTTTTGGACTTTACATCAGCTCAATGTTTTTCAATGCAAACATGGAGATCCATTATCTTTTCAAAAATATCAGGCTGCTTATCAGAAGCATAGGACATTAAATTTTTTACACAATCTAAAGCCTCTGAAAAAGTTAAAGGAGTCTTCCTTGTGTTTTCATTAATCGTCTTCTCTTCACTGTCTTCTTCTTGATTATCTTCTATTTCTAGAGGTTTTTTCATCTTTGCTAAGATATTAGCAGCTATGTCTTCTGCATTCTCTTCAACTTCTTCGTGCACAACGATGTCATTGTCAAATGAGAGAAAGGATTTTTCATCGACCAGCTCTTGCTGAATATTTACTGGCAAAGTTTGAATTTCATTCTTCAAAAAAAATTCAGTCTCTTCTTCGTTCAATATTTCATCCACACTTTTAAATCCTGCTTTATAAAACGATTTGGAAATAGTTGAAGAAGATAAGTTTTTCCAAGAATCATTTAGCCAACGAATTGCTTCCAAAACATTTACTGATTTAGTAAAGTCTGAAAGATCATTACAGTGTTCAATTTTTGTAATGAGGCACTTCAACATTAGTTTACGATAATGCAACTTAACTGCACAAATAATGCCTTGATCTAGAGGTTGCACAAGTGACGTTAAATTTGGAGGCAAAAATGCTATTTCAATATTGGTGAAAGATTTTGAAATTTTATGACTGGATACATTGTCAATAAATAAAATTATCCGCCTACCCTGTTTTTTCATTTGGGAATTAATATCTCGAAGCCATTCTTCAAAAATGGATAAATTCATCCAGGCTTTTTTATTATATTTCCATGACAAAGGTATATTCTCAACTTTAACACCATTTTTTTTAAAGCAGGAGGGTTAGCAGCGTTTCCAATTACAAGGGGTTTCAGTTTTTCCCCTGTGACACTACAGCAAAATAAAACGGTTAGTCTTTCTTTCGGCATTTTGCCTCCAAAACATTTTTCATTTTTTTGATACAAGGGATTTTGTTGCAACTGACGGAAAAACAGTCCTGTTTCATCTGCATTGAATTGGTTTTCAGGCGGATAATCTTTCACAATTTCATTTAATTTTGCTTTCCAGTCTTCTGCAGCATTAGAATCTGCTGAAACAGATTCACCACAGAGTACGGAAATTTATGTTGTTTCTAGATCTGGAGGATTCTAGCCATCCATTACTTGCATTAAATTCAGAAATTCCCAATTCATTTCCAATATCTTTAGCTTTAGCTTGGAGCATAGGCCCTGAAACTGGAATATTTTTGGAACGACACAGCTTAAAAAACTCCCAAACTGCCAGATTAATTTCTTCATTTGATGTTTTTCTCAATTTTCTTTTTCTATCACCACTACAGTTCTCTAGCCACAATTTAGTTATTTCTTCCCCATTCTTTGATATGTTAGACACTGTAGTTTTGGAAATTCCATTTCTATCAGCTAATTTTCTCTGGCTTTCTCCTTTTCTAATTAAATTTAATATTTCATATTTCTTATCATTCGAAAGTTCAACTAATTTTCTTTTTTGAGCCATTTTAGGTTAACAAAATCTTCCTTGTTAAAAAGCAATTACAAAATATAAATGCCTTGAATACTGCCTCTACACCAAGTTTACTAGATGAAAATAATAATCCTTCTGTACTACAACACAGTTCTAGTGTAACTCATCACTTGTTGTTACAATTGCCACAAACCATTGCAACTGGTGGAAATATTTCTGCTTACAAACTAGCACCTGGGGTTATTGAAAGAAGGGAAGGAATGATAAGAGAATGGAAAATAGAAGAAAGAAAACTAGAATCAAAGAATGGAGGGGGAGGGTTGAAAAGCCAAATCCACAAGACCAACAATGTAAGAATAGATAAGCCTTGAATAATTTATCTACACCTATCCCTGCTAAAAGCATTCCCCAGGACAATAACTATTTCACCCTTTTAGAAATTCTAGTTAAAAAGAAAAAAATTCGTGGAGAGTTACTTTTTTTTTTATTCATGATTTGTTAGCTTTTGGGGTGGTCAAGTTATAAAGGGTTTTGATGGGCATTTTATAATAGTTCTAGTCAAATTTGAATAATTTCAGTGGTCAAGATACAAGATAGACAGGTGGTCAGGTTACAAAGGGTTTGTCTTATAGTTTTGTATAGGATAAATTTGGTTCCTGACAACAGAGGTCAACATAGACAGGTGGTCAACTTACAAGGGTGGTCAACTTTATAGGTTTTACTGTATATAATTGTTGCAAAATTTTGTCGAGTCATTTCAAATTTTATGAAAATCGAATACATAGTTTAATTACAGGGACAGTCAAAAGTATTCCATTACATGACGGCCAATGGGGAAAAAAATCTTTCGAGTGCATTTTAATTATGTTACAGCCTTTCGAACAGAATGAAATGGACATCCACTTATGGAAGTGCACTAAAATATACATTCAGTACAATATGTGATCCAAAAATATTTATAAAACTAGTTATAGTACGAACGCACCTCATTTGCCAGGTTTGACGAGCAATTTCCAACTTGTTTAAGGTGCGTTCGTAATTATAAAAATACGTAGCACCTATAGTCGTCGTTCTGTCCGTCTGTTCGCAAATAACAGAGCAAAAACTACAACCGAATGGTCTGAAATTTTAAATATATAATTGTTGCAAAATTTTGTCGAGTCATTTCAAAGTTTATGAAAATCGGATCTATAGTTTAATTACAGGGACGATCAAAATTTTTCCGTTACATTGCGGCCAATTGGAAAAAAAAATATTTCAAATGCATTCTAATGATGATACAGCCTTTCGAACAGAATGAAATGGATATGCTCTTATGAAGTGCACTAAAATATACTTTCAGTACAATATGCGGTGAAAAAATATTTATAAAACTAGTTATAGTTCGAACGCACCTCATTTCCCACGTTTGACGCGTAATTTCCAATTTGTTATGTTTCCAATAGCTTTCTTTCTTTTGGTCTGAAAAATGTATCTCGAACAAAGAAATATAGGTGAGAAATACTAGAAAAAATGCATTTAGGAGAGTCGCCAATTTTATAAAATTCAGTAGCTGAAAAACGGTGCTATAATATCGTAACCAAACGGGGCATTTTGATTTCACTAGATAAAATTTATGTTATTTCATTTGTTACTAATAACGAGTTTATGAGAATCATTATTTATTAGTTTACCTAAAATATTTAAATAAGAAAAGTTTTAATTTTCATGTTCTTCAAAAAAGAAAAAAAAAACATAAAAATCCTATTAACTGAAAAGAAAAAAAAATTCATTTGAAGATTGGGAAATTTATCTTTCGAAAAACAAATCAAATAAAAACGAACAAATGAGAATTTTTTTTTTAAGTTATTTTCCATTATCTGACATTTGTAGAGTAAGAGAGGCAGAGTACAGGATATAACAGAAGAATATGAAATAAAATATTGAGATACGGCCCATGAACACCCAAATATAGCATTTTAGAGAGAGGAAATTTAAGAGATTATTTATTATTTTCTTCTATCTTTACAAGAAGAAAGTATTGGATTCATGAAAATTTTCGAATTCCGGTTTTCGACGGATTTACATGTTTTAGGGGTCAGATATTCCAAAAAACATGCTTTTACAAAATGTCTGTCTGTGAGTCTGTCTGTCTGTATGTGACACAAATTTTGTGGGCGCTCTATCGCAAGAACTCATGCACGGAATTTATTAAAATTTATATTCAGTTAGTCCCTAATACGAATTGATGCTGATTAGTTTTTGGTGTAAATCGCTCAACAGGTGGCGCTGTTAGGCTGCATTTTTCACGATTTCCGCAATAGCTCTATCTCAAGATCTAATGCACGGATTTTCATCAAACTGCAGATTCAGTTAGTCCTTGATATGAGTCGGTGCTGATTGCGTGTTGGTGTAAATTGCCCAACAAGTGGCGCTTCTGTGCTGCCTTTTTCACGATTCCCTCAATAGCACTATCTATAGAACTAATGGGCGAATTTTTAACTAACTTCTGATTTAGTTAGATGTTGACACAGGTTGTTGCTAATTAGGTTTTGGTGTTAATCGCCCAATAGGTGGCGCTTCTATGCGGAAATTTTCACGATTTTTGCATCTGTCTCAAAAACTAATGCATGGATTTTCTTCAAACTTCAGATTCAGTCAGACGTTGACATAAGTTGTTGCTGATTAGGATTTGGTAAAAATACCCCAATAGGTGGCACTGTTAGGCTGCATTTTGCTGGATTTAGACGATTTCGGCGATAGTCATATCTCAAGAGCTAATGCACGGAATTTCAAATCTTTAGAATCCTCATGAGATGCATAGATTGCCATTTAATTTTGGCAGTGTGATAGCGAATTTTGAAGTATTAACATTGTATGAGATAGAAGAAAGTTGTGGGATTGGTACATCTGACTAGTTGCTTCAAGGAAGGGAAGGGCCTTCCAGTGAGAGTAGATTTTTAAAAAAGTTCATGCAATCTTAGAGTAAGAGAGGAAGAGCACAGGATATAACGGAAGAATATTAAATAAAATATCGAGATACGGTCCATGAACATCTAAATATAACATTTTAGAGAGGGAAAATGTAAGATATTTTTTATTGCTTCAAGGAAGGGAAGGGCCTTCCAGTGAGAGTAGATTTTTTAAATAAGTTCATGCAATCTTAGAGTAAGAGTGGAAGAGCACAGGATATAACAGAAGAATATTAAATAAAATATCGAGATACGATCCATGAACATCTAAATATAACATTTTAGAGAGGGAAAATGTAAGAGATTTTTTATTGCTTCAAGGAAGGGAAGGGCCTTCCAGTGAGAGTAGATTTTTTAAAAAAGTTCATGCAATCTTAGAGTAAGAGAGGAAGAGCACAGGATATAACAGAAGAATATTAAATAAAATATCGAGATACGGTCCATGAACATCTAAAATATGACATTTTAGAGAGGGAAAATGTAAGAGATTTTTTATTGCTTCAAGGAAGGGAAGGGCCTTCCAGTGAGAGTAGATTTTTAAAAAAAGTTCATGCAATCTTAGAGAAAGAGAGGAAGAGCACGGGATATAACAGAAGAATATTAAATAAAATATCGAGATACGATCCATGAACATCTAAATTTAACATTTTAGAGAGGGAAAATGTAAGAGATTTTTTATTGCTTCAAGAAAGGGAAGGGCCTTCCAGTGAGAGTAGATTTTTAAAAAAAGTTCATGCAACCTATAGATTCTTTCAAATTATCAAATAAATAGCTTATATTTCTTATATATATATATATATATATATATATATGGGTGAAGCAAAGAGTTTAAAAAATGAACAGTCAGAGCCCTCGCTAAGGGGGGGGGGGGGGGGGAGGATAAATCTTGCAAGATAACTGTTAGAGGGGAAAATGTTAGATAATTCTTTCGTACAGGTATGTGCCCCAAAAGGTTTCCTAAACGACTAGGGTCTTTTGAATGAATGAAAAATATTTTTTTGATTTGCAAGGCAAGCTTTGGTATTTATTTGCTCGCATCCCCTAAAAAGTAAAATATATCTATCTATATCTATCTATATACTAGCTGTCGGTATTTAAGCTACTGATCAAGTGAGTTTAAAAGCTACCTAAGACTGTTCAGAGGGCTACCGCTAAGACTTTTTATTGGGGGGGGGGGGGTATATGACCTTAAATTGCCAAGTCAAATTTCAGTATTTGCCAATTCATATAGCAGTAAAAATAAATAGTTCTCGATGTTTGCTAACTAGTTTTATAATTTTGCCAAGATTCGCGAATTTCTGTTACACTTGCCAAATTTATAAAAAAGTTGCAAATATAATTAGGAATATTATAAGATCTATACTACATTTTCTAATTGTCATAACTTGGCAATAAATAAAAATATAATTAAACAAATTTAATTTTAATTAAAATAAATAAAAATAAAATTATAAAAGTAGCTGGCAAACGTCGAGAACAATATATTTTTGCTTCTAAATGAGTCGGCAAATACTGAAATTTGACTTGGAAATTTAAGGTCCTCCTCCCCCCCCCCCCTCCCAATAAAAAGTCTTAGCAATGACCCTGTGAACAATCCTACGTTGCTTTTAAACTCACTATATCAGTAGCTTAAATACCGACTAGACAGATATAGATAGATATATTTTCTAGGGGATGCGAGAAAATAAGAAAATACCAAAGCGCTCCCAACAAGTCAAACAGATATTTTTCATTCATTCCCTAGTCGTCTAGGAAACCTTTTGGGGCAGATACCTGTACAAAAGTATTATCTCGCCTTTTTCCCTCTAACAGTTATCTTGAAAGATTTATTACTTAGAAATGCAACCTTTATTTTACAGGTTATCTATATCCGATGGTATCTTTACTGGTTTGAAAATCTATATTGCAAAGATATATTGGTAAGACCTTCTAGAAAAATCGCATTTAAGACAGGGACGTCAAATTCAAAAAGTTTCTGTGGTATTCCAATGGCTAAAGTGATCAGATATGAGATAGCAAAAACTGGAATATAAAGTGCAAATCATTAACTCCCAGCAACTCCCTAGAAAAAAGCTTTTATTAAGTTTTTAGGTGCGTTCGTAATTATATAAATATGTAGCACCTATAGTCGCCATCTGGTGCATCCGTCTGTCTGCATATAACAGCGCAAAAACAACTCAACCGAGAATGGTTTGAAATTCAATATATAGAATCGTTGCAAAATTTTGTCGAGTCATTTCAAATTCTATGAAAATCGAATCAAAACTTAAAAGATAATAAAAGTTTTCTCCCTTCTATTAAATCCTATTATACGTAATTAATTCAATGATATCCCGTGATAGGTAATGATTCTAGGTTGCCATGGTGATGACGTCCTATTTAACCCTTAAATGCCGAGTGTTGCTTTTCGGCAACATACCCAATTTAGGCTTCAAAATACTATTAGAATAATATTGAAGCTATAATGCCTAATGTTGCCAATAAAATATATTCTGAAAATATTATTAATTCGATTTTCAACATGTAGAGGGCAACACTTGTGCTATTTAAGAATAAAGATAGATTTATTTTTTCAATTGTTGCTACTTGTTCTTTTTGTTTTGTTTGGAAGCTTGCAAAATACCCTATTTTGTTCAGCAGAGAGCAAGTAAAATTTATTTCTTATTATAGTTCCTAAAATTCTTGTGTGTTTAATATTATAGAATTTTATCAAGGAAAATTATTTTTCCAATTAAAGACCAGTATTGCCGATTAGTAACAAATTGTTTTTTAGCCCTAAACCATACTTAAAACAAAATAGGATTTTTTTAAGTATTTTTCCCATGATTTATTTAAAAAATGAAAGCCGAAAAACATTATTACAATGATTTTTGGAAAATCCGGCATTTAAAGGTTAAGACGGGGTCGTATTATTTCCATGTTACTGAATTTAATATATATAATCGTAATAAATTTTGAATTATTTATTTTTGCGTAAGAGTGCAACAGCAATTACACCAAGATCTGAATATTTATAAAACTAGTTATAGTATGAACGCACCTGATTTGCCACGTTTGACGTACAATTTCCGACATGTTATTAACTCACTTGGTTCTTGTATGGGAATATGGAATCATGTAATCGATTTCCCATTCATTTACAGAAAGGTTATTAGAATTATAAAAATTATGTACACACAAGGGCGTTGCCAATACATCATTTTAATATTTTTAGAACATAATTATAAAATAATAAATTAACTGAAGGCATTTTTGAGTTAAACCCGGCCGTGGGGGCTGAATTGCCTACTATTTGTTAGGGTTATAACTATATACCAGTTACAAAAACAAAGGAGTTCATTATATGCGTCAAACTACGCTCTCCAAAACAGGCCAACTAGCTGTGAAACTGCAACAATAAAATATTTTAAGCAGTAAAAAAAGAGTTGACAATATAAAAAATTAAGAGTATATATATATTTTTTTTAATACGCTTTAACCCTTTCCAGTGTTCCCACGTCGGGACCACCTATTTTTACTTACAAACGGCATCAAGAATGTCTTAATAAAATTTTGCAATTACAATGGAAGTTTAAAGTAACAAGTTTTAAATTTCTAAAAAAATGTCGTTTGTAAATTCCGGTGTCAGTCAATCATTTCATCATTTTACGAACTGAATTTTTCTGTGCCGGAAAGGGTTAATTAACTAATAGTTTAGTATTAATTTATGATCATACGTTCTGAAAACAATTTAGAATTCCTGAATAGATAGATAGTTGTAAATATTTATTTTTCTTCTATTGCCATATGTTAAAAAAGAAACAAAGAAAAAAATTGCAATTTTTTAAATAAATGCATTAGTTCGCGCTTTCTATTAAAAGAAAGCAAAGCGATGACGTTTTCTTAATCGGTACTCACGCAAAATGAACGTAATAATGAGATTTTTTTAGAATAACATGAATTGCAGTTTTCACACGTGAAATTAGGCGTGATTTTTATGGTTAAATATAAAAGAGTTGTTCTCATTTTTTTTAAAACTATTTTTAATTTTATACTTATTTTTCCTTTACTGTCGTGTCCGGAAATTCGATTCAAAACGCCAACTTTGACAGCATTTTCTAAAAAATCTTCGTTTACTGAAAAATGGAAAAAACAGTTCGATAACATATTTTCTTAATAAGAACACCTACCGATTTGATACGTACGAGCAAAAATGAATTAAAAAATATGTCAGAAAGTAGCAGATTTTGATTTGAGAGTCTAAAACCGGTTGTCCAATCAGCTTATACCAATCTCGCAAACAAAAGTGGAAGTTTGACTTCGCTAAAAGGAATTTACGTTACTTCTTTTCTCGATAATGACAAGTGTATTGATATAGATACATAATATACGCACGCAGTATTTTATTAAAAATGTAAAATTTATAGAAATTTTAAATTTCATAGCATTAAAGGAATTAATCTTTCGGTATCAAAATTCAAAATAAAATTTTGATCAAGCAGATTTCCTCATTTTCAAGCGAAAGTTTTATCCCATACTGCATTCCTGATTTCCGAACCCGACCCACCCCGATGTTCGGATCGGGTCGGTTTGACGCTAATTTTTAGGTTCATTCGTAGTTATATAAGTACGTAGCTCCTATGGTCGTCGTTCGATCCGTCCGTCTGCCTGTCTGTCTGTCCGCATATAACAGAGAAAAAACTACCCAACCGAATGGTCTGAAATTTTAAATATATAATTGTTGCAAAATTTTGTCGAGTCATTTCAAATTTTATGAAAATCGGATGTATAGTTTAACTACAAGGACAGTCAAAAGTTTTTCCGTTACACTACGGCCAATGGGAAAAAATTATTTCAAGTGCATTTTAATGATATTACAGCCCTTCGAACACCATGAAATTGATATGCACTTATAAAGTGCACTAAAATATACATTCAGTACAATATGCGGTGCAAAAAATATTTATAAAACTGGTTATAGTAGGAACGCACCACATTTGCCACGTTTGACGAGCAATTTCCAACTTGTTTATAAAACATTATGGTCTGAAAAAAATCTTGCACCAAGCCTTATATTTATTAGGTTGCCCATTATTATTATTATTTTATCAGTGACAGTAGTTTAAGGTTCCAAATAATGTCTTATATCCGTGTCCCTTTAAAAAAAAAGTTTTGACTATCTTTGAGTTAACTTAAAAGCTGCTGTTATCAATTACCTCAACAATGGTCTGTAATAATAGCTATTTATTTTATTGATCGAGTTGTAAATATTTCATTAACCTGGGGCCACCTATAGAGATTCAGGTTGTCCACCTTGTGGTGAACGTGATTCAATTATTTGAATTGTGTGATGTTTGGCGCGTGCACCACACCGATTGCAAAATTATCCTAGTAATTCAAGCCTTCAAGCTATGGACAGCCGTGAACCTTACTTATATTTTTGTTTGAGTAAAAAATAATAATAATAATAATGATATTTTAATGGAAAATAAATATTTTAATAAAACAAACTGACGAATACAAATGTTTAGATGAGTTAGAATTTTCAGATGGTATCCAGAAGAAAAGTTCTGTCGGAGGAAATTCAGTAGATGTTCAAGTTATTCCAACAGTGTAGGTTTCTTTGAAGTAGTTTCCAGTTCACTAGCTTTAAAAAGGGTAGACTAAATGATGGAATCATTACATGTCATCTGAGGGAAGATATTTAAAAAAAAAAGAATTTTATCTCTATCTATATGTCTTGATTTTCAATTATGTTATTCTCAGTTTTCATGGAACGTCCTTGTGCACTAATGTTGCCAACTTTCCCTAAAACTTCCGTAAAATATGAGTTAAACGGACCTAGGTTAAACAAATTTCGAACCAGAAATTTACTGAAGAAATTGATTCAAATAGATTTAATAGAGAAACATGTTTTTAAATCTATAATGACACATCAAATAAATTTTCTGGTTAGTAACGCGTATAGTAACGCGGGGGGGGGGGGGGGGGTATAGAAAAAAATGTTGTCATACTTTCGACTTTAAACATAATTTTCCAAATATAAAAATCGTTAAAAGACTCAAAATCAGTCATCAAACAATTACAATCAAAGGTTATTTATTCTTTTTATGTTCACTTTGTTATTTATCGATTTATTTTTTACTCCATCCAAAAATAGAGATTTAATGCATTGTTAAAGCTGATTCCTCTTAAGTTTAATCATTTGTGATTTTTTTTTTTAAAGATTTCTACCTGATAAATTATCTGGTGTGTGTGTGTAGGGGGGGGGGGGGGGGCTTAAGATTTCAAGATTCTGTATAATGTTTCTTCCCACCATCAATACAGTTAAAAATCTTTAAACTCCTTATTTTGTTTATCTTTAATTTGCATAATGTGTTCTTATTTAAGTCATATATAGAAATTTAATCATTTGGGAATTCCCTATCTTGTGCCACCTTGCACGACTGGCAAAAAAGTAAGCAGTGTTGTTAAAAGTCTGTTTTAGCATCTTACCAAATTTTTGTTTTAATTATATTTTATTAGTATTATATTTATATTATTTGTAATATTTTATTTTTAAATTTACCAAACCATCTTACCAAGCACCAAAAGATTGCAACAACCACATCCTAAGCATTTATTGCCCAAATTAACTTTCCAAGTTTTCCGGCACATCGCACATGTTAATGTTATGAGACTCTTGCCATGAATTTTATAATGGCTATGGTAAAGCACTATTATTTATCTGATGTCTGCTAAGAAGCCATTAAAAAATGCAAATTTCCCAAAAATTTAAGTTTTTTGAATAAGCAATTTCTACTTGTTAAATTCCTCTTGGGCAAGATTTCAAGATTCTGTATAATGCATTATAAAAATCTTCTACTGTATTATCTCTTTTCCCCTGAAATGTCTGCCCCCCCCCCCTGCTTCGACTACACTAATATAGTTAAATTGCATTTTATTATTAAATGCGCCCTAAAGTTTTTATATTTGTTTCAGGTTCATTAGCTTATGTTGTTGGAATGGAATATATAGTATGGAAGTCAGGCAGAAGAAGTCCAGTGATTTCAACATCTTAAATAAAGTCATCGGTGAGTTACCTTTGTATATTTTTTCCTGTGGTTAGGGAGGAGATATTGTGCATAGTTGATCTGGATAAGTCATTGATTAATAATTTATCGACCTTTCATAAGGTATGGTACTTGGGTACTACTAATATATTTCTGGTACACATAGATTTTTATTTGCCAGTGTTGTACGTTATTGAAATTTTCATTAAAAAAAAAATCTCTGCCGGCTCTGGCCTACAGGCGGAGGTAGATTTCGATGTTAAGTACTAAATTCACCAACAACTTAAATCAAGATTAGGGATAAACCCAGTTCCTTCACTAAGAATGAACTCTAGGGAGCTAAACATTTTGTGAAAATTCTAATATACGAATACGTACACGCATGTATATGGGATAGGTTTAAAAATGGCTAAAACAAATTCAGAGATCCTCAAAGTGTTAAAATATGTTAATAATTCCATAGTCGGGTTTTTATCATGTTTTAATACGTTTCTTCAAACTCACATGACGTTACATATTTACCTGCTGAGGTCCATTATATTTCTAATATGACGCAATATATATATATATATATATTTTTTTTAATTCGTCAAACTATTTATTTCATTTTGAGTTTCCATGCTGAAATCTTGCTCTAGAAAACTTATGACGTAATATTCAATTTGTTTTCAATTCGTCAAACTATTTATTTACTTTATTTTTTCACGTGAAATTCTTGCAATAGAAAAGCAATTGTTGTGGTGAAAATTTTATTGTTCTTTTTTTTTATTATTGTTGGCAACTGCTATAACGAAAAATATTTATTTTTTCCTGCAATTGTTGTGTAAGAGCTGGTTTTATCAGAATCTTTTAAGACGGTATTCAAAATTTTTACCCCCCCCCCCCACCACCACCACCACCCATTTCCATTCCCTTGGGCCGATTTTGCCCATTTTCAATCCCCGCCGAGATATTAGCCATCTCAAAGTTGTTGGCGAGTTTGAAAACAATCCGTGCATAATTGCGACTTTTATCGTGCGGACAAAATTTAGTACACACATACATATATATATATATATATATATAAACTTTTTAAGTGGGGGTGGTTTTGGGTTCCTAGGGTCCTATAATGAAAAGTTATGAAGGAATTTTTCAAAAGTCGCACCATGGTAACAACTCCAATAGGTAGTATTTCTTACGAAACTACCTAAAATTTACAAAGTATTTGAAGACAATTTAATATATTTCATAAGTGAATACTTGTTGCTGTAACAACAAGTTTTAAAACATTTCATAAATCTTTGATTTACCAAATAAAATATAGTCTAATTTTTTTCATTGCTTATTCCAGATTTTGTAATATTATCTTATTTAATGTTTAATTTATGGATATCTTCAGCAGTAAATAAAATAAACATTTTAATAAAATGCATGTTAACACTTTAAATTATTCATGTTGAGTGACAAGTTTACTTGCCACTTAAGGGTGTTCTCAAATCCAAAAAGGCAACTTTCGGACATAAGTTTTAATTTATTTTTGTTCGGAAGTGCATGAAACTAGCTGGTGTTGTTGTTCAGAAACTATGTCATCCAGCTGCTTTTTCTATTTTTTTGCAAACGCAATAGATCTTTCAGAAAATCGTGTCAACGTGGACGTTTTGAACGGAGTTTAAGCCCGAACCGAGAATAAGCACTCGAGAGCGGGTGAAAAACGTGTTTGTCAGGTGATCAAAAACGCTTATAATTTAATAGATAACTGATTGATCAAAAAATGGAAAACACAGTTCCATTCCAAATCACTTCCATGGCCAGGGTTTTCAATTTTATATCTTTCCGTTAAAAAATGAATTTGTAAATGTGTCAAAACGTTTCGCGCTTGTTGAGCAGAGCAGTTAAGAACAGCCTTAAAGCATATGAAACTTTTGAATTTGAAAACCAATATTTCAATACACCTGAGTTTGTCCAGGCAAAATTTTGGCCTTAGTACCTCTTCACAAAATTCCATTCAATAAAAACATACACTTCATTAATTATTTTTATTTTGTGAGGTTTCAAACTAAATGTAATAAGTTTATCAGAAAGAAAATCTAGCAGAAAGGTTTAAATAAGTTGCTATAATAAATGCTTGGTTCGAACTTGGGTTAATTTGAATTCGTCTTCCATTACGTAATGTTATTTTTCACAAAACTTTTGTTTCACATTAAACGGGCCATAAGAAGAAAAACCTTGCATTGACGCTTGGCACGGAATTTTTTTTTTCTTATGTAACCTCCATTCTAGAGATTAAGTAATAATTACAAGGTGAAAAAACTTGTCAACTGGTATTGAAGAATTAAAAGTGTATAAGATACTTCTTGATTATAAATTGAAGTTTGTTAATACAGTAGACTCCCTCAAATTGAATAATTGAAGAAAAATGTATCTATTTTTTTATGCATATTCAAATATACATTATTAATTACTTACTTGAAGTTTACTTTTAATATTTTAATCAGTTTTTAAATTATCTTACTTTTTATCCTTTTAGTTTATTACTTTACTTAATTATTTTAATATTTTACTATATTACAATTATTCATTATAATTTTGATTGCATTACTGCATTAAAATTACTGTTTAAAAAATGTAAACAAAGCAATGACCAGAAATCCACACAACTTCTGGTCCTGCGGATTTGAAGTCTACTGTATTATATTGAAACATATCAGTTTTTTAATCATTCATATATATATTTCCTGGGTTGTGTGGGCCCATAGGGACAGAGGGGCTTCTGCCCCTGTGCTGTCTGCCTGAGATGCCCTCAAAAATGGCATAAGATTGAGTGTTAATGCACACAGCATGGGTCTCTATATTGCAGTCAATGTTGTATTTTTACACTCTTTTATTTAACTTGGTTTTTATATGTAAAGAAGGAATTTTGTAATTGATTTTTCACTCTTTTCTTGATATTTTAGAATTTTTAAAATTATGCCTGTGCATTTCCAATGACAATATGCCATTTTAATATTTTTAGAACTTCATTATAAATTGATTTTAACACATTTTTGTTCTACCTAGCCGCAGGTGATAAATCTCCAAATAATCTTTATTACTACAACTATTTATGAGTTACAAAAACAATACAGTTAATTATGCACCAAACCATTTATATCAAAATGTACAAGTGTAAAAATGTAAAAGTACAAGTGGCTGTGAAACTGCAACAGTGAAATATTTGGAACGATAAAAGTTAAAAAATAGAAATAAAAATAACTTTTTACGTTTTAAGTTTCCTAATTTTTATGATTATTTGTAATTATTAATAATAATTTATTTTATTAATTTAGTTTTAATATTTCTTTTAAAAAAATCTTTGTTCATAATTTATTACTGTATATACTCTCATATTAGTCAACCCCAAAATTTGAGTGAATAACATGTCCGTCCGTTTGAATAACAATATTTAATAATTAGACAACAACAATAGATATAACAATAGAAATCTTGATCGTAATTTAATTTTAATCAGGGAAGATTAATATGAATACTGCAATCAAATAGGGCAATGAAAACTATTCCAAAATACTGTAAGTTTGCAGTTTGTGAGTTAAGTAGTTGGTTCGCAATTTTGTTTTCTGATTTATAAAAACATTAAACAATAAGTTGTGAGTACTGTGTGATTTTAGCACTAACTATTGGATACAGTAGACTCCCTGCAATCCACAATCTTAAAATCTGTACATCATCGAATATGTAAACAATGAAACTTTCAGTTCAGATGTAGGGACAAAATTACAGACTTTTTTATTTTTATATAATTCCATGTGTATTTTAATATGTAATTCTCGTTAATATGACTGAACTCTTACTTTTTCATGAAGGAAATAGTATAAATTTATTTCTGAAAAATTCAAGATATTGCTGATATCACTGGTAATTGCGATATTTTTACCAAATATATTTATGTATTAATCAAGCTTTTTTGGTTATTAAGTCTGGCTAAACCTGAAATAAAACTTCCTTATTTTATGATTTTGATATGAATTAATAGGGTACCTTTATGAGGCAAGTTTCATTGAATAATTCAAGAAAAATGTATATTATACATATTTAATTATGCATTATTATTTACTTGACGTTTACTTTTAATAATTTATTTATTGTTTAAATTATCTTAATTTTTATTATTTCAATTTATTATTTTACTTAATTATTTTAATATTTTACAATATTGTAAACATTCATTATAATTTCGATTGCATTATTATATTACATTCAAATTACTGTTTAAAAAAATGTAAACAAAGAAAGCAATGACCAGAAATAAGCAGAACCTCTGGTCCCAAGCTATGCGGATTTGAGGGAGTCTACTGTATTAATATAACAAAGTAAAAATATTTCATTTTCAAACTAAAACTTTGGTGAATAAATTCAAATCTCCCATTTAAAATTAGTTTGTGAAATTAAAAAAAAATAGAATAAGTTAGCTATAGCAAAATGTAAATTGTTATAGTAAAAATTTACTTGGTTAGATTGTGATTTTGGTTCATTGTACTTTTCTAGCTAGTGTGGAAATGAAGTTTGAAGGAACAGAAACCACTGCTATCTCTAGCTGCATTGAAAAGGTGCTTGCAGAATTTGTCGACTGCGATAGAAACACTTTTCAAAGGAGAAGAAGATGACTAACAAGAAATGGATGACTTGTTGAAAAATTTTTTGTTAAATAATAAATATGGCTAATAATAGTTTGTAAATAAAAAAAAAAACATTTAATTCTTTATTGTGATTAATAAATTTTATTTGTTATACATGGTAATTTTTTATTTAAATTCTAAGAATTGACTTATAGTTTTTGTATTATCCCTTTTAAAACTAGTATCCCATGTTTGATATATTTCAATAAAATGCAATTTATAAAATGAATTTATAATCCTTTAAAATCACCTTGTAAAGTTTATCCTAGAGAAAAACAGTTTATAAAAATTGACTCATAAAATCTATCTAAACTTAGAATTTTAACGAAATATTTAAATGCTATTTTTTTTTAATATCTAATTATTTCAAATGCTTTACTTACATGCAATTTAGAGAATCTATCAATTCGAATTTCTAAAATGTATTTTATAGCTTCTCTTTCCTCCCCGACTCAAAAGAGAAACTATATAAAGATTATTAGCTATTTTGTCTTCTTTTCAAAGTACTAATTTCCGAGCTGCCAAGTCTCCGGCATTTTGGATACCAGTATTTTAATACAGAAAATGTTCATTTATTTAATTGGAACATTTGGCCGATTTAAAAGAACATTTTCTCTAAGATAATAATAGTGTGCAAAAAGCCGGAGACTTGGCAACTCTGTAATTTGTTATCTATTAATTTTTTGTTTATTATTTTTATTTTTTTTAGGGGAAGGAAATATCCACAAATGTGTTTAAAATATTTTCTACTTTCTGTCAGTCACAATTTCTTTCTGCTTACATCAACTAAGTAGGTATTGTAAATTCTGAATTGGAATTTAGATAGCCTTAATGTCATGTTAGTCTATTTTTTGTAGGGATATGTAATTTCTAGAAATTTTCAAGTGTTGGGAAAAAACATTTTTTTTTTTTTTTTTTTTTTGGTTGCTAAATTTTCTTTGAAAATATAAAATAATATGCATTTTTTAAATATATGTACATTAAAAATAAAAGATTTCATTTTTACTTCTTATGAATATATTACAAATGGAAATAATAAACTTACTATTAAAATTTTAATTCCAGAATAGATTTTCTCGCTTAATTTAATGACTGTTTGTAACATAGTTCTTTAATATTTTAAATGGTCATTTCAGTCGCACTTTCAAATTTACACTGCCATTAAAACATTATAAATTTTGCTCAATATTTGCTGGAAATTGTGTCTTATTTAATGAAAATCATTCCTGCAAAGTGTTTATCCCCCAGTAGTACAGTTCAGACTCTCATTCAGAATGCAGATAGTATAAAGATAAAATATAAATTTTGTTTAAAATTAATTGAATACTTACAAATTTTCAAACTAATAATATAAATTGATATTTTACCAATTTTTAATATAGGGGTAATTAAAATAAAGTTGGTAAAATAATAATTAAAAAACAACAGGTGAATTTACTGTTTCCAACCAAATTTTGCTAGATTTTTTTTGTGGGGGGAGGGGGGGCATTAGGAAAGAGAGAGAGTAACATTTTATTTATACAGTGGAAAATCTTTGTTATTCTATATAATGCACAGTTTCTGAGATTTAAGTAATGAATTGAATTTTGTACTTAAGAAGCACCTGTAATTCATATTGTAAAATTATTGACATGCTTTAGAGGATTAAATTTCAAATATTATTTCATCTTTATCGCCTTAATTCAAATTTTTTTTAAACAAAATATTGCTATTATTAAATATAAAAATTTTGAAATTAAGTAATGTAATGATTTTCTCCCAGCATGTTTGGATAATTTTTATAGGTGATTTAACAATATGTGAAATGATCAATATTATGCAAAAATTTATAACCTGCACAACTTTTGGTCCTAAGGAATGCAAATATAAAGATCTACTACAATTTATTTGTTCCAGACATATATTGCCATATTTACAAGGTAAGTTTTAATGTTGTGTGAAATGATCTATATAACACAAAATATTGCGTGTTTTGATTTGCATTATAAAAATATTCTACCGTATATAAATGCTATATACAAGTTTAAAGGTTAACATTTATTTTAAAGGCATAAAAATAATAAATCATTTCAGCTACAAGTTATTTTTTTTTTAATTATGGTTAAGTGTTTATTGATTATGTGAAAAAAAATGAAAATCTGCTTATCATAATAAAACTGATTTTTTCAAATTTTATATTCAATTTTTCAACGGAACTATTTCCACAAACTGGTATACTGGACATAATTTTTCATATGAATTTTTATTTTTAATGAGAAAAATAGCATTTAATTATGAGTTTTCCAACAAGTTGATGTTTTAATGTTGAACATTGAAAAAAAAAATAAAAAAACCACCAGAATGTTGAGTGAACATAAGGAACAGAGTATTCATCTTCCAGCACTATAGAATTGGTAAGTTCATGCTCTGATTCAGGATGATGGTCATACAGATAAAATATAAATTTTCTTCTAATTGGTAGGAATAATTAAAGTTAAGTTTGAAAAAACAACAAAGGTAGATTTTTGCATATGTAACTTAACATAAATTATTTTCGACTAGGTTTTGCCAGATTTTTTTTTTTTTTTTTTTTTTTTTTTTTTTTTTTTTGCAAAGTTTATACATCAATATAATTAAACAAATTTGAACATCTATATTTATGGTAAAAGAGAAAAGAATAAATAATTTCAACTACATATTATTTTTTTTATTTTAATATATATTGAATATTTCTATTGATTATGTGGAAAAAAATCTAATTGCTTACATGGTAATAAAAGTAATTTTATTCAAATAATACAATGTAACACTTTTCAACCTTACCATTACCATAAATTGGTATTATAGATATAATTTTGAGTATTACATTTTTAATGAGATAAGTAGCATTTAATTATCAATTTTACACATTAATATTTTTACTTACAACACTGAACATGAAAAGAAAAAATTAAAAAACAATGTATTTCCTATAAAATTTTGAATAAATTATTTTATTAATGGTATTTGAATTTTCCTAAAAAAGTACATATTTTAATAAAAGAAAAAAAATCCCCAAAATTTTTGGGTTATTTCAATCATAAATATTACTTTCATTATTACAACATAATTAATTAATGATTAATTAATTATTGATTAATTTCAACGTAATCATGAAAAAATTTTATTCAGATATGTTTTTACATTATCATGACAGTGAACTTAGTTATGATTTTCCATATAAACAAAATAGATATAAATATATATTTCTATATTAGCCAAAAAAAATGAAATAGTTAAAAAATATATATTTATATGCATATATTTTCAAACCTGGATTCACGAATATAAAATGGCAAACCTTTTTTTCCTAACATAAAGAGATATTGATTACCAATACTATGTCAAGACAGGTAATCAATATCTCCCTATATTGAAAAAAAAAAAAACTTAGCTATTTTATAGTGTCGAATCCAGTTTTAACCAATATCGGCCGGCCCGACGCTCACTGATATCGGCAGTTATTGGATCCCGATATCGGTCGGCATTGGGTCCCGATATTGGAAAAAAGTTTGCCATGCAATATTGGCCGATCCGGTGTTTACCGATATTGGCCGATATTGCTGTGCTACCTGGGTTAATGCAATTCAAATCTTCATTCAAGTCGCAAGTCTTCAAAAGTTACTCTATTTTAATTCATCGATTCATACCGTATTCTTTCGTGCCAAGGCTGGAATTCTACAATCAAAAACAAAGGCACTGTGCTTTAAATTTATTCTGATGTTTTGAAATAAAAATTCTATATTCTCCTGCAATTAAAATTCTACATAATTAGTTCTATGCAGGAGTAGTAAGAAAAATTAAGCCTATGGCTTCAAAAATGCACATATCATTTATTACAACGCATTAGGTTTGTTTCATCATTATTTTATAATGAGCATAATTTATCTGTGAGAGCAATCTTCATTCCGTAAAATGAAATATCTTTTCTATATATATATTATATGCAAATCAGAGTTTTTTATTTATGTGTTAACGAAGGAGCCTTTGTCATTCACTTGACATTCACATCTAAAAATCAAGACATTTTGACGTTGAATATAAAGGTGAATTTTCTTACTATTAAACGGACATATTAATATCAAGGTTATGTTAAATTGTTCAGTTAGTATTGTTTAAACGTGTTCAACAACACTTTTTAAAACATATAAACAGCCGTACTTCGTAGGGCAGTTAAGTGAAAGTAAAAGTCATTAGAAAAGAATCTAAGCAATAACTTCCCTTGCCGCCGATGAAAATCTATTCCATGCAAGAACATGGACACCTTCGATGTAGTCTTGCAACAGAAGCTTTGTAAAAAGAAAAACATTAAACTTGCTCACGTGATTTTTGAAGAGATTTATAAGCGACCTATGTTTTTATTTTTCGTTCAATTATTTAGAACTTGATTTATAAACAATTATTTTTTCAGTAGGACCATATTTTTTGTTTCCAACACAGTCGCTTCGAGAAATTTGGTTCAAAATGCCCACTTTGACATCATTTTAAAAAATATATTCTGCCTCTATCAAAAAACCGACCATTACGACACATTATATAGTTTCTGAATAAGAAAACCTACGAATTGGATGCGTTTGAAATTTAAAAAAATTAATTTAAAAATGAGTGAGAAAATGCGCAGTTTGGCTTTGAGTACATCCTTAATACGATATTTTTTCTTTAACTTCTGTGTATTTTTAATTTGCTTTTGCTTTAAGAATTGATCCTAACAGAAACTTCTCAATGTAAAAGTTGCAGATAATATTAAGAAGATATATAATAAATTCATGCGGATTTTACATCTTGTGAATTGCGAAGTTATGGATTTTTTTCTTCTTCAACCCCCCCCCCCTTCCCCCCACCTTTTTATTTTCGTTTTTAATTTTTTTTTTTTTGCGGTAAGAGTTGGTCCTATCAAAAACTTGTCAATATAAAAGTTGTAGATAATATTAAGACAATTTACAATAAATTTAATTGGATTTGACATCTTGAGAATTGACCAAGTTGTGAATTTCTTTCTCTGAAAATCCTTATTTTTTGCGCCCCTTGAGCCCATTTTTAGTTTTATCAAAAATCTGTCATACATACATTTTGGGCTCATTTTTTAAAAGTAATAATAACTTTAAACTGAAGCGATATGTATTATAATTAAGAAGTTATGGGGTTTTTTCGTTTTTCACAAAACCCCTCCCTATTTCCATCCCCTTGGCCCGATTTTGTCCATTAACGAACTTAACCGAGATTTCATGTCCCTTGATTTTATGTATCAGTTTGGAAAAGATTTGTGCAGAAGTATGGAAGTTATCGTGTCCATAAAAAAGTGATACATATAGATAAATAGATAGATAGATAGATGTATAAAGTTTTTTACTGGGGGTGGTTTTTGGTTCTAGGAGTCAGGATCGGTGCAGATCTTCAAGAAAATTTCCGAAATTCCAACATAGGAGCGATCCCAATAGGTAGTATTTCATACGAAATCTACCTAAAATCATCACTGAACAACGTATTCGAAGTCAGACAAAATCGGATGGCGGTAACACCCCTAAAACAGAAGCTGTCTATAACTTAAGGATGTCCAAAAGGAAAAAATAATTAAAATGTAATAATAAACTAGAAAACAGGAATTCTGCTTTTTCAGAATTTAGTGTCGCTCCCGATGAAAAAAAAGTCCTTCCGGCCAGTGCTCGGAGGAAGAGGTAGCTTTCATATTCCTTATTTTTAAAAAGCAAGCTTACATTATTCAAACACACGAAGCTCAATTTAGTGGAAACCGATTATAGGAGATTCAATCCTAAACTTTATCAATATTAAATCATTATGAATGAGAATTTCGCGAAATTAGTCAGCTTTATCCAAGCTGCTTTTATTTAAGGTAATTTATGTTTGGCTGCCAAATTCGGCGATTTCCTAAAGTGCCTTCCATTTTAAGACAACATGGTGGATGAGGCTAACCAGTGAACTTGGTCGAGACCTCAGTAATTGCTGCACGCATGCCCACTCACATCGGAATCGATTGATATATACAAGTGCTGTCGCAAGCAAAAAATCAGATTTTTCAAAATGTCACCCACATTATATATTGAACTTGCTACATCTGAACAATCTTTTAAGATAAAGACAAACAAAAAATGCTCCTGAATCCTTATATCAAGGTCAAATACTTAAGAAAGAAACCTCTTTCAATTTCTAATTTTTTTGCACCTCACTTTAAATATAATTTTTTATTTAATTTAATGGCCTCCATTGTGAAACAAGATGGCTGATGAAGCTGGCCAGCGAACTTGGTCGAGCCATTACGATATACTATCCACATGCCTTCTTACATCGAAATAGGTTAATGAATACGCGTGTTATCACGTGACAAATATCAGATCGTTTCAAAATGTCAGCCATGCTAGAAATTCAAAGTGCTATAATTCAACCATTTTTTAAGATATATACGAAACAAAAACTGCTCCGGAATCTTTGTATCAAGGTCAAACACATAAAAAAAATCTTTTTCATTTTTCAATTTTTTGATAACTCATTTTAAATTTAAATTTAATTTTTTTTAAAAAATGGCAGCCCTTTTGAAACAAGATGGCGAATGAAGCTGACCAACGAACTCGGTCGAGACATTGGTATGTACTATGTACACACCAAGTTACATCCAAATCGGTTCATAAATACGCCTGTTATCGCGTGACAATAATCAGGTTGTTTCAAAATGTCAGCCACAATAGAAATTCAAAATGCTATAACTCAGCCATTTTTTTAGATATAGAAGAAACAAAAGCTGTTCCGGAATCTTTGTATTAAGGTCAAACACATACAAAAAAATCTTTTTCATTTTCCAATTTTTTTGGTACTTCATTTTAAATTTTAATTTTTTAAATTTTTTTTAAATTGCCGCCATTTTGAAACAAGATGGCGTATGAAGCTGGCGAACGAACTCGGTCGAGAAATTGGTACGTATTATGTATACACCAAAGTACATCCAAATCGGTTCATAAATACGCCTGTTATCGCGTGACAAAAATCAGGTCGTTTCAAAAATTCAGCCCCGATAGAAATTCAAAGTGCTATAAATCAGCCATTTTTTAAGATATAGACGAAACAAAAACTGCTCCAGAATCTTTGTATCAACGTCAAACACATATAAAAAAATATTTTTCAATTTTCAAATTTTGGTACCACATTTCAAATTTAAAAATTTTTAAAAAAAATTAAATGGCCGCCATTTTGAAATAAGATGGCGGATGAAGCTGGCCAACGAATTCGGTCGAGACATTGGTACGTATTATGTATACACAAAGGTACATCCAAATCGATTGATAAATACGCCTGTTATCGTGTGACAAAAATCAGGTCGTTTCAAGATATCAGTCAAGCTGGAAATTCAAAGTGCTATAACTCAGCCATTTTTTAAGATACAGACAAAACAAAAAATGCTCCGGAATCTTTGTATCAAGGTCAAACACATAAGAAAAAAATATTTTTCAATTTTAAATTTTTTGGTACCACATTTCAAATTTTAATTTTTTTAAATTTTTTTAAATAGCCTCCATTTTGAAACAAGATGGCGGATGAAGCTGGCCAACAAACTCGGTCGAGATATTTGTATGCACTATGTACACACCGAGTTTCATCCAAATCGGTTCATAAATACGAGAGTTACAGTATGACAAAGATCAGATATATATATATATATATATATATATATATATATATCACCTTTTGAACGGAGGGTGGTTTCGGGGTCTGGGGGTCATGATCGATGAAAATATACCAAATTTTTTTGAAATCGCTTTCCTCCGAACGGCTGCAATAGGTAGCTTTTTGTGTTGAAAGCTACCTAAAATATATATGTACACTCATGTCCAAAATTAAGGTCACTAATATAAAATCTATGAAAACTGATGAACAATTTACTTTTTTGCCACGAAATTTGGCACAGAGGTATATTAGAATGGGAGAAAGAATATAGCAAAGTAACAATATGGAAAAGATTTTAATTGTGAATTAAGATACAGGGTATATGAAAAAGTGTTAAATCATGAATCAGAGATAAAGCATTTATCTCGGGAAAAATCTGTCTAATAGGGAGTATGACCACAGTGCATTGCTATATAAGCCTCATAACGAGCTCTCATACTGTTTACGAGAGTGTCAATAAATCTTTGTGGCAACAAAGCCCATTCTTCCAAGAGCGCGGCTTTTAACTCTTGGCGGGTCCTGGGAGGGGTGTTACGCTGTGAAAAGGCTCTTCCTAGACCATCCAAACATGTTCAATTTGATTGAGGTCCGGAGACCTCCAGGGCCAATTTATATGGCGAATATCCTTGTCTTCAAGAAAATCGTGAACAATGTGAGCTCTGTGTGTCTTCGCATTATCGTCCATAAATATAAAGTCCGGGCTTAGAGCACCCGGAACAATCTCACATAGGCTTCAAGGGCCTCATTCCTAATGTCCGGTGTCCAGTCGTGTGTATCTCTTTAACTGCATCCAACAGAAGAAAGCGGTTTTTGTGAAGTCGAAGACATCAGCCTTGGACACAACAAGAATAGGCCCATGTTCTTTCCAGTGATGAGTCGAGATTCACCACTCAGAGTGATTCTCGCCGAATCTTCATCTGGAGAGAACGCGGAGCTCTATCATCCCTCCTACTGAAAAGAAATCGACAGATTTGGTGGCATAGGAATCCTTGTCTGGCTCGGCATAATGCTGAACAATCGTATACCGCTGCACGTCTTCGATGCGGGTACTGTCAACGCACATCTTTGTAGGGATGAGGTCCCTGAAGCCCATGTGAGGTTTTTCCGGGTTGCCGTAACCCGGACTTCATGTTTATGGACGATAATGCGAAGCCACACAGAGCTCACATTGTTGAGGATTTTCTTGACGAAGAGGATATTCGCCGTATGAATTGGCCCTCGAGGTCTCTGGACCTCAATCCTATTGAATATCTTTGTTATGGTCTAGGAAGAGCCATTGCACAGCGTGACATCCCTCCCAAGGGTCGCCAGGAGTTAAAAGCCGCGCTTTTGGAAGAATGTGCTTTGTTGGCACAAAGACTTATTGACATCCTCATAAACAGTATGAGAGTTCGTTGTGAGGCTTGTATAGAAGTGCACGGTAGTCACACTCCATATTAGAGAGACTTTTACCGAGATAAATTCTTTATCTCTGATTCATGGTTTAACACTTTTTCATATACCCTGTATCTTAATTCACAATTAAAATCTTTTCCATATTGTTATGTTGCTATATTATTTCTCCCGTTGTAACATACCTCTGCGCCAAATTTCGTAGCAACACAGTGAATAGTTCATCAGTTTTCACAGATTTTATGTTTGTGACCTTAATTTTGGACATGAGTGTATATAAATATACAGTAGAGTCCCGATTATCCGACTTAATCGAACTTATACCTTTGGAATGGATCCTTTTCTCTGATGGACTGATGGCTTCTATTATTATGAAACAGCCATTATAAATGAAGTGTTAGGTGAAGATGAAAGAGCAGTCGTAAAAAGTTAGAACTCTGATTTTCTAGTCAGAATGGGGGAAAAAAATGGCCATAATTTTTTTTCAAAAAAAATTATGACTCAAAAAAAAAAAAAAACTCGTTTAAAGCGGAAACTTGGGTAACCGGGACTCGAGTAATCGGTATTACGATCCAATCATAAACATCTACAATAAAGTATGGGTAGGACGTCACTATCTCAGAATAATACACAAATGCAGCAAAAAGACATCAATTCATTTATAGTTTTTTTTTTTTTTTTTAAATAGCATGTATTTTAATTACTTTTTTTTAGTTTTTATGAGAAAGGGGCAACAAGAAGACAGAAAATGTTGAGTTGCCAAAATTAAACAAATGGTGCTAAAAAGTACAAAAAAATTAATATCTCAAAAATAAATGGAGATGCAGTTTTCAAACAAATTGCATTTAAAAGTATTTTTTTCCCCAGTACGACGGTATAAAAATTGAAAATTGCGATGTTTAGAAATTTAAAAAATTGCTATAGAGTATTTAATCGTACTGCTTTGTTTTACGGCTGGCTTCTGTAAGATAACGTTATTTTTTGGAGACGGCACAAAATAAGCTGGGAGAAAGAAATAGCATACCGTACCGGGGGCTAATAAATGAACTAATTATTAATTACACTAACTAACTAAGTATTTTTATAATGGAATTATTGATCATTGACTTAAAACAATAATGTTCGTTGCTTGTTAAAACTAACTTATCTATAACCGAATCCTGCCTATAGCATTAAAAAATTAAATTTTAATAAAATCGCATGTCAAATAGATAAATGACTAATTTAACTAGTTATGTTTGATACAAATGCGTATTGTTTATTAAGTTCGGTAAAACATGTGAAGATGGAACCTATTTGCAATGGAATCCATCAATAAAAGGAAGGTTTATATTTCTAAATAAGAAAGAAAAATAATGCGTCAAGCATAGATTATGAAACGCTTTCCAACATATTCAGAATACTTTAACAAAACTTTACTATTTAATAAGATGAAAGTTGATGTATAAGCAAACAATTTGGAAAACCGTGTATGTCATCTACAGAAATTATGCACGCCAAATTATATGAATAAAATATATAAATTTAAGAATGGATGCTACATTGGAAAATGCATTTCCAGCTATTTTTGCTTATAGACAATACTACAACCGAATTATTTTGTGTGTCCCTGCAAATGAACTATAAGTATACCGTATTCTATAGTAAGAATCTTGTAGTTAACTTCAGTGATGTATATCAATTTCAGTATGTGTGAAATTTTGTAATATCATTAAAATTCGCTGCAAACGATTTTTCCCTGTTGATTACAATGTAACAGAATTATTTTGAGTATCCTTGTAAACGAACTATAAATGTACGCATTTCATTTTCAACACCGAACATGCGATAGTAGACCTATAAATTACTTGGGAATCCCACTATATTTACAGGAGTTAAAGAACTGAGAGACAAACCTAATTCATAAGAGCACTTTCAACTATGTTGGAAACTGTTAAAAAGAAATAAATGAGTAAACACTTACTGAAAACACTTATTTATTAAGAGCAGTAAAAAAAGGAAAACAAAACGTGACCTAACAAGTCGGAAATTGTACGTCAAACGTGGAAAATGAGGTGCGTTCGTACTGTAACTAGTTTTATAAATATTCAGATCTTGGTGCAACAGTTGTTGCACTCTTATGCAAAAATGCATGACTACAAAATTTATTACGATTATATATTATGTTAAATTCAATTATACGGAAATAATAGGACTCCATCTTAAATAGGACGTAATCCTCATGGCAACATAGAATCATTAGCGATCATGGAATATCATTGAATTAATTATATATGATAGGATTTAATAGAATAATCACCATGGCAACCTAGAATCGTTACCTATCATGGGATATCATTGAATTAATTACATATGATAGGATTTAATAGAATAATCAACATGGCAACCTAGAATCGTTACTTATCATGGGATATCAGTTAATTAATTACGCATGATAGGATTTAATAGAATAATCAACATGGCAACCTAGAATCATTACCTAACATGGGATATCATTGAATTAATTACGCATGATAGGATTTAATAGAATAATCAACATGGCAACCTAGAATCATTACCTATCATGGTATATCATTGAATTAATTACGGATGATAGGATATAATAGAATGAAGAAAACTTTTACTAATATCTTATTAAGTTTTGATTCGATTTTCAGAAAATTTGAAATGACTCGACAAAATTATGCAAAGATTACATAGATAAATTTCAAACCAATCGGTTGGGTAGTTTTTGCACTGTTACATGCGGGCAGACAGACGGACAGACTAGACGACAACTATAGGTGCTACGTATTTATATAATTACGAAAGCACCTAATAAATACGTAACACATGACTAAATGAAGTATTATAATTTACTGTAAACACTTATTATGTATTAAGAGCAGTAAAACGAGTGAAAACAAAACTTTAAAACTGGGTACTTCACATAAAGAGTTCTGAGAAAATTTACGCCTAAGGCTTCAAAACCGGACCTATCTCTTAATACAACGCATTAGGTTTGTTTCTTTATCAATTTTTAATGATTGTCATTTATCTGCAATCTTCGCTTCATAGAATGGCATAACTTTTCTACGCGTATTATGTGCAAATCAGAATTTGCTCTATGTTACACAGGAGTTACATTCTTTGTGTTCCAACTGACATCTGAAGATCAAATCATTTTGATGTTGAATAAACGCAAATATTCTGAGTATTAATGGACTTATTATTAAGATCAAGGTTGTACGTCAAATTGTTGAAACAACGGCATGCACGCCTGGGTTTTCCAAAACCGACCGCACTGCGTAGATTGAGAGCAGTGAAAATAAAAGTTATTAGAAAAGAATATCAATAAAAACTTTCCCCTATTAGTAGATAAATTACAGTGAAACCTCCCTGTGCGACCACCTCCCTGAACGACCATTCTTTCATGGAACGAAATTTATTTCCATAGTCTCAATACTAATTTTACCTCCATTCAGAGACCATTCCAGTTGAACGCCCTCCATGAGCGACCCATTTCTTTGAAGAAAATGAAACAAATTTCGTGTTTTCCTGGTCGCTTGAAAAAGGTTTTATTAAAAAAATAATTCTGGAGAGCGCATTCATTATACATGAAACGTCTAAACTAAGTTTAGAATTTTATTTTATACCGGTAACTTTTTAAGTGTTTAAACCCCTCTGTGCCTTTTTAAACAATGAATTGAACGCTAATGAAAAATTAAGAATGACGGTCAATAAACTCCCCTGTCCTATTCTATCAGGAAACTCTCAAAGAAATAGATAAATTAATGATATCGTCATTATTTGTTTCCGTCCAAAAAAAAAAATTACATTTATTTACTGAACTTCGAAAGGACTTGGAAATAAAAGTTATAAAAGATAAAACCGTAAAATCAAAGCAAGCGTCAGTGTATTCATTTTTTATACTGTGCGGTAATTAACTTATGTAATTAACTTTTGTTTTGATACTTAAATTTTCACATTTTTTTCCTGATGTGAAAAATAAATTTTAATAACATTAATTGTTACCTTTTTTTTAATAATTAAAATCTAGATTTAAACGTGACCTCCATTAAGAAACCACACCTCGGAGCGACCAATTTTTATTGGAACGGAACGTGGTCACTTTAGGGAGGTTTTACTGTATTCCAATTATTTAGCACATTCTCAGAAACAACTGTTACCGTTGCATTACGATTTTCAAGAGCGAATATGTTATCCTCCACTGTTATAGTTGTCTTACATTTTTATGGAGATATTACATAATGCCCTTGCAGTAATAAAGAGCAAATCTCAAAGAAAAAAATCCCTGCCGGCTCGGCGTACAGGCGGACGTAGATTTCGAAGTTAAGTACTAAAATCACCAACAAAATTTAAATCAAGATTAGAGATAAACACTGTTTCTTCACTTAGAATGAGCTCTAGGGAGTTGAACTTTTTGTGAAAATTCTAATATGCACGAATACACACACGCATGTATATGGAATAGGTTTAAAAATGACTAAAGCAAATTCAGAGAACCTCAAAGTGTTAAAATATGTTAATATTTCCATAGTCGGGTTTTTATCATGTTTTAATATGTTTCTTCAAACTCCCATGACGTTACATATTCACCTGCTGAGATCCATTATAGTATTTCCAATATGACGCAATATTTTGCTTTTGTTTATTATTTGTCAAGCTATTTATTTCATTTTGAGTTTCATGCGGAAATCTTGCTCTAGAAAACTTATGACGTAATATTCAACGTGTTTTCAATTCATCAAACTATTTAATTTTTCACGTGAAAACCTTGCAATAGAAAAGCAGGGAATTTTACTGGGTTTTTTTTTTTTAATTGTTGGCAACTGCTATAATGAAAATTATTTATTTTTTCCTCTCATTGTTGTGTAAGAGCTGGTTTTATCAGAACCATGTTAAGACGGTATTCAAAAATATTAACCCTCCCCATTTCCATTCCCTTGGGCCGATTTTGCCCATTTTCAATCCCCACCGAGATATTAGCCATCTCAAAGTTGTTGGCGAGTTTGAAGACGATCCTTTTTAGATGGGGGTGGTTTGGGGTTCCTGGGGTCATATAATGAAAAGTTATGAAGGAATTTTTCAAAAGTCGCACCATGGTAACGACTTCAATTGGTAGTATTTCTTACGAAATCTACCTAATAAATACAGCAAAGCTGGCCCGAAGTTAGGGGAGAGGGAGGGGCTATAGAGTAAAGAGAAAGAATAAAGATGAAGTGTGGTGGCTGGAGGTGACGCCAAAAATGTAACCCTAAAATCCGCTACGTTCGGCCCAAACACAATCACGTGCTTTCGCAAAAAAGAAGAAAACTTCTAGTAATACAGTTTTTAATGCATAATACATGAAATGTTACTTTAGAATGCTTAAATAGAATCAGATTATTTTCATTTAGAGAAAAAAAAGGTACGGGAGATGTAAAAAAATTCGGTTCTGTTCCACGTTCTTGTATCTTGTTTTGTTTGGGCCGAATGAGGGCATTTAAATTTGAGCGATAACGCGCATTATATTACAAACCGTTTTTACGGCACACTGCATCTCCATCTATCTCTTTTCTCCATGGGGAGGGGCAGTAACGTAGCAATTTAAAAATTATGGGAAGGTGGGGCTCAAATAGTTTCTAACTCAGTATGCTCAAAATATCTGCGAAACTGAGAAAATCAATCCTTATCTTTATCTATACTTATTATACTTTATACATACATACATACATACTATTATAAAGAGGTAAAAATTGTTTATTTGTAGGAGGTAAGCTCTGGAACTACCGAACCGATTCCAAAAGTAATGGTACCAAAATGATGGTGTTTGTCCAACTTAGAACATAGGCTATATCTTATGCCCGTGCCACTGGCCAAAAGGGGGTGCAGGAGCAAAAAACGTTCTAAAAATGCGATTTTTGTGTTACTGAAGGGCCTAGAAACATGAAATTTGGAATGGTAGTTACTTATAAGATACTAATGATCTCTAAGGACATTTCTTTAAAATATCGAAATTAAAAAGGGGTAAAAATGCGCGAAAAGCGATCTAAAAAACGTTCTAAATGGCGAATTTTACGCAATTTCAGGAAGTATGGTAGACCGGGGATAGTTGGTCATAGGGGCATGTTGGCCCAGTCGCGATATTTTTTAAACTTTGCGTTATATGACATTGTCAGTCACACCAAGTATGCGTTTCTTCGCTTTCCTCCTCCAACATCAGCACCATTGAAGTCGCAGCGTCCGTTAAAGAATTATTGAGAATTTTCAAAATTTTGCTAAAGTGAGTAAATTTCCTCTCTTATAAATAATCGTTTTTTATTTGTTTGTAGATTACATTTTAGATTTTGACATATAATAATTCATAAAAATAATTGTTCGTATTTATTGTAGGGCATGTTTTTTATTGAAATACTTTCAGAATAATTCCTTACAATCATGAAAAGCAAAATTGGCGATACGGGGTTAGTTGGCCCATTTGGCGTGGGGCATGTGGGCCCGGCAGGCCAACATGCCCCGTAGGAATTTGGCTCTGAAGTGTTGAAATTTTGATAGTTTTAATGAATTTTTTTAATAAACATTCATTATTATTTTAATTAATTTATTATTAATTAATAGTAAGGAATTATTTTATTAATTAAATTCCTGATTATTCCAGTCAATCTTTTAAAAAATGAAGGTATAATGTTGTTTATCTCCTCCCCAAATTAAATCAGCTGCTCCTGTTGTACAAAAACATTTATAATTTTCATAATTATAGAAAATTCCCTGTTGGCTTGGCCTACAGGCGCAGGTAGATTTCGAAGTTAAGTACTAATTTCACCAAGAATTTAACGGATTAAGAGAAATGTGATTTTTTAAATACAACCTATCCCCCCCCCCCCCCTCACACACACACACACACACCTTTTTTTGTTTTTAATTTATTTTTGCTGTAAGTGTTGCTCCTATCAAAAGCTTGCCATTACAATAGTTGTAGATAATATTAAGAGGATTTATGATAAATTTAACTGAATTTGATATCTTGTGAATTGACGAAGTTATGAATTTTTTTCTTCTGAAAACCCTATTTTTTGCACTCCTTGAAGCCATTTTTAATTATATCAAAAATCCCTCATGCATAATTTTTTGGCCCTTTTCCTAGAAGTTTTGAAAACTTTAAACTGATTGGATATGTTAATGTGTCCATAGAAACGTAATATATATATATAGATAGATAGAGCTAGATAGATAGATAGATAAAGTTTTGAACTGGGGGATGGTTTTGGGCTCTAGGTGTCATGATCGGTGTAGATCTGTAAAAGTTTTTCAAAAATTCCAACATATGGGATATTACAATAGGTAGTAACTCTGAGGAAATCTACCTAAAAGTTCGGCCTCCTAGTGTTACATACTACCGCTAAAAGTAACAAATCTAACAATCAAAATCTACCCGACTCTGATATTTCTCAATTATTAATAAAATCCCCTTGTTCCCCCGACCAGAGAAGAATTTGCCACAAATAATGCTTTAATAACATCACATTTTGTGAAGTGAAAACCTGTTACCTGGGTAGTTATTCGTTGAAACTAAATCATCCTTTCTGCCTTCATAATCCATAAAAATGGCAGTTTTTTAATTATCAAAAAATATCTTTTCCTTTAAGCGACATGTTGTCCCTTCTACAGACAGAATAGAACTACACTTCCTGAACCGTTAATAAAGATCAGCAGTTCAAACAAAAACTATAAAAAAATTATATCATCCAACATAATTATATCAAGCACATTGCTATATCCTAACTTATTAGATTATCTAAATCTCATTATACCAATAATAAATCATGAATAAAATCAATAATATATATATTTCAGGATAAACAAACTGGGTTTTTTAATACTTGATTAGGAATTAAAGTTTTATATAAACGAAATTTATCATTATTTCAAAGTGTCTGGCATTACCCAAAGCATCATGAAGCAATACTACATTTTACTGACAGAAATTTGAAGGGAATGATGCGGTAGAAAAACATAATAAACGGAACAAAAAATTAATGCACTTAACAGATGCACAGAGGTCTTGATACAATTTATTTATCATCTGGTGTTTATAATAAATCACCTAATTAAGGATGAATGATTCCTTAAATTACTGTACTCTAAGATTTACGGTGTTTTAACACCTAGCATGGCTTTATTAAAATTTATTACTGTTCCGTAATGTATTAAAGATATTTTTATGAGAAAATAAAATCAATTTTTAAAGCAATTTTTGGTCGAAGTTAATAATTTGAATAACTCACAGTTTTAATATTTAAAATTTTTATTTTAATTTAAGAGGCTATATTGTGTTTTCGTTCGCAAGAAATAAAAATTAAGATTTGGTAAAATTTTGATAATTTCTTAAACTTCTACACTATCAGAACATTAAAAGGTGACGTGGGCCAACTTACCCCGCAATTGGGGCAGGTTGGCCCAAGCAACTTGGTGTCTATTTGAGCTTCTAAACTAATACTTATAGTTAATATTTTCAAGTTTTACTATTGTGACTTCTTCCTGAAAGTACACTGATAGTGGTAACATAAAAAGAAATTTAAAATGTTGAATTGTAATTTTCTTTTAATTATTAGAAGAAAAAGCGGGCCAACTAGCCCCGGTCTACCCCTACTAAACCGATTTCAAAAATAATGTTGTCAAAATAATGGTGAAAATCATTGCTCCAACATAGGCTACATTTTAAGTCGGTGCCACTACCCTAAAAGGGGGTGCAGGAGTAAAAAAACGTTCGAAATTGCAATTTTTGTGTTACTGAAGGGCCCAGATACATGGAATTTGGCATGGTAGTTACTTATTAGATATAAATGATCTCTAAGAACATTTCTTAAAAAATTAGAAATTTGAAAGGGGGGGAAATGCGCAAAAAGCATACTAAAAAGCGTTCTAAATGGCGATTTTTACACAATTTCAGAAAGTACCCAACCTATTTCAAAAGTAATGGTTGGAAATTGATGATGACAGCCCTTGCTCCAACATAGGCTCTATTTCATGTCTGTGTCACTGCCACCTAGGGGTTGCAGAAGCAAAAAACAATCTAAATTGCGATTTTTCTCTTACTGAAGGCCCTAGAATCATGAAATTAGGCAGGGCAGTTATTTATAAGATACAAATGATCTCTAAGAACATTTCCTTAAAAATCGAAATTTAAAAAGGGTGAAAATGAGCGAAAAGCGTTCTAAAAAACTTTCTAAATTGCGATTTCTACGCAATCTCAGGAAGTACCGAACCGATTTAAGAAATAATGGTGTGAAAACGATGGTAACAGCTCTCGCTCCAACATAGGCTGTATTTCATGTCGGTGCCACTACCCCAAAAGGGGTGAAGGAGCAAAAAACGATCTAAAGTGCGTTTTTTCTAATACTGCACGGGCTAGCAATTTGAAACTAGGCATGGTAGTTACTTATAAGATATAAATGATCTCTAAGAACATTTCCTAAATATTTCGAAATTGAAAAAACGTGAAAATAGACGAAAAACGTTCTAAAAAACGTTCTAAATTGCGATTTACGCAATCTAAGAAAGTACCCACCTGATTTCAAAAGTAATGGTTGGAAATTGATGATGACAGCCCTTGCTCCAATATAGGATATATTTCATGTCAGCGTCACTACCACCTTGCGGTTGCATTTAAAAAAACTTTCTAAACTGTGATTTTTGTGATACTGAAAGGGCTATTAACTTGAAATTTGGCACGGTAATTACCGTAATTTCCGGTGTATAGCCCACAAATCAAGCAATTCAGTTTCGACCCAGAAATTTTATTCCGTATTTGAAGACCAATATTTACCGTGATCTAAACAGTTACATTTTATTTTTAAAAATTTCTGGGTCGAAACACGATTGTTTGATCCGCGGGCTATACACCGGAAATTACGGTACTTATGAGATGTAAATTCTCTCTAAGAAGAGTTCCTTGAAAATTTGAATCTTAAAAGGGGTGAAAACGAACGAAAAGCGTTCTAAAAACATTCTAAATAGTCATTTCTACGCAATCTCAGAAAATGTAAACCGATAAAGAAGTAATGGTTTCAAATTGATGGTGACCCGATCCAATATAGCCCATATTTTACGTTGTTGTCACTATCACCTGGGAGTTACAGGAGCAAAAAATGTTCTAAGTTGCATTTTTTGTGTTACTGAGGGGGTCTAATATATTAAATTTGGAATGGTAATTTCTTCAAAGATGCAAATGCTTTCTAAGAACTGTCGAAAGAAAATTCCAAATTTAAAAATATGAAGTGAGCGAAACGCGTTCTATAAGCGTTCTAAATTACGATTTTTATGCAGTCGTATGAAATACGAAACCTATTTCAAACATAATGGTTGAAAATTCATGGTGATAGAGCTTGCTCAAGCATAAGCTATATTTTATGTCGGTGCCACAACCCCTAGAGGGTTGAAGGAGCAAAAAACCTTCTAAATTGTAATTTTGCGGTACCGAAGAGGCTAGAAACTTTAAATATAGCACGGGATTTACTTATAAAATATAAATGTCAGCTAAGAGCAATCGAAAATTAATTCTAAATTAAGAAGGAGTGAAGCGAAGGGAAGGAGCGAAAAGCAATCTAAAATAGTCCTAAATTACGATTTCTATGGAATCTCAGGAAATAATATACCGATTACAGAAGTTATTGGTTGCGATCCATAAGTGATAGTCCCTGATCCTATACGGGCTATATTTTATGCCGGTGTCACTACCACCTGGTTGGCAGGGACAAAAAGAAAGCCTTTAAAAACATCTAAATTCCGTTTTCTATAGAATATTAAGAAATAACAACCGATTTCAAGCTTAATGTTGGAAAATTAATGGTGACAGTCTCTGCTTCAACATTTTTCAAGACATTCTATTTCAACTCTTTTTGGCATTTTATGTTGGTGCTACTAACACCAGAGAGGTGGTAGACTGTTAGACAAGAAGCTTGAAATTTGACATGTTGGTTAAATTTAAGATTTAAATGTTTTAAGATGGTTTCTAAAATATACAAAACTTCAAATGAATGCTGAAATGAGTGTATGAAATGAGCATAAAAGTCTCAAAATACTTTCTAAATTATCATTTATTTGGAATTAGTTTTAGTTCTTCTTATTAATTAAAATCTCATTCCTGTCTATTGTACTTTTATAATGAAGTTTAGTCAAACAGTGGCTTAATTTGTAATTTTTGAATTATTCCAAAAAGTGTTCTTCTAATAAAAAATAGTCATGCAAATATCACTTGGCAGCATATTTTAACTATTACGCGAGCAAAGCCGCGGGGTTTGCTAGTAATATTATAAATGTTAAAGTGTGTCCGAAAGTTTGAATGAATTCAACGTCTAAACGGACAGATTAATGTTTTTGTATCCTTGCATATAGGTGTATTATAAAACGGAAATGAACATAGGCTATATTTTATATAATTTATTCAAATAATTTTCTTAATAATTCAAAATTTCATTCTTTTTCATACAGAATCAATTGACATTTTTCCGATAAATTTAACTATCTCTCTTTCTTGTTGCCAAGAAAATCTAAATCTGGAATAGTAATTTCTCCTCTACAATTAATTAAAAATTAAAATTTAAAAAAAAGAATAAAAAAGAATTGAATTTCAATTAGTATAAATTGTACAAAAACATGATTAAAGTAAACTTTCTAAAATTGAAAACATATGTTTACACATCCAAGCTTCATGAATGAATTTATCCCACAGAAGCGAAAATCGTCTGTCGACATATTGACACAACCAAGAATGTAAATGTAACTTCTGTACATTTAAGTGGATAGTTATTGTCCACTATTCATACGAATTAAAATTTAAAAAAAACATATACTATTTTAATTAATTAATTTAAAAAGATGGCAGTTAAAACATGTCACAAAGGCATTTTTAGTAAAAGTTTTTATCGGTTAAAAATGATATAATATTTTCTCATGGAAAGCATTCATTTTAATACGAAAACACTAACATATATTTATTTTAATTTCGTCAAAGTGATGTCGTTTTCATTACACCAGCTTCGAAAGTTAAAACGAAATCTCAAAATAACAATATACTTTTCAGAGATAAAATTTTGCATCAAAAGTCGCATTCTTTCAAAATGAAATTTTAGCTTGCATTTTAAATACATTTTCTTACTTGAAATTTAGTACATTTAATATAAATAATCTTTCAATGTTTTTCTAAATGTACAATAATATTGGATTTCATTAATCGATTTCATGTTTTAAATAAATTAAAATGCATAGTTTTAAATGATTCATGAAGTGAAAGAATCTATATATTGATTTCGACAAGTATCATTCCGTAGGAAAAACTAATCTAGTGAAAGCGTCGTCATATTTTAAATCATTAGCTTCTTTTCTTTCAGAAAATATTAGCAGTTATACAAAATGGCGTGATTTGCACAGGATTTAACAATCGCAAACATGTAAGTTTAACATCATTTTACAGTACAATCTCCCAGAACACTGGTTTCAATAAAATTTAATAAATGGCACTGGAAACTCGGCTTAAAAAAGTTTAGCAAGTTATTTCAATTTGAGATTAGGCTTTACGTGTGACATCATTTGCGTGTAAACAAGAGCCAAAACCACTAATTAAGCAATAAATTTGCCTTTCACCTCACATCCCTCCAATTTTTAAAGGCGCCGTGTTTATCGAAAAGCGCAAAGGAAGAAGGGAAATTTTCTTTCGATTTTAAATTATCGAAATCTATAGTTAAAAATCTCTCTGAAACACAATCTCTGTTCCCCATTGGAGCACATTCTTGCAAATTTCAAAGCTTTCATAAGCCAAAATTACAGTAAAACAATAGATATGAAAATGTTTATTCATAATTGGGGTGCTTTTCCATAAATAGATTTATTCCGCGAAAGCAATAAGCAACTCTATTGCTTTAATAATAAGTATTTAGGCTCAAGAGTCTCCAGAGCATGATAAACATTTTGATATTATTGGTAGATCTAGAGCTGATAAAAGTGTGGTACCGTGAAATTAAAATGTAATAAATATTTGAAAGTTAAAGATATTTCTCGTCCTCTTATTATTTATTTTTGAACTTTGATGCTTCACCACGTTTGATTATTATTTTTTTAATACCATTTATCTTTTTTTTTCTTCCAAGATGTGATTTTTTGGAACATAAACATAATGTTGCATGTTGATTTTTTGATTATTCTAATCATATCAAAGTTACGTCTGAAGTGACCTGCTAATAACCACTTTTCTTTAAAAATATTTATTAATATATTTCTTTTAAATCAATATCCTTGAATGGAATAAATGTAAAATAAAATAAATATATATAATAAAATAGAATAACAGAGATGTAAATTTATTCCTCATTTAATCTTAAAAAAGGTGTATGAAATTTCATGCTCACGAAAGAAATTTGAATGATCCTATATATATATAAACAAAAATAAGTAAATTGGGTTCATCAGAAGCGTTTCTACTACAAAATGTGATAAAAGGTTAATTATATATGCTTTTAATTATCGGAATATTTTGCTTAACTGATGAATTTTTTCTTCTTTAAATGTTACGTGAACACAGCCACGGGTAACAACTAGTTAAGATAAATCGTCTCATTAATAAGTAATTATGTAGATTAATTAATAATTAATTTTATTTATAATTAAAAATGTGTATATTCATAATTAAAAATGTGCATATTCATAATTAAAAATGTGTTATTTCAAAGTAAACATTAAGGAATAAATTAAATTTTACAATTTTGTGAAATATGACAGCAGAGTACGAAAGAAATATTTCATTAATAGTGTTAAGAAAAAAAATGCACTTACAATTTTTTTTATTAACTGAGTTTCTGTAAAGGAATTAGTATTTAATGAATGCCAACAAATAGATTTGGAACAAATGCTTCTTTTTTTTCTTGGGATAGGCTCATTCTGGTGGTTTTCCAAGAAGAACTAAAGCATCAATAAAAAATAAAAATAAAAAACAATTAAAAATGACAATTTATGGAAAATCTCTTATTATTCAGCTGCTTTTAGAGATCAACTAAAACTCAGCTCACTCTATCGCCGATGTCTTTTTGAATTTTCACGATATTTGACTGGATTTTTTGTATGAGTTGCTCCATAGAATTGACTATTAAATCATGAAAAAAATCCTTGTTATCGTTCGCAAGTTATATTTGTTACCTGCATGCGCAGATGAAACATACTTTATACAACTGCTCATATTTCATCAAATATTTAATATATTTATATTCCAATTGTGCTATATTTTTTCTACGACATTTTTCAAAAAAATTTTTAAACTGGCGTTAAATTTGTTTGAAAACCCTGCATGATATAAACAAAAAGCACGCAAGAATTTTTTGAACTCTTTTAAATAATCTTTGAATCTCCATGAATATAAGTGCTATTCTTACACAAAGGAATACATATATTGTACAATAGCCACATATTTGTATTATGTAGCAATAGATCCTTTCGTGCATTTTATTCTACAGGATGATCCCAAATATTATTATTATTATTTTTTTGTTGTTGTTGGAGCCCTAATTGTCCTCCTTATCAAATCGAAGTTGATAAATATGAGGTCAAACATATTCTTTATAATCCTGAAGTTCCAAAAGATTCAGACTAGTATATTTTAAAATATCCGACAAAATGTCTAAGATTGAAAGTGTCCGGTGATTAATGGCTATATAGTGTTTTTCGCAGGGAAGCAAATTTTTTATTAATTTATTTATGTTTTCTCTGAATAGTGAATTATTCGTTTTCGTACTAGTGTGTATTTACTGATAATGTTTTTCATTTAGTCAAAACTGACAAGTTATTTCAGCTTTTGTACAAGTTCTGAAACTTTTATTTTAACCTTTAACTGATGTGACAGAAATTGTCACATAACGACTGTGAAGCGGTCTGTCAGACCGCTCTATTGAATCACGAATAAAAGGCGCGATTAACTCAGAAAAATTGATAGTTTACCTTAAAGCAGAAAATTATAAATTCTACGTAACGACTGATAAAATCCCCCCACTTAAAATTGTAATCAGAGGTCTCCCCGTTAACATTGACCCAAAAAATATCGAAAACACCCTCACTGCCGAAGGCTTAGAGATTATAAAAACTGTCCAAATGGTTAGCCGAAAAGACAAGCGCATCTTGCCCCTTTTTCTTTTACACCTCCCTAAGACGGAAAACTCAGGTAGTTTACCTTAAAGCAGAAAATTATAAATTCTACGTAACGACTGATAAAATCCCCCCACTTAAAATTGTAATCAGAGGTCTCCCCGTTAACATTGACCCAAAAAATATCGAAAACACCCTCACTGCCGAAGGCTTAGAGATTATAAAAACTGTCCAAATGGTTAGCCGAAAAGACAAGCGCATCTTGCCCCTTTTTCTTTTACACCTCCCTAAGACGGAAAACTCAGCTAAAATTTTCAAACTAAAAGCCCTCTTCCATTTTCGAGTAACCATTGAAGCATACAGGGCGCCAAAGAAGGCGACCCAATGCTTCAAATGTCAAAAATTCTTCCATCACGCCGCCCTATGTTTTCTCGACCCAAAATGCGTCAGATGCGACCAAAATCATGATTCTGCATCGTGCCCCTCTAAAGTTCCCCCAGAAATTCCCACGGAAAATGCCCCAAAACCAAAATGCACAAATTGTTCTGAGGAACACCCAGCTTCCTTCAGAGGCTGTAAAAGTTTTCCCCTCAAAAAAGCTAAAAATTCTTACGCAAACGCGCTGCAAGGTAAAAATAAAATTGAGACTTCAAAAAATAGAAAGCCCCAAACTTGTAACCCAAACCCCACCCACCAGGTGGCGCCGGTTTACCATGACTTCGAAATGGGAAATGACTTTCCCAAGTTTTTTGAAATTCTTGATAAAATTAAAAAAGAACTAAAAATTGAGTCTTTTGATGAGTTAACAATCTTTCTAGAGAAACTCTACGATCAAATCGCAGCAGAAGCTGATGATACCAAGAAAACTCTTATATTTATGGACGGAATGTCCAGATTCTCTAAAAGAGCGAGAATAGAATAATTTTTTCATTGTAAATATTGTAAATTTTCTAATGTAATTGTAAATACCTTTTTCTTTTTCTTTCCTTATTTAATGTTAAGTATATCTTCTATTGTGTAGGAAAATTTGTTTAGTATAATGTAAAAATGTATGGTCCCTGAAAAGGGTCTTTTTTTTTAGTGGAGTTACAGCTTTCCCCCCCCCTTTTCGTTCTGATCGTCCTGGCATGTTTGGATGGGCGGGGCTTGCCCCAACCACTCCGAATTCACCATCTCACACGTCGCTGCTGACTGTTTTTCATCTTATCTATCCAGTTGTTATGGCACGGGGATGTGGGGCTGATGTCCCGGGCTCCTCGTCAAACCGTCAGAAGTAGAATGGCGTTTTTGTACTAAACCTTTTGTACAAGGCTGTTATAATTAAAATTCCCCTATTTAAAAGTCTCTGGTGATAATACTATACTTCCAAACGAAACAAAATTTCGGCAGTGTTTGTAGTTAAACTATAAAAATTGAAAAAAGCAGCAGTCTGTGAGACCGTTAACATCAGTTAAAGGTTAAATCTTATATGCGACAGTATGCTTTGAAATATCATAGCCCCACCCTCCCCGACCCTCTCTCAAATGGCGTCCCTCTCCAACTTAGCATCGACGAAATTCCCACTTGCATTATATGGGGCACTCTCACAATCTTTTGACTTTTCAGGAATAAAAATCTGTTGAAATTAAACTTACTAAATTAACATTTTTAACTTATAGACGAATGCCTTAATGATTCAAAATAAAGAAAAAGCGGTCAGCAGCAATTTTTTTTTTAAATTTAAATGAGGTTTAAGTTAAACTTGTAAGTTTAATTTTACTTACCATTTTACCACTATAACTTTTTATTTTCTTCTAAATTTTTACTTATAATGAATTGGCATAGTACCCACAGGATACTCAAATAAGAAATAATAACAATGTAGTATTTTTAGTACAAAATTTTGGTATAACATTCTCTTAAAAAGGTGTTAAAGAAGAGACGGTAAGGGAAAAAAAGGGGATGGTATAAGAAAAAAGGAACGGTATAGGAAAAAAGGGAGGGTAAGAAAAAAAAGGGGGATGGTAAGGATGGGACGGTATAAGAAAAAAGGAACGGTATAGGAAAAAAGGGATAGTAAGAAAAGAAAAAAAAAAGGATGGTAAGGATGGGACGTTAAGGAAAAGTACCACCTGTTTTCAAAAAATTATGTTAAGACTAAGTGATAGCCACAATATTAATTGATTTTTAGAAACAGTTATTTACATTGGATTAAATTAAAAAAAATAATAATAATTTACCTCGAAAAGTGCAGGAATAAACTTTGGGGATGGTAAGACTACCAATAAAACCACGATGCTTGAAATTGATATTTAAATGCTGATTTAAATTCTGCAGTAAATTTCTTGTCAAAAAATTTTAGACATTCTTTCTCTAGCATACTTCTGCACGAGAAAAAAGTTGAAAAAAATTCTTTGGCTGCATCTGAAGTGATTTTCTGTACTATAAGTTTAGCAAGAGTGACGGTAAGGAATCTAAAACCCAGGGACAGAGTTAAAAAAATAATAACATCCCTAAAAATTTGTGGAGGTTAATTTGTTGCTCCATATTTATATAAAACAATAGCCCCAGTTTCGGAAAAAAAAATTACAGCGAATTACTTTTATTGAAACAATTTTATGCAGACAGCTCCAAACTTAAAAATCAGCATCAAAGACACGGGACGGTACAGGAATTTAGTGGTATATTTGGACCCACAACATCGTCCAAAACTTATTTATCTCGTTAATATTGCTATGCAGTCATGCAATGGGATGTTTTCCTGTATAAGAAATAAAAAAAACCCAAAAATATGTTATGAAATAAAAATGATTATTCAGGGTCAGAAAAATATAGAAAAGTCAAAAGATTGCGAGAATACCTCATATACGTATAGTATAAGATTGGATAATTTAGTTAGTTGAAAAATATGCTTCTAATTATTGAAACATTTTTGCAGTTGGACCTCTAAAACTAGAGGTTTAAGAATAAGTTATTAGTCAAGTTTAAGAAGGACACCCTGTATGGCCTGTGTCTATAAAATGAAGAAATAACAAAGACAGATTTTAAAAAGTCAGTTTTCAGATTTCCGTTAGATTGATATCCATTCAAAATCATAACTTTTATTGCGAAATGAAAAATAACATTTCTTTCTTGGTCCTTCAAAAATAGTAATAAATAGTTCGGTTGTTGCACTGTCTTTTGTTTCTCTTCTACGTTAGCTGCAGAGCGCTAAAGAAAAAAGAAAATGATGTTGCCTTGTCATGTTCAGTCAACAGAATGGTGGACACAAAAGGTGTTCTTCTAGAAAATATTTGTAGACTCAGCCTTTCAATCATTGTCAACACTCTGTAAGAGAATGTTCGAGAAATAATCGCCTGAAAAAGCGAGGACACCTCGGATATAAGAAGGGGAAAGTGAATGATGGTGTGATGGATGATGTTTTAAATTGATAGGATAGACCATTTCTTAATGTTGGGTGCCATATTTTTTTCGATTTAACTTAACAATGAAAAGTTATACGATTCACAGAACGGTTCAATTAATTGATTCACAGTAAAATTGATCCAATTCTCGATTATGAAAAAACAGGACTTTACATAATCCCATTCAGCACAGAACACTATGAGAGTTTGTTTTATATTGGTATGACATCTCGAAAATTTAAGGAAAGACTAAAAGAGCACTTTTCTGATATTAAATTTAACAAACCAAGTACAGGTTTATCCAGATTGCATCAAAAAGAAAATATTAAGATAAACTTCGAAAAAGCTAAAATGATCATTTCAACATCTAACCATTACTCTTCAATAATCCGTGAATCCATTGAAATTTTACTTAGGAGTGATACTATTTGTAACGATGTCCTTTCTTGCAATACTCCCGCGATTGGTATATTATACTAAATATTTCAAGAACTCCTGAAAATATGAACTGACCTTTTTCACCCTTCTGCAGAAAAATCGACTAAACTCCGCTTACGCATGCGTAGTATTTTGTTTTTGTTTTTCAAATTTGTTTTCTATTCAGTCAGTCATCTTTTCCCTTTGAAAGTGAACGCGTTTGTGTTCGAAAGATCTCAGGGATGTATTAAATAAAATTTTTATATGTGTGTGTCACCTTTTAAGTACTTATAAGTATGTTGTAAAGTTTATTAATGAGAAGGTGAAAATTCCTTCAAGACACTAGTTTTTTAATGCAGTGTTTTGACTCTATTGAAAAGTTATACGGTTGTAATTTTCAGAATTATCACACTCCATATATAAATAATTCACAATGTTCTTTTAATTTTTATTTATTTGTTTTGTATTTTAGGTAGTTTCTACTACAATGTGTAAGAAGTTGCGGCATTGCGGAGAAAAGCAATACCGGAAAATTTCTGTGTACTTCATCGAGCATGGCCCCCATACACGAAAACCACCTTCCGTTCAAATGTTGATTTCTATATACAGGGTGTCCACTCTCAACGGTGCCTAATGGTTCGCTTCTACATTAGCTGCAGAGCGCTAAAGAAAAAAGAAAATGATGTTGCCTTGTCATGTTCAGTCAAAAGGATGGTTGACACGAAAAGTGTTCTTCTAGAAAATGTTTGTAGATTCAGCCCTTCAATCACTGTCATCTTCTGTAAGAGAATGTTCGAGAAATAATCGTCTGATATAACGAGGACACCTCGGATATAAGAAGGGAAAAGTGAGTGATGGGTGATGTTTTAAATCAATAGGATAGACTATTTCTTAGTCTTGGGTGCATATTTTTTTTTTCGTTTTAACTTAACAATGAAAAGTTTTACGGTTGTAATTTTCAGAATTATCCCACTCCGTATATAAATAATTCACGGTGTTCTTTTAATTTTCATTTACTTGTTTTGTAAATTTCGATAGTATATTTTCTCCGATCATGAGCCCCATACCCCAAAAACGACCCTCCGTATAAATGTTAATTTATATCTACCCAATATATATATAAAATCCTAATGAAATGAATTTATGAAACGATTGTATGAATTCTAATGAAACGAATTTATGAAACGACTGATTAACCTTTAACTCATGTGACAGAAATTGTCAGATAACTACTGTGAAGCGGTCTGTGAGACCGCTCCATTGAACGATGAATAAAAGGCTCGATTAACTCATAGCATGGTGTTTTTGTACTAAACTTTTTGTACAGGACTGTTATAATTAAAATTCACCTATTCAAAAGTCTCTGGTGATAGTACTAAAGTTCCAAACGAAACAAAATTTCGGTCGTGTTTGTAGTTAAACTGAATGTTACAAGTTAACACTAGAAAGACGGGGAATTTTTCTCAAATTTTATAAAAATATTTCCCACCAGAATTTTTATTTTAAATTATTAACTTATTTATTTAACTAGCTTTTACTTCTTTCTATCTTTTAAACTAGTTTTATAAAGAAATTTCTGGTTCGAACCGAAATATATTCATTTATAGCGGTCAAAATGACCGCTCGCCGTCTTTCTGGTGTTAAACTATGAAAATTGAAAATAGAAGCGGTCTGTGAGACCGGTAACATCAGTTAAAGGTGAGTAACATCAGTTAAGTTTCATGGCTATTTCTCTTAAAATATGGAAGTTTTAGCAAGGAAATTAACACCAGTTATCTGTATTGATCCACAGGTGTCAAAACTGGTAATAGAATTTTAAAATTTGAATTAGTTTTCGAAATATTATAATTTTTTTTTCTAATTTTAAAATTACATTTCTGTAGAGACAATCTGTAATGGCAACAAAATTACTCCATTTTTTGGAAAAAAGGGGAGAACAGGGAAAAACTTTAGAGATTATTAGATTTCTTCTTTTTCGTCATTTTCAAATTCATAATTGGAATTATCTTTTATTTCAATCGATAGTGAAACAATATTGTGATTAAATTATGTTCTTCAGGGAAATTTGAAAAAAATAAAAATAATATTTGTTTTTTGTCGTCATTTCAAATTGAAATTGAAAAGTGAAATTATTAAAATTAGACAGAAAAGCAGGAAATAAAGAAAATTACGTCAAATGTTAAAAACTACAAACAAAATGCTAAAAACTACAAAAAAATTAATATCTCAAAAATAAATTGAGATGCAGTTTTCAAACAAATTGCATTTAAAAGTACTTTTTCCCCCAATACGACGTTATAAAAATTGAAAATGTGCGATCCTTAGAAGTTAAAAAAATTTCAGTGAAGTATTTAACAGTACAATGATACATCTAATTTGTTTTACGGCTGGCTTATACAACGGAACGTTATTTTTTTACGCATTTTAATAGCTGGGAGAAAGAAATAGCATACCGGGGTCTAAAAAGAAAAACTCCTACTTCTGGTACTTACAGCGTCTTGCACTAGCCTCCTTTTGGGCTCTTAGTTCAACACTTTAAAATGTAGGTACCAAGCTTCCTTTCCTTTAGTGTTTAAATACTTAATATTATCATTTGCAAACATTTATTTTATTTATTTATTTAATATTTTTCACCTTTCTTAAAAATATCCCATTGATGTAAACAATAACAACATGATCAAGGTGTGTAATGGCCAACAGTCGCCGCGCATCTTATCACTTGCACTTTCAGCATTCTCCACTTTACTTCGTGGGGCACATTCAACTAGCTACATTTTTCTACTCTTTTTTGGAATATTTCTACCAGGGTTGGCACTTCAAAGGTTCTCCTCTTTCATAAGCTTGGCATTTAAGACATTTTTTTCGTTAAAAAAAAAGATTTTCGATTTTTTGGTATTTTCAGCGTTTTTTATTTTTAGTCCTCAATTATCTAATAACTTGTACACATTTTACTGATTACCAGGAATAGGGATGCACCGAATAGTGAATTTGGCCGAATACCGAACATTCGGGCAACAAGTAAACCGAATACCGAATATTTCGTCTAGCCGAATAGTAACTATTTGGCCGAATACCGAATATCCGGCTTGCCGAATACTTTTAAATTTCAGAGTTTCAAAGTATTAAAATGTTAAATTTTAAAACAATTTTACATAATATTTAACACACATACTTCCATATTGATAAACAAGATCTTTTTACAAGTAAATTTTACACACACACAAAAAAAAAAATACATGCTTTGTCTATAATTGTGGTCTATAATCTATAATCCTGGTTATTTAAGAAAAAAAAATAGTTTCTTCTCTTTCCCTCCTTTCTAGTTACAGATGAATACAATTTTCTTGTATTCTAAAACAAATATTTTAAAATGAAAGTGAAATTTTGAAGGAATTGGAAGAAAAATTTTACAGTTATATACTGTTCATTTGTCAGGTAGGGACTAAAATCGTCATTATTGATTAATTTTCTTACGTGATACTTTTCAAATAGCAAATAAAAAATGCAAAAGCATTCTCTTTTATTTAAATATAATTCTATTTCTAATTATTCCAAATATCTTTATTAATTGGCAGTTAAAAATGGAAGTTGTTTTATGTTTTAAGGTTTTTAATTTTTAAGGCTTTTTAAGTATTTGGCCAAACCGAATAGTTTGATATTCGGCCAAGACGAATATTTTGCATACCGGATAGTTTGATATTCGGTGCATCCCTAACCAGGACCCACATTTATAAAATTGTTATTTTTAAAACTTTTGACTACTTCAAGGCACTGTTAAGTGTTTCTTCAACATCTTTTATAAATTTTTATGGAGTTTTTAATTTTTTAAGATAAACTTTTTTTTTTAGATCAGCATTTTTTATTTTCTTTGAAGTGAAATTGAAAGTCTCTATATATGAATCACATTTCCTCAAACCGGAAAACTCAGAAGCATTTTTACCCCCTCCACCTGTACCTCAAAAAATTAAAATTTAAGTACATTTTTTAGGTGTGAAGTGAACAGTCTTTTGGTTTTTAGTAACATTCCTCCTTATTGTTTTTTTCCCAAAGCAAAAAATGATTCTACATTTCAGATATAGATTAGTTTTTCTTTCACCCCCCCCCCCCCTCTCTCTCTCTCTCTTCATTCTTCAAAGTTACTACAAATTGCAACCAATGATGACGCATTTTCAATTATTAACATTTTTTTAACTTTATAAACTGTAATATGATTAGAACTTTACAAATTCTTGGCAGCATTTTTTTTTTCTAGCTGAAACACATTAAAACATTAATTTGCTTGTTGGTACAATCATTTAAATTCTACCTTTTTAAAAATTACACAAAGTTGGCCAAGCATTAGAAGATTCAACTAAAAAATTAAACTACAAATACTTTATTTGGTTTTATGTTTCTAACAATCTATCTCCTCTTGGATGATAAACTGCTAACTATAATCAAGATTCATACATATATAAGCACTTTTAATTAAATCAGTAAAGTCCATCTATGTAATGAATTTGCAAATTGTATGAATATAATCCCTTAAGTGTATGAAACATCTTTAACCCTTTTTCAATAAGTCTTTTTCTACAGAATATTTAATCTTTTAACACTAGTTTTTAAAAATAGAAATTTTCGTCTAATTAAATCACAGGTATGCTTTAATTAAATAAGGCAAAATTTTTAATTAAAAATGGCTGGTAGGAACAATCAGTGATTCTGAGCACTTTTTGCGTCACATATATGTGGTGCTAATCTCGGGGTTAAGATGCATGCTAAAAACTTTGAATTGAAGAGCTTAGTATAAGAACATGTTATGATACATTTTCTCAAAAATTGTTTTATCCAGTCCAGATGCAATATATTAATCATTTCATTATTGGTACTATGACTTTATTTTATTCTATTTTATTAACGTTCGTTGTGGGGCTTCAGTCCCGTGAGATTTTTGGCACCCCCCCCCCCCCCCCCCCTCCTGTAGAATGTTCTCTTGCGGTTTCTGCACCACAATTCCTACGCATATCTTTTTGGCGGTAAATAATTCATATTTCTCTTCTGACGTCCCCCAATCAGTTACAATTAACGAACTCTGACCACATGTTTTCACTCACTTTGTCCTCGCCATATTGCATACGTAACTGGCGAAAAATGTATATGTTGTTCTGACAACACTCGATCATTTGGAGAAAATGTAATTTTGATCACTTCCTTTTCGACTGTGATTCTGGTAACATAAAAAATGTAAAACTATGCTCTCCTCTCCAGCATCGGCGTTGCCCGAATAATCTTGTCTGTATTAGAAAGGATCCCGGTGCATAATAAAATTCTTCAAAATATTCTAACAGCGATCTCTCTTGATTCAATGGCTTCCTGTCATTTTTATTTAAATAATTCATATCTAATTTACAGCCATCAATCAAAAAAGGAACCACCTGTTCAAGAAAGTTTCATCACAGCAAATGGTAAAACTATAATTCTTCTTAGTATTGAAGATATGGGACAGTATATTTTAATATTTAATATTTCCAAGTTGAAGCCTTTATATTTAATAATTTAAATGTCGAAAATAATTTCTAATATTTAATAATTAAATGTTAATATTCTTTTCTAAGAGAGTTTAGTATCACCTATTAACAAACCTCCCTTTCAAACATATGCTACTAAAAAGGAATTAAATAAATAATTAAATTACAACTAAAACTTACACTTCAATTTTCTCAAATTCTAATTTTTGTTATACATAAAATCTTCTTCCACTCAGATCTTAAATTAACAATTGACATGTTACAACACTGCAAAAAATCACTTATCATACTTAATATCTGTTTAAACGATGCGTTTCAGTTTAAAATGACAAAATAAAAAACAGCGAGCATATGCAGACTGATATCTGAAGCAGGGTTCTCAAAAATCCTTTTTTTAAAACCAAACCCACATGGGTTTTTTCATGAAAAACCTAATTTTCCTCCGGGAAAATCAGGTTTTTTCAAAAGTATACTATATGTAACATTATATTATTGTATTCTTATACTATTGCGATTTTAGGCGTTTTCTTAAATATCTAGAAAAATACAGGAGGAATTATCCTGAAACTCCAGGTGTGTGTACAGGTCATATATTTCCGTGAAGATTTTTTCCCGAAACCCCATAGGGGACCGTCAACAGATAGAAAAAGAACGAATATCTTTTGGATAACCCTGTAAAAACTAACGTAGCAAAAGTGTTCAAACTGTAGATTATGATTTAAGTGCCTTATTGTAATAAGTTGTGTTCATTTTTATGAGAATAGCATGTATATTCGTAGAGAAATTAAAGTTTTTATAAAAAGAGTCCCAAATTTTTTGCTCATAATTTGTAGAGTTCTTAATATATATATATATATAAAAAAGTTGTTTTCAGAAAATATGACAAGCAAGATTGTGCACAATATCAGAATACCTGGAATCAGAATTAAAAAATAATAAAAATTGTATGAAAAATGAGCAGGTTTACTAAATAATGATTCACTGCGTATGCCCGAATGTAATCAAAATATAATTTGCATAATGTGTTAGCTAAATGTAGAGAGCAACTTTTGTGAATGTCTCAAAAACATAGTTTGAAAAGTCTGAAAATCATCGTTGATAGAATAAGCTCAAAATCCGTTATTCCCAAAAGGAAGCAAAAAGATGAGGGGCTGTATCCAAATACAGTAGTACATTCAATATTGTGTGTGCATGTGCAACATTGGCACTAATCAATGGATATATGGATACAGCCCCTCATCTTTTTGCTTGATTTTGGGAACAATGGATTTTGAGCTTATTCTATCAACGATAATTTTCAGAATTTTCAAGCTATGTTTTTAAGACTTTTGCAAAAGTTGCTCTATACATTTAGCTAACACATTATGCACATTACATTTTGATTGCATTCGGGCATGCACAGAGAAACATTATTAAGTAAACCTGCTCATTTTTCATACAAGTTTTACTATATTTTAATTCTGATTGCAAGGTTTTGTGTACAATGTGATAATCATGTAATTTCAGGATAATCCCTCGTGTATTTTTCTAGATATTTAAGAAAATGTCTAAAATCGCAAGTGACCAGTCATCTTTGGCCATATAGTGTATATATTATACAGCAAAAAAATATATTGTTCCTGTATATACAATATGTTGTAATGCTATTTTACAAATTATAAATTGTTTAAATTATAAGAATTTAAATTAATTAAATGTCAGTATTTCTATCAAATTAGTTTTCAACATAAAATAAAATATAAATTGTTAATTTGCTTCACTTACAAAATTTGCTTTGAAAGTCAAATAATGAATAGAATGTTAAAATTTAAAATATGTAAATAGGAAGAAAAGAAGGGGTAAAAAATACATATCTAACGTACTGTATTTTTATTTAATATGGAATCTCACTAGCCCTTTAAAAGAACTTATTATTTCTGTATATATATAGTACATTTTTTTACAAATGTAAAAAAAGAATAAATAAAATAAAATAGGATAATGAAAAAAAAAGAACCTCCTATTCTTTGTTTTAATTTTTAACCTTATGATTGCAACAGAATTCAAATCCCATCCCTGCTGAACTCTGATCTGTTGCAATGTATGATTTGATTTGTCCCACCACTGAAATCTGATTCGCTCTCTAAGTTTTATATTCATGAATATAGTTCATTTGAATTTTTTATATAAAGACATTCTTATCATATGCCTCTACCTATAATTATATACTATGTATGTTGTCTGCTATGTTTTATGTTAGTAAAATATTTCAATGTGCTAAAATACATTTTTTTTTAACTTCACGTGTTTATGTAATGGCTTTTATACATATATATTTTCTTTTCAAAATTATTCATTTAATGAATTTAAGTCATTTCAGATATGTTGTTTAAAATTTTAAATATTGCTGAAAATAGAAAAAATCCACATCATGTATTACTGCTTCTGTTCTTTTTTTTTCCCCTATACTTTTCCTTTTGCACTAAAGGAACTAACTACATTGCTTCTCTGTATGAAGCCTTTGTTCCACTTTAAGAAGCTGAATGTTAAATTTTCTGTTGGCTTTTACATATGCCATATATATAAATAGGATTATCCAATTTTTTCTTTCTGTACTTATTATGATAAAGATCATATTAATACATTTTACAGAAAAATTCTTTTAAAATTATATGTGTACATGATATAATTTAAAAATTGAGTCTGCTTCGACTAATGCCAAATAATATAGAATGCTGGATAAACATTGAATAACAGATTCAATTGCATAATTTTAAAGATTTTTAATAGTTTTTTGTTTTATTTTAAACAATATGTGAACAATCTATACTGGACTGCAATAAACAAAACAATAAAAAAAAAAAATTATTGTAAGATAATCTAAAAATAAATATTTTATTTAGCATATTAAGGCATCATAAAAACATCCAAAACCTTTACAGTAAGTTTATAAATAAATTATATACATTATTTCAAACTTACACATAAATAAATAAAACAAATAAATATTATGATTTTTTAAATAGGACTTAAAGTATAAAAAGTTCCAAGACCTTCACAGCAAATTGTAAATAAGTTGCATAGACTATTTGAGGCTCACAAATAAATAACTAAAAATTAAAACTATAAATAAATATTAATTTATATTTTAAATAAAGCAACATGAAACAGTTGATTGAGATTGAATTAAATCAACAAAACATGAAAACAACTGAACTAGGAAAACACAGGGATGTAGCGTAATAAGAGAATTTTTTTTTTTTTTTTAATTAAACAGGTTTGTCATCAAAAAGAATCTAAAAATAAAATAATAAACAAAATTCTGATAAATACATTAAATCAATAATTAAATAGATTTGTATATACAGTATCCCTTAACATTTGCGAGTTTTAATTATTCATGAAATATAAAATGGAGGAACATTTCAACATTCGTGAATACTTAACTTGGTTATTCGCAAATTTTCTTTTACAAAGAATATTTTTTTACAAAATAAACTCATTTTGTTTTACCAATTCCATGAACTACATACACTGGACACCTGCATTGTCCTGTACCCGAAACATGACTTGATGCTAAACATAGACTATTCCCTTTCTTTGTTCCATATTTGCATTTCTCCATTCTATACTGAAAGACCAAAACAGCAAATCTTCCATTTGAACCATTTCAGTTGACATACTATTGGCGAGTTTTTAAGACTAAAGTAACCCGCATAAGTCCAGGGTTTTCTCTGGCTTTCGATGAACATTGGCGATTTGGCGAATAAGAAATAACAAACAATATCCAAATGAAGAAGAATGTTAGCAAAATAAATTTGAAGTGAAACACTGAAAACCTCTTTATTATATCCATTTTTTAAATGTGTTCTAAAATAACTACTTTTTTGTAATTTCTTATAAAATAGAAATCCCGTTATCTGCTAAAGAACCTTTTAAAAATAAGTACATTCTAAATATTTCGTAAATGTGTAAATGTTTCAGATATTCTTTTAGCAGTCTAAATAAAAATTCAAAATAGCTATCTTTGATTTAACATTGTGAAAATATACTCTAAAAATCGCTATATGATTTCGACTGTAACCGACAGAAAAAATTGACCGGCCAATAACACTTTGCATACAACTAAAAATAGTATGTTAAATGGCTAATTTTAACACCGCATTCTAGCAAAAATTTTCTCTATTTGGCGCTTGATGCAAGTAATTTTGATTGTATTTTTACAGGTGCGATGCAACGCCGGCGCATAGATAGTGATTAACTGACAAAAGAGAAATACCTATCGTACAATCCTTTCTGTGTCTTTGGTTGTTGCTAAACTGAATTGGTGTTGAGTCAGTGTCTCTAAAAACAGAGTTATTTAAATCGCATGGAGTGACTGAACTTTTTAAAGCGACATCAATCGTTCAGCAACGTGGATAAGAATCTCGACTGTATTGGCAAAAACACACAAAAAAAGAACAGAAATTGGGCACTCGCAGTTTGGCGAGTCTGATTGTTCGTTTACTCGCCAAATGAAGCAGTTTGTCGGTATTTGGTGCGATGGCGAGCGGCAGCAAGAACCCTGCATAAGTCCTTGTACAGAGCATTTGCTCTTTCGATTCGCTTGTCTACGCTCTCGCCTCAGCGTTTATCAAACCTGAGAAAGAGAAAGTTCAGCATGTTGCCTCCAACTAAAAGAGTGGAAAAGGTTTTGAACCTTTCCAAGTAAGTTAAAATTTTAGATAAGTTGCAAACGGGAGAAAGAGCAGTCGCAGTAGGTCATTGTTTTAATATTAATGAGTCTACAGTTAGATCAATTAAAAAACAAACTAAAAGGCTATAAGAGACAGTTCTGCAGCAAGTGTTCTGAGGTTAGTGCGAAAACCGTATTGCACATACGGAACAAGTCGTTGGAAGAAACTAAAAATGTCTTAAGTGTTTGGATAGAAGATATGAATAGAAGAAAGTCCCACTAAGTTCTGCTTTAATACAAGTTAAAATTTAAAAAAATATATTTGATTCGATATCAGTAAAGGATTTGACTTTATTTGACTTCAAGGCGAGTAAAGGACGGTTAGAAAATTTAGAACATAGGCACAGTTTGCACAGCATTAAGTTAGTTGGCAAATCGACTTCCGCAGATGATTAAGTCTTGAGAAATTTCCTAAAGAACTTACAAAAATTATTAAAAAGGAGGATATGTTCCAGAACAAGTGTTTAACGCCAAAGAGACAGGCTTGTTCTGGAAGAGAATGCCAAAGGGAACTTTTCTTGCCAAAACAAAATGCACAGCTCCTGGTTTTAAGGCAGCAAAATACTGAGTACAGTAAAACCTCCGAATAGCGGCCACCACTGGAAGCACGGTAAAGTGACCGTACTTCGGAGGTTGCCGATATTCAGAGGTTCCACATTTTAAAACCTCATAATTACATTACATTAAAATAACAATAACTGACCAAAATTATTTTATTTTTACAGTTAAAAAATACATACTATTATTTTACACACATTTATTATTTTACACAGTGAAACTTCCCTGTGCGACCACCTCCTTGAACGACCATTTTTTCAAGGAACGATATTTATTCCCATAAGCTCAATACTAATTTTACCTCTATTCAGAGACCACCCCAGTTGAACTCCCTCCATGAGCGACCCATTTATTTGAAGAAAATGAAACAAATTCCATTTTTTCCTGGTCGCTTGAAAAAGTTTTATTAGAATAATAATTCCGGAGAGCACATTATTCATCAAACTTCTAAACTAAGTTTAGAATTTTTATTTATTCCAGTAACTTCAAAGTTTTTAAACCCCTTTGTGCATTTTTATGCAATGAATTTAACTCTGATGACAAAGTAAAGATGGTGGTCAATAAACTCCCCTGCCCTATTCTGTCAGGAAACTCTCAAAGAAATAGATAAATTAGTGAAATCTTCATTATTTGTTCCCGTCCAAAAAAAATTGCATTTATTTACTGAACTTCGAAAGGACTTGGAAATAAAAGTTAAAGGAGATAAAACCGTAAAATCAAAGCAAATATCAGTTTTTTAAAATTCTGCTATAATTAACTTATGTAATTAACTTTTGTTCTGATGCTTAAATTTTCCTATTTTTTCCTAATGTGGAAAATAAATTTTAGTATCATTAATTGCTAGCCTTTTTCAACAATTCAAATCTAGATTTAAACATGACCTCCATTAACAGACCCCCTCTCGGAGCAACCAATTTTTATTGGAACGGAACGTGGTCGCTTTAGGGAGGTTTTACTCTAGTTATTCGCACTTTTTTTTAAAAAGCGTATCTCTTTCTCTAAATGCATAATCATTTCCACAGATTTGTTGTAGAATTCGTTATCATTTTGAGTGAGTGCAAAATTTTTAATTTCCCAGTTTCTCTGCAATGTCTCATGCAACTTTCATGCAACAATAGTCCAGAAATTGGGAGATTTTTCTTTCGAGAGTTCGAAAGCCATTCCAAAAGCAACTTATCAATCTCATCAAAACTAGTTCTTTTGACACTTAGTTTTAGATTCCAAATTTACACCTTGAAATGTTTGTTCTAAATAAAAGTCACTTTTTTTCAAAATGTCATCTGTTTGGGTCCTTCCGCAAATGTCATTTCAGCTAATTTTCATGCACTTAACCTTTTTTTGCTGTCCTGGATAACTTTCAACTTATCACTTAAAGTTAAAATTTTTTCACTTTGAACTCATTCTTTTAACTAAAAACACGTGCTACACGTAGACAAGAAATATCATCATGCGATTCAAAAAGAGTACATTTGACTACTGCTTCCTCACACATAAACTTAAATTTCGTCACCCCCACCCTCTTTCGCCACACCTATTTACAAACGAAATTTTGCTAAGCAACCACTAGAGATTAGTAAGGAAATTATAAGGATGTTAAATAAGAAAATCTACCTCCACATTCTTTTCAATGTCAGTTATAGTTTAAAAAAAAAAAAAAAATGTGGGGTGGCCGTTATTCGGAGGTTTGGTATAATGTTATTTCTATGGAAGAGATTCGGTAATACTAAAACATGGCCGGTATTCGGAGGTTACCGTTGTTCGGAGTGACCGTTGTAGGAGGTTTCACTGTATATTAACTGCTACGCGAACCTAACCCTTGAAAATGTTAAGAGATTACTGTATATATATATATATATATATATATAGAGAGAGAGAGAGAGAGAGAGAGAAAGAGACAAATTTATTGTTGAATTGTATAATTTCTTTTCTTTGAAGTCAGTTAAAAAGGCATTAGATTTATTAATAGCACCCAGTAAATATAAAGGCAAGAAAAATTAAGACTCTTCAATTTTTACTATGGAGTCTATTAAAATTTCTCCTGCATTATCTGAAACCCGAGATTTGCGAGAATGCATTAAAAGATGACGTGTCAAGTGATTTTTTTTATAAAAACCCTTTTTGCAAAGTTCACAAACATGTGGCATATCACCAGTATGTAATGCCACATGAGCATTCATCTCTGCTTTGCGGGAAAATGCTTTTTTACAGACATCACAAACATAGGGTTTTTCTCCAGTGTGTGTAAGAACGTGGCTACGTAAGTGACCGTTCTCAACAAACCTTTTCTGGCAAACTTCACAAACATATGGTTTCTCACCCGTGTGGAGACGCATGTGAATAGTTAAGCGCTGATTTGTAGGAAAATCTCTATGACAAGTACTGCATACATAAGGTCGTTCACCAGTATGTGTCCGAAAATGCCGCTTTAAAGACACTCTCTCAGCAAATGCTTTTTGACAGACACCACAGACATATGGCTTCACACCAGTGTGGAGAAGTTTGTGGCGAGCTAAACACCTTTTCTCCATAAACTGTCTTTCACAAACATCACAAGTGAATTTTTCTTTCTCGTTTGTGTGGAGAAGTTTGTGACGGACTAAGCACTTTTTTCTAGTATACCGTTTTTCACAAACATCACAAATGAATTTTTCTTTGTCTGTTTCATTTTTTTCTTTCTCATTTTCATTTTTTTCCTTCTCATTTTCATTTTCTTCTGTTTCCATCAGATTCTCTGAAGTATGAATGGGTTTAAAAGGGGGCAACCAACAAATATACAAACTTTTTTTGTAGTTCTGCAAAAAGATTTATGAAGATAATTCATTTCTTCTAAAAATTGTCTGAACATTAATAATACATAACAAGATGTTTTCTTCTGAACTACTCTTTTTAGAAAGTAGATGCTTTGGAAAAGATTTCAATTGCGTGAGGCAGAATCTATGATAGAAAATAAACACAAAAATTAATCTAGTGATATTAAAATCAAACACAATATTATATGAAATTACCAGGTTGAGCAAAAGGTCCTGGGAAATTTGTGAAAGTTGTGTTGTTATGCACAAATTAACAACAAAAGCAACAAGGACTATTCTTCAAAGTAGAAACCAGCATAGTCCACGACTTTCTGCCGTCGTTCTGCCAGATTCCGAATTTGCTGGAAGTACCATGGTGGCTACTTGGAATCGAAAAGCTCTTGACATACTTCATCAGCTTCATTAAAGGATTCAAATCGACGCCCCTTGAAAAAGTGTTGCATTGATCGAAAGAGTTCATAATCAGATGGAGCCACGTCTGGACTGCAGGCGGGGTGTGAAAGAATTTTGACGCCGTCCAACTGTGCAAACTCACCGATGGCTTTCAGAATCATTAGACCTTTTCTCCAATAATGCCGGATAAACACACGCAAATCATACTGTTCAATAGGTATTTTGGAGCCGAAATTCCTGAACTCCTAGTATACCCTAGTACTCCTATATACGATACAAATTCTGGTAACTATTAGATTAAAAATTTCGCAGAAGTTTTTGCTCAACCTAATAATATTACATGTCTTGCATCATTTCTACATTGTTAAAATCAATTAATAAAAGTCATAATAAGTTGTAGGACTGCAAAATCACCAGGGTTATAAAACTAATTATATGATAATTAAAAAAAAAAAGAAAGAAAGGGAGAGACAGGGAGAGATGAATTGTTTAAAAAATATATTGAAGTTAACTTAGTGATTTTCCCTTGACAATACAAAAAAGTATGGCTGTTATTTCAGACCATTGATTCCCAAACTTGTGGGCCTCACAGATCAGCAAATTCATAATTTAAAATCTTGTGGACCACTAATATGAATTTTTAAAAAACAAATATACATTTGCAGAATAATAACCAGAAAACTTCCATTTTATTAATCTGAAATATACCTATTTAATGTAACAAAATTATAAATGCTTTTTTTAATTATATGAAAATTGTAAATGGTTATTTATTTATAACAAATGTTTTAAAGGTTGTTTATTTGCAACAATATTAAAGTTAGTTTAATTATTACAAAATAGTTAAAGTGATATTTATTTCTGCTTGTTTGAAATGAGTTCAAGGAGTTTTGAGTCCAATGTTGTTACAGCAAGATGGAAATTGAGTTTTAATTGGTATGGCAAATGAAAATGTCTTTTCGCACAAATATGTTATTAAAAACTTAATCAAAATTTTCATTGTTTTTTCACTTTAATAATAAATTTTCTTAAATGTAAGGATATTTTACTTTATCATTTGGATTTTTTTAATCATAAGACATAAAAAGTGCAAATAATATCCAGATTTTTCTACAGACTATCAAAATTTTCTCGCAAACCACTAGTTGACAACTGCTGCTTTAAATATAATCATCGGTTCTATGACAATTTTTTTTTTATTCCAAAAGCATTTGGTAGGGTCACCTGTGGTAATTCTTGGTCAGTGAGTTTCTGGGGTAATTCTTGGTCATTTTCACTTTTGTTATCAAAATAACAACTTATCAAACAGTAAAAAATCTGAAAGATACTTTGAACCCTTTGCTTTGAAATGTATGCCTTAATTATTCATTGAGTTGAAATTTAATCGTGAAAAAAATATATATTCAAAACTGCTACTCAAATTTCTACAAAACAACAATGACCTTGATTTTTACACATTTTACAAAGATTTATGTCATTCTTAAAGTTTTACTATGACATATCACAGTTTTTAAAAGTTATGAAATTTTCCTCTAATACTATATAAAACACTTTTATATGAGCAAGTTAAACTAGGCCCATATTTGTGAGGTAATTCCTAATCCAGTGGTAACCATCCCTCCCAAACCCAATGATGCAAATTCCCGCTCCCCTCCCGAAAAAAAAAAAAAATCTTCATGCATTAACATTGACCTCCCCCCCTAAACAGAACATCAATTGTAAAATATATTCTACTGATAATAATAGTATTCTTACGCACTATCACACAAACATGAAATAAAAGTTTTGCATAATAAATAATGAAGATACATATTTCATTATTAGCAATCTGATTGTTTCCCCATTTATAAGTCCTGACTGACAAGCTTGTGTTAACACGTTCACTAAGCTCCAGTTTTCAATGCAATACAAGCATTTTTTCAATTAATATATTTCTAAAGATATAATGCAATATTAATGACTGAAGTAATGATTAAAATAGTCTTAATGATTACATTCATATACATAATCAATTTTTTATAATGTTTTAAAAATCCATTCTTTTTAGCTTTTAAGATAAAATACAGAGAAAACACCATTACAATTTTGCCAATTTGCTCGTTAGATGGAGGATAAGAAAATTTAAATTCATCCCAACATCAGTGCTTGTGCCTTGCTTTCCACAGGACATGAAGATCAGTCTTGCAAGGCAGTTACTTGTTTTTTGAGATCAGTATGATAGCTCAATATATTACACTTAATGGTTCATTTTTAAATAATTTAATAACAAATAAATACAATATAAAATTAAAGAATTTATTTTTATCAAAAATTTTACTCTACAAATATAAAAAATATAAAAGATTTTTAGTCATTTCTTTGTTTTCATTTTAAAACAGTAATTTGAATGTAACAATGCAATTGAAATTATAATGAATGCAATATAGAAAATATTAAAATAATTAAGTAAAGGAATAAACTAAAATAATAAAAAGTTAGATAATTTTAAAAATGAATTAAATTATTAAAAGTAAAGGTCAGGTAAATAACAAATAATGTATAATTAAATATGCATAATAAAGATGAGATACATTTTTTTTTTTATTATTATTATTCAATGAAACATTCCTCTTGAAAAGGTGCTCTATTAATTCACATCAAAATCATAAAGTAAGGAAGTTTAAAAGTTTAATTTCAGGTTTAGTGAAGTCTTCATAACAAAAAAAAACTTGATTAATACATAAATATATTTGGTAAAAAGATTGTGATTACCAGTGATATCAACAATATCTTCATTTATTTAAGAAAAAAAATTATACTTTCTTCTCGAAAAACCATGAGTTTAGTTAATATTTTCGAGAATTACATATCAAAATACATACACAGTGATATAAAACTAAAAAATTCTGTAATTTTTTTTTACATCTGAGCAGAAAATTTCATTGTTTATATCTGTGATGATGTGCCGATTTTAGGCGTTTGTAGATTTTAGGGTTGTGGATTTGAGGGAGGCTACTGTATTTATTTAAAAAAGGGCATGGTTTGACTGCTTGAAATATTTTTATTTCCTAACTACAAGGCTTTATCTAATTTTTATGTACATTATATATTATTTATTTTATGTACGATTGTTATATATGTCATATCTGTTTAAATATTCTGACTAAATAAAAAGCAATCTACTCCTACCAAACTTCCATTATTATTGACATTTATTATATCCCTCCAAAAAATGTAACTTTAACATTAGTATACAAAACCATAATCAAGGGATTTTAAACAAAAAAAAATCCTTATTCTGCAAGTTTTAGGGCAAAAGTATGTAGTATTTTTTAATTTTTCAGTGGGGTACCTTCCCGACAATCTACAGTAGTCGGGATACACAGACAATTGGCTGAAAATCATGAACATATAACAAATGGGACGTCACACTTATGCATTTGTGTTGTTGAATCCCATTGTTTGGCGGTCATTATTTTTTTTATAGAAAATGTTCAAAGGGTTAACAGACAAGTACCATATTTTTTTTAAACGAAAGTTACCATTGGAACCAGGGACCCGGAGCTGGAGCTGGAGCCCGGAGCCGGAGCGCTCCGGAGCTGTGTTTTCCCTGGAGCTAGAGCTCTAAATTTTCCCCAGCTCCAGGGCTCCTTTAGTTTTTAATATTCTTTTAAATCTTTTTTTTTTCAGTCTTTTAAATTTCTAGGCTTAAAATATTTTAATTATAGTAAGAAGATCTTTATAACGCGATTCTATATAATGCAATTCTCCATATAACGCACAACTTCTCAGATGTAAACAATGAATTTTGCAGGTAAGAAGCACCTGAAATCCCACATCGTAAAAATTGCTACTCTCTAGAAAACTACATTTGATACATTAATTCAACTTTATCTCCTTAATTCAAAACTTTTTAATGAAAAAAAAATGCTATTATTACAATAAATATTATATTTTTGGAAATGAGTAATGTAATGAATGATTGGGTCCAGGTATAGTTGGACCATGTTTATAAAATAAACAATATAAAATGATCATATAATGCAAAAATTTATAATTTGGATAATTCCTGGTGACAAGAAGTGCAGTATAAAGATACTCTAATGTATTTTGGTATGTTTGAGATTTATATGGTCGTGTTTATAAGGTAAATTTAATGATGTGTGAAATGTGATCCATATAATGCAAAATTCTATATAACGCACAACCTTGCGTTTTTAGGTTTGCGTTATAAAGATCTTCTACTGTACATCATTATTCAGTATTTTAATTATAACATTTTTTAGGTTTTTATTATTATTATTAGAGAAGGAAACCTTCTCAAAACATGGTAACACTACTTTACTTCTACTTGAACTAAGTGACAACACTATTCGAAAACAAATATGGCCGCCTGTTGTTTGGATGTGTAGTTGTACAATTTTGGCTGTTTGAAAAGTGTAGAAGAAATTTAAGATTTTTGTGTTTAAAATTCCACCAAACTTTCTATTTTAAAAGCAAAAGCTAAAAGATGTCATTCTTTCTGAACAAGCATTTGAAGTTTGATGAGAAGAAAAATGCATTTTGTCAGATCTTTAATGAAGGTAGAAAGTATTTGTGAGCAAAAAATTAAACGTGTAAATTAAAATCTGCAACTCAAAAGCGCGAAGTCGGAGCCGGAGCCACAGTATTTTCTCTAGGAGCGGAGCTGGAGCTGGAGCATCAAAAATTGTTCGTCTCCGGGTCACTGCTATCTACACATAGTAATGATAGTATATGGCTATGCTTTTCTTATTATGAGTTCATTTATGTTTGGACATTTAGTAATTTATTTTATACATATATTCACTCTTTAAATTTAAAATATAGGTTACTTTTCTGAACGAATTGTGTGGTAAAACACAAAAAAACATTATAAAGTTGTAATATCTGTTAAACCCTCTTGTAATATGAGATTTTCCAAATGTCTCCAAAAACTCTTAACCTATTATCATATCAGTAAATCTATTTGGATAGCTACGATTAAGATTATTAAAATAAAAGTAATTTTGTTCTCAAAATTGAAAAAAAAAAAAATGGACCCTAAAGGGTTGCATCAAACAATATCTTCAATGTGTTTGATCAGTTACATTATTTTTCTGAAAGAGATACTGTTTAATCCTGCGGAATACACTCACCAGCTTAGATTTCAACTGTTAACTGTATGTAATGTATATGGTATGTTAACACATTTAATTATTAATGAAAATCGAAATAGCATTTTATTGTGTTTTGTTTGATTTTTTTTTTTTTTTTGTATACACCTAGTTGTTGGAATTTAGATTTAATTACTAACTTTTTATGTAAAGAAAGTAAGAGTAATCTGATTGATAATTGTGTTGATGAACATTTACAAATAATCCAAAAATATGTTCTAAAAAAATTAATATGATAACAATTTTGTAGTTTTAAAGTAATTTTCTTGAATTTCAACTGTGTCCCTATTCTTATCATGAATAGTTGGCTGGTATAAAACTCTGATTTATAGAAAATATGTATATATACAACGATTATAGTTTTATCTAGATGCCAAGAAAGTTTGAAACATTATAGTGGCCACTAACTTTAAAAAGTGGCCACTAATGAAACTGAGTCTACCGGCCACTGGCTACTAACTCAATTTCCCAGTTTTCACCTATACATAATATCCCTTGAACACTGCACGGGCCGGAATTTCCAGACCCGTTTATATTTTCGCAGTTAATCGCCCGGTCAGTCTCGTGCAAAAAAAAGTTCTTAATATACAATAATTTGCATCTGCTTAAGAATTCCACATTTATGATCTACTCTTAAACATCTACAGAAAAGCATGCATAGCACATCACTATCGCGAAATAATGCACAAATGCAGCAAAAAGATTCCGTCATTCCAGAAAATCGAAGAAAAAAAAAAAAAAAAAAAGGCTATCTAATGATTTATAGATACAGTAGAACCTCGATTATCCGAAGTAATTGGGACTGCCCCTCTTTCGAAAAATTGAAATTTTCGGATAATCGAGAATGCTTCCATTTTAAGATTAAGGAGAAATATATGCAATATTTCTTAATATGGTAACAAATGCTTAATAAAAATAAAGCAATAGCAAAATAAAAAGCAAGAACAAATTACCTGAATTTTAATTTTGAAATTAAGTACCTTTTACATATATCAGAAGGGTTTGAAAAAATGTTTTGATTGTCGCAGTTTCGATTGCCTTTTCTTTGCAGCTCTGTCACTGAGTTTTTTAATATTATTAGTTCACCAGTATCACAGTCTTTCTGCTGCTCCAGCCATGCCAAACTTTTTTCAAAACATTCAAAAGCTTCAGAATTGCTCATTTGTTCGTTTTCTTCGTTCCACTCCGCAGCTTACGGGAGCTCAAGTTAAATTCAAAGGTACTCTAAGTAAGGGATCGAAAATATTTATATGTACCGATAGTTCGGAAAGGACTGCTTGTACACAAAGAATATGATAGTTTAAAAAAAAAAGCTTTGAAAATGGATTTTGCCCACAAGAAATGTGATAGTAAGGGGGAAAAAGTTTACAAATGGATTTCGGCTAATCGAGAGTTTTGGTTAAAAGAGTTTCGGATAAAAGAGGTTCTACTGTACTTACAATTAAATATAGTATATAATAGCTCCATTGTTTTAACAGAAATCATTCGTTTATATTTTTTTCAAAACAGCACGTATTTTATTTACATTTTCTTTCGGTTGTTACGAGAAAATGGCAACAAAATTATATAATTACTATTTTAAAACTATTTTTGGAACAGATGTCATAAGTTCCCACGGCCGCCATCTTGGAATTTTTCTTGGCGTGAAAACCCCTTTTCTGCCAAGTAGTAAATGTCGCCAAGCACCGGTTTATACGCATGTTTCGCTTAACTAAAATAATATGTAAATAATAAATAAAATTCGCTAAAGTGGCAATCAGTAATCTTGTATGAACGCTTTGCGTACATTAACCGAAGAAAAACATCACTGCATTCAGCACTTCTCGCGCTGTAGCATTCTCAAAATTCAGCAGTTCCCGCTTTCTAGCAATCTCAAAATGTAAAAAACTCTTAAAGCAGCAAAATATACATAAAATTATCAACATACCTTAACAGACATCTGCTTTCTCGAAAGCTCCAGCATGAAATATCTCTCATAACATCACCCTCATTTTCCAAAATAGGCTTGCTTATGAATACGCATTGGCACGCTATAAACAAACCTACTTTTCTTGTCAAAATTTCCTTATATTACTTAATTACTTCAGCAAAAGCGTTTAAACGGATTACAGAAACCATAGTTGGTTAAATACATCCAATAAATTTAACATAAAAATAAAAAGACAGAACGATAGAGCACGATATCAAATACATCCACAAAATCCACCACTTCTCACGGGTTGCCAGAACACAACACATCACACGGGGTTCCACATCCAGAAACACCAACAAAAAATCGCCAAACAATTCAAAACAACGGCTGAGGGAACATAAGGCATCTAAGCCCTATTTTTCCTTCACTTTTTACAGAAATGAAGTACTTCCATTGCCAATATTAAGCAAATGGCTTCAAAAACTACAAAAAAAAATTAATATTTCAAAAATAAATGGAGATACAATTTTTAAACAAAATGCATTTAAAAGAGCTTTTTTTTCCCAATACAACGGTATAAAAATTTAAAATGTGCGATGCTTACAAGTTTAAAAATTTGCTAAAGAGTATTTAATCATAATGCTTTGTTTTACGGCTAGGTTCTGTAAGGTAATGTTATTTTTTGGACACAAAATAAGCTGGGAGAAAGAAATAGCATACCGTACCGGAGGCTAATAAAACATGCTAAATGCATTTGAATAATACTAATCCTAACCTTAGGTCAAATATCCCTAGGTGACTTGGGTCAAGCATATCCCTAGTTGCATATTTGCTACATAATCCTAAAATGCAGCCATTTGCTAATAAGTAGAAGAGCAATTCCATCGTAACTGACGTAACATTTTATCATCGAATTTTGTTTTCAAATCTATGTAGAAAATTTACTAATAAATCTAGAACAAATTTTTACAATTTAAAATATTTCTTACTAAGGACTTAATACCCAAATACCTGCAGATTATTCCAATCTCTCTTTGAGCCCCAAAAATTGCAATTCAAAATTCTGTAACTGACATAACATAAAATAGACAAACATTTTTTCTGCCTTCACTGAAGTGTAAAAATTATCAAAACTATCCAGTTAAAAAAAGTGATTTAATGTTCTCAACAACACTAAGTAATGCCAAATTATAACAGCAACTTGTTTAATTAATTTCTTAATAATAAAAAAGAAAAAAATGGCATTTACACTACGTGTAACTGACGTAACTTTTATTGTGTAACTGGCGTAACATTATGACTTTACAAAGACAATAATTGTACTTAACTTAGTTTGAAAACAGTAATTTACAATGCCTTTTTATTAAGATTTTTCTACAGACTTTAAAAATATCAATTTTTCCAATCATACCCTTAAATTAAACATATTATAAATTTGATACCCCCCCCCCCCCAAAAAAAAAAAAAAAAAAATTATGATTTTCTGTGGAACTGACCAGAGTAATATTATTATACAGGTTATTGTAGCTAAAAACATGTATAAAACAAATTACCAATTAAATAAGTCTTACCTTTAAACATAAAAATGTATTTTAACTGATAGTTTCAAAATTTATGCAACAATTCAGTTGTTGTTTTTGTCATGTGGTCAGCTAACTGAAAAAAAAAAGAAGTGATGCCATGGGTCCTTATGGGTCAAGTATCCAAAGTTACCCCTATATACATATTTTTTTTAAATATATAAAAAAGAACCTGAATATATACTGATCATTTCAAATTCACAAAATTAGGACTAGATTTTTCACAAATGTTAAAAAGCTGTTCACAATTTCACAAAAACAGGACCCTAAGGGAAAAGTATGATGGACAGACCTATGGTTACTGAAATTGATCACAGGGGCCGCGCTAACCATTCGCCAAATGTGAATACATCGTGAAATTGGCAAGAAAAAAATTATTATGGCGAAAAAGCTGGTGAATGATTTTTTGGGGTCCCTTTTGTTGTGTAATCATGTTTTGGAATGTAAAAGAATTTCAGTTTTTAGTACGAGTTCACGTACAGCCGTATTTCCAGTCTATATTCCTTCTCTTCTTCTCGGCCAGCCAATTAGGGATGATTCTCTTCTGATTCTTCAGAAAATTCAGGGAATTAACATCCAAAAATTTTTAAAAAATCAGTCACCAATCCAAAAATTCAGACATAAAAAATATCGCGAATTTTGACAAATGGTCGCCAAAAAAATTTAATTTTGTTAATCGTTTGCAGAAAAATTGTGAATTTCGTCAAAGAATCGCAGAAAAAACACAAATTTCGTCAAAAAATCACGGAAAAATGCAAATTTTTGTCTTAAGATCGCGAAAAACCGCAAATTTCGTCATAAGATCGTGAAAAAAACCTGCAAATTTCGTCTAAATATCACGAAAACTCCCACAAATTTCATCTAAATATCGCAAAAACCCCGCAAATTTTGTCTAAATATCGCGAAAAAAATGCAAATTTCGTCAAAAGATCAAATATACTTTTGGCCAATAATAGATAAATTTGACTAATGTGTTGGCGAATAGTCTTAATTTCTTAGCACGGTCCCTGGATCATATTACAAAACTACAGGGAAATTTTGTTTTGAAATATGCTATCACTTTCAAAACTTTAACACATTAACTTTTTTAAAGTGCCCATAATCTTTAGTTTTGAAAGTAACTGCCATATTCGTTTTTCTCAGGTTTTCGGATTGGTGATGGTGATCATTAAAAAAATGACATTTTGGGAAAAAATTTTCAAGTTCATGAAGGTGCGGACCACAAACATATCCATTTTTAAAAAAGAATTAGTACAAAGCATGATTGAAAAATTTTATAACCCTCTTGAAACAATACAGCAAGCTATGGTTGCAATAAATCTGTGTTGCTACAAATAACAATTTAGTAGGCATATTTTTCTATCGTCCCCAGCAATGACATATAAAAGGTTTTTTACTGTAATATAAAATATAATGGTGCTGTTTTGGTTCTTCCAAGTAATCAATTGGGCCTTTTTTAATAATCAGTAATGAAATCTTAAATAACCTTGGAAAATCTCTTTTAAAAATAAAACAATACAGCTGTAAAATTCACTGAAGTTAGGCAATAATCGTTTGAGATCAATTAGCTTCTTGATTAATTATTATGAAATAGCAATCACAAACTTTATTATATTGATATGAAACAACTGAAGAGCTCAGATGATAAAGGTGATAAGTGACATAATCATCATTTTGAGAAAATAAGTTGTAAAGTTCCAAATATTTATTTGCGTTTATTGTCTAACGCCTCCTTTATCAATTAAAATCTTAGCAAGTATCAGGTTTTTTTCAAATAGTAATTTAACAGATGGTAGAGGATCACTGATTAGATTATCTACAATCACATGATTACCACAATTTTTTTTGTCACGTACGATTTTCATTATCCAAGTTCTTCAATTATCAATAAACCAGATAACTGTTATGTAGCAATATAATGAGTTCAATTAACAATAACACTACTAATAGCGAGTACGAATAAGCAAATTATCGTGTAAAATATAATTCGGTAAATATAAATTTAAACAATTTAGAAGTTTTGATATAAGCTCATCTTAATAAATTTTAATTCCTTTTATGACCCATTTATAGACTAGAGAAGAAGTTGCACGATGGCAATATAAAAATTATAATGCCGTGTTTCACAGAGGTTGTTGACATCTAGATAATCAGAAAAGGAAAAGAGCAGCTAATAACAAGAAATAAGAATGATAAGTACAAATTTCAATCTGACGAAGAAACACTTTAAATTTTAAGTAAAATTACACATATAAAGGCTTACATTTGCTATTTAAAAGGGAAAATCTGAGGGAAAATCCACAATGAACGTATTTCTTTTATTTGTAAACAATCCCGCCGCACTCGCATCAAGATTGATGCCATCTTTGTTATTGAAAAGATCGATACATTAATAATTCTGATAACATGGATACAAAGTTATTTTAATTTTGGATAAATTATAATGTTATATTTTTCATCATCTCTATGTCCTGTTTGCATTCCAATTTTTACAGAATAACTTGAAATAAATTTGAAGTATCAGCAAGAAGTTTCGTTTCCCCAATATATTCTGATTCCTTTAAAAGAACAAAAAATTACCTACTGGTCGTGACGTCAGTCATGACGTTTTGGTTGGAAACTGACTCCAAACAAACGGTTGCTATGCTGTATTTTCTATTTTGTTTCAGTGATGCAGCTATATCTTATATCTCCCATCTAAGTGTTTTAATACTTGATATGTACTGGTAACATTTTACACGATTTATATTTAAAAAGAAATGATGCATTGTAACCGTTTGTTTGGAGTCGGTTTCCAACCAAAACATCATGGCTGACGTCACACTGAAAGAGTCAAAAGAAAAGAATTAATAGACTAGGATACCTTTATGCTCAGACTGTGCACAGGCAGACGTTTTTGTCCAAACTATTGCAAACATACATTTGAACAAATTCGATTAGACAAGTAAACAAAAGTTAGCATGACGATAACCGCAGGCTTGCCAAGATGACTGGCGGTTCATTTGTTCAGAGTTGTCGCCTCTAATCAAATTTTACATCCCATGACATACAGTGTTGAATTCAGGGGGTGGCCCGGGGGGACATTCCCCCCCCCCCGGAGCAATGAGATTTCCCCCCCCCCCCGGAAGATTTGAGATTTTGTGTTTTCAATGGTCAAAAAGTGCAATTTCCCCCCCGGAGCCACAGAAATCCCTCCCGGAGAAAAGTGTCTGAATTCAACACTGATGACATATATCTTCGCCGCTCTCATATAGCAGCACCTTTGACCAGACCAATGAATAGTGCCTTTATAATTGTGTGGTTACCCGCAGAAAGTGCATTCTCATATTAGACGTTTATGTGCAAAATATAAAAAGTAGGTTACAAAACTTTGCTATATTGGGCTTTTTCATTTAAGTGTAAACCTACATTAGTTTGTTGATAATGGAAGTTTCAACAACCCTATTTTCGTTCAGATTCCTCTCGACTACCAAATTTTACTTTCTGTATGACGCTTGTAGGTCTCGAGTAAACGGCTAATGTGAGAGTCAAGGAAATGGCAGTGACTGGGTTTGAACCAGGGACATAACATACTATACAAAAGACGAGTGCCATAGAAAAAGGCTAGCTCGATTGTTCCGTGGCTAGTGACTCATCATATATTGTTCGTTGAAGTTGTTGTTGCGAGAGATGACTTCGCTACTGCGTCATTCTCTGAAATTAAAGGTGTTGGTCAGTGAAATCTCAAATTCCCCTCGCTAATGTTTAAACCTATGGGAATGGAATGCATTCGTATTTTTAAAATATCTCTTTAGGACATTAATATTTTAACTTCTTTTTTCAGTGTATTGTTTCTTAATGGATGTCTCTTTCTAGTTTTCAAAATGTTTCTAAAACATAGACTTAATTTTAATTAGAGTGTTAAAATATTATTTACAGCTCATATGTTTTTAACGCATAAAATAATAAATTAAGTAATATATTTTTAAAATATTTTGACGGCTAAAAAAAGGAGAGAGAAGAGAGAGAGGTTTTTAAAGAATAGTTCACAGAAAAAAGAGGTTAAAAACATTAATTTCCTGAAGAGATATTTTAAAAATACGAATGCATTTCACTCTCACAGGTTTAACATTAGCGATATCTTGTTCAAATTTTCAATCGTTAATAAAATACTTATTATTCATCCTATCAAGTTAAAATATTTTTTTTTAACTTATACTGGATGACAATTGATGTTAATACAGTTTTTCAAATATCAATTAACCTTCAGACTACCAAAAAAAAGTATATGCAAGAACTACCATTCGGGTCCATTGGACCCATATGTAAAATATATAGGATTTCAAAATATACAAAACACCCATTTATCTACAATGAATATATTTGTTATTAATGCACCTTATACAATATATAAAAGTGATATATATAGTAATAGAGTAAGAAAGTAACACATACAGTAAGAAAGTAATATATATAGTATATTATAATGACTACAAAACGTTTTTCATCATAATAAAATTACTCTGTACATGAAGTACAAATAACGACGGAATGTTCTCCGCAAACATTTTTCGTACACTTCTTGCATAATGTTCGTGTTTTTCGATCTTTTTTAGAGGGACAAATATGACATCTTGATTTTTTTCGTGGCGGTTCAAAACTATTTGCGTAAAGTTGTTCTGAAGTAGATGTTGAGACGGCGATACCTCCTTCACCTACTAATTCTTCTGCAAGTTGAATAATGAAATTCCGCCTTTTTTTCATTTTCGGATCACATTCAGCATTCAGTGACAACCATATTATGTATGCATTCATCGCACTTATATCGATCATATTATAAAATACAATCAAAGGCCACCGACGCGACGTGTCGTGCGTTTCACACTATATGCTCTTACCATTTTGTCCATCGTATCTACTCCGCCTTTGGTTTTATTATAATCTAGGATTATTTGTGGCTTTTTTTCTAAGCTGTTGTCAATATCATAAGTGTTATGCATTGTGCTTAGCAAAGTAACAATTCTACCTTTTCTGGGACAGTAAGAGATGATGGTCGCCTTCTCTTGAAACCCAAATAAAGTAGAATATACAGAACGATGTTTTGGATTTGTGAACACAGCGGGTAATTCAGGTTTATTTTTTCGAATTGTTCCAATAAGAGATAATTTTTTTGAAGTAAGATGTGTTGCAAATGCATATGACGTAAAAAAGTTATCACATGTAATATTACGACCAGAATTTTCAATTTCCTTCGTCAATCTTTTAACTACATTTTCTCCCTGATGAGATTCTCTTACTTCATTTTTGCCTGTGTATAGTTCCAGTTTCCAAGCATACGATGTTACGCTGTCACAAATAACCCAGAACTTCAATCCATACTTTCCAGGTTTAGATGGCATATACTGACGGAAAGGACATTTTCCACGAAAAGAAACTAATTGCTCATCGACAGTCATAGACCAATTAGGAATATAAGGGTCTTGTAAATAGCTATTCCACAATTCAAAGCATTCTCTTATTGGCTCTAATTTATCAGTTGATCTTCTTTTACGTCTCTCAGCAGCATCATCAAATCTTATGACACGTAATATACTTGTGAATCTATTGCGACTCATAATGTCCCGAAATATTTGTCTTCCATTTTTTATGCTCCAAAGTTCGCTTACTGTTTCATTTTTCGATTTATATACTCCAATAAGTAATAAAAGTCCGATGAATTTTTTAAGTTCTATAATATCTATAGGTTTCCACTCTTTATCGAATACTCTATTGCCTTCCGCGTTTGTCCATTTTACTATAATTTCCAAAAGTCTTTTTCGGAAATAGATAAGAAATGAGGATGATATGGAATCCACTTCACGATTTGCAAATCTTGAAGGTCCAGATTTTTCACGTAAAATATTGATTTCAGTACGTCTTCCTTGTGGTCTGGCAACTTCATTCTTATACCAGATCTGTGAATTATTTTTGGAAACAAAAGTAGAATTTGAAGTACTTGTGGTTGCTATATTTACTTCATTGGAATCATTATCAGATTCTGAGTAGGAATCAGAAATTTCATTATGTATTTCAACATAATCTACTTCACCTTCATCAGACGACAGATTTTCATCATCGGTGTCGAATTCTATATCGTCCGGATTTTCCATAATTTTTTGAATTTCCTCTTGAGTCAATACTTTTTTTCTGTTCATCTTCAATTCAGTTTTTAACAAAAAATAAGTTAGGAAATAAGAAAATGATGAATATTTGTAAAATAACAAAGCACTACAAACTACACTTATTACTTGTCTTCAAATATCAAGTCCTATTTTCAATGAAAAGACTCAAAAACATCAATAGACACCATTCGCTCACTAACTGTGTCTGTTGATAAATGACTCTCTGAACCAGAAGTAACCTTTTATATATAGAGCACGAAGTTTACTAGATCAGTCTAGAATGTTCTCAAAACTTCATTATAAAGTCGCCAAATTTGGCGAGATTGGCGCTAAAAATCCATCGCCAAATGGGCGATAAACAGCCAATTATGGTAACCCTGTTCCTCCTCATGATTTATGGCAACCCTAGAAAAAGAAAGCAACAGTATATTACGTTTGTTTTAATGTTGGGTCCAATGGACCCGCGTGGTAAACAATGAAACAAATTAAAAATAGGTAAAAAATTTCGAACAAAATTTTAATCGCAATTGCATATACATAGAGGAGACAATTGCAGGAAAAGTCATGTAATCGCGAAACTTTGAATGCTATTTTTCATGAGAAAAATTTACATTAAATATTGCTGTCGGGTCCAATGGACCCGTCTGGTAGACGGAAGGTTAATTAATTAATTTTTAATTAATTAATTTTAGTTTTATATGGGAGACAAAATGGCGGCCATTTGTTATTGAACAGCATTTAATGCATCTTCATGTCTATAAGGGGTGTTACCATAGGAGGGACCCTGTTCTGTCGCCAAATACCGCCAAGTTTGTCGCCAAATACCGCCAAGTTTATCGCCCACTTGGCGATATCTCGAATATTTCGCCAAATTCCCATAGACTTCCATTGTAAACGTACTTGCTTACAGAAAATCAACAAATTGAGATACACTGCTCAAAACAATTAAAGGATATTGCAGTTTTAGGTGGATTTTGTATCTGGTAAACTGTTTAGCTGATTGATACATGGTCGATAGACATAGTAGGTTATATGAGAATAAATTACACATGTTTGGCAGAAAAAATGCATTTTATTGCGCATTTGTGTACTAAAGGAAAAAAACACAATTTGTGCATATGAGAAAAAAAGAATAAGAAAAGGTGTTTTCTTCAAAGAAAATCATTTTCAGTAGGGGGTATGGTTTCCACGGGCGGCCAGCAACGTTGAACACCTTTGAGGCATGGACTCAATGAGGCTATTAATGACGAGTTGGGGTATTCTGCCCCACTCTTCCAGAAGAGCTCTTTCCAGTTCTTGGAGAGTTTGTGGGGGTTGTTGGCGGCCAGAAACTCGTCTTCCTAGAGCGTCCCAAACGTGCTCGATTGGATTCATGTCTGGAGAACACGCTGGCCATTCCATTCGAATGATTCCTTCCTCGAAAAGGAAATCCTCCACCAGGTTTGCACGATGTGGCCTGCAGTTATCGTCCATTAAAATGAAGTTATCTCCGATTGCTGCAGCGTAAGGGACTACAATAGGTCTGAGGATTTCATCCCTATATCGGCGACCAGTAAGAGCTCCATCTCGAATGATGTAGAGGTCAGTGCGCCCGTCAATGGAGATGCCACCATACACCAACACTCCTCCACCGCCAAATCTAACACTTTCGTGCACAAACGCAGGATTATTCCTACTGCCACGGTCCCTAAAGATGAAAATACGCCTATTATCCGGATGCACAGAAAAACGGGACTCGTCAGAAAACAGAATATTGCTCCATTCATTTCTCCTCCAGTTGACATGCTCGGTCGCCCACTCCCTGCGGTCGCGACGATGCCTTGATGTTAATCTAACACATACCATCGGTCGGCGAGCATACAGACCTACAGCATGGAGCCGGTTTCGGACAGTCTGAGTTGAAATCGTGGTGCCTGTAGCCAAGCGAAGGTGTTGTTGGAGAAGAGTAGCGTTCATGGTTCGGTGTCTCCGAGCTGTTAACGCTAAATACCGATCTTCATTGGGCGTTGTTGCCCGTCTACGACCTTGCCCTGGTCTTCGGCCTGCACATCCACTCTCCAAAAAACGGTTCCAGATCCTGAAAATGATACCTTGTGACACTCCAATGGCTTGCGCTACTTCGGCTTGAGTTTGGCCCCCTTCTAACCTACCAACAATTCTCAAAGCTTCTGAATCTGTCAAGTGACTTCGCTGAGACATCGTACTCATCGAAACAAAGCAATCACTTAATGCCGATCATCCTTGTCTTCATTCTCTTTTATCCAGTTGAAAGTCAAATTTCATTCGCTGCCGCTGAAGCGACGTTTTTGACGTCGAACTCAAAATTTGCATACTCCACAGTTTGAAAACCAGAAAAATTTGCATTTGTGATTCTCTTCTTCTATTTTCGGCAAAAAAAAATTCGTTTATATCTTTATTTTATATAAAACTTTAAATATCCTTTAATTGTTTTGAGCAGTGTATTTTAATGCAACAAAAACTAATATTAACTTAAGAGATTATAATAAATTTTTCTTTGATGACCTAAGTAGGAATTGACTTTAAAAACAAAATTTTTATATTACTTGTTTAAATATATATATATATATACATACCAAAGTTGATACAAAATAGGAATTCGAATGTTGTCTGATTTCAATAACATTAGGTGCAGAATTAATAACTTAGTCTGATGTTAAAAGTACCACTTATATTACCAAACTGCAAGTTTTATATTACACTAGCCGTTTTAGAAAACCTCTATATGTATTTTATTTAAAAAGCTTTTCTTGTCATAATCAAGATTTTTTTGTAAGCTTTGGTGATAACTGTCAACATCGGTAAAAATTAATAAAAATCAAAGAATACACTTTATGTCTCAGAAGAAATATTTCCAGAATGTTAATATTAATGTATCTGCCTACATCAAAATGGCCGCTTTCGTAAAAATTTTCGCCTTTTTTTTTTCTTTTTCTTTTCTTTTCTTTTTTTTTTTTTTTTTTTTTTTTTTTTTTTTTTTTTAAGAAAAACCTTTTACGATTCTAAATCTGTTTTAATTTTAATCCTATGATTACTAGTTGTGGCCAATTTAATAAACAAGAAATAATGAGTCAAATACCGCCGGAAGTGGACATGGAAAAGCCAGGAAAAATGTAAAAATGTTTCTGTGCATACCATTCTTTTACTTTTTAACATTAAAACACTAATAAACCTTAATTTCCACTTCTAGACTCATTTTGTATGTATTTGAAATATATAAAAGAAATATTTCAATGTGGTTTCTGGAAAAACAATTTTTCCGTTAGTTCCACGTTCGATAAACTTCATTACATAAAATGTTTTAAAGATATTTCAGTAAAATTTTGGAGAATACTTTCCATATTACTCACTAGGCTCTGAACTATAATCTAAGCTTTACGTGATAATGTAATTATTTTATAGGTACTCGAATGAAAAAGAAATGATAATTTTTAATAAAGCAATATGTATTTTTTGACACATTTTGAAAGATTTCAGTTAATTTTGAAGATATTGTAAAACTTCTAGTTCAGTGTACGGGTAAGTGTAATAGCAATATCTAGTACAAAGGAAATCGAAATACATTTCATTGAATTGAGTGTACACTGCCTGGCGTAAGCGTGAAATTTTGCTAAAAGAACGAAAAAAAAAAAACAATTATTTTAAATGTTATGAAGATATTGTTAGGATTTTGTTTTTTCATCATTCTGTATTACAACTGAATAAAAATACCTATATATTTGTTCTGTACATTTTGTACATTATACATTGTTCTTGTACATTTTCTTAAAAAGTGCTTCGAACGTATAGGCAGATTCAGATATCTTAAGACTGTTAGTCAGTTAATTCCCCAATTCCCGTCGCTAATGTTAGATGGGCCATTACCGTCTCAATACTCAAGGCCTCCGGACTGGTTTCGTGACGTACCAAATGAAGATGAAAGGAGAACTGTGTGCTGATGTTTTCTCCGCAAAATCCAGCCACGGTAGGCTTATTTATTTATTTAAGGAAGCAGATTATATTTCGAAAAACCAATTTTATAAAAATAGAAAGCTATTTTCATAAACAGCTAATTCTTTTTTTTAATTCTGAAGTTTATGTCATTAAATTGTCTAAAATATAGATACAGATTTTTTTTTTTAAAGAAATCATATGTATATTCTTATGTTGTAATATTACATTTTGATATAACACGAGCTTTAAAGAAAAGAGTAAAACTGACGAAATATATATAAGAAATGCTGAAATGATATTAATAATAGCATACGTGTTGGTATACGAAATATTTATTTTGACCATTTCGTAAAAGTCTTCTATGGATTAAAGTTTTTTTTTCCCTTGGAAGAAGAATGGAGATTGTGAAAAAAAAATTGCAAAAAAGAAAAGCATAACCTCTGGAAAAATATATGAAATTGGATCTAGTTTAATTAAATTATTTTTGAACTTCTAAATATAACAATTTAGTTATTTTTAGAAAACAGTTAATACAATTTTTGAGTCATTATTTTAGATATACTTTCAAGCCATTGTAGCCGTCTGCTATTTCTCTCTCGCGCGCGAGGAGCAATTTTAATTTTCAGTCAATAGCAATGAGGCGCATTTCCTCCCCCCGCGTTTTCTTTGGAGCGCTTTTGAAGTCACGTGACGCAGTAACATTCGAACTCTGCAGAGAGCGGCAGTTTATTCTGTCAGTGACGTTCGCGAATTTTTGACTATGTGTTGTTATGTTAATAAAGTTTATTTTTCTACAAAACCTTCTGATTATTTGAGTCACCGAGATATTTTATCATCTCCCTTCCATCTTTTCTCTAAAATGATGACCGCGGATTTTTGAACCTTCAACTATTTCATAGAATGTCGAATTATTCAACTGTTTCATGGAACGTTTTGTTTAACTAGCAAAATGGCAACTGCTGAAACATCTGCCGTAGTCATTCCGCCCTATATCCCTGTGGACCCTACATTATGGTTTCATATGCTGGAAAGCACATTCGAATTAGCTACTCCTAAAGCTATTACTGAGTCTAAAACAAAATATAATTATGTTGTAGCGTATTTACCGCCTGCTACTGCTACTATGGTTCGAGATGTGATAATGAGTCCTGATCCAACTGATCCTTATTAGATTTTGAAATCAAAAGTTATCGAACGTTGTGGAGAAAGTCGTACTTTAGAAATTCGGAAACTGCTAGCTGGAGAAAGCGTGGGTGACAGAAAACCAACTGAATTACTTCGCTTAATGAAAAGACGGGTTGAAAGCCATAATATCAGTGACGATCTTCTTTTAGAACTGTTTACTCAACAAATGCCAACCACTGTACAAACGATTCTAGCTTCGATAGAACAAATTACTTCTGATAAAGCGGCGGATATTGCTGCTAGAATAATTGAATTAACGCCTCCCAACATTAGTTCTGTTTTGGTTCGAACACCTGCAACTGAATCTCAGACAACGCCAGCCATTGATATGCTCGTAAAAGAAATTCAAGCATTACGCCAAGAGGTCGCTCATCTTCGTAGTTCAAGAAGTGTATCTAGAAGTGATAACCATCAGCGTAATCGTTCTCAGTCCCGCTATAGGGATTCAACATTGTGTTGGTATCACCAAAAATATCAAGAAAAAGCGAAAAAGTGCCTAGCGCCTTGTTCTTATTCGGAAAACCAGAAGCGGGAAGAGTAGCGGCGACGGACTTCTCTCCAGCACCTTCTCGTCGCCTTTTCGTTAGAGACAGAAACTCAAGTATGTGTTTTCTACTCGATTCTGGATCTGATGCCTCACTTGTGGCCGCGAATAAAACTGACAAAACTAAGCCTGTTCTTCAAACCTTTCGTGCTGCTAATGGCACAAAAATTAATGTGTATGGTTGTAAATCTATTAATATCAACTTAGGCCAACGCCGAAATTTTACATATTCTTTTTATATTTGTGATGTTTCATGTGCTATTTTAGGAGCTGATTTTTTGCATAATTTTAATTTAAAACTTGATTTACGGAATCGTCGTCTTATTGATTCCACTACTAATTTAAAAGCTCCTGCTATATTAAGTACTTGTAATATATTTTCTGTGAAACCCAATTTTGTAAATGATATATATGGTAAATTATTATTTAAATTTCCTGAAATCACGAAATTACCGGATCCTAACCAACCGGTTAAGCATAATACTGTGCATTATATAAACACTAAGGAGCCTCCAGTCACTGCTAACCCTAGACGGCTAGCTGCAGATCGGTTTAAAATTGCCAAAGCTGAATTTCAGCACATGCTACAACTCGGTCATATGAGACCTTCTAAAAGTAATTACTCTTCGCCTTTGCACCTGGTGACGAAGAAAGGATCTGTCGATTGGAGACCTGTTGGTGATTTTCGTGCTCTAAATGCACAAACTGTTAAAGATAAATATCCTATCCCTTGTATCGCAGATTTCACTGCTGAATTACATGGTAAACAAATCTTCAGTCACATTGATCTAGTAAAAGCCTACCATCAAATTCCCATAAATCCTGATGGTGTACATAAAACTGCGATTTGCACTCCATTCGGACTTTTTGAAAGCACTCGAATGCAATTCGGCCTTTGTAACGCTTCTTCAACTTTTCAGCGATTTATTGATGACGTAATTCGTGACTTAGGATTTGTTTACGTATTTCTTGATGATTTTCTAATTGCATCATATAATGAAACTGAACATTTAGAACATTTTGAGTTGTTGTTTTCTAGACTTAAAGAGTATGGTCTGTGTATTAATGTTGATAAATGCAAATTTGGCCAATCTACTATCGATTTTCTAGGATTCAAACTTTCAGCTGCAGGAATTGTACCCTTACCTGATCGTGTAAAATGCATCCTAGATTTCCCCCAGCCTTCTACCTTAACTCAACTAAGACGATACTTAGGTCTCTTCAATTTTTATCGGCGTTGCATTCCCAAAGCTGCCGATATTTTAACTCCACTCGTTAAATTCTTAGAAGGACACAAAAATAAGAAAAAACATCCCCGTTCCAATGCTAACAAAACTGAGCAATTACAGGGGAACGATGAAGCCATTCTTTCCTTCACTGCTTCAAAAGAAGCTATAGCTCGAGCTACATTATTACGACATCCAATTCCTGGCGCCCAGCTAAGCTTATGGGTCGATGCTAGCAATGTTTCAATTGGTGGATCTTTAATGCAACTCTCCGAAAACCAATGGGAATCAATAGCATTTTATTCCTGTAAATTAAATAAGTCTCAAAGAAATTGGTCTACTTATGAACGTGAATTATTTGCTATTTATTGTTCTATAAAAAAAATTCAGACACATGCTAGAAGGTCGAAATTTCATTACTTATATAGACCCAAAACCCCTTACATTCGCATTTCAACAAAACCCTAATAAATGTAGCCCGCGGAAATTGAGACATTTAGACTATATTTCACAGTTTTCTACTGATATTAGATATACTAAAGGCTCTGACAACATTGTGGCCGATGCATTATCTCGAATTGAGATAGATTCAATTTCTCCTAATGTGTTAGATTTTAAAGAGTTTGCCACTGCTCAGACCAATGATGAAGAGCTAAAACAACTTCTCGTATCTGACACCACTTCATTAAAATTAGAAAAACATTATTTTCCACTTGAAGATGTACATTTATATTGCGATATGTCACAAAAACATCCTCGACCATTTGTTCCTAAAAGTATGCGACAATCAGTTTTTTCAACCTTACATTATTTCTCGCATCCAGGTATCTCAGCTTCATTAGATTTAATTTCTAAACGATTTGTATGGCCTGGCATGCATGCGTAAGGACATAAAATCTATGGTTCGCAGCTGTACGAAATGTCAAAAAGCTAAAATCTTTCAACACACCAAATCACCAATTGGTGCATTCTCAGAACCTGATGCTCGTTTTGCCCATATTCTTATTGATTTTATCGGACCTTTACCATCATCAGATGGCAATCAGTACTGCATGACCATCATTGATAGGTTCACGAGATGGCCCGAAGTTATACCCACATCTGATATGACTGCAGAAACAACTGCTCGTACATTGATACACAGTTGGATCTCCAGATTTGGAACCCCTGTTACCATCACTACTGATCAGGGTAGAAATTTTGAGTCCACTCTTTTCAAAGAGCTTACTAATAGATTAGGATGTAGACGCATCAGAACTACAGCATACCATCCACAGTCTAACGGTTTTATTGAAAGATTCCATCGCCATCTTAAGAGTTCTCTTAAAGCTCACAATCAAATTCAATGGACTGAAATCCTCCCCATTGTCTTACGCACTGCTCTTAAAAATGATATCCAAGCGACCTGTGCTCAACTTGTTTATGGTACAAATATCAGACTACCCTCTGATCTCATAAACACTGAAACTATAAATCAACCACTTACTCTTACATACGTGACTGAGTTAACTGAAAAAAATGAGAAAGTTAAATCCTATTGCCACTGCAATGCACGGCAATCCTAAAATCTATGTCAATCCCTCATTAAAAACCTGTTCACACGTGTTTCTTGGATCAGATAAAGTCAATCCTCCCTTATCACCCCCTTATACAGGACCTCATCGAGTGATTGACAGGTCTGAGAAAACGTTTGACTTGGAATTAAACGGGAAGCGCTGTACTGTATCTATTGATCGCATTAAACCTGCATATCAATTAGCAGATTCTATTTTACCTTCCCAAACTCAAAAACAAAATGGCCCATAAATTTTCCAACTACTCCTGTCGAACACCCTACCACCAAATCTGGTCGTAAAGTTCGTTTTCCGAAACATCTCGTTACGGATTATATTGTTTAAAACATTTGATGTATATAGTGTGCATATTATTTCCTTCTCAAAAATATTGTTTTTCATGTAATGCATAATATATTTTCTATTGTTTTTTTTTGCATCATGTGTACTTTAATTTTACTCAAGACCTTTCTTATGTATCTTATTAATTGCTACCTTTTTGTAATCGCGACTTCGTCACTGGGGGCATACTCTGTAGCCGTCTGCTATTTCTCTCTCGCGCGCGAGGAGCAATTTTAATTTTCAGCCAATAGCAATGAGGCGCATTTCCTCCCCCCGCGTTTTCTTCGGAGCGCTTTTGAAGTCACGTGACGCAGTAACATTCGAACTCTGCAGAGAGTGGCAGTTTATTCTGTCAGTGACGTTCGCGAATTTTTGACTATGTGTTGTTATGTTAATAAAGTTTATTTTTCTACAAAACCTTCTGATTATTTGAGTCACCGAGATATTTTATCATCTCCCTTCCATCTTTTCTCTAAACCATTATCTCGTAATTAAAAAAAAAATCACATTAATTTTAGATCAGAAGCATATTTTAATAGACTCAAGAGAGGGACCTTCATCCTCCTTCGACATTTTGAATTAAACTAAAAAAATGGGCAAATTTTCAATTATTTAAAGTATATTTAATAATTGGATTGCAATCGCATACAGGGCTCGAAATAGAAAAATCCAAAAATGGGAACGCTATTTCAAAATTATTGTTGACCAAATTCTTTCTTTCTTTCTTTCTTTTTTTTAAACATTTGGAGAAATGGTTATTGTCCTCGGTCAGAATAAGAAATCAAAAACATATCTGAAGCGTTTTATTAGTCGAATCCCGCATTTTATTGGTTTTCTGATTGGTCTATACAGTGATCTGCATTTTCCCTTTACTTTCAACAGAGATGGATACTTCTGTTGCCACTATGACAAAAAAGTAATAAAAACTACAAAAAAAAATAATAATAACTCAGAAACAAATTGAGATACAGCTTTAAAACAAACTGCATTTAAAAATACGTTTTTTTTTTCTCTATACGGCGGTGTAAAAAGTAATATTGTGGGATGTTTAGAAGTTTAAGAATGAAATTTCATTTTAAATGGGTCCAGGAATATTAATGTTTAATCCATGGCGTACGTAATGTATGACCAACTCCGTAGAAGTTGAAAAATTTACAGTACCGAAAAATGTAATCCATGGCGTACGTAATGTATGATCAACTCAAAAACTAAAAAACAAACTCAAACTAAAAAACAATAATTATGAAACTCAAAATTTTTTTTCCCGTAAAGCGTTTTTTTTTCTTTTCTTTGTTCGGGTTAGTCCCAATTTTTCCTTTTCCTCGCCCATCAGCAATCTTTGGAAGATCTGTGAAATTTACTCATTTTGTATAGAAGCCGAGAGCTAGGGGATAAAGTAAAAAGTTTTGTTTGCTAGCACACCTCACCGAATATCTTGATGTTTTGTTGCAATTTTCGATGAAATACAAAAGAAAACGGTAAAAATGAGAAACCATCAACGTTTAGAAATTATAATGATGTGGCAAATCGCAGGGAGACTGAAAACAGGGCAGTCTCAAGTGCAGCTTCCTAGAGACTTCAAACCGAACAGTTTAAGGACACTAGATCCAGAAAGAGAAAGCCTTGGCAAGGTCGTCCAAGAGCCACGACAACCAACGAAGATCGCTATTTGTCCACTACAGAGAGGGGTAACAGGAGTGCAACAGATTCTCAGCTCTCTCGTAACCTTTATACGGCCACAGGAAGCCGAATTTCAAGGGTTACTGTTTGCAATATGACCTGCTGCTTGCGTCCTGCTCACTTCTGCACACAGGGGAATCCGTTTAACATGGTGCAGAGATCATCGACTTTGGACTTGGGATCGATGGAAGACAATCCTATTCACTGATGAGTCTCTGTTCAGCGTAAATACAAATTCTCGACCTACTTTCGTCTGGTAAAAACTAGGGAAGCTGCTTGCCTTCCAACTTCCAAGAAATAGACCACTATGGCCGTGGAGGTTTGATGGTCTGGGCAGGCATCATATTGGAAGGGTGCACACCCCTCCCTGTATTTGGCAAAGGCTCTATGACGAGTGTGAGGTGTAGGGATGATATCATGGTACCATATGTTCGCTTTTTCGGGTATGCAGTTGGGCCTGATTTCATTTTATTTAATTACAACACGCGCCCATATAGCCCACATAGAAGAATTTCTAAAAAGTGAGGATATTCGCTTGATGGATTGTCTAGCCTGATCTCCAGACCTAAACCCTATAGAGCATGCCTGCGATGCTCTGGGGAAAAAAGTTGGAACTCCTTTTTCACCTCCCAGAACTACGCAGGGCCTGAAAACAGCGTTGTCGAGGAGTGAGACTAACTGCCACCGGGACTCTCATAAACTGCCTGATTTCCAGTATGAGTTCATGTTGCGAGAGCTGTATAACTGTAAGCGGGGACCATAACTCCTATTAACCCATTTTTTGGTTCAATATTGTAAGCTCTGTTTTATACCTTCTAAGCTGATGATTCTTACGCATTATAACTGTTGAATGTTTATTTTTGTTGCATTATATAAACCTATATGCATACCTAATTTCATTAAAATCTGCCCAGTAGTTTTGGAGATAATCGACCAAATCTCAGAATTCTGACATCAAAATTTGAACATGAATATAGTTGGCACTTCTTTTGATGGAGCAGCAAATATGAGTGGGAGATTTAAAGATCTGCAGGCACAAGTGACAAAGAACAATCGAAATATCAAGTATGTGCATTGATATGCGCATGTGCTAAATTTGGTCCTGACAGATGAAACAGAAGGTTACAAATCGACAACGGACTTCTTGGACTTAATGTAAGCTACAACCATATTTATCTCAGATTCGTATAGGCAAATGAAAGTATGGACTTCAGTGAATAAGGAGTCTGTATGTGAAAATAAACTTCTTCGCCGATTACAAAAAGTAAACGCTACTATGTGGTGGAGTAAAGATCGAGCATTTAATAGCATGTTTGACGAGTCTTCAAAACTTTTTTCATAAGTTTTGAAGTCATCACACAGAAGTTTTTAACATTGCTTAAATGCCTACAAGGTATCACCGAAATGGACGATTTCCCTCACATGTATCTTTTTCGGCAAGATCACTGATTGATAATTGGTGCACATTTCATATTAATTATGTATTAATAGCAACCATTCTCAGTGACCTATTCAATATCTCTACGCCCACATCGAAGTATCTGCAAATGAACGGCCAGGACTACTTAACTGCTGCTAACAAAATCCAATCTGTTACATCCAATCTGTTAAATAATTTTGATATGCTTCTGAACTTGCAGAACATCTTCAGAAGCAACTAATAGAAAAGGAGTACACCATTGAAATTGAGAATTTCCTTACGGAAAAGAGAATATGTATAGCGAAATGTCGATGTGGTGAATATTCTCACGATGAGGCAAGAAGTATTATCGGATCACCGTCGGAAGTATTTAAGATAAACGTTTATAATGTCATCTTAGACACAGCTATTCAGCTGTTGAAGACATGATTTACTGGAAATGACTTGTTCATGAAAGACATTGCCTGGTTTGATCCTCGCCGCTTCAGTGAGGTTAAATTGTTAAATGTACTTGCTGAAGAAGCTCTTAGTACTCTGTCTGGCTGGGCGAAAGTCAATAAAGACTGTCAGATAAGAGTTGTTGCAATTTTCCCGGCACTATGCTGATTATAATCAGTCGCTATTGCAACAACAATCTCGAAGTAGCGAGCTCTCAGCCGCTTACAGCAAAGAAACGAGCGATTCAGAAGAACTCATTAAAGATGATGAGGATCGCTGTAAAGTTAATAAGAAATGTAAAAATTCACTAGCTTGTGCATTAGAATTATTGTGCGAATTGAATGCCTATGTTCGTATTTATCCATCATTGTGCATAGCTTATAAGTACATATTGACTTTATAATGCACTCGAGTGTCTTGTGAACGAGTATTCTCAACACTTAAAATTATAAAGAACTGCTTGCGTTCATCTCTAGGACAAAAACTGTTAGGTGATTTTATCCTATTCAGCGTTGAATGATCTCTTGATTACGATTATGATAAGATAATTGATGGAGTTGTCTCAAGTTCAAAGAATTATTCAGATATTCGACATTCTAATTAGTCAGTAGAAAGGGTATAAAACAAACTGTTCAATTTTCAGGTACTACATTGATATTTAAAAAAAAAAAAACATTAGTCAGTGTACAAAGAGTATATATATTGATAATTTCAAAGCAAAATAAAATGTACAAATGAATATAATGATATTTCAAATAACAAATTAATCAATGTACATGTGTCAATTTTAATAGTACTAACTCTTTCCAGTCAATACTACCACTTTCCAGAACAAAATTTACAATATAGTGCACAGAGTGTTAGTGTACTAAAGTTTTTTTTTTTTTATACGGCAAGTTGGTTAGCATGTTAGCCTTCAACACAAAGGGGCCTGGATCCAAATTCCGGGTGAGGGATGAATTTTCCTAGGTGTTGCATACGCTACTGTCAGCGATTCGCTATTCCCGTTTGGAGCCCCTTCACAAGGAGCCATCGTCTATTCTGAGGATATCGTTGGCCGATGCAGACAGCGCAATTTACCCACCATTGGACCAAATAATTTTTTTAAATACAAAGAATAAAAATTTCTGAACAGAATTCCCATAAGAAATTTAAAACGTTTTTCTTTATTACGCGTATATCTTTTAATTGTTTAAAGTTTCAATATTCAATAAATAAATAAAAATTACGCAGGTTAACCTCCGCCCCCACCCACAACATTTTTTTTTCACGGTGAAATTACTACCAATCTATACTAATAAAAGAACAAATCGTTCTGTCTGTCTGTGTACGATAGCTAGAGAAATATATCGCACGTAGAAAATTTGAAAATTTAGGTGAGGATAATCCAAGACAGGTCCTGATGCACCTGAGGTTTGGATTTTTAATTTTCTAAGGGCCGGGGCCCCTGGGCCCCTTTTAGTTTTTAAACACTAAATTGTCAATAACTAGCCCCTTTTTATCCAAAATTCTTCGTTTCGGTAGACCTTTCTCGATATAGTTATTCTCGCCTTTTTACTTTCCAGTTATGACCCTGGACTCTTGGAGCCCGAAACAGGGCCCCTTGAATTTTTTGTGCAAATAAATTGTTAAAAAATTGCTTCCTTTTAATCCGATCATCATTTTTGGGATCCTTTTTCCATTTAGTTATTCTCATGTTTCTACATTCCAGTTAAGACCCTGGGGCCCCTAGGTAACCGCATCGCGCATTTGTGCATTTCTTTAAATCATTACTGTAATGAATAATTCATACCCTATGGTTAATTTTGACTAATTGAAGATCTAAAGCTCTACAAAGACAGTAGTACAAAGTAAAGTACAAAGACATTTTAACATGTTTTCATGTTAGGGCCCTGTTTTAAACTATCAGCTACCTCTTTTTGGGTGCCTTATTATAGCCCCCTTAAAAATGGTCTGATTCACAATTTTTTTTTTCTAACAACTTCTTAGGTTCTCCAGCTACTACATGAACGACCAAAAAAAAAAAAAAAATTTCCCAGACTTCAGCTATCACCAATTTTGAATATTACTCGCCTTCTTGGGGTCCGTGTTGCAGCTTCTTTAAAAATTATCCGAATTGCTAGCAATTTTCTTTAACTTAGTTCTAGCGCCCTCGGATTACTTTAATAACTACTAAAAATACCTTTGTACCCAACTACCTGCCAATTAAGTTACTGTCCCCTTGGTGCCCGGTAAAGGGTCCCTTGAAGTTTTTGCACCATAAGTTGTTAATAAATTTCCCCCTCTTAATCCAATCTTCATTTTTGGCACTCTTTTTCCATTTAGTTATTCTCACGTTTTTACATTCCAGTTAAGACCCTGAGGCCCCTTTGACCATGTGGTAAGACCATGTGGACCATTAAGACCATGTGGTCCCATAGGACCCGGTTCAGGGCCCTTGAACTCTTTGTGCACCATGCAATCCACTAATTTTCTCACCTTCGCAGTGCGAAACTTTAAAGTTGAGTCTTGGATTCTTCTTCCAGGACCAACGCCCTCATATTTTTATTGGAGTCCTAGGACCTTTTTATAGCATTCTCTCAATTTTTTACGCATTTCATTAAAATATTATTCTAACTAATAATTAATTCCCTAAGCTTAATTTTGACTAATTGTAGATATAAAGCATTAAGTACTAAGACATTTTAACTATCAGTTGGCCCATCTATTATAGTTCCCTTAAAAATGGTCCGATTCAGTAGCTTTTTTTTCTAACAACTTCTTGGGTCCTCCAGATATTACATGAACGACAAAATAATTTCTCAGACTTCAGCTATCTCTAATTTTGAATATTAATCGTCTTCTTGGGACCCTTGGTGCAACTTTTTCAAAAATGATCCGAATTGCATGTAATTTTCTTCAACGTAGTTCTAGCGTCGGCCGATTATTTTAAAACTACTAAAAATATCTTTAAGCTCAACTACATGCCAGTTAAGTTCCTGGCCCCTTCAAGTTTTTGCACCATAAATTGTTAAAAAATTGCCCCTTCTTAATCCGATCATCATTTTCAGAACCATTTTTCCATTTAGTTATTCTCACTTTTCTACATTCCTACATCCCTGTGTCCCCTATGGTCTCATAGGACCCGGTCCAGGGACCTTGAACGTTTTGTGCGCCATGCATTTTCATCTCCTAATTTTCTCATCTTCTCAGTGCAAAATTTTAAAGTTGAGTCTTGGACTCTTCTTCCAGGACCAACACTCTCATATTTTTATTTGGGGCCTAGGGCCTTTTTTAAAGCATTTACTCAATTTTTTATGCATTTCTTTAAAATATTATTCTAACAAATAATTCATGCCCTATGCTTAATTTCTAGATCTAAAACGTTAAGTACTAAGACATTTTAATATGTTTCATGATATAGACCTGCTTTTAACTATCAGTTAGCCCCTTTTGGGTCCCCTATTATAGCTCCATTAAAAATGGTCCGATTCACTAGATTTTTTTTTCTAACAACTTCTTAGGTCCTCCAGCTACTGCATGAACGATAAAAAAATTCTCAGACTGCAGCTCCCACCAATTTTGAATATTAATATCCTTCTTGGGGCCAATGTTGCAGCTTCTTTAAAAACGATCCGATTTTATTACAGTTTTCTGTAACATAGTTTTAGTGTCCTCCATCTGCTTTAAAACTACATTCCAGTTAAGATCCTGGACCCCAGGACTCAGTCCCTCTTTTTTTTTTTTTATTCACTACAGCCGTAAATTAAAAATCGCGTTAGTTTAAAGCAGGGTTGGCACGGTTTAAACCAAGTGGTTTTAACCATGGTTTAAACCACGGTTTAAACCAATTGGTTTTTTTTAGAAAAAAATCTAATATAATATTTTCTCGTTTTTGCAATTTAATTGTTTTAAATTATTGGTAGAAGTAATTTTTACTTTTAACACTTCATCTCAGCAGTCAACATGAGACATAATGAGCCTAGGTCATGTTTCTATGCATGTACAATGAAAATTAGCATGTGCTGATGAACATATCTGGTACTCTAAAGATTTTTCTTAAAACATGTGAAATTAGAAAAGATAAAATAGATAAATAATATTCAATATTTAGCGTAAAATATTTTCAGTTAAAAAATGCAGATTATTTACAGCAATTAATAATAAAATACAATGATCTTTAAGATTTTGGTTAAGTTGTAAAAGAAAATTTTCTGGATAAGGAAAGATTATCCTTAAAGAATTTAAAAGAGTAACTTAAGATATCAAATTGAATAACACAGCTTGCAAAAATTGAGTGCTAGCTATAGCATTTCAATAATACCCATCAATCTTTTCTGTTAGTTGCTGAATCTCAGGACCAAAAATGTTGACTTGGACACTTGGAGTTATCACTCAGAAAACAAAATAACCAGAAGTATTTGGATATTAAAAAAAATAATAACAACCATAGAATAATATATTATATTCATGAAACTGCATCAAATGCTTATTGATTATTAAATTATTAATCAAAGGATTCTTCATACGATTTTAAAAGATACCAATGTTTCACTGTGTAGAGCAGTTTACTTTGAACATAAGACATAGCTGTTACTAATAATGTTTAAATTAGAAATGATTTCAATTTTCTATATAATTGACTCTAATTATTTAATTTAAATATTTTCAAAAGTTAAATTACTTATATAATATCCAAAAATGTTTATTTTATCAACAGATATGCATCTGTATGCAAAAGGAAATTATATAAAAAAAAAAAAACATGGTTTAAACCAAATAAACCGGTTTTTTTCCAACCCTGGTTTAAAGATAACTTTAGATAAGGGCTTTCATCCGTTTATTAAATATCGTGTTAATGTTAAAAGTAATTTGTGAAATTTACAGAAGGGAGAACCTTCCACCGCTTGGGGGCGCATTCTTTCCTCGGGTTCTAAGGGCCTAATTTCCAGGGCTGCGGAGTCGGTGGGGAAAATGGACGACTCCCACTCCGACAATTTTAACAGATCCGATTCCGACTCCGACTCTTTCGCTCAAAAATGGGCCCGCCTCCGACTCCGCAGCCCTGTTAATTTCAACGGAATTTGGTTACTTCAATTTAGATTACAATTCAGCTACTCTCTGTATTATGAAATTTTATCTTAGACTTCAGTTACCAGCATTTTTCGGGTTCTATGGGCTGGATTTCTACGAGATTTGGCTCACTCAACTTAGTTTTTGATTGTTTCGGTATGTGCGGATCACTTCCGGCACATGCTGCATTAGGTAGCGGGAAACCAGGTCCGTTCGAAAAGAGGTTTATTGGGAACACACTAGATGCTGCGGAAGGCAATTGGGTTCCCGAAACTAGGTTCATTTAAAAGATTTTCAAAAGATATAAAATCATACAAACTTGAGTTTTGTTTATAGTTATTATAACGGTCCCCGGGCAACGCCGGGCAGGTCAGTTGGTTGAAAATAAACGATTACAAAGATGCTAATATGTTTCGAATTAAGTCGTCTTCATACAGTTAGAGCAAGGGGTTGTGTTTAACGTCAGTACTCAAACATTTTAACAATGGGGTTGACTTTTGGTGGGCCAGTGCATAAGTCTAGCGGGGTGGGCCAAACTAAGCCAGTACGCCCCTGGTAGCATTTACAGTTCGTTTACAGGAACACACACACAAAAAAAAGAAAAAAAAATTCTGTTACATTACGGTCGATGGGGAAAAAATCGTTTGCGGCATGTTTTAATGATATTACACTATTTTGAACATTGAAATTGATATATATCAGTGAAGTGTACTACAATGTTCTTAGTTTACTATAGAACGTGGAGAGCATAGAATTTATCGTTCATTTACAGGGATACACAAAAGAACAAGGGCTACAGTAGAAAACGAGCAGTAATGGAACTATTGAAGCCTACGAACAATAATTGCTGGAAGTGCGCTTTCAGTTGTGTTCAGTGTTATAGTCGTAAAAAAAAACAGAGGGCATACGCTAAAGTCATGAAATTTACGGATAGAGTGTACACTACTGCTTTATTTTAGAAACAGAGGGTATACGGAGCTTCTTAAAAAAATCCACAGGGTATACGGCGTATACCTCCGCATATCCTCCATTGCACCCCTGGTTGTGGTGTGCGTTTTAAAATTTAATTATTTTTTAAATATTACTTGGTACGTATAAATTATATAGATCATATACAGGGCTGCACAAAAGTTTTCAACAACATCCGTTTATTGGCGGAAATTGCTGAATGGAAATTTTCAAGTGCGGTGTTTAATTGAACTAACTTTTAACATACTATGTAGTATTCATATATATCTATAGATCTTATACAGGGCTGCACAAAAAAATGATACATTTTCCCGACTATTCATAGTAATAGCAGAAATTAAGTTTTCAAATGCATTATGCATTTTCCAAATAGTTCATTTCGACGTCATCTTTCACCTTAGTAAACTGTGATGTTTTGTCATAGTATTCTGAATGTGTTGGAAAATTGATTATGAATCCATAATCAATGCCGTACGCATGGTTTTTCGTTCTTGTTTTCTTAGTTGTCAAAATATTTCTGAAATATAAGCTTATTTTAATATTGTACATGTTAAAAGCTGACAAGCTGTGAGTAAGATTTCAACACTTCAAGGGAAATTAAGTATCGATTTTCGAAATATTTTACAAGTAAGATAAAAAGAGGCATCCATTAAGAAGAGTACAAAGGAAAAAAGAATTAAAATATTAATTTGCTTAGGAGATATTTTAAATATACGAATTCATTCCACCCCATATGTCTACCTCGCTAATGTTAAATTAGCGATGTAGATCGGGAAGCGGCTGCACGAATCATCATCTCATCGAGTTCACGGCTCAAATTCCAGGATTAATTAAAATTCGATTCTCATATTAAAACGTCACTGGTCTGACAAGTCATATCTTGGTTGGAAACACCCATAAACCCGATTTTAGTGGTTGATCCGTAGGATTATCATTGTGTTTTCCTGCTCCCTGTCCTCCATGTTTTCATACCTTTAGGTGCAGGAAAGCACAATGATAATCCTACGGACCAACCATTAAAATTGGGTTTTCAGGTGTTTTCCACCAAGATATGATTTGGCAGACCAGTGGCATACCTCCCGGTCTTAAGGGGAATTGAAGAGTGGACTGACTAATAGCCATAACTCTTCGTTGTCAACCTAAAATGTAATATTTACTTACTATCAAAAGATAGTCACTAGAGTTGCGAAAAACAGGTTTATTTGCAATATGTCCGCTTATTATCTGGTTTATTCCCAGGTTTTTTTTCTAGTCTTTGCAACTCTATTTGCCACATAGCGTAGGTTTGCTTATCTTTATTATGAAAGACATGGCGCTCAGGACCTGAATTAGGCTATATAGGCCCCTGGGGCAAGCATCATTCTGAGGGGCTTTCTTCTATCTATCCATATAAATTGTTCGCGAATAGTGTGGAAGTGGCTAGTACTAAACTTCATGCATACTGTATATATGCATAAATTTCGTACCAGGTACTATTCACATCTATGTACAGGGAATCACTAAAAGATGGTAACAACTTAAAGAAATAATACCAGTAGGATAATAGTAGAAAAAAATGATATTTTGGTTGACAGAAGTATTTGTTTACAAACTTTTACTTTGCATATCTACGTATGTTATAAGATGTCTAAAAGAAAATGCCCCCGGTCATAATTAATGGTTTTAAACTTGCCTCGTTACGAAGAAAATATTAATATAGAATTTCTCGTGAAAACAATAGAATACTAAGTTGTTATAATAAAATTTTATTCATTAGTTTTCTAATGATATAGTTCGTTTTTATGTGGAGGTAGAGGGGGTACGGAAAGCAGAGAGAGGAAGGAGGGCCGCACTCCCTTTCTAAATGTTTAAAAATACTATATGAATTTTGATCACTTTTGGCCAATTTTAACCTTTCGACGTCTTATAATGAAAATCCTGGTTATTCACACGGAGGGCCCTAAAAAGGGGGCGTGGGGCAGCTGCCTGCGAGCCCCTGCATTAGTCAGGCCCAAAAGGCGCTTGACAAATTCATGTTTGTTCTTTTACTGTCACCATCGTTTTTCCATAACTCTTCTCTTTCCAATTTCAGTTGTCTTTGAAGTCATTTTACAGTATCGTGGCAAATTGTAGGAGATCAAATTCCATACGCATCAAGGCTGCTGCAACTTCATCATCAAAAAGGGGTGCTGCCAAGCATGAACCTGAAAGCAGTTGATAATTCGCAAAGCAATTTCAATAAATTCAAAAAATCTAAGAATTAAAAATAATGTATATACTCCGTACAGAATTATAATCAATTTCTTTCAACCACCTTGTACTTCATGTTGTTGTAAAACATAATAGACTAATAGAAGCGGGTGCGCAGACCATCATCCCATCGAGTTGACGGTTGAAATTCCAAGAATACGCAGAACTTGATTAGCTTATTAAAATGCAACTGGTCTGCCAAGTCATATTTTGGTGGAAACCACCTGTAGACCCGATTTTAGTGGTTGATCGGTAGGTTAATCGTTGTGTTTTCCTGCACGCAAAGATAAACATAGAGAACTAGAAGCACGAAAACACAATGGTAAGCCTACCAGTTAACAGCTAAAATCAGGTTTGCAGGTGTTTCCCTACCATATATGACTTGGCAGACCAGATGCATTTTAATATGGTAATCGAATTTTAACTAATCCTGGAATTTCAGCCGTCAGTTCGAGGATGTGATGGTTTGGGCAGACGCCTTCCGGCCTATAAGACAAAGAAACATTTTCACAATAATTCATGCTATTCATAATTTTCCAATAAGTGCACTTTAAATAAAAGGTATGTGTTTCTTAATCGACAAGAATATATTATAACCAAGAACAAAAATATACAAGGTGGCCATAATTAAACTGGCAGTACTCAGAGTGGTCTGCACCGCTATCTAATTGACAGAATGGCCTAGAGGTCTGCACGGGCCGACATTTTCAGGCCCGGGCCCGGCCCGACTCATAGAAAAAAAATTCGGCCCGGCCCGGCCCAAACAAAAGTTAAAATCTCGGCCCGAGCCCGGCCCGGCCTGGCCCGAGTGAATTTCTACAAAACATTGATTTTTACGTCGATGTGGTTAAAAATTTGTCTCGTACTAGGAGTTCAGGCCAAAAATATTTACCTTAACTTTTTTTTTATGTTTAAAATCTTCCTTTTTATTGAAGTGCCGCAGGGTGCGATATTTATTTTTTTAATGAATCTCTATTTCTTGTAAATATTTCAGTTATCATTAATATTGTTAATCCATATTCCATGTATTGAAGTGTTAAAAATCTGAAAAATGCTATACAATAAAATCTAAGATGGAATTGCATAGAAAAGAAAAAAAAATGCATTGTAGACAAGTTCCCTTCTTAGCAAGTGTAAATGTATTATATATTATTTTCTTACGTATTAATGTATTCATTTTACATGGTGCGTAATTTTACATGGTTAGGTTTTGGAGTTTAAAACAAGATTCCGTCATAGGCAGGTTGTTTTTCACACGTTTTACTGTATTTTCATTTAACTGTATTTTATTAAGTGTAGAAATCTACTATTCTTTAAAAAGAATGAATTTTAATGTTTAATTGTAGAATAATGGCGATTAAAAAAATTTTTTGGGGGCCAAGCCTAATTTTACTGACTTTTGAACGGACCAGGCCACGCCGAGACAATGATTTTCATACGGGCTGGGTCAAAACTAGGAGTGAAAGTTTGGGCCGTGAAGACTACGAAAGAAACCAGTCCCGGCTCTGTACAGAAAAAACAAGTTAGGCCCGGCTCGGCCCGAACCTTTAGAAAAAAAGTAAGGCGCCGAGCCCGGCCCGGCCGAGTGCCGTGAATGAAAATAGGTCCGAGCCCGGCCCGCGGACCGGGCAGTAAAATATGCGGTGAAAAAAATATTTATAAAACTAGTTATAGTACGAACGCATCTCATTTGCCACGTTTGACGAGCAATTTCCAACTTGTTTTAAGATAAAATCATGTTTTGTATACAAAATTTGGTATATGTTAGTAAATTTCAGAGGTATTGCAAATATTTTGCGTCATAACGCAGGTAAGTGGTTTGCTAATATATTGTTGAAAAAAAAAAGTGAAATAGATTTCGTTATAGAATGGCATAAACGCAATTCTTTACTAAAATTTGACTAATTATTGCCTAAATTTGAAAAGTTAAATAAAATTACATTAAAAATTTATATTAATTCAAAGTTTTATTCCCTGTTTTAACTAAAAACACATGTGTTTGATAAACATTTCATGTTTTTAAAAAAAAAGTGCCTCGAAGGTAGGCACAAGTGTTTTTAAATGTGTGCATACATTCTATAGATCCCGTACTTAGCTGCAAAAAAGACATCAATTAGTCGTGGGGAAAGAAAAGTAAACACCCCCTATCAACTCTGCAACAAATTAGTAGAAAAGAAATTTACTGGTACCAAACGATTGGAAATAAAGTCTACTTTTAAATGATGCATATAAAATTTGCTTAGGGGCCATCTACGGATCAAAACGAACCCAAACTTTGTTTTTTTTTTTAATGCAATACCCAAATTTGACATCATAAATAGATTCTACACTCTTCAATTAACCTAAATCCAAAATTTCATGAAATTCGTATGATTAGTTCCCGAGAAACTAATTATTTTAAAATGAGCCTATTTTAGGGGATGTATCCAAATTGAAGTGCTACAGAATGACTATGTCACTTCTATTGATCTATAATTTCTTGCCAAGAGGACCATTTTACTCGCTTAATATGTTTCGACTATTGCCGTCAAAAATGTTTAATTAAAATGAGTAAAATATATATTTTTTAACCATTTGGAAAAATCGTTATTGTTCTCGTCAGGGTAGGAAATCAAAAGCATATCAGAAGCGTTTTATTAGTTTAATCCGCATTTTATTCGTTTTCTGATTGGTCCATACACTAATCTTTACTTTCAACAGAGATGGATACTTCTGTTGCCACTATGACAAAAAATTAATAAAAACTACAAAAAAAAAATTAATAACTCAGAAACAAATTGAGATACAGCTTTCAAACAAATTGCATTTAAAAGTACATTTTTTTCTCTATACGACGGTGTAAAAAGTAATATTGTGGGATGTTTAGAAGTTTAAGAATGAAATTTCATTTAAAATGGGTCGTCAGATTTCTTGGAAATCTGACGATGGAAAAGCCTTTTCCCGAACAGCCAATGAAATGCTTGCATAATACGTAAGTTTCAGGTGGACAATACGTAAGTTTCAGGAAATCTGACGAATCGCAGGCGACTTTTGTCGCTTTCAGTTTTTACGTGTAATAACACTATTAATGTTTAATTCATGGCATAAGTAATGTAGGATCAAATCCGTGCGATTTTTTATGTCTTAAATTTTAGTCTTTGAAAAAATCATTTTCCAAATGGTCGTTGTAATTTGTTAAATTGCATTGTTTTTTCTGGACAGCATAAACGACCCCTTAACCCTTTGTGTACTGAATTATGAATTCATGAAAATTTTATCTTCTAAAGCCTTTTTATTGAATTATTTAATCTAAATTAGAAGATTTACACAATCATTTAATAAATTTTAGAAGGATTTTAGAAGGATTGAAGGATTTAGAAGGATTAATTAAATTTAAATTTATAGGTATTTTGTGCAATATTTATAAGGCCACTCAAATATTTAATTTTAAATATTTTTCTTAGTATTTTGTAGAATTAAGAAATGTACTAATATAATGTTCTTACAATAGAAATATAAAAATATTTCCGAATTGAAAAATACCCCCCCCCCTCCCCTCTAACGCGAAGAAAGCTGAAAAGATGAAAAGGCAAAAGAAATCATCTTTTAAAAAATTTATTTGTTTTCTGTAACCAAGAATGCTTTTGGAACAAGATAAAGTAATGCATCTGTAACTTATTCTAAACTGTATTACAACTAATCGTGTATTAAATGAATTTTATAACAAGTTATTTTAATGATACTTATAAGTACCGTCAGTAGATAAATGGTTAAACCGTCAAGACGTTTTTTTGCTCATAATTCGAAAACTACTTGAAAGAAAAATTTGAAATGGAGAATTTGCATAAAGCAGGACATAATAAATATTAATGTATCAAAAAAATTGTAGGTTGCAATTCCTATTTTTTTTCAAATATTAATTTCATAATTCATAATTCATATTATAATTTTTTTTTTAAATTACAAATTCAATGTATTTATGTTTGGATTTTTTAGTATTATAATTACACAAAAAAATTGCCACATTAGGATTATAATTTCAGGAGATATTAATAAAAATGTGAAAATGTAATTTAACATTAGAAGCTCTAAATTTTATATGTATATAATTCAAAAACTTATCATCTAAATGACTTGAAATTTCAGATCTAGGGATAGTTTGAACCGGAGGATTAAAATATATTGTCAGAATTGGGTGTTGCTGTTGAAAAAAACAAAGTTTGGTCTTTTTTGATTTGTAGAAGGCCCTCTAAGCAAATTTTATATACATCATTTAAAAGTAGACTTTATTTCCGATCGTTTGGTACCTGTAAATGTTTTCTATTATAATTAGTTGAAGAGTTAGTAGGGGGTGTTTACTCCCCCCCCCACGACTGTACATTTACGTTTATTGACGGAAATTGTTAAATGGGAATTTTTAACTGTGCTATTCGTTTAACTGAAGTAGTCTTTAGTACTAGCCGTCATTGACAACCAGTTTGGTCTCCCTTAAGTGTATGCTAAGCATTGTATCATGTTACTTTTATTCATAATTTAATTTATTTGCTCAATCTTTTGCCAAATCGAAGATTCTGGTACTGAAATAATGAATAGCGGGGCACAGGTGATAAATCGCCAAATATTGTTCCCGTCGTATTTGTTCGTATTTCATTTAAAATATAATAATTTCACTCATTTTATTTTAAATGCATAACTTTAATTTAAAACTGAAATATTTAAAATTTATGATTCTCGATTATTTCTTAAAAAAAAAAGAAAAGTAATAAATAATATCATAAACTATGACATTTAATTTCAACATCAAAGTTTTGTTTTAAATTGCCACGCGAAAAATTATTTATGACAGTCACATGAAATGGAAAGTTATAATACTGATGACATGATGGCGTTGGAACAACATTTGGCGATTTATCACCTGCGCCGGGCTAACATTAAATTACCAAATTGGCCGCCTAGCATGTAAAAATCGAAACAGTCAACCCGGAACTGTTGATGACAGTTACATGACTTAGGCTTTTATTACAGGCTTTTATTACTATGTAGTACTATACATACAAACCTATAGTTCCTATACAAGGCTGCTTAAAAAGATTCTGATGTTTTTCCGACTATTGATGGTAATTCCAGTAATTGGGTTTTCAAATGGGTTATATGCGCTTTCCAAATTGTTCATTTAGACATCATCTTTCACCTTTAGGGGCCTCAGGACTCTTAAAATTCGAAAAAATGAAAAAAAGGACCACTTTGAACATTTAATATTTTAAAATGTATATGATTTAAAAACACAATTTTTATTGGGATGAAAGATATAAGTATGTTCTTTCATTTCATGTATTTAATGCTCTTTTCAACTGCTCTGCTCAACAAGCGCAAAACCTTTTGACACATTTACAAATTCGTTTTTTAATGGAAACATATAAAATTGGAAGGTCTGACTGTGGAAGCGATTTGGTATCGAACTGTCTTTTCCATTTTTTGATAAATAAATTACCTATTGAGTTATAAGCGATTTTGTACACGTGACAAAGACATTTTATACCTTTTCTTGGGTGGTTATTCTTCTTTCGCGCGGAGATTCGGTTCAAAACGCCCATTTTGACACTATTTTCTGAAAGATCTATTGCGTTTGCTAAAAAACGGAAGTTCGATTACATAGTTTCTGAACACCAACATCTGCTAGTTTCATGCATTTCCAAACAAAAATAAATTTAAACTTATGTCATAAAGTTTCCCTTTTGGATCTGACAGCAGCCTTAAAAAATTGCAAAATGCAGAATTAGTATTTATAGTGCGCGCTAAACTGCCAGACATTTGTCGAGCAGAAAATTGGTCTAACAGCTTACTCGCATGATTACAAACTAAATTTTACAACTAGAATGACATTTTACGTGCTTAATTATATTCCAGACTAGTAATTACCTTGAATCTAAATAAATTCGTATTTAACCCCTCAATAGTCGCATTAAATTACGGTTTAAAAATTGAGATTGTTTATTGCCACCACTTTTTTGAAAAAGAAATGTTCACCTTGTTTAATGACGGGTAAAATAGTACCAGATTAAAGCTAATTACACTATTTTATAAAACTTGTGGGAATCAAACAATCCACAATAAAAACATTAAAAACCACAACCCGTGAATATCACGGGAGTGAGAATTAAGGGGTTAAAGCATTTATACATTTTTAATACAAAGTTATATTTAGCTAATACAAAATTTTGAAAATTTCAACAGTATAATCACTTAAAAAATATATTTTTTTGAGCAACAAAAATAGAATTTTAGGTTCAGTTTATACAGACTAACACGAAATATATGTTTTGAAAATTTCGTGAAAAAATATTTAGAAGTTTTTGAGATATCCTGTGCGTTTTGTCCAAAAATGTCATTTGAAGAAAAATGACTTCAAGTTTCGGAAACGCAGCCACTTCACCTTACACTGTAAAAAAAAATCTGTAGTTCTACAGATGTAAAGTTACATGCTTACTAAACTTTCACCTGTAACTGTACGAAAAAAGCTGCAAATCTACAAAACTAGTTTTTGTAAAGCTACAAAAATCTGTAACTTTACAAATGAATCTGCTAAAATTTCAGTAATCTTTCTAAACTTTTATTTGTAACCCTGGCTGCAGTTACATGAAAAGTTCTCGGAATCCCAGTTTCCAAAAAAATTCTTAGTAACCTTACAGATTTTTTGATTTTCGGCGCAAAAGTGTGTCTGTTACATGAAATTTTGTTGTTGCCGTTACATGAAAAGTTCTAGGAATCCCAGTTTCCTAGAAAAACCTTAGTAACTTCACAGATTTTTTTTTACAGTGTAGAGCGGGTATAATTCTAAAAGTCATAACTTTTGTTCTAATAGGAATTTCAAGAAAACAATTATATCAAAATGTTTTTGAAAAGATAGGAGTTTAATATCGAAAAAGATTAAAATTAGGAGTTCAACATCTAAAAGGATTAAAATTTCGAAAATTTTGAAGCTTTAAGAGTCCTGAGACACTTTAATAAATTTTGAAGTTTGGCTACAGTATTCTGAATGTATTAGAATTGTTTTATAATCTATGCTGGATGCATTATTTTTCTTTCTTGTTTCTATCGGTCTAAGATCGTATTTTGAATTTGGAGTTCCCATATCACTACATTAAAATATTTGTTTGCCTAAAGGACGTTATAAAAACACATTAAAAGTAAATTAAAAATCTATATTTACATGTTTTAACTCTTTTACTGAGTCGTCATCAGAATGTATATAACAGAAAATTACAAATGCATATGAAAAATGGAAAAAATCATCGATTATAAATAAGTAATCATAAAACGCGCCCTACATTTTCGCGATTGCTCGTGTTCCCTCTATGTCGCGACGCCGTAAGTTGTCCAACCATTCAACACATAAATTCGGAATACGAAAAGATAATGTATCGTTACAAACTCCTGAACCTCTTAAATAAATTTCAATGGATTCTTTTATAAATACAATTGTAAATAAAAATTAGACCTGTAGATTATTTTACTCTCGTTAAAACGTATGTTAATGTTCGCTATTTGATTTAGCCGGGATAAAGCAGTATTACCTTTATTATATTTTATGTCCGCTATATATTCTTAACATCTGATACTGAATTTTCGTTGGGTTATACCTATATAATGATTTTTGATTCCTCCCTCCCTAATAAATGGAATCATATAAATGAAATGTAGAGAGAAAATGTAGGGCGCGTTATATGATTACTTGTTTATATTCGATGATTTTTTCCATTTTTCATAATCATTTGTAATTTTCTGTAATACATTCTGATGACGACTCAGTAAAAGAGTTGAAACATGTCAATATAGATTTTTAATTTGCTTTTAATGTGGTTTTATAACGTCGTTTAAGCAAATAAATATTTTAATATTGTGATATGGTTAGTAGTGGACGTAATTTTGACTTACTACTCGCACTTATTTACATTTGTGGAGTTCCCACTACAGTCTGTAATCTCCATCTACGTTTCTCACACAAGTTAGTATCCTTCACCCACTGCAGCCTGAAGGAAGAAGACCAAGGTCGCATCGGTTCTGGTCAACATGGTGAATGTATGCAAACAAACAGAGCGACCATATTATGAATACTTAAACGCTGTAAACTTGATGCAAATAATGAAGCCGAAAGTCATGTTGCTGCGAAGGTTGTATTACCTAGACTCACTAAATGGCTGTGTTCCAATTTGAACCTTTTTTTCATATGACCTTGCGCACTATTACGTGAGTTTTGTAACAGTATCAGAAAGACATCTTGTCAGATACAAGTCAATGACAAGAGATAAGTATGTAAAAATGCGAACGACCACGAGTATTTGCATAGTTAATGAAAGAAATATACAATTGGAAATGCAATTCAGCTATAAATTTACCAAATGATTTAGCCATCAGATAACTTGGATTCTTGAAATTTATGTAGATGAAGTTATTATGATGTATTATGAAGAGGAATGCTTTAGTTAATAATTCTTTTTGTAAAGATGTAATCAAACCGGCAAATACATACATAAAAAAATGCAACGACCACTGGTACTTGCATTTCATAATTAATTAAAGTAATATCTTATTATAAACGAACATCATATTAGAAGGAATAAAGTGTTATCAAATGTCCTAGGATCAAATAATTCGAATTCTTGATGTTTATCTAGTTGATTTATTATGTTTGCAGAAAATGCTTTTGTTACTACTTTTCATAAAGATATGATCGAATTAATAAATGCATACATTTTTTAAAAAATGTTACGACCACTGGCGTTTACATACGTAATGACAGCAATGTGCAATTGTAAACGCATGTAAATGTAAACAGAGAATTAAAAGTTATCAAATGGTTCGGCTATCAAATAATTGAGATTTTTGGAATTTATCTTTATGTCTTATATTTTTCAGAAACGTGCTTCAGATAATAGTTCTTTTTTATGAAGGATATAATCCAATATAGCTTACATTTCCAGAAGCAGACATCGAAGTTTCAATTACTCTAACAAGGAGAGGGCCAACCTTGTTAATCACAGATTTTGATTACTTTAATATATGTTGTAGGGTATAGATCCCTTAGTCTCAGGTTCAACGGATTTTATACAACGATCGTTAGTTCTTGAGAAACCGGGGTCTAATATTAGTATATGATTTAAATACTTTGTAACAATAATAAGGATAGGTTGGGCGTAGCTCAGTTGGTACGGCGTTTGCTGACTGATCGGCGGGCTCGGGTTCGATGCCCGAAAGCGCTAAATTTGTTTTTCTTATATTTTGTTTTATAAATATACTTGTAATTATAACTTAATAATCGCATTGTAAATTTAAATTTATACTATTGTATTTCAATTATGATTTTAACCTATTTAATTTTTTTACTTTTAACTAAATAGTTGTATAAAACATCATAAAACTGATAATTTTTAAAAAATCACTTTTAAAATGTATTTCATATATTCAGTATGTATGCAATGATATTGAACAATTGTGTCAATTCGTGATTTTAAAGAAATATAATTTATTCATTGCTTTAACAAGGGAAATCAATACGATGATACTATTACTCTGTTTTTAAAGTAACAAACATAATTATATTAAAAATTAGCATCGGAATTAAATTACAACGGATTTTTTGCATATTAAAGATTTTTAAATTTGTAATATGTATGCTTGCGCTTTCAAATATTTCGTTTTCCCCTCTATCTTCTGCTTTTATTTTTATTTTATTTGAATATGTTTTATTTTATCATAACTAGATGGCACCACAACAGGTTTCTAACGATTTTGGAATTTTTATTATTCAATAATAGATCCAATTTCTTTTTAAGCGTCTTTAAAGGATGAGAAATAATAGTTCAAAATAAAAAATGATAAATTTAAATTTAAATTTGTTAACATTATAATTAATGTACGATATTAAAATTTTTAATTGAAATTATTAAATTATAATTACAAGTATATTTAAAAAACAAAAAAATGTAGCGCGTTCGGGTGTCGAACCCGGGCCCGCGGATTGGCCAGCAAACGCCGTACCAACTGAGTTATGCTCAACCTGCCCTTTTTGTTTCAAAGTAAGTATTTAAGTTGTATACTAATATTAGACTCCCCGGTTTCTCAAGAACTAACGAGTGTTGTATAAAATCCGTTGAACCTGAGACTAAGGGGTCTATACCCTACAACATATATTAAAATAATCAAAATCTGTGATTAACAAGGTTGGCCCTCTCCTTGTAAGTATTAATGTAGAAATTTTTTGTAAAGGATCTTGTGATAGTGGGAAAAAAAAAAAAAAAAACTGATAAGAACAAGAACATAAAATGGAATCAGACAGATGAGTTTTATCTGGTGTAGAATCGACTTTGCTTGCCAGAGTTCTGAATGTTTTTCTTTGCGAATATTTTGGATTTTACACAGCGTGCTAGAAAAAGCAAGGCTGACCCATGTTGGCTCAGCCTTGCTTTTGTCTCGCTCTATCTTGCACTGAAGAAGAATCTCGCTAGTAGATTCGAAACAGCTGTTTGTTGCTTTTCACGTTTTATTTGTGCATTTTTAAACATTGGTTTTCTGCTTTTCAATATTCCTGCACAAAGGCTATTTTAAATTGCTATTTTAAAATATTTTGAATTGTTACATTCTTTGGATGCTGACGGCCAGAACCGTTTAGAAACACTTTCCTAGAGGCGGTTTAATGAAAGATCTGTAGGAAAGTGTTTTTAAAAGATCCCGTTAATAAACCATTTTATCTGCAGATAAACTTTTTTCTTTTACTTTGAAATGATCTTAGGTGATCCGCAACTAAACATATACTGAAAACTATAGAGTAAGCGATGGTAATTGGGTGCTAGTGTTTTGTTTTTTACTCTTCAGATAAAATGCTAAAAAACGGAGCGGTAGATAATGAATGTACCGGGTGTCCTAAAAAGGACTGACTGATTTTAAAATTCAATAACTTGCAAACGGTGACAGATATTTAAAAAATTCTTGCAGAAGTGTTATGCATGAGGTCAAATTTTTTTTACAGTGATTTTCGATTTTAGTTCGAATTACAAAAAATAGATGGCGCTACCATCAAAAGACGCTAAATTCAGGCTCGATTTTTGGCACTTCGGGACCCACGCAATACATTTTCATCTCCTTTTTCCGCATGGAAGAACAGAAAGACCAAAAAATCGAGCCTGTATTTAGCTTCTGTTGCTTACAGCACCATCTATTTTTTGTAATTCGAACTAAAATCGAATATGTACATGTATTATTTATACATGTATAATTTATGTACATGTGCTTGTATTCGTCCCCTCAAGAAAACGTTAGCACCCAATTCCCGTTTCTGGCCCTATACAGTGCGTTCCAAAGACATAGAGAAAAGCATAAAATACAATTCACAGTAAAAATAAGAATGAGATGAAATTTTTTTTTATATGTGTTTAATTACAAACACAAGTTAGGTTAGTTGAAGCACAAGTTAGGATTAATTCGTATTAGAAAACACAATAAATGCTGAATTTATTTAGAAAACAGAAAATACGGTGTTCCATAATTATAGGCAATGTCTGTTTTATGTATTATTTAAGGGGTTGGGGAACACAGTTACAAATGTTAGTTTTAATAGTGTTTCTACTAACTTTAATAACCTCAAATACACGGTTTTCCATCGAAAGTACTAAGTTTTGCACTACCTCTGTGAACAGTTCATACCATGCGTGCTCTATTGCTGTTGTGAGGAGCTTGGTCGAAAAATATTGCGGACTCCATTTTCATATATTTTTCGTGCTAGATGTCCCCACACATTCTCCATGGGATTTAAGTCCAGGCTAAGCGATGGCCAGCCCATGACATTGATATTATTTATATTAAACCACATCTTTGTCGAGTTAGACACATGAATAGGTCATAATATTGTCTTGTTGAAATACGCAGTTTGGTACTCCCAGCAAATCCTGTATTGGAATAAAATGGTCCTCTAAGATTTTCTGATAATCCTGCGAGCTCATTTTCTTGCTACAAAATGCCAAAAATGTTTGTCCATTAAATCCAAAACTACTCCAAATCATCACTGATCCTCCATCTTGCTGTCTACTGAAAACCCGTCTTGGTTCGCTTCTTAAATCATATCAGTATAATTTATATCCATCTGGTTCAAGTTTCACTTTTTCTTGTCTCTAAATATTGTCAACAAAATTTATCACAATAAGATATCATTTTCTTACCCCACTTTAAACGTACAGTTTTGTGGTGTTTTCTTAAGCATGGTTTCTCCAACATTATCTTGAAAGTTATTCGGTTAGATTGCAGTATACTTTTGTGAATGGTATTTTTTTACACTCCAAATTTGGGTGCAATTTTTCGCAATGAAATATTTTTTCTAGATGCCATGCTTAGAATGATTCTGCCATCGCGCATAGAAGTAATTCTTTGTCGACCAGATCTTTTCTTACTACATCACTTGTCGCCATTATGCAAAATTCTGTATAAGCTTTTTAAAGATCTCTTCAAGATCTTGGATACTTTTTCGAATGATTGCCTTTAAGTTTTAAACACAAAACTTTAATGATCTCCTCTTTCGAAATCTCTTTACCTCTATGCATTTTGTCAAATTTATAAAACGATCGATTAGACAGGCGAAAACATGTCGAAAAATGATTCCAAACCAATAAAAGTCAGGACAGCAGACGATACATACATTCAAGAAATGTGAATAAATAATCGACTACTGAAAAAAAAAATGTTTTACCAATAATATTTCTAACAAGGAAGGTCTCCATACGGGCATATTAAGAAAAACTGAAAAAATTACAGAGTGTTCTTCTCATGTGGATATATATGTTTATAAATTTTTTTTGGCGGAACTTCAATAGAACGTTCGTAAAAATAAAATAATGAAAATTTCGTTTATTTGGCGATTTATCATCGGTTGGCGACGGAATGAAATTTCGAAAAATACTTTTTTATGTCGAACACTCTTTAAGATAAAATTGTTTCATATTGAACTTGTTTAAATAAATTTAATGTAAATAACTTTAGACATTTATCAGTTTTAGTTTGATTTAACTATAGTTTTGTCATATATATGTATATATATATTTATAATGAAAGTTAAATATCTAATTTTATGAATTAAAACAAAATTAAAATAAATTAAAATTGTTTTTATATCTCAAAATTAAGTCCAATTGAGCACTGTCGATTCAATTTTGTTGCTATGGAAGCGACGAATTGTTTAATATTGAAATGAATAACTAGTAAATGAATCTTGCCTTTATTTTGGAAGACGCTTAAATATATGAAAGTATTTTTTATATATGAAATTGTTTTTAAAGTAATAAAATTAAATAACAAGCAACATAAATATGTTATGCGAAAAAATGTATTTATTAAACTCTCGCATTGTTTATGTTTAAACTCATTAAATACTTTTTACACGCATTATAAAAATCAATTAACAAACAATTTTCAGGTGCATTAAAATCGTTTGCTTTTGGCGAGGTAAAATATTATTCGCCAAATCGCGTGACGCTTTCGTCTTTTCGCGCCAAATACTCGAAAGTATTTTATTTTTTTACAAACTTTCTACTGTAATTCCGCCACTAAATTTGACTGATCCTGTATTATATACAAGAGTAGTTTAATTGGTATTTTTTTTTTTTTTTTTTCAAAATATTCTGAGTATGCCCAGTAAGGAGACCTTCCTTGTAAGTAAAGTCAGACGATGTACGTACTTATGGGACAGGCGATTGTATATATATATATATAGATATATATACTAGGGGGCTCTGCCCCCTACGAGCTACGCTCGTCAACCCCCGTTCAGACACCGCAGACTCTAACAGCACGCTAATTTGATCGGCTATAAAAAGATTTCGGAAGATTGAATTATAATTTGAATCTGACGTAATTTTCACCAAACTTTTCTTTCTCTTTTTAATATTCACGTAAAAATACTTTTGTTAGAAATGAAATATTATGATAATCTTAAAATATCAAATAAATGTCTCGCGCAATTTTTTTACGTAATAAGTGTAATGTGACGTAAATTCTCCTATTTAAGACTTCTAACGCATGTTAATGAATTTATTATTTTACAATATTCTTTCTCTTTTAAAATTCACGTGTAAGTATAGTTTTTATGACGTAATTTTCAATGAGCTCCTGCTTTTTATATTTTCTGTTTATAATAGTCACGTGTAAAAATTTTTTTTAATTTGAAGCAAGCATTATTGTTTGCGCTGTTCATACAGTTGGCAACAGTTTAAATTAATACAATTTTCTAAATTTTGTAAAAAATATCTCTCGAAATGCTGAAAATTTGAATTTAAAATAGAAATAAAACCTCAAAAAATGAGTCAAATTAAAATACTAAAAGCAATCTGCACACAGGGAAATTCTGACGCATAAAATGATCTAAAAATGATTAAATTCCTATGTACAGTTTTTGCTCCTATAAAACTTTTTTAATGGAACAATTTTGTCCAACTTTGGCATTAAATATCTCTTAAAACAATTCTTCGATTTGAAAACTGTCTGCATCAGCGTGTTTATCAAACATTTCTCTATAATACTGCCGATTTTCATATTTTTTTATGGAACCGTTTTTTTAATATTAACGAAGAAAGGCCACGATTAAGCATTCAAATTGGATGCCGATCTGCCGGGAATATCTACGCAGATTTTCATTGGTCCATTTCCAAATCAAAACTTTTTTTATATATATAGAAGGATACATTTCACTGTTTTCACGTATTTTCTAATACTTTTTTCAATAAATCAGAATAAATAAATTAATAAAATGTATCTGAATCATTTTTGAAAATACGTGAAAGGTTATCTTACCTTGGGATGTCATTTTTTTTTATCTTTGTCTATATTTTTGGGACGCATTGTACAAAGATGAAATAACTTTGAATTATTTGGCTGTGGGAAACAACAAGACAACATTTGGGAAGATGAACCAAATTTCAGAGTTTCTCCTAAGTTTAAAAAAGGGCGAGGTGCTGTCGGTAAAAAAGGGATATACTTTTTAAGTGTTCTTGTTTTATTTTACAGGCACTCTTTCGATTTCTAAAAAAGCACACTTAATATTTAATAGTCAGTGACCTATTTTCAAGCCACGAAAATGAGGCAGTTGCTATGTAAGCAATTTTTCTTAATACGAAAGGCGACAAGGGTGCTATTTTTTTAATTAAGGGACAAAAAGTACACTATTTGCAGTGCTCCCAAATGGTCCGCCAACAGAATACCAATAAATTTTAACAGAAAATTTTATGGTAGGTTTGCGCTAGAATTAACTTTCAAAGATGATTCTGGGGCGGTTTGTAAGAAATTTCTAAAAAGAAAATTTTTCTAAAAAAATATTGGTATTCAGTTGGCGGACCATTTGGGATCCGGCGGTTGGCTGGCGGTTTGGTTGGCGGACCATTTGTTGAATAAGGGACAATTATTTTAAGGGACAATTTTTTTTTTGACCAAAGGAAAGGCAAGCTGCAGCACCCTCCTGAATTTTTCAGGGAGAAACTCTTAAATTTATTGAATCTGCTTATATTATTTACCCTTGATGTCTTAGTCATTATTTTAATGCACTGACTATATGAATAGACGCGTGTAAGCACCAATCTTATTTTATTGTGTGTCCAGGGAAGATTTCTTTTGTGGCCGTGCTGGCATGTGACTGAAAATGGACCATTGAATTTCTTCAGTCTGAAACTTATGTTGTGATTTTTTAAGGTCTTAATACAATTTCTTTTATTTTCATAATTGTTTAAAATGTTTTACATAATATCTTAAAATAATTATTACATTTGTGCGTTAATAGATGATTACTATTTTATTTATGCACACTACTTCTTACGTTCTTCCTTAACCCTGAATGCTACTTGCAGTAAGCATATTTCTTTCGATTTTTTCTCTCGTTTTTAGGTGCGTTCGTAATTATATAAATACGTAGCACCTATAGTCGTCGTTCGGTCCGTCTGTCTGTCTGTCCGCATATAACAGAGCGAAAACTACCCAACCGAATGGTCTGAAATTTTAAATATATAATTGTTGCAAAATTTTGTAGAGTCATTATAAATTTTATGAAAATCGGATGTATAGTTTAATGACAGGGACAGTCAAAAGTTTTCCGTTCCATTACGGTCAATGGGAAAAAAATATTTCAAGTACATTTTAATGATGTTATTACAGCCTTTCGAACAGAATGAAATTGATATGCACTTATGCAGTAAACTAAAATAAACATTCAATATAATATGCGGTGCAAAAAATATTTATAAAACTAGATATAGTATGAACGCACCTCATCTGCCACGTTTGACATGCAATTTCCAACTTGTTTAAACTTTCCAACATAGTTGAAAAATGTTTATGAATCTGGATTCTGTGTCTGTCCTTGACAGAGCAAGGACAGACGGACAAACAGACAAACTCTGTTAAATATACTCGGATTGCCGGTATTAAAAATGAAATATGTAGCATTTATGATTCGTTTCAGGGTCACGCAAAAGATTTCCGGCATTGATTTTTCCATAGATAGCAACATATACTCGTTTTTGGCTTCACCGTTTCTGAATAGCAATTTTCGCCTTAATAATTCGCATAAATCTTTGTTTATTTAAATACGGTGAATATTCCTTTCTGAAATAGTGGTGCAAAAAAAAAGTCATAGTTGGCAGCCATGTTTTTGCTTTTTTCAAAATAAAATCAATTTTTATCATTGTTAAGAACGTTTAACAGTAAAGAACAAAAACTTTTTGACCATGAAACTTTCACAACAGGAACAACATACCGCTCACGTTCAAAGGTTGCATTTATATTTTTAAACAAAAATTGTCTCTAAAAAAATGTTTAAATACCTTTTAAAAAAACTGCAGGTGAGTAAAGTAACTCCTTCCTGTAGCTTAAATTTCTGATCTCGTTTAACTTTTGCTCTTTCCACTTTCTGTACTATTAAAATGTCCGTCTGTTGATTTAAAACAAGGCTTTTTCTAACATGCCGATTAAGAGTTTTTTCATAATTTTAGAGCTCACAACAAATTTTAAATCGTCCCGGAGAGGTTGTTAAAAAAAAGTCTGTATTCTGGGGCCGGGCCAGGACAGGCCCGGACCTTACTTTTTTCTGAAGGCTCGACCGGGGCGAGCCCAAGGTATCTTTTCATACCGAACCGGAACTGGATTCCTTCTCCCTAGGTCGGCACGGGGAGAAATTACTCTCGAACCAACCCGTATTAAAATCATTGCCTCTGACTGACTTGATCCGTGCAAAAATCAGTAAAATTTGGCTCAGATTAAAAATTTTTACAAAAAATACATATATTTTTAAAATGCCATTATTTTATAATTAAACTTAAAAATTGACTTTTTTTAAAGAATAGTAGATTTTTGGCAAAAAAAAAAAATAATAATAATAAATAAATAAAATACAGTAAAACCAATGAAAAAGAACCTGCCTATGACGGAATCCTGTCTGAGACGAAAAAATGTGTTGATCCATACAAATTGAATATAATAATACCTGAAAAAAGAATAGACTACACATGCACCTGCTAACATGGGAAAATCTACAGCATATTTTTTTTTTCTTTCTTATGTAATTCCTCCTTAAAAGATTTTACTGTATAGCGTTTTTGAAAGTTTCCAATAGATGGAATATGGATTAACGATATCAAATAATAAGTAAAACAGTTACATACAAATAGAGATTCATTAAATATATATATACCACAGCCTACCATGCTTCTTTACAAACGAACATTAAAAACATGAAAAATAAAAGCTATAGTAAGTATTTTTGGTCGGAACTCCTCATACAAAACAATTTAAAATCATATCGACGTAAAAAACTACGTTTAGCAGAAATTCAGTCAGGCCGGTCCGATCCCGGACTGAGATTTTAACTTTTTCCCAGGCCGGGACAAACTGTTTTTTTCTATGGGTTAGCCGGGCTCAGGCCTGGATATTTCGACTCGTACAGACCTCTAATGCAGACCTCCAGCATATTTTGAAAGCAAGTTTAAAATAAAATCTGTACCCTGCTATTTTATGACCAAAGGAGAGGCTCTGTCTTAAATCGACGTTTAATAACGTACAATTTGTGGATGATCGATCCCTATCTTGCATTGAAAATAAGTCAATAACTCGTCGCTCAGAGGCATGAGTAAATGGTGTAAGTCGTGAATTTTGGATTTTAATATCTCTGCGAATTTTGGAGATATCGAGATGAATTTTTTTTTGTGTTTAATTCAGGAATGGATAAAGAAAAATCTCATAATTGGAAATTTTACTCTACGGGGGCCGTATAAAAATTTAATTTTTATATTTTCTCAAATAGACCCCCCCATGGAGTTGCAACTTATCTCATCAAATTTTGCATCTTTTTTTTTATGAAACTTTCCAATTGGAAGTATGTGCCTAGGGGCAATATTTAAGGAGATAGCCTGTCATTTCGATATTTATGAATCACACCGTATGTGTGTGTAGTTCTCCCTCTTTTTTTCCATTAAGGAAAATATTTTGCTATCAAACCAAACTGTTAATTTCTTTTTTTCTTTTCTTTTTTTTTTTTTTTTTAGATCATGTTAGCAATCAAAGCACATCCAGGGGCGCCGTTTGGCAAGTCAGGGAAGGGGAGGGGGGGGGATATTTTCATATATAAAATATTTTTTTCAAGAAAAAAATTATGAATGTAATCTATAAATATTTTACCAGAAATCAATTTCTAGAAAGTTCTAATATAACTACTACACAAAATACCGTCTTACTCCTCTGAGTAGTTATGCTAAAAACATTCATCACCATTGTAGTTATTTAAGGGATTGATTTGTTGAGTATTTTTAGATCATTAATGGTATTGCTTATGACCACTATTAATAAATTTAATATTGAATCTAAAATTTGCTGTAATGGATTTCACCTTTGATATTACCATCATAGTTTACTCAATTTTAACTGCAGAATAACTGTGGATATTCCTAACCCCTAAGGAAGCTAACATAACTTGTCAAATTTTATTAATGTAAAAACACAGCGTTAACCCGGGAGAACTCGCTGCATGAGATTTTCTCTCACAGTCGTACTTTTTTAAGACTCTTATTTAAACCATTTTTCATTTTAATTAAAATTTCAAAATGTTTTTCAATTATTTAACCTATTTTGTGAATAAAAGTACTAAGCCAACCAAAAAAAGTTGATATTATATGAATGTAAAGTAAAAGAAAAGCAATTGGGCATTCTCACTAGCGAGTTCTCCCGGGTTAAGCAAACACTTTAAGCACAGTGTTTAACAATTAAAGAGCTGAGGGAATGAAGATGTTATGCTACATTTTCTAAATTTTTTTTTTATCTTTTGGATAAAAGCGTTTTGAGGTATCTTATCACACGGTGAAGCTAAAATACTAAGGTTCTATTTAGTCTAGAAGATTTAAGAGATTATTCATATATATATATTAATATTCATATATAAATATTAAAATATTAATATTTAATATTTTAATATTTAATAATGTCAATAATATTAATAATTTTTAATATTTGAAAATTAAATATGAATAAGTTTTTCTGAGAGAGTTTAGTACCATACCTGTTAATATTTTAAACAGATGGTATCAAACAGAAAATAAATCATCAAAATTGACAGCAAAAACTTTCACCTCAAATTTCTTGAAATGTAATTTTTGTTACTTAACATGTTCTTCCATTTAGCTCTTCAATTATCAATTGTATTTAAAGCTTTGCTGTTGCAGCATTCTAAAGTGATACATATTTATCGTTAATGAGTACTGTGGATAATTTAAAAAATATATCTGAAAATACAACTTTATTAATTGCTTCTTGATAGTGCACAACAATATCAAAATAAGTTTTTGTCCCCCGAAGAAAACTTTACTCCCCCCACCTCAAGAAAGTTTTGAAATGGAGCCCTTGGAAAGTTGCCATCTTTGGCTGATTTAATTCTTCATTTCAAGGACAAATTTTCCAGCTTGTTCCATGGAATACACTTTAATAATGCCCTGCTATGAAAAAAAAAAAAAAAAAGTCATACCGGCATTTCTGTCTGAAACACTGTATTCAATAAAGGTAATAGGATATAATCGCTTTTCATTCAAATTAGTGTCACGTATTCTATTTGGATTAATTACCGGACATCAACTTAAATTAGAATTAAAATTCATTATGGCAAACTTGATAGGGTCATAAATAAATTTCACTATAACATTAGTTCCTTTTAAGTTAACAAGAATTAAAAAACATTGCGGCAAGGAATAAGAAATTTAAGGGGTCTTGTATTTTTTAAACTAGTCGAAAATTAACGAAAAACTTCAAAGTTTGAATTAGTCCATCTTCAAAACCTTTTTATGTATAAACATGAAATTTTGGATATTGATTAAACAGATTGTGCTTTGTAATATGCTACTATTAGAAATTTATTAGCCTTTTACATAATTTGTGTATTGTTAAAATCAAAATAGCTCTTTTTTTTTTTTTTTTTTTTTTTTTACCATTGCGTGCATGATATCATGAAAAAGTATGTATTGATTGTCATGAAATTTGGTAAAATACTAAACAAATAAGTGTGTTTAAAATGAACTACTTTTAAGTATTTACAATGGTAATATTTTTAGTGATGACTAGTTTTATTCATTAAAAATATAAAATTTGTATATATATTTTTTATATAGTTAATGAGAAAATTTTGACCTAAGAGTAGTTCATTTTAAACACACATATATGTTTAGTATATTTACCAAATTTCAGGACAATCCATACATACTTTCTCAAGATATCATGCGCGCAATGACTTCTGGAGTAAAAAAATCCCTGCCGGCCCGGCCTGCTTTTTCAAGAAGGCTCACGTTTTCAGCACCAGCCTTGGCGAGTTGGCGAAAGCGAGAGCGTTCAGCCAGCTCTAACGCCAATCGTCGTCTTGTGTTTTGTTTTGAACCGAAATGGCTGAAGACGAACTAGCATATTTTAGAATAACAGTCCTACCTAAATTAAAGAAATATTTTCAGTTATGTGTTCTAGATGAAAAGAAATCTTCTTCGAAAGAAATTGTATTACGAATTCTTATACTCTGTTTTATCGAAGGCCTTTATTACTTTTGATGATATAGACTAAAATTTTGATTATTTGATCCTCTCAAAAATCTAAATTTTCATTCAATTGAGCATTATTAATTCCATACCTCTTAAACAAAAACTCATTACCTTCATATATTTAGATATTTGATTACATATAAAGATGGATTTATGGGGATCATGAATTAATGCAGTTTCAGTGCATTTTGATGTATATAAACACAGATTTTAAAAAAATACCTGTGGCAGAAAATTACTATATTTTCTGTGGCGAACTTATATAATTAATTTGATACCAAATCATTCTGCAGAAACAACCCCCAAAGTCGAGTGAAAATAGGCCAAACCAAGAAAGAAAAAGAAAAACCTTTCACACCCCCAAACAGGATGTTTAGAAATTGCCTTTTTAATGTGAGATGAAATTCTTAAGGGGAGATGGGGTAGAAGGAAGATTGAATGACTATCTTTTGTTGCTTCAAAGTAATAAATATTATAACATTAGAGAAATTTTTTAACTGTATATATGATAGTGAGGGGCTATAGATTTAAATAGTTAAATTTATCAATTAACAAATAGAAAAAACAAACCAAAAAATTAAAAACTTGGAATATTAACTTTTTTTTTGGGGGGGGGGGGGTGAAAAAAAAAACAAGCTTTTCTTTTTTTTCGGAGGGGGGAGGCAGAATTTGAATAATTGGTCTTTTACTTATAGTTACTTCAAAGTAATAAATAGGACAGAAAATTTAAAAAACTGTAAAGAATTTAAAAAAAAATGAAAGCGTGTGCACAAAAGTTAATCCTTATTATTATTTTTTTAATCTTTCATTCTATTTGTTTCCTTATGTTTTTTTTATGGTAAATTATTTATTTGTTACTTAAAAATCAACAGATAGAGCAAAGCAGTAAACTTTATACACTGTTATGGATAAGCGAAGGAATACTTAACATTTCAGACACAATTTTAACTAATCTTTTCTGCAAGGCAACAATGAATTTTAAGTGGGCAAAAAGTAATGTGATGGATGGGAGGGGGGAGAAAATTCGAAATGGGAGGTTGCCTCAGACGATTGAGCATTATTTTATTGCCACTTCAACTTAATAAATAGAGCAATATGTGTGCAGAATGACGAAATATAAAGTGTGTGTGGGGGGAGGGGGGGGGATTTCATTCGAGAGAAGAATTTACATGATTTATTCAAATAACGAATTATTATTTTTAAATAATAAATAAAACAATTAAGGCGAAATAATATTTAAAAATATGGCAAAAATTTTTAAATAAACTGAAGAATTTTAAAGATTTTTAATTTTGTGCACTAGGGACATACCAATGTCTTTTTCATAAAAACTCAAATAATGATAAAATTTTAACAATATTAAAATGCATAGTAATTGATTTAATTGCATGCATCAACTTGCAATTATTTTAGCTCATAGATTTAATTACAGGATACGGCTAAATAATTTGTGCTTTATCGTTCAATCTAATTATAATCGAATTGATTTTAGTTTCAACTTCCTATTAACTTCTAATCGCAATTAAATTAAAAAAAATTAATTTTTAATGAATTATTTCAGTGAAAATGTGTTTTATTAATGCAATCAACACGTCACACAATTATGCCGCTTAATAATAAAAAAAACTAAATTCAGTAATAATACCAATAAAACTATGTTCAATTGTGTCATAAAAACATGATCAGTACAATTATATTTATTAAAGAAAATTTTTACGTCTGTTTTTTAAAATACGTTCTCTATTTCTTCGAACATATAGCGAATTAATGAAATAAATGAATATTATAGAACTGAAAAAAATAACTTATGTTTGAATTATATATATTTGTGCAATTAAAAGTTATTATAATCCGAAAAAGATTTTTGTTTTAAGCAAGGTTCTAATTGCAAACCACGGCGAAATAACATTTCGTCTAGCTTTTTACATTTGCGGAAAACAACAAATGAAAAAAGGGACATCTCTTCCTCTCAGCAAAGGAATGAGGTTGCTGTTCGCTACGCATACGACGTCACGGAAAAAAAAGGGTGCGTAGCGTTGAATTCATCCCCGCGCCAACCCTTACTCTGGCGATAAAGTGCTCAAAACGTGAGCCTTCTTGAAAAAGCGCCCGGCCTACAGGCAGCGGTAGATTTCGAAGTTAAGTATATTAATTTCACCAACAAAAACTAAATCATTATTAGATATAAATCCACTTTAACAGTTTTATCTGTCTGCTTTTGACGAGTTTTTATTTCCTTTTTATAAAATAGCTGGTTTTATCAGAATCACGTTAAGGCGATATTTAAAAAAATATTTTTCCATACTCAACAACTCGAAATTTTCTGGCACATTTTCAGATTCATTTTTAATTAAAAAAAAAATATGAAACATGCTGACGTGATTTTTAAAAAGATTTATAAGCGACCTGTGTTTTTATTTTTCTTTCAATTAATTAAAACTTGATTAATAAACAATTATTTTCTCAGTAGGGCAATATTTTTCGTTTCTAACACAATCGCTTCGGGAAATTCTGTTCAAAATGCCCACTTTGACATCATTTTTTGAAATATATTTTGCCTCTATCAAAAAATCGATCATTACTGTATATTATATAGTTTCTGAATAAGAGAATCTAGCAATTGGATGCGTTTGAGAGCAAAAATGAATTAAAAAATGAGTAAGAAAATAGACAGTTTGGATTTGAATGCACCCTTAATAAGATGATTTTTTTCTTCAACCGCTATGTATTTTTAATTTGTTTTTGCTGTAAGAATTGGTCCTATCAAAAACTTGTCTATATAAATGTTGAAGACAATATTAAGAAGATATATGATAAACTCATAGAGATTTTATATCTTGTGAATTCACGGAGTTATGAAAATTTTTCTTCTTCAAACCCCTTTTTTTGTTTTCGTTTTTATTTTATTTATTTTTTTTGCGGTACGAATTGGTCCTATCAAAAACTTGTGAATGTAAAAGTTGTAAATAATATTAAGAAGATGTATAATAAAATTATTGGATTTGATATCTTGAGATTTGGCGAAGTAAGGAATTTTTTTCTCTCAAAAACCCTACTTTTTGCGCCCCTTGAGCCTATTTTAAATTTTATCAAAAATCTGTGATGCATGAATTTTTGGCGCTATTTTTAGAAGTAATAAAAACTTTAAACTGATTTGATATGTACAAAAATTAAGAAGTTATGGGGTTTTTTTTGGTTTTCACAAAACCCCTCCCTATTTCCATCCCCTTTGTCCGCTTTTGCCAATTAACGAACTTGACCGAGATTTTATGTCCCTTGATTTTATGTATCAGTTTGGAAGAGATTTGTGCAGAATTGCGGAAGTTATCGTGTCCAGAAGAAAGTGATAACACAATTGCTTCGGGAAATTCCGTTCAAAATGCCCACTTTGACATCATTTTTTGAAATATATTTTGCCTCTATCAAAAAATCGATCATTGCGGTACATTATATAGTTTCTGAATAAGCGAATCTACCAATTAAATGCGTTTGAGAGCAAAAATGAATTTAAAAATGAGTCAGAAAATAAGCAGTTTGGATTTGAGTGCATCCTTAATGCAATGATTTTTCCAACACAATCCGCTTCGGGAAATTCGGTTCAAAATGCCCACTTTAACAGCATTTTTTTAAATATATTCTGCCTCTATAAAAAAAAATCGACCATTACGGTACATTATATAGTTTCTGAGTAAGAAAACGTACCAATTGGAAGCCTTTGAGATCAAAAATGAATTCTAAAATGAGTCAGATAATACGCAGTTTGGATTTGAATACATCCTTACTTAGGTGATTTTTTTCTTCAACCGCTATGTATTTTTAATTTGTTTTTGCTTTAAGAATTGGTCCTATCCAAAACTTGTCTATATAGATGTTGTAGACAATATTAAGAAGATATATGATAAATTCGTGGGGATTTTATATCTTTTGAATTGACGGAGTTATGGATTTTTTACTACTTCAAACTCCCTTTTTGTTTTCGTTTTTAATTTATTTCTGCGGTACGAATTGGTCCTATCAAAAATTTGTAAATATAAAAGTTGTATATAATATTAAGGAGATTTATAATAAAAGTAATTAGAATTGATATCTTGAGAATTGACGAAGTTAAGAATTTTTTTCTCACAAAAACCCTATTTTTTGTGCCCCTTGAGCCCATTTTTAACTTTATCAAAAATCTGTGATACATAAATTTTTGGCCCTATTTTTAGAAGTAATAAAAACTTTAAACTGATTTGATATGTACAAAAATTAAGAAGTTATGTGGGGTTTTCGGTTTTCACAACCCCCCCCCCCCTATTTCCATCCCCTTGGTCCGATTTTGCCCATTAACGAACATGACCGAGATTTTATGCCCTTTGATTTTATGTATCAGTTTGGAAGAGATTGGTGCAGAATTACGAAAGTTATCTTGTCCAGAAGAAAATGATATATATATATAGATAGATAGATAGATAGATATAAAGTTTTTTACTGAGGGTGGTTTTGGGTTCTAGGGGTCATGATCGGTGTAGGTCTGCAAAACTTTTTCAGAAATTCCAACATAGGAACGATCCCAATAGGTAGTATTTCATACGAAATCTACCTAAAAAGAGCTATTTTGATTTCAACAATACACAAATTCTGTAAAAGGCTAATAAATTTCTAATAACAGCATTTTACAAAGCACAATCTGTTTAATCAACATCCAAAATTTCATGTTTATAAATAAAAAGGTTTTGAAGATAGACTAATTCAAACTTTGAAGTTTTTCGTTAAATTTCGTCGCGTTTAAAAGGTACAAGACCCCTTAACTGGTATCGAAGATTTAGTTATACAGGGTGTCTCCTCTTATCACTGCCCATCTAGAAGTATACTTCCACTTTGGAAAACGTTCCAAATGTTGTTCTCCATTATCTTAAGGGGCTACTTCAGTCACCTGAAAAGACCCGCTCACTAATGCTAATCCTATGGAAGAAATATTGAAAGATCTCGTTTGCATTTCAGTATTTTTAAACGATTGTTTTTGTATTGGATAGCTGAGGTGGATCTCTACATCTGTCCTTTTTTACGCTTTCGATTTTGTTCGAAGGTTTTTTTCAAGAGGATGCTTTCACTTTCGAAACCGATTCCGAAAATGAAAGTGTGCTGACTAAAAATATCTCTAAACACGGATCGACAATTTTTTGTTCTGATAATTCTAATAGATTTTTTGCATTCAGTATATTTTTTTAGAATGCCCATTAACAATACTAAAAATGATATTTATGTAAAAAACAGCAATAATGCGTTCAAGTAAAATTTTGAAATGTATTAAAAGCGATATTTTCCTATTGGTCTCGCATCAGGATTTAACAGACAAAGAAATTGCCAAAAACCGCTATTTACAATCACTCTTTTCAATTCTGTTCATTTCAGTGGATTAAGTGCGAAATTCGATGACATGTCCTAAGTTTGTGTTTTATTTACATTTTATTGTTTTACTTATTGATTAATGGAGGCTTTAATTTCGTTATAGAGTATAAACTGGAAACAATTTATGAGCTATTTATATTAACTTGAGTGCCAATGGATTTATATTTCACAATCGTCTGCACACGATAGAGATAGGTTAAAAAAAAAAATCATGCTTGAAGATTATTTTTAAAACAATAAAAATTGAGTCAATGGCGATGCAGTTTTCAAATAAATTGCAATGTACATTTCAAACAAATTGCATTTGAAAGTACATTTACCCGTATTCAACGGTATAAAAATTGAAAATGTTCGAACCGTAGACAATGAAAAAAATTGCAGTAAAAGCGAAATTTGATCGATTGCTGTTACCATCCATAAAATGACATCAGAGTTACACACAGACCCGTTACATCTGTCGTTTATAATATAGATACTTCCACTTTGAAAAATGTTCCAAATATTCTTCTCCATTATCTCAAAGTGTTTTTCAAAGAAAGAAAAATCACGCATCAAGCATATTTTGTGAAAAACTTTCCATTCGGAATGCTGTAACAAAACCTCATCATTTAATATGTTGAAAGATGATGTCTTAAACATTTGGAAAACTCATAACAGATTTGTAAACCACACTTTAAAAAATGTTTCAAATATTGTTCTCCATCATCTCAAAGTGTTTTTCAAAGAAAGAAAAATCACGCATCAAGCATAGATTGTGAAAAACTTTCCATTCGGAATGCTGTAACAAAACCTCATCATTTAATATGTTGAAAGATGATGTCTAAGTAAACATTTGGAAAACTCATAACAGATTTGTAAACCACACTTTAAAAAATGTTCCAAATATTGTTCTCCATTATCCCAAAGTGTTTTTCAAAGAAAGAAAAATCACGCATCAAGCATAGATTGTGAAAAACTTTCCATTCGGAATGCTGTAACAAAACCTCATCATTTAATATGTTGAAAGATGATGTCTAAGTAAACATTTGGAAAACTCATAACAGATTTGTAAACCACACTTTAAAAAATGTTCCAAATATTGTTCTCCATTATCCCAAAGTGTTTTTCAAAGAAAGAAAAATCACGCATCAAGCATGGATTGTGAAACACTTTCCATTCGGAATGCTGTAACAAAACCTCATCATTTAATATGATGAAAGATGATGTCTAAGTAAACATTTGGAAAACTCATAACAGATTTGTAAATTACACTTTAAAAAATGTTCCAAATATTGTTCTCCATTATCTCAAAGTGTTTTTCAATGAAAGAAAAATCACGCATCAAGCATAGATTGTGAAACACTTTCCATTCGGAATGCTGTAACAAAACCTCATCATTTAATATGTTGAAAGATGATGTCTAAGTAAACATTTGGAAAACTCATAACATATTTGTAAACCACACTTTAAAAAATGTTCCAAATATTGTTCTCCGTTAAGTGTTTTCAAAGAAAGAAAAATCACGCATCAAGCATAGATTGTGAAACACTTTCCATTCGGAATGCTGTAACAAAACCTCATCATTTAATATGTTGAAAGATGATATCTAAGTAAACATTTGGAAAACTCATAACAGATTTGTAAACCACACTTTAAAAAATGTTCCAAATATTGTTCTCCATCATCTCAAAGTGTTTATCAAAGAAAGAATAATCACGCATCAAGCATAGATTGTGAAAAACTTTCCATTCGGAATGCTGTAGCAAAACCTCATCATTTAATATGTTGAAAGATGATGTCTAAGTAAACATTTGGAAAACTCATAACAGATTTGTAAACCACACTTTAAAAAATGTTCCAAATATTGTTCTCCATCATCTCAAAGTGTTTTTCAAAGAAAGAAAAATCACGCATCAAGCATAGATTGTGAAACACTTTCCATTCGGAATGCTGTAACAAAACCTCATCATTTAATATGTTGAAAGATGATGTCTAGGTAAACATTTGGAAAACTCATAACAAATTTGTAAACCACACTTTAAAAAATGTTCCAAATATTGTTCTCCAGCATCTCAAAGTGTTTTTCAAAGAAAGAAAAATCACGCATCAAGCATAGATTGTGAAAAACTTTCCATTCGGAATGCTGTAACAAAACCTCATCATTTAATATGTTGAAAGATGATGTCTTAAACATTTGGAAAACTCATAACAGATTTGTAAACCACACTTTAAAAAATGTTCCAAATATTGTTCTCTATCATCTCAAAGTGTTTTTCAAAGAAAGAAAAATCACGCATCAAGCATAGATTGTGAAAAACTTTCCATTCGGAATGCTGTAACAAAACCTCATCATTTAATATGTTGAAAGATGATGTCTAAGTAAACATTTGGAAAACGCATAACAGATTTGTAAACCACACTTTAAAAAATGTTCCATATATTGTTCTCCATTATCCCAAAGTGTTTTTAAAGAAAGAAAAATCACGCATCACGCATGGATTGTGAAACACTTTCCATTCGGAATGCTGTAACAAAACCTCATCATTTAATATGTTGAAAGATGATGTCTAAGTAAACATTTGGAAAACTCATAACAGATTTGTAAACCACACTTTAAAAAATGTTCCAAATATTGTTCTCCATCATCTCAAAGTGTTTTTCAAAGAAATAATAATCACGCATCAAGCATAGATTGTGAAAAACTTTCCATTCGGAATGCTGTAACAAAACCTCATCATTTAATATGTTGAGAGATGATGTCTAAGTAAACATTTGGAAAACTCATAACAGATTTGTAAACCACACTTTAAAAAATGTTTCAAATATTGTTCTCCATCATCTCAAAGTGTTTTTCAAAGAAAGAAAAATCACGCATCAAGCATAGATTGTGAAACACTTTCCATTCTGAATGCTGTAACAAAACCTCATTATTTAATATGTTGAAAGATGGTGTCTAGGTAAACATTTGGAAAACTCATAACAGATTTGTAAACCACACTTTAAAAAATGTTCCAAATATTGTTCTCCATTATCTCAAAGTGTTTTTCAAAGAAAGAAAAATCACGCATCAAGCATAGATTGTGAAACACTTTCCATTCGGAATGCTGTAACAAAACCTCATCATTTAATATGTTGAAAGATGATGTCTAAGAAAACATTTGGAAAACTCATAACAAATTTGTAAACCATTTTAAGCAATTACGATCTATAGTCGGAAAAACATCCGAATTATTTTGCACAACCCTGTATATGATCTATAGCTTTCTATATGTACTACGTAGTATGCAACATTTAGTTCCGTTAGGAAACTCATACAGTAGCGCCAGCTTTTGAAAAATATTGGTTGCTCTTATTATTTTTCAAACAAAACTATTTTGAGAACGTCAATGAAACCAAATTGCGCTTCAGATATAAAATAAATAAACAAATAGCGAAATAAATCAATTGAAAATAGATGGGCGGAGAGACCAAATTATTGGGTGGGCTCGCGCCTTATGACCCCATATAAGTTGGTGCCACTGAACACATAACAGTTGGAAATTCTTCTTCAGCAATTTCCGTCAATAAGTGGAAATATACTGGAATTCTTTTGTGCAGCTCTGTATATGATCTATAGAATTTACACACACAAGTAATATGAAAACAAAAGCACTTAAATTTAGGAACGTATACCACAATTTTAAACGTTCTTCCAGCAATTATTGCTGATATAGATGTATCTCATACTGTAACCAAATTCTTAGTGCATCCTCGTAAATGAAAGATAAATGCTATGCACACCATATCCTACAGTAGACATCTTGTAGTGCACCTCAGTGGTGTATATCTATTATCAATAGGTTTGAAATAGTATAACATCATTAAAATATACTGCAAACAATTTTTCCCATAGACCATAATGTAATGGAATACTTTTGAATGTCCCTGTAAACGAATTATAATTACTATACACTTCATTTCCAGTACCGAACCCGGCAAGATAAACTTCAATAACATATCGCACCCTTGCTTCAAAAATGTCACAAATCAAAAATATGTTTTTTTTTTTTCAGTTATGTCTGCCATTCTACTTAGGTTTTACGCCTCTACCAATTTCCTAAAGTACCAGATAGCGCAATGAAAATCCAGCCACCAGATACCAGTTGAGTTTGCAAGATAACCATTAAGCCTTCCGCAGTCCGGAAACAGTTTTTAGCATTTCCTAAAAAACGGAGGGTTTTTTTTTTTTTTTTTTTTTTTGAGTTATGACACTTTTGAAGGAAGGGTGCGATATATCAATTCAATTACTTGGTAATCCGGTTACAGCGCGGACAGACAAACATTCATAAACACTTTTCAACTACATGTTGAGAAGCGTTAAAAAGGGATAGGAAATAAAAAAAACTTTCCCATTCAGCACACTGAAATTCTCTGAAACATCCAAGGAGTCCTTTTTCAATTCCTACTATTAGTTCACACTCTCCCTATATTTATTTATTTACATATCTTGTTCAAATTTTCAATCGTTAATAAAATACTTATTATTCATCCTATCAAGTTGAAATAATTTTTTAAAAACTTGTACTGGATGACAATTGATGTTAATACAGATTTTTCAAATGTTAATTCATTAATTAAATTTTAATTAATTAATTTTAGTTTTATATGGGAGACAAAATGGCAGCCATTGGTTATTGAACAGCATTTAATGCATCTTCATGTCTATAAGGAGGGTTACCATAGGGTTACCTGTGCTGTCGCCAAATACCGCCACGTTTGTTGCCAACTTGGCGATATGGGGACAAAAATGAGTCGCCAAAAGTGACGTCAACTTGGCGATATCTCCAATATTTCGCCAAATTCCCATAGACTTCCATTGTAAACCTACTTGCTTCTAGAAAATCAACAAATTGAGATATTTTAATGCAACAAAAACTAATATTAGCTTAAGGGTTTATATTAAATTTTTCTTTGATGGCCTAAGTAGGAATTGACTTTAAAAACAAATTTTTTATATTACTTGTTCATAGATAATTCATGAAACTAGCAGGCATGACTATTAAAGGATTTGGAATCGAATAGCATTTTGATTGTTTCGATAAATGTATTACATTTTGAGCTGACAATTGATTGCTCTCTCATTACGACCTTCCTGGGCTGACGCGTGCTGAAAATACCACTTTGACAACATTTTTCTCGAAGGATTCTTTGCCTTTATTGGAAATTGAAAAACACTATTCGATCTCTTTGTTTCTAAATAAGTATATCTGTAAATTTTGTGCCCTTAATAATAAAACTGACTTCGTGACTGCGTTAAAAATATCCAGTTTGGATTTGAGAATAGATTAAAAACAAATTTAACTCAAAATACGGTTTCTGGGTCTCATAAGTTATAGCTAGAAATATGCGCTATGCCCCAACTTAAAAAATCAAAACAAAATCCCATTCTTTTAAGATCGAACCATAATGCTCTCGAAACTGGTAGACGGGAGGTGCTGGGTTCGAACCCAATCGCGCCCGTCGGCCTAATCGTTCGGAGTTTTCGTGCTTTTCTTCGAGCCATGGATTTCCATGCGTAAATACGGGTTAGGTTCCCTTAGAAAGACCCCCACGGAGGGCACTCACCCCTCGGGCCTATATCCCTAGAGTAGATAATCGGCCGTCAAAAATCAACCAACCAACCAACCAACCAACCAACCAAACCATAATGATTTACATACAATTATAATGAATACCTTGAATATTGTGAATTTTCAGATTTTTCGGCACTAAAAGTGCATTTTCTCGCTTTAGTGTTAGGAAAGGATAAAATGGAAATTCGTAAAACCCAAAGTATTATAACACGTTAAGGGCCACGATGACTGACACTGAAGCAATGAAAATTTACAATGTTTAAAGTAATTTTTAAGAAAGCATAAACCTGTAGTAAATAAAAGATAGGTAAATTTTAAATATTTGTTCAGCAATTATTTAAAACAATATATATTTTTTCAGTTTTGTATCATATTTTAGACGTCAGCCATCGGTGAATGACGCGTTTTAAACGAAAAGTTCGCTGTCAGCCACCGGTGGCCGACGTTGCGCTTAACGTGTTAAGATTAGGTCCACGAAAAAATAACCTCTGTTACTGTAGTTTCATTTAGTGGAATAGTCACCATTGTTAATCTATATTGCAGAAATTTTTAGATTTATCTTAGTAAATTATTTTCATAAGCATGTCGAATAATATTAAGGAAAATTTTAGTGTCTTTGGAAATTTCGTGGTCAGGGCATGGACTCCACGGGCCCGTGTGACAATCAGGCCCCACTGAGACGATTTTGTAGAGGGTCGGTATTTTCATAATGTTCGAAATATCTAAGTTTAATACTTCCCAACATTTTTTGATCATTCTATCTTTCGAAAGTTTAGATATATTTCAGGAGCATTCAGGATGTATACCCCTTCTTTAGATAGTTACTTTAAAGGAACTTTAATTCCTATTTTATTTTAACAAATTAATCACACCGATATTCCTCTTGAAAGGTAATATTAGAAAGGTTTGAAACTAGAGAACAGGAATTATGCTTTTTCAGAATTTAGTGTCGCCCACGGCATTTCCATTACTTCATTTTCTTCTGATGGACTGATGGCTTCTATTATTATGAAACAGCCATTATAAATGAAGCGTTAGGTGAAGATGAAAGAGCAGCCGTAAAAAGTTAGAACTCTGATTTTCTGGTCAGAATGGTGGGGGGGGGGGGGGGATGGCCATGTTAGGTGAAGATGAAGCCCTTTCATCTTCACCTAACACTTCATTTATAATGGTTGTTTCATAATAATAGAAGCCACCAGTTCTTCAGAAGAAAATAGCTCTGTTAAGCGGGACTCTACTGCAGTATAAAACATATTTCAATTTTAAGACTTAAAGCACACGTTTTATTTTATGAAAAATGACGGCATTCGCATCCGCTTAAGAATTCCACATTTACGATCTACTCTTAAACATCTACAGTAAAGCATGCATAGCACATCATTATCGCGAAATAATGAACAAATGCAGCAAAAAGATGCCGTCATTCAAGAAAATCGACAAAAAAACAAACAAAAAAAACAAAAAAAAAAAAAAAAAAAAAAAAACGACTATCTAATGATTCATAGATATTTAAAATTAAATATAGTTTATAATAGCTCCATTATTAGCTTGTTTTAACAGAAATTTCGTTTATATTTTTTTTCAAAATAGCATGTATTTTAATTACATTTTCTTTCGGTTTTTATGAGAAAATGGCAACAAAAATATAAGAACTATTTTTCCTTTACTTTCTACAGAAATGGAGTACTGCCGTTGCCAATATAAGCAAATGGCTCTAAAAAATACAAAAAAATTAATATTACAAAAATAAATGGAGATACAGATTTCAAACAAAATGCATTTAAAAGAACTTTTTTTTTTCCCAATACGACGGTATAAAAATCGAAAATGTGCGGCGCTTAGAAGTTAAAAAAATTGCTATAGAGTATTTAATCGTTCTGCTTTGTTTTACGGCTAAGGTAGCGTTATTTTTTGGAATGCACAAAATAAGCTGGGAGAAAGAAATAGCATACCGTACCGGGGGCTAATAAGAAAAATTGACTGAAGTTTGATCGTGGATTTAGAAAGGCTCTAATTATTTCACCCATTACTTATTTTTGCTTTTATATATGTAGCTTTTATAGAAGAAAAATTGTTAAATTGTAAAAAACAATAACAAAAGTTTTAATACTACACCACAAAATTAGTTTTGCCACGGTTTAAAAATCCAGTTTCCATATTTTTAAGTCGACATTTCTTTTTTATACGTTGTCTCTCGATTATACCTGAAAAAGAAACAAACAACTTTTTTTTTCAAGTTATAACAAGGAATACATAGATTTTTATGGGTTTTGAATTTTTAATACACATTTTTAGATTTTTTTTATTGCTTGTTTTTCGGATATAATCGAGAGACAACGTATAAAGAAGAAATGTCAACTTAAATAAATATGAAAGCTGGACTTTAAAACCGTGGCAAAACTAATTTTTTCATGTAGTATTAACATTTTTGTTATTGTTTTTTTGCAATTTAACAAATACCTTTCATTTCTTTAAATCAAAAATAAATAAATGCAAAGAGAAAAATTAATAAGAGGCTTCCTAAATCCACGATGAAACTTCATTCAAGTTTTGTCACTTCAAAAATTTCTGTTACAAAAATTCCAACCTGAAGGATTGGTAAACCCTTGGTTGGATTGGTAAATTGGTTTAACCCATATTTTCCATCAGCATTTACCCAATATTTGAGCCAGATTTTTGAAAGTGGTGCAAGTTTATTTTATGTTATTGCTAGGTATTGAATTTCAATTGGTTTAGAAACATTCGTAAACGATAATAGACTTATTTTATATTTTTTGAGGCCTTATGTAAATTTAACATGCAAAAAGGGTTATTCGTGTTACCTGAAAAAAAAAATTCTGGTTTTGGGTACAAGGAAAAAAAAATTAACTTCCCACACCGGGAATCGAACCCGGGCCGCCTGGGTGAAAGCCAGGAATCCTAACCACTAGACCATATGGGAATACAGCAAAGTTTCTTTGGGAAAATTAATGAGGATAAATCTCAAAATTTGTATGTATTAAATTTTACTATAGTAAATGTTAGCAAAGAATGGTATATCTGGGCCGTTGATTTTGAAAATACAAGTCCATTCTATATTATTGTTAGATGCTTAATGATTTGCATTTAAAAATATTTGTAAGCCTTAATAGGCTTATTTTAATATTTTTAGTGGTCTTATTTTATGGCAATTTAATGTGCAATAAGGTTTAATATGCAATACCAAAATCATGGTCTTGGTATGAGATCATGGACCTGCTTCGCTTTCAGAAGCAATGATTTGTTGAAAATGTCGATTTTCTTTGAATTTACTTTAATTATATAAACGAAAAAACGAAAACTTTATTTTATTTACTTATTCATTTTATTTCAATATATCATTCTTTAGAAAAGTTACACTAAAACGAAAAATAAATTTAATTTCGTAGGAAAAAGTGGAAAAGATAAAAAAAAAATATATTCAGTAATAAGTTGTATGCGAATAATTATATTTCTTAATTCAGATAGTGAGGATTTTGAAAGTATTCATGATGAAATTCTGACTGTGCTTGTTAATAGAATGCAACTTAAAATATATATATATATATATATTCAAAGTGGACTTGCCTCACTTTCAATAAATAACTACTAACAAATTGATACTGATATTAAAAGATATTTATTGTATATTGGTTCAAAACATAAATTTTATAAATAAGATTTATACGTTAAAACACATAAACTTGGTCAATGGTACACATAAACAAGAACATTCATATCAACGTGTACAAATAAAATTAACGATGAAGTATAATATCGATGCGTCGTTTCGAACTGCTTCTGCCGTCGTCTTCAGGATAAATATGATGTTGAAATGCTCCACAGGAAGCTTTCGTCTCTAGGCTTTTAAGCATTTCAACACCATATTTATCCTGAAAACCACTGCAGAAGCAGTTCGAAACGTCGATAGTATGCCTTATCGTTAATTTTATTTGTTCATATAAAAGTTCTTGTTTATGTTACCATTCAGTTTGTGTGTTTTAACGTATAACTCTTATTTATTATATTTTATGCTGCAATTGCCCTACATGTGTTAATAAATTTTATGTTAATTTGTAATAAGATTTAGCTGTAACTATTTTTTTTATGAACTACTTCGCCTTTCAAAGTCAACGGCTCATTTATGAAATGTTTCACAATTTTAAAAACAACAACAACAACAACATTAACAACAGTCGTTTGATGAGACACTTTCATTAAATTGAAAATACAGTAAAATCTGTGAAAACGGAGCTTGTCTTTAACGGAATTTGTTTTAAATAGGAAATTTTCATAAAGTTCCGATAGAAGAAATTCCTTATAATTAAATCTACTAAGGTGGAAACCTGCCTAAAACAGATTTATTATTATTATTATTATTATTATTTTTTTTTTTTTTTTTTTTTTTTTTTTTTACAATCTATTCCATTTTCAGAGATTTTACTGCATTTGTAAAAAATATCATAACCTTCCCCCAATGATCTTGGTATTACTTTACAAGTACTTTTCTACTCTGTAAAAAAAAAAAAAAAAAAAATCTTTGATTGCTAGTACAATTTCCAGATTATTTTTTTCCGAAGAAAATGATTTCGTGAATGTATCAGAAATTAGCGAATAAGTATTTAACAATAATTATGGCAGATAATAGTGCTAAAAGTCTAGTTAATTTGTCGTTTTCGCTAAGGCTTTGGAATTATTATTAATAACTCAAAACAGAATTTCCGTATTTTGACAGTACAATTTGTCCTTTTACCGATTTTTCTGTTTTGCAGTGCGATAATGAAAGAAAGGTGAAAGAGAAAATGAAAATGTTTCCCTGAATTCGAAATATGAAGTTGAAAATATATTTAATAGGTAACGCTAATTTTTCATTTTCTCTAAAGCTGTGAGATTTATTTTCATTATTGCACTGAAAAACACAAAATTCAGTAAAAAGACAGAAATTGTACTGTCAAAATACGGAAATTCTGTTTAGAGCAGTGGTTCCCAACCTTTTTTTGGCCACGCCCTACCAAAGCATTTCTAAAGTCACTATGTCCCCCTACCTCTTAATCTGTAAATTGTATCTCTTATTATTTAAAAAGTGAACTCTATTCACAAGGTAGAAACGTACAGAGCTTTAACAATAACTATTCATTTCACATTTTGAATTTATCAAAGTGGTGAATCTTCTGTCACAAATTTTATAAATACAATGAGGTTATACATCTTCGCCTTTGTGCCAAAAAATGTTTTGTTGCACTTTTCCAACTTATGCTAAAGTTGACAAAATACCTTCAAGAGAGAATACTTTGAACTTTTAACGTTATAATTGATAACATTCACACATTTTATAATTCATTTTTCTAATTTATTAAAAGTTGGTGAAAAAGCTTTGGAGACTTCAGTTTTTGTCTATAGATAACACAATACACAAGAAGAATTTCAAGATTATCATTTTTATGAAATTTAAGTAGCCATTATTCACCATCGTAACATATTTTCTGTTTTTCCTTTCCCAATATATCATTGTCTTCCATATGTTATTTGATTTAAAATTTTAAAATGTATATATCTTTATGTGAATTAAAAGATTCTTCATGTCACATATAGCAGAGCGAATAGAGAAGTAGAAAGCTTATTAAATAGATAATCGAAAGCTCTACAAAAAAATTTAAAATTCTGTACTAGAAAAATTATAGTGAGTTTAAATACCGTAAAAAGATGCCGAAATATTTTAAAAGATTACTTGTATAATTATTCCGGTGTTAAATTTATTTTAAACTTTTGATTGGGAAGATTTTCAAAATTTAATAAAAGAAACTGATTTTTTAAATTTTGTTTGTATTCCATTTCTTTTTAGTCTACAACATTATTCCCCCCCCCCCCCAGAGTAAAATAAAAAAAAATAATAATTCTAAAGCCTTAGCGAAAACGTCACATTAACTAGACTTTTAGCACTATTATCTGCCACGGTTATTTTTAAATACTTATTCGGTAATTTCTGACACATTCACGAAATCATTTCAGCGGGGAAAAAAATTGTAAAAATACAGAAATCGTACAAGCAATCAACAGACCCCCCCCCCCCCCTTTTTAACCGTGAATGCCAGGGTTTTAGCAGTGTTAATATTGCTTTGGAAATGGACCTTATGCACGTGACGTCAGACGCCAGAGCTGGCGGTATCGTAATCTGTTATTCTAGCCATAGCCACTGCACCGCCATAATGCCAGTATGGGCAGGCGCAAACACCGCCAGCAGATGACCTTTACCCTTACCAGGTAAGTGCATAAATTTTAACTCAAATTTTGCAAATTCAACGAATTCTCGCATACAAATCAACATTTTGAATTTATATTAGAATATATTAAGTAACTACTGCTCCAAAAGTGAATTTTTTTTAGCTATCTTTAACAAACAAGCATTAATGGCCGGGATCAAGATAGATTTTGCGCTGTTAGCGAAACGAGATTGACCAATCAGAAGCCTGCATTTTTGCAAACTTTTCACTGTTTTAAGTAAGCAAAGTTTCTGATTGATCAATCTCGTTTCGCTAACAGCGCAAAATCTATCTGGATCTCGGCCTGCTAATAATGTTCAACAGCAGATAGGGAAGTTGCAATCAGCTGATAGCCATTGTATGGACTATATTTCAAATCTGGGTTCGAGGCTGAAAAAAGGTCACATGATACTGGTAATTTACCCAAAGAATTTCTAACTGATAAGAAGGGCGGCTACTACTGCTTTCCGTATGAACTGTTTCACAGGCTGGCGGGGATTTGCATTACGTCAAGGAGCCTTCCCTTCTTTACGCTAGAAGTTTTTACCTTGACCATGTGATCATAACGTAGATGGAATATCCTCCATTGACATCATGCTGGAGGTCACGCACTACAAATAGGTAGTTCTGTTTAGTGGAACTACCCTGACCTCCACTTAAAATGGAGGATATTCCATCTACATTATGATCACGTGGTCAAGGTAAAAACTTCTAGCGTAAAGAAAAAAAGGCTCCGTGGATGTAATGTAAATCCCCGCCAGCCGGTGAAACAGTTCATGCGGAAAGCAGCAGTAGCCTCCCTTCTTATCAGTTAGAAATTCTTTGGGTAAATTACCAGTATCACGTGACTTTTTTCAGCCTCGAACCCAGATTTGGAATATAGTCCATTGCAACTGCCCTATACCGCCAAGAGAAAAATTTCAGCCTCGACCTCAGGTCGCGTGCACAAGGTAAGGAAATATTGGACAAACACCCTGGTGTGTTACTACGATAGCAGATTCTGTGTAAGTTAATATGGAGTTTTTTGCTGGATGAACCCCAGAAATAAATTCGCTAAATACTAGTGTGTGAGATAAATAATATGAAAACACAAACAAGACATAATATTTTATTTTCCAGAATCCTTATAATATTTCTATTAAATGTTGATGTGTTAGTTTTCACAAGTTATACGTACCAATGTCTTCATGAACTGTCATGATGTTAACAGTAGCTGCGATTTATCTTCAAACTATTCAGCATTCTGCAGTCCTACAAAACACATTTTTGACCTCATTAATTGGCAACTGAAATCAATTTATTTTATTATATAGTAATTGAAGTAAACTAAATTCTATATATAAACCGGTATGATACAATAAGATCAAAAGAACTTCTCAAAAGCATCATAAAAATAAAGAAATGAGCAAGGCCTTCAAAAGAATTTTGTCTTTTATTCATCAGGCGCAAAGAACACCTGCTACTAGTTTAACAGCAGGAGTAAAACTGTAAGACCTTGCGCATTTCTTTATTTTTATGGTGTTTTAAAGAAGTTCTTTTGATCGTAAAACAAATTCGTTTAAAATTGAAAATTGTGTTGCTTCTGGTTTATTTCATATGTGAACTGGATGTCACAATCCCAAAACTTTCTTCTATCTCATATATTTTAATATTTCAAAATGTTGTTACAAATGTCAATATTTCATTTTTATTAGTTCAATACTATATCAACTTTGACTTTCATCCTAAATTTCTGCTTCAATCAATCGGAGTTAAAACGAATTAATCTCGATCATGATATTTGTTAAGATGAATAGTTTTTCGTTATTCTGTTGTATATCAGCTGTTCGCGAATAGTCGGCTTATCAGGATGAGAAGTTCCCGTCGATTCACGAGCCGCCGGTGTACAATAGAACTGCGAAAAATCAAGGAAATTACATAAAAATCGCTATCATAGTGCCCCTTTCGGCGGAATATTTCCAAATTCAAGGAGGGCCTTCTTGCCTTGGCCAAAAAAATACACAAAAAATTTGGTTCAATTCTATGCATAACTTCATACACTTTTCGATGGTACAATATTAAAAATGGCACAAAAATCGCTATTATAGCGCCTCCTTCCGGCAGAATTTTTCCAAAATCAGGGAGGACCTGCTTGCCAGAGCCAAAAACTTAAAAAAAAATTGGTTCAATTCTATGCATAACTTCATACACTTTTCGATAGTACAATGGCGACATTATTACGAAAATACCATTATTACCATTATTACGAAAATCGACTGCTATCCTATCAAATTTAGACCTTTTAACTGGAGAAAGGAAGGGTAAAGCTTCCACTCTACGGTTTGGTGAATTTATATGGTACCTTTTTAATCAGCAAAGTTCTGGAAACAAATACCAATAGCAACTATAATAACTTTAGTTACAATTGCTATTTTACTTTTTTTTAATATTTTAAAATGTAGACGTTATTTTAAAAGAAAAATTACAAAATGGTCACTTTGCCCACCTAGGTTGGGTAAAGTAGCCAGCATAGTTAAATGAACAAATGACATTGATTCAGGATATATATATTTAATCAACACAAGCTAAAGTAATACACATTAAGAATAAATATTATGTTTTGTAATATTGTAAGTATTAAATCGTTACAAGATAAAGTAAAACAGTAATGAGTATGAATATGATGAATAGAGGAACACAAGGGTGCCCCCTTGCAGAGATGCAGACTGCAAATACTATGCCGAAAATAAGCGATTCTCTGCAGAAGTTATAGCCCCGACCTGTTCTCTTTCTTTCAAAGAAATTACTTTTGAGTAGTATTTTGTTATCCCTTTAAGACCGGACCCGCACGATCGTACGGGTTAGGCATTAACAAAAAGTCTATCTTCCTGGGTTATCTATTCCATAAATGCCGGAATCGAGTGATTATGCTGGTTAACAGAAACTATATTATATGAATTTTGTCAACAGATAGTGAATTTTCAGTTATATGATGGTTTAAAAAAAAAAAAAAAACAGTGGCACTCACGGAGTGCCAATAGAAGTGAAAACTTCAACAATTACGTGTGTGTTTTTTTAATCGTCAGGAAATGTTTTATTGTGCAGGAACTACTTTTAAATGTAGTGTTTTTTTATTCATTATTATAAACTATTACTACCAAAATTATATTACAATTTTCATAGTAATATAATTTAACTATAAATTACATATAAATAAACATTAATAATTTGTAATATATATTATTATATTAAATTATATTATTAAACTATACATGTACATATAAATAAACAAATTTTCGTACAAAAATTCTCGTATTGAATTTAAAGATTTATCCGGTGAAATATAAACGGCAACCATTACAATTCAGTACTATCCAAATATTGAAATCCATACTCCAATTCAATACTATCCAAAAGTATTTTTATTAATGAATACAATACCACAATTATATTACGCTTGGCGCGCTAGTGTCTGTGTGCCAAAATGCTAGCATGTCGGTTACGTAACAGTGTCTCCAAATCAGTGGTTTTTCTCTATCTCAAAAAAAGCTCAACGCGCCTAAAGAAGTTTTCGAAAACTGATAATGTGTGTGTGTGTGTGTTCCTGTGTGAACGCCGGGAGAAAAAGTGAGTTTTAGCTTCGTTCTTCTTTTGCGGATTGAGCTGAAGAGGGAAAAGTTCCTGTCATTCACCCCTTGGCGCACTAGTGTCTATGTGCCAAAATGCTAGCATGTCGGTTACGTAACAGTGTCTCCAAATCAGTGTTTTTTCTCCATCTCAAAAAAAAAAGCTCAACGCGCCTAAAGAAGTTTTCACTTAAAAAAAAAAAACTCAAAAAGTAGTCCGGTCTTAAAGGGTTATGAACAATGAATAAAAAATCGTTTGCAGGCAAAGTAGCCGTCTGGCCATTATGCCCGATACACACATCGTTTAAAAGGTTATTTCACGTTGGCCAAACACCATCAGAGCAAATAATTACAGCCCTGCATATTATTTAGCTATAATCAAGAAATTGTACCCCTTGTCTAAAATAAACCAGTCGGATGTGGCAATCCCAAAACTTTCTTCTATTTCATGCATGTTAATACTTTCTGAAAAATGCAGCATAGCAGCGCCACCGGTTAGGTGATTTACATCAAAATCAAATTAGTAAAAACTTATGTCCACTTCTAATTGAGTTTGAAGTTTGATGAAAATCCGTGGATTAGTTTTTGAGATAGAGCTATTGCGGAAATCGTGAAAAGTTCTGCATAACAGTGATACTTATTGAGCGATTTACACCAAAAAATCATCAGTAATCATTTTATATCAGGGACTAACTGAATCAGAAGTTTGATGAAAATTCATGCATTAGTTCTTGAGATACAGATATTGCAGAAATCGTGAGAAATGCAGCATAGTAGCGCCACCTATTGGGCGACTGGCACCAAAAACCAAGCAGCACTAATTTATATCATGGACTAACTGAATCGGAAGTTTGATGAAAATTCGTGCATTAGTTCTTGAGATAGCGCTATTGCGATAATCATAAATAATGCAGCATAGCAGCGCCACCTATAGGGCGATTTACACCAAAAAGCACCAAATTATATCAAGGACTAACTGAATCTGAAGTTTCCTGAAAATCCGTACTTCAGTTCTTTAGATAATGTTATTGTGGAAATCATGAATAATGTAGCATAGCAGCGCCACCTGCTGGGCGATTTACACCAAAAAGTAATCAGCACCAATTTAAATCACGAGCTAACTGAATCTAAAGTTTTATTAAATTCCGTTTATTAGTGCTTGAGATAGAGCGCTCACAAAATTTGTGTAACACACAGACACACATTTTGTAAAAACATGTTTTTCGGGATCTCAGACCCCTAAAACGTATAAATCCGTCGAAAACTGGAATTCGAAAATTTTCACGAATCCAATACTCTCTTCTTGTAAAGATAGAAGAAAGTAAAAAGGTGAAAAAACAATAAAATATGTTCAGTACTAAAAAAATGTAACCTTCTGCTTCAATATCGCAGATAGTACTATCAGCATCTGTGAGGACTGTTTCGCCCAGTTCCTGCGTGGCTGGGGCACTATGCAGCGAAAAAAACTCAAATGGCCGCTTTACCAACGCCCCTAGATAACGGAGACCATCTATTATCGAGGGTGCGTTGGCTGTACCCGGCCTTCCCCGACCTCTTAAATAAAATCGAAAGAACATTCAGAAAAAAAAATCAATTTTTGTTGTGATTCCAAATTTTTAATCGGCAGAAACAGAAGCTGAATATACAGCGCTCTATACAGTGGTAAGTATATTTTAGTGCCGGAAAACTAAAATTTCCTAAAATCCAAAGTATAACTCGGTAAGTTTTGGATTTCAAAAATGAAACCTTTTTGCAATACATTTCCATATTTTCATATATAATGAAATTGATATATGTCGCCGAGGTTTACTATAAGTTATTTCATGTATAATACGAAGTGCATAGCATTTACAGGGACACACAAAAGATTTCAGATACTATATTGTATCAGAAGTACTGTACAGTAGCGGTGATTACTGGAAATGAATTTTGAATTATGATATGCGCTTTTATGTTTCCCTATATTTATGTATACTATATGGTGTGTATAAATGCTATAATTTATATACAGGGCTATACAAAAAAATTCGTAAGGGTTACTGGGTATGAGCGCAAATTGCTTAAAGGTGGTTTATAAATGAGTTATACATTTTTACGCTGAACTGCATTTAGTTTATTAAGATGTAGAATACTAATAAAATGATATACAGGGTCACGCAAAAAATTGGATACATGCCGTCTACGGATAATTTCTGAAAATGCGATTTCAGTAGTTTTAAGAGTGTTTTAGTTTGAATTAAATTTTAGCTAAATAGTGGCGTGATAAAGGTACTAGGTAAACTACAGGGCTTTACAAAATTATTCAAATATGTTTCCGTCTATTAGTATAAATTGCTGAAAGAGAAATTTCAACCTGTTATGCGTTTTCTTGCTAAACTAAATTTTCCCATTATATAGTATATATATATATCAACATACAGATCAAATACAGGGCTGTTCAAAAGAATTGGAATACACATTTGACTACGGGCGGCAACTGCAGAAATCAATTTTTTAAATGTTTACTTAGTTATCTTATTTACCTTATTTCCCTAAATAACGAAGTTTTGTTATAAAGCTTTCAGAGAGTGTTGGAAAGTGTTTCATAATCTATGCCGTACGCATGAGTTTTCTTTCTTGTTTATTATAGGTGGCGTTGAAATTTTAGCTCCTTTCTCTAGAAGATATTTTGATAGGGTCTTCTCTCAAAAAAATATAATTCTAAATTTAGTATGATTTATACTTTTGCCTGCAATTATTTTTCACATTGAGCTCTGCACAGTGCAGAGCATTAGGGATGTTGTAGGATGTCAGGTCATCTTATAAGACATATGCATACGTTACTCGCTACCAGAGTTTCCAATAGGGCTTTTTCATCCAAAAAAAAAAAAAAAAAAAATCGAAATTTTTACCACAAATTCCGAATAATAATTATTACTTTATTTTATGACAGGCATTTTAGTCTTACTGAAAGTACAAAATTTACTTTTAGAATTTCCGGTATGAATTCGGAATTTCTAAATAAAAAAGGAGGCCAAAACGGCAACCCCCCTGCCTCCTGTCATGTATTACTCTTCTATGTTTGCAAACATGTGAATCAATGGCGCCCTTTAACGTTTGCCACTAGTTGAGGTGCGCCCGCACTTACTGAAAGGCTGGACATCTCTGATGTATGGTATTTCTGATGTTAACATCCTCTGCTTTTCTCGGCACATACTAAAGACAATGCGATGAATGAGGTATTTTTCGAAAGTTTTCTGCAAGCGGTTTTTGACGTAATAAAAAAACGTTGTTTAAACACATTGTTTGATTTTTTTTAAATGCAGTTAATAAAAAATTAATGAAGAAATGCATCAGCAAATAATCTCAAAGATTGCGGCAAAAAAGTCTTGCATGAGTCTATTGTCTTTTTTTTTATTTATAACTGTAATAGATTTTTTACATTTAATATATATTTTTTAGAAGCCCACTAACCATACAAAAAATCATATTTATAAAAATAAAAATTCAATAATGCGTTCAAATAAAGTTAAGCCTGCATTTTATAAGTATTTTACAGCACTGTAAATATACAAGAGTAAATAATGCAAAAATTTAGGTTCGCGTTTTTTTTTTTTGTTTTTTTTTTTTTTTTTAAGTCAAGACTTTACCAGAATTTTCTTCCTATTTTTTATTTTCTGGCATTAAGATACTATGGTGCGCATTATACATATATAAGACACATTTCTTTTTCGTTTTTCTTAATCGAAATAAGGGGTGCGCATCATACACGAGTAAATACGGTAAGTGATTTTTATTCAAATAGGAGGTTTTTGACCAATTCCGAAACGAAACGCTGGTTTCGTTTTCCCCAATCAAAAAAGGGTTGCTCATTATACAAGAGTAAATACGGTTTGTCTGAAATAGGAAGTTTTTGACCTACACCGAAAAGAAACAGCGACGAATTATGTATAGGGGAGACCGGGGGAATGGCGACACCTTAAGGGAATTTAATTTTTTTCATCTCAAAAAAATGTTTATTTTTTAATAGTAAAAATTCTAAAGCTGCATCATGATCTGTAGTATCTGTATAAATTTAGCCGTAATCATAACTGTAAAGTAAGCATGCATAAAAAAAAAATTCTTTGAACCTCTGTACAGTGGCGGGATTACCCAAGATACTGGGGTAATTCCGCCACTGTATCGGAGTAATGACGCAACTCTTTAATGACCTAGTAAATACATGAAATGGATACTAGGAAGCACATAACCTACAGAAAATATTTAGAAACCAATGTAATTTAGCAAAATAATGAATAATTAGAATGTTCTTTCAGCTAGATTTATTAATGTGCTAAGCCTACAATTTAACTCAAATTGGAAAAGTCACCCTTTCCCACGGTGGCGGCATTACCCCGAGAGGACAATATAGCGGAAATCCCCCAGCAAATCCGAGAGAAGAACTGAACTTGTTCAACAAATTGCATCAAAATGTTGGCGAATGCATGTAGATTACGGGTAATATTATCTTAAGTACCTAATGTTACAATAAAAGGTGTTTACCTCTACTCATTTGAAGCTCTAAAATAAGAAGCAACTAGATGAAAACTAAATTTTTCACTGGAACAAACGAACGACGTACAATAAAATCACTCTCACTCTAGGCACTGTTTCTATTGTTGGCCGGTATAGTGCAGGGACATTCACTATCTCAAACTGCCGTTAGTTTTTAAAGTAGGTGGGGTGGCGGCATAACCCCGAGTGGCGCCATTCCCCCGGTCTTCCCTATATCAAAATATTCAGAAAAAGATAGGAGTTTAACATCTGAAAAAATTAAAATGTCGAAACTTTTGAAGCTTTAAGAGTCCTGAGACCCCTTAAGTGATTTTTATTCAAATGGGAAGTTTTTCATCCACTCCGAAAAGAAACGCTGACATATTATGCATAAGATACATTTCGTTTTTCGTTTCACCCAATCAAAATATCGGGTGACCATTATACACAAGTAAATAAGGTGAGTGGTTTTGACTCACATAGGAAGTTTTCGACCTACTCCGAAAAGACATGCCGGCTCACTCCAAAACACGAAATAACATCTAGTTGTCCATTTAGAGTCTCCTCCATTTAATCAAAATGACAAATCGTAATCCAAAACAATTCTGCCACCCGCTATTCAAACGCGTTTATTCATATTCAAAGAGATACATCCGTCCACCTTGACTTGGTAACCGTGACACTTCAGATTTCTTTCGCTCTACTCTTTTGCTTTCGAACCTTGGCTTCGAAACCGAATTAACTCTCACTTGACGCGTCTTGGCACTTCTCGTATTCCAAACAGATTCTGATTCTTCTTGTTTGTGTTTTTCATATGAATGCCCAGAAGCATTCAAACAAACTACGTTTGCGGATTTAGTTACGCAGAAGCTGTCTGGAACAACAAAAATTAAAGCCTTGAACTAAGGTATACAATTATGAGGGGTTCGTGTAGTTATGACAGACTGGATGAGATTATTCATGTTAGTCTAATTTTGAAAGTGTTACGAAAATATCAAATTTATGCATACTTTATAGGCTTGTCATTATGAAACATAATGCTATCAAGTATTTATTGATATTTACGCAATAAATTTAATTAATGTGGAATTTAGAAATTTATTATGCAAGATACTGCAATTATCGGATTTCTACATATCGCACCTTTGCTTCAAAAGTGCGCAACTCAAAAATTGAGTTTTTTTTATTTATGAGTGCCATTCTACTTGGTTTTTACGCCCCTACCTGTGACAGCGTTTCTGTCACATATTGCCTTTTCTTCAAAATTAATTTATAGCATAACTTTTTTACTTTTAAAACATTTTGTTCTCCCCCTCCCCCCATCATTAAACTAAAATTAGTAATTAAATTCAATGCTTAAAACCATATGGAATTTTATCTAGATGTTTTTTCCCGTTCTGTAAAGCTTTAATTCAAAGCATTTAAATATTCAGTTTATGATTTCTAATCTATTCCCGCAGAAGCAATTTAATTTCCAATAACACTTGGGTCATAAAATAAAACAAAAAAATGTATAAGTGCAACTATCTGTAATATTTGAATGGCATTTATTTTCTATTTACGTACGCCCACGTTGGAAATAATTCAGTCTTAATCACTGCAGAATTTTGGGCTTTGCAATGAAATAACAAAAAAGTAAAATATATTTATGCGAATGGGGCTTTAAAATCATTTTCATGTACGTTGAAGTGATTTATGGGCAATATAAAACATATGCCTTTTCTCGGCATTATAAGTAGCGATTACTTAAGCTTAGAGTTACATTAGAGTTAGATAAACAAAGCCAGATTTTCTGGCACCGCTGTTAAGTAAATATGAAAACCTTTTTTATTTTTGGCAACCTTCACACTCAGATTTCATGAAATTATCTTTGTTTTTGACGAAACCGTTTCCTGGGAAATACTCCGAGCGAATATTTCGTCAAATTGATTAAATTACTTTCTTCACTTGCTTGATGATATAAATTTCGTCAAAAGTTTCGTCAAAAGAGGGCTTGTGGTGCCATGTATCGAACAGTTTGGAAGCTCCTGTATTTATTGACAGGGGGAAGAAAACATCCATTTCTCGTTTTCCTCGGGGTGATTCGAAGCCGCGGCCTTTGGCGTGGGAGACCGGTGCTCTTCCGACCTCGCTATTGGGGACTTGTATAGATGTGCTTTTAGATTGATGTAATGAATTTTGCTGCGTGTTTATATTTTTAGTAGGGGGCTCTGCCCCCTGCAAGCTACGCTCGTCAGCCCCCGTTCAGACACCGCAAAATCTAAAATCACGCTAATTTGATCGGTTTTTAAAAGATTAGAGAAGATTGAATTATAATGAAAATACCTATAGCGATTTCCCTGTAAACGGGTTTCCATTCAATTCCCTTTGATTGCGAAAATTTAAAGCCGAATCAGTTGCTGTTAAGACATCCAATGGTTGTTTTCGTGTTTGATTAAAGAAGATCAGTTAAACATTTGAAACGAAGCTAAAATAAAATGAATTAAGTAAACAGAGTCTTTGCCGACCGGTATTTTTTAACAGCGTTATAAAACGATTGATATAATAAGGAAAGGGCATGTTTACAAACAAACACTTCCGTCAACCAATCTACCAACTACATTTTTGCCATAAACATCATTGCAGGAATAGTCTTGGCGACGTAGGCCAATCATATCAGAGACGAGTTAAACGTAGACCAATCAAATTTCCCTAGCTCATGCATACAGGTAGGAGTCATAAAGAACGGACAGGTTTTCTTGCTGAACCAACAGTAATTCAACCAACAGTGACGTCAGCTGCCTTTTCCTTATACAATTAACTACAATTAGTGAAATTTACTGCTTTAACCCCTTCAAGGGCGTTAGTTCATTTTTGGACCACTTAATTTTAATTCTTAAATGCCACACTGGCACCAGAATATTGGAATGAAAATTTTTCTTTTATTAAGTAAGTGAAAAAAGCATTTTCGTATTTCGAAATTTGTTTGTAAATTCCGGTGCCATTGACTGATTTCAACATTTTACGAATAGAAGTACCTTTCCCCTGAAAGGGTTAAACGCATATTAATGTATTTATTATTTTAAAGTTTCCTTTCTTTTTTAATATTCACGTGTAAATACAATTTTCAAGACATAATTTTCAATATTTTCCTGCTTTTAACACGTACTCATTTAATAGTAATTTTAAAGTTTTTTTCCTGTTTTTAATAGCCATGTGTAAATAAATTTGTAATCGTTACGAAATATTATTCTTTGCGCTGTTTTTAGAATTGAAAACAATAATAGCCTAAGTCATGTGACTATCATCAACAGTTCCTTCGCTATTCATAAGAAAGGTTTCCATTTTGATTAAAGAATCAAAGTTATTTTTTCGAATAAAACTGCATAAAAGTTGCCATGATCGCAAAGAATTCTTGGTACTTTTATGTTAGCCGGGTTCAGATCTCGCCAATAGCTTTTTTGGTACTTTTCCGTTATACGGACACTATGCAAAATGTATGCTAATGCACCAATTATTTCAACCCTGATCGTGAAAAGGATTTTTGGTACTACTTAGTTATCCCGTCGACCAAAAATCTATCGCCAAACTATAAGATTAAGTGCCAATAATGGTTGATCGTAAATGTCACATTCACTTGACTTTAAGCAAGTTACACGTGTTTACATCATCAAGTGATTTTTATTTCGACTATTTATTTGTATTTTTATTAATGTTATACTAATTTATTTGTTCTTTCGTTATTTAAAATAAAAATTATGTCAATTTGTTAATTTGGCGAGTGGTTTGGAGATTAATATAATTTGAGGAAATTGGTCGACGGGATAACTAAGTAGTACCGGATTTTTATTGTAAACCATGCGAAACATTGGGATTTGCTATTATTTGCTATACTTTATTGTATAACAGTTATTTGTTCACTTATTTTAAGTATATATTTGTGATTTAGTAAAATAGTTCGTAAAAGTCTGTAGTTTCCAAATGTTATATTTTTAAAAAGCTCACTTTACTTATCGACAGTGTTTTTTCATTTATTTTTCAAATGTTTCAATTCACGTGATTTTCATTTTGCGCCAACTATTTCGCTTGGCGACAATGGTGCCCGTATAACGGAAACGTACCATTTTTTTTTAAACTCGTAAGTAGCATTTTTTTTTATTATTCGAGTGGGAAATTAAAACGGTACTACTTGGTTATCCCATTGACCAAAAATTTATCGCCAGACTATAAGATTAAATGCCAATAATGGTTGATCGTAAATATCACATTCACTTGACTGTAAGGAAATTACATGCGTTTACGCCATCAAGTGATTTTCATTTCGACGCTTTATTTGCATTTGTATTTTTATACTAATTTATTTGTTCTTTCGTTATTTAAAATAAAAATTACGTCAACTTGTATAATTTGGCGAGTGGCTTGGCGATTTATATAATTTGGCGATATTGGTCATTTGCTTTGAATTTGAAATTAAATGTCATGATTTCTTCCATTACTTAATATTTAACACAGATGTCATATAAGCACTGGGTTTGGCGTGATATTTTTTACGACAATTTGGAGAAAACCTCGTTTTCGAATACCAGTTACACTATTTATTTTAAATTATTTTCTATTGTTTTAAATTATTTTCTATTGTTTTAAATTATTTTCTATTATTTTAAAAATGAAGTAACAATAAATAAAAAAATTAATTAATAACTATAGAACAAAGTAATTTGTAACTTTTTTTTTTAATAAAAAGAAAATAAATATAAATAAACATTTATTAATGAATAAGCAACAATTGACGGGTTACCATGTCAGGCAAAATAACGCCATTTTGGCGCCAATTAGGTACCCCCGTGCGTATATGACATCTGACCCTAATATTTTTCTTTTCGTTTCGCTTAAAAAAAAGAAAGAAGTGAAAGCCATTCATTTTAAATGTTTCGGTTTTAAAGGAATGTTTTGTATTAAATAAAATGATAACGAAATTAAAAAAAAAAAAGCATTTTTCAAGGAGATTTAAATGAGGCCAAACTGGTCGCCAAATTAATTTTAAATTATAACCTTTTCTGAAATTTGAAAAAAAAAATATCTGAGTTGACATCATTAGAAAAAAGTATTTAAAATTAGAAAAAAAATAATATTTCGAAAACTAATTCGAATTTAAAAATTCTAATACCAGTTTTGAGATCTGTGGATCAATACGGATTTTTGGTGTTAATTTCATCGCAAAGTGTTTCATATTTCAGGATAAATCGCCGTGAAACATAATCAGTTGTTTAATCAGTCGTTTCATAGAATCGTTACATAAATTCGTTTCAATTCAGTCGTTTCATTAGGATTTTATATACAGGGTGTCCGGTCTCAACGGTGTCCAATGGCTAATTCCTAAACCGTTAATCATAGACATATAGTTCCAATTGCAAAAATGTTTTAAATGAAGTAAAGAAGTATTTTTAAAGCGATTTCGGTCAAGAAAAACATTTATTAAAAAAATACGAAATTTAAATTTTTATACGGTCCCCAGGTCCTATAAGTGATATTTAGTGAAAGTATCCTATTGCACTGACAAGTAAGACAAAAAAAAAGTTCCGCTGCTCTGCGATTAAAACTGACCGAGTAATAGATGTTTAAAGTTGGAGTATCTTTTTTGCGGCAAAATAGGGTCAGTCTCAAATTTACTAGAAATAAAAATAATCGTCATATATAAATTTAACATTAAACATTGAGAGTAAATTAACATTACAAACATATTTTGAGATTTCTGTTCATTCTGACATATTAAAACAAAATATACAACTTATACTAAAAATATAAGTAAAAAAAAAATAACAGAAATTTTGTTAAAAGATTGTAAAAGCAACAGTCACAACTCTTTAGAAAATGATACATAGTTAGATTACTTAATCTAAAACTTAATTAATAAAATTAAGGTTATCTTAAAACGTGCTCGAAGTGGCGTCCCTTCGGCTACAATGCAGAAATGTACATGTGAAATAAATTCTTCTTCTACTTTTTTCAACATTGTAGGTGTTACGGATCTGCACGCCATAGCAATACGATTCCACAAATCTGCTCAACTAGTGGATTCTCTTTCATATACCTTATTTTTCAGAAAACTCCAAAGAAAAAAATCTAAAAGATTCAAATCTGGCAACATGGGAGGCCACTTAATATGACCTCCATATCCGATAATATTATTTCCAAAAGTACTGGTTTGATTTTGGTCTCTAAAATATTTTTTCAAGCAAGTTTTTATAAAGAACTAAAAAGTTGAATTTGAAAAAAGCGTAATATCATCAAAATGTATAATAAACAATCCCTGCTCATACATCGTAATGTATATGACTTCTTTTGTGCGGCACTGTATAAAAAATATAAACGCAACGCACTTTCATTTGGAAAAATTACATTGTGAATCTCTATGCCTTACATAAATGTTACTGATTTTGATTTTAAAATTTTTGTCTGTAGGCAATAATGTATACAAAATTTTTGGAGTGGTCCTGTAAAATAAATATAAATGGTACGTACCTAAAATCATATTAATATTATATTGTCATTGGATTTACATAATTATGCAAAATTTAATCTTGATCGGATATTTGGAAGTGAGTTAAAATTGGAATACAAATTTTGAATTAGGAAGACATACATACGAACGTCGTAAGTTAAAAGCTTATAAAAGTAATACAACTTTTTAAAATAAAATCATCAAAAGAAACACACTCATTTCCTTACAAAAAAAAAAAAAATGTCAAATTTCAATCCAGGACATCAGTTTCGAAACTCGCCTTATCCGAAATTTAAAAAATCGTGTTTCTCTATCAATCTATTCTATTGGTATAACTGTACCAATCAAACACTACAGTCTCCAAATTTTCAATGAATACCAATGGGCGCATTTAAAGGTTTTACGCGATTTCCCAAAATTTGATTTTCTCGATAAGGCGAGTTTTGAAACTCACTTCTTCAATTATTTTAACCAATCTGAAAGTTAATTATTAAAAATTAACACTGCCGTAATATTTATAGGGGAGCAGCACCTTCAGTTAAATCGCTTTAAAAATACCTCTTTACATTATTTAAAACCTTTTTGTAATTGGAACTATATGTCTTTGACTAACGGTTTAGGAATTAGCCATTGAACATCGCTTGGAGTGGACGCCCTTTATAATACTTTAAGCACTTCGTGTACGACCCCTGAAAGCTTGGTCCAACTCACCTGTTTTCAGTTACAGAAAAGTGGTTTAAGTCATAAAATTGAAAATGTCAAACTCGGTCAATTTTAGTGTTAGAAGAATGGGACTTTTTTTGCCGTACTTGTTAGAGAAATAGGAAAAGTTTACTAAATATCACTTATAGGAATGGGGGACCGTATAAAAATTTAAATTTCGTAATTTTTAAATAAATGTTTTCCTTGACCTAAATCGCTATAAAAATACTTCTTTACCTGATTTAAAACATTTTTGTAATTGGAACTATATGTCTATGACTAACGGTTTAGAAATTAGCCATTGGACACCGTTGAGACCGGACACCCTGTATATAGGGTAGATAAGGTAGATTATAATTTTATCGGTGCTGCTATAATTTCTGAAATTTTTAAGTAAGGCTAATTTATTGTTATGGTTTTCTCATGGTCAATGAATAATTATAATATGGCTTGATTAAATAATTTATTAGTGAAATTTTCTTTGCTCAATGAATGATTAGAATATGGTCTGGTTAATTTGTTGCTCACAAATAACGAATTGTGAAGTGCATATTGCGTGAGATTTTATCACTTTGAGTAGGTGGATAAGATTTTAACACTTTACTGTTTATAAAGGGGAGAAGGATCAATTATGTTTATTTTTAATTTGATTGAAAACAGAATATACTTCTTAAATAAATTTAAAAAAATAGATATTCTTGAAGTTTGAAATTTTATTGACCAAATTTTCTTTTTGAATGGTTTTGAAGAACACAGGAAATTTATTCTTTTCGAATTAAAACATATCGAACAACAATATATAAATAAATAAATAAAAACAATAATAAGCATTCCTAAAAATTTTAACAGCTAAAAAAATAACTAATGAAGAAACAATAACTACCTATATTTCAGTATTTTCTGAAACGCACTAAAAAGTGCTGTTTTAAAATAAATTATTAAAAGACTAACATAAACAAGCAAATATCTGCTTGCTAAAATTGCAATATTTGAGGAGGTACAGCAACTGTTTCCTTAAAATGCATTCAGTCTGAACGTGATTGAGGCAAAACTTTCGTCAAATATTGGAGAGTTTACGTTTCGTTAAAAGTCACGTGATGTTGATAGGAAATGATAGTCAAAAACGACGAAATACTGCTCAAGGATTGCTGAATCGTCAAAAGTGAGTTTTATTTCTGAGAGTGTTTGCGTCACGCGTCTGGTCCGGAAGCCAGATTAATGTCAGGTAATAAATTCTTTTCGCCAAAACCTTTGTTCATCTTTCTATCAGTAACCGAAAACTTTTGTAAATTGGCGATAGTTTGTAATGCAAAGAGATCTAAACTTCTTGTGAAATCTGGCACTTTGATTCGGCTCGGTTTGATGTAAACATCTAATATCCGCGCCTTCGGCGCGCTCTGTATGAGGGATTATCTATCTCTCAACTTAAGCACTTAGAAATATAATGCCCCTTTAGTAACTTTTTAAAATATCTTTTAAATAAATTTTGTTTCCGTAATTTGAGTTGGAGTTTTTTCTGCATGTACATCACCCGTTCCTCTGAACACCGTCAGACTACCAATCACCTAAAGTATGAGATAATGCACTGAAAATACAGTCACCAGGTAGCAGTTGTGTTTTCAAGATCACCACTGACCCTTCCACAGCCCGGAGTCAGTTTTTCGCATTTCCTCAAAAACGGAGAATTTTGAGTATGGCACTTTTGAAGCAAGGATGTGATATCCTTTCTACAACCCTATATTGTTAAGCTAGATTGATTGTTAGTTTCTTTTTGGCTCGACATCTAACTATATTGGAAATACAATTCGAATGGAATTTCCTCTACTACGAATTTCCAAAGTTGAACTGAGATTTGAATTTAGCACTTCTCATATTCCACAGACTCCGATTCTTCTTGTTTTTTAGGTGCGTTCGTAATTATATAAATACGTAGCACATTCAGTCGTCGTTCAGTCCGTCTGTCTGTCCCTCCGTCCGCATATAACAGCGCAAAAACTACCCAGCCGAATCGTTTGAAATTACAACTATATAATTGTTGCATAATTTTGTCGAGTCATTTCAAATTTTATGAAAATCGGATGTATAGTTTAATTACAAGAACAGCAAAAAGTTTTCCGTTACATTACGGCCAATGGGAAAAAATTATTTCAAGTGCATTTTAATGATGTTACAGCTTTTGAAAAAGAATGAAATTGATATGCACTTATGAAGTGCACTAAGATATACATTCAGTACAGTTGTAGTGCAAAAAATATTTATAAAACTAATTATAGTACGAATGCATCTTGCCACGTTTGACGTGCAATTTCCAACTTGTTTTTTTTTTTTTTTTTTTTTTTTTTTTTTTTTTTCATATGAATGCTCAGATTCAAACAAACTACACTTACGGACTTCGTTACGCAGAAGCTGTCTGGAACAACAAAAATTAAAGCCTTGAACTAAGGCATACAATTATGAGGGGTTCGTGTGGCTATGACATACGGAATGCGATTATTCATGTTAGTCTAATTTTGAAAGTGTTACGAAAATATCAAATTCATGCATACTTTATAAGCTTGTCATTATGAAACATAATGCTATCAAATATTTATTGATATTTACGCAATAAATTTAATTCATGAGGAATTTACGGATTTATTATACAAGATACTGCAATTATCGGATTTCTACATATCCTTTCTACAACCCTATATTGTTAAGGAAGGTTGACTGGTCGTCTTTTTTGACTCGACATCTAAACATATTGGAAGTACAACTTGAAATGGAATTTCACCCTACTACGAATTTCCAAAGCTGAACCGAGGTTTGAACTTAGTACCGGGTGAGCCAAACTTTCGTTACAAATTTAAAAACTCATAAAAAAGAAATTATGATAAAGGAGAACGGTTTGGAAGAAAGGGCTCACAAGGTAGTTTGATTTTTTTTTAGCAGCAAAATTTTTTTTTGTTAAAAACTCACATGTAGAGGGCGCTGGCGATCCAAAACACAATGACAACAGTTGTGTCGTAGAATGTTCTGGAGGTCATGTTGAACATTTGTTATAGGAAGAACAAATGAATAGAGCGCATTGTTTTCCTGTTCATTGTGTTTCGGGTCGTAAGCGCCCTCTACATGTGATTTGTTAACTAAATTTTTTTTTGCTGCTAAAAAAAAAAAAAAAAAAATCCGACTACCTTGTGAGCTCTTTCTTGCAAACCGCACTCCTTTATCATAATTTCTTCCCTTTTTATGAGTTTTTAAAGTTGTAACGAACTTTTGACTTACCCGGTACTTCTCATATTCCACACAGACTTCGATTCTTCTTGTCTGTTTTTTTTCATATAAATGCCCAGAAAGATTCAGGCAAACTACGTTACGTATTTAGTTACGCAGAAGCTGTTTGGAACAACAAAAATTAGTGTTACGAAAATATCAAATTCATGCATACCTTATAGGTTTGTCATTATGAAACATAATTCGATCAAAATTTATTGATATTCACACAACAAATTTAATCAGGGTTGTAGTGGGTAGCTGCCCGGGTACCCGCCCAGCTGCCCGCCCGGGCTGGGTTTTTTATAAAAAACCCACTTAAAAAGCCCGGGTTTTTTTGAGAGTATTTCTGGAAAGGAACAAATGATGTATTTGTTGTTCATGGTTATTTTGTTTTTTTTATTCACTTC